>VZSE01000213.1:1594979-2303926 GCA_013398275.1 Promerops cafer
GAAATCTGTGATCAATAAATATTATTAGAGACCAGTTCAACTCAATTGGGTGTGCTAAGAACTCCTTTCAGGTCCAGGGGAGCAATGAATTCTCCTTACAGCACAGAGAGACTACAGCACCAGTTCTGGTTAATATTTTTTCTCTCTTTGGTACTCTGTACCCAGGTTATAAATCTATGGCATGCCTTCAGATTCCATCTTTTTCTCCTTACAGTCACGCTTGTCCCATGCAAAAATCCTCCTGCTCAGTTCAGGATCTGGTTCTGTTTCATGAAGTGCTTCAGCTACTTTAATCTTCCCATGCCACCATTTGGCAGAGTGGCTGCAGCTGGAGCAAGGCCTGAGTGACAGGAGGCACACAGGAACCCTTTGTTCCCTTCTCTCCCTTTTTCATCTCTTTCTGAGGATTATATCAACTACTGCTGTCTCCTGAAACCTGCACTGCAAGTTGTTAGGGAAACACACACACGTTCTTAAGCCAGTGGAAAACCACCACTGACACAAGGGTAATTAGGGGTGGATTTATACTAAATGAAACAGAATTCATAAGGAAAGATGTTCAAGCATGCGTGAAGCTTACAGACCACACAGAGTAAAATCACTCTGACTAGACTTATTTTAGGGTTAGAAAATTAACAGAGAGTGGGGGAAAAGCTATCAAAGATAGCTCAAAGGAAGGTAAATAGAGAAACAGATCCAAGCCTGGACACCTTCCCCAGTCACTTCCCTGCACGTGAAGGGAACAAGAAACAAGCTCTGCAGAACTTTGTACCTTCAACCTCCAGTCACCAAAGCACCTCCACATAACTCACAAGTTCAGAGCCATTGCTCCCACTCCTTTGAAACAGCACAATATATATTTTCCCCCCATTTTAGAGATAAGGGAAACAAAGCATGGACAGACTGAAGTTAACTCGAAGAACCTGCAAAAAGGCTTTCTGTTACCCATGCATTTAACCTCTTTGATGATAAGAAGTCTTAGGCAAGAAGAGTCTGGTTCTGTTTTTTAATCACATCATGTGATTTGATATAACAAAGTTATAAAGCCCTGCTCCATTGATTCATATCACAGAGGCAATTCTTAGCCAAGGGAATAGTTTCTCTTGATGCAAATGGCACTCCTTGCACAAAACTGAAAAACAGGCCTCCTCCTGGCAAGGCAGCCTAAACTATTTTAGTAAAGCAGCAAACCAATTTCCTGAAGAAAGTTGTTTTCTGATATATAAGACCAATCTTTAAATTATATCTAAGTTTGCAGATGGAACATATATACAAATATACTTTTAATCTTGGGGTGTTTTTTTGGTCAAGGCCAGAATTTTCAGAAATCTCAAGGATTTACACAGTCATATATCAATTTACTTAGATAAAAGACCATGTGCTGTTATTTATATGTGAATTTCTGCATTTGTTTAAGTAGCATGGAGCTGTTGTGCTGCTGTGCTCCAGAAAGCAGTTATGTTTCGATGGAAAATTTAGTCTTTCTTCAGTGCAGTTGACTGCTGGAACTAAATTTATAGAAGTGGGATCCTTGTCAACACAGTGGATAACAATTCAGTTTCCTACCTTGCCAGTGCTTGATATTCAATACCTAATTTAAGCCTCGATATTCCAGTCTGTAGTTAGATTATCTATTAGAGCAATTGTGCAGAAAATCATTGAGAAAAATGGTTTCCTCTTCCAGATATATATAGTCTTTGCCACCAGAGGTCAACAATTAGTATACAGATCAATTATTAATTTCAATTAATTTCTAGAAATAATATTTGGGAATATGACTATTCACAATTTATGAGCTGATATTTAAAATCTATGTAGTAGCCCATTTGACATACCTCATAAATTGCACAGTACATTGTTAGGTCATGAGAGGAGAGCATATGACTTAGAATAGATAGTGTGAAATGCCATATATATGAATTTGAAATTCATCCTCTATTAATATTCTCTAATTAGTTAAAACTTGGTGCTTATGAATTTCCCTGCCAGCAAAATCATGGAACATATGCAAAAAAGCAAAAACAAAGAGGGTGATAGCAGTTTCAAAGCAAAACCTTTTGAAATTCAAATCATTATTTCTGGAGAGAGAGGGGAAAGAAAAAAAAAAAAAAAAAAAAAAGAAAACCCCAACCAAAAAATCACAGTACTCAATTACCCTGTAGATGGAGAGATGGAAAAAGGCAGGGAGGATTGTGACTTGCACTGTCTGAGGGACATGCAATGGCTTCAGAGTTGACACATACAGAGTCACAGTTAGAAGTAAGTTTGTCATTCCCAGTCTCTCTCCTACCACAAAATTGCTGTTTCTTCTCTACTACATGCACAAAGAACACAGATATCCAATTATTGCTAATTGGTTTTGCTTTTTCATGCATAGTTAATGCAACCTTATTTATACAGGGCAACCAAATCCCTTCAGGTATACCTAATTTCCTGTAGCATTCATATAATACATTGTTAAATTTAAATCTATAAAATGTATCCTCAGATGATATAAGAGTCATCCTACCAGGCAAAATTAACCCTTTCCCCAAATACTATGTTTCAGTAAAGGTTTAAATAGGTATTTTCTCTTTCCCACCAAGATAACTCCATTACAGATGCTTAGCAATGTGTGGACAGATGCATCAGACACAACCCATCAGAGAAACACACCAGGCAGCAATAAATGAGCAGAGATCACAGAATCAATGAGGTTGGAAAAGACCTTGTGAGGTCTTTGTGTCCAACTATGACCAAACACCACCTTGTCAACCAGACCATGGTACCAAGTGCTACATCCAATCTTTTCCTTAAACACCTCCAGATGCCATGCTATGGCCTAGGAGGTGCCACATAAATTAACTAGGACACAGAAATCTGTCCTGTGCTCCCTTGGATGTTTTACATAAACACACATCCAAGTCTTTGCACTAGAAGTGCTTTTTTGGTGATTACAGGTGTTTGAATGCACTTTTATGAGCTCTTCATTGTACAAAACCTATTGAACCCTTCTGCTCTGTGTACAAGAGGCAGAACCTCTCTGCACTGTTCTCCTGCAGCATTTCAGAACAAACTGGGAAACATGAAGGCTGAACAAAACATTTGGACTCAATGCCTGCATTTAAAAGCTAAACATTTCCTCTGATCACTATTTATTCTTCTAATATATGCTCACTGAAATGCCCTCCAGAAATATTTCATTTTCCTACTCCAGAAATTTAAATCAACTGCACTCATCTGACAGCCCAGATGAGCTCTAGAAATTCATGTCTGGAGAATTTCTGAGAGCAGCATTTACCCAAGTGGCCATCAGCTCACTGTTCTGGCCAAGATTAGACCGTGCCAGTTTGATTCTGCCAGTATCAAACTACTGAGGTGTGTAGGAAAGTGCTGGGAGTTGATGTGACAGCCAGCCTTTCACCACAGATGGTGAAACTATGACTTGAAGCACAGAGGTGGTGGTGCTGAGCCACAGAGCACTCCCCAGCACACCTGACACACCTTCCCCTCAGGTGGCTCCAGGGCAGTGCTGCACGACCCCCCAGACAAGTGGCTGAAGCTACAACTTCCTCCCAAGAGGACAGCTCTCAGTACAGAAGATTCAGACCCCTGACAAGTCAAATTGTGGTAAAACAGACCTCCTACTCTCTTCTCTCAGCACTGACTCCCCCTCTTGCACTGAGTCTCACCTGAAGTGGAGGCTCACTTTCCCAGGAAGCTCCAGTCCCTGATGGGTGCTGCTGTCCACCTCGTGCCCTGCCCGAGCTGCCCGATCGTGGACTTCTTAGGGCATGGCACAGTGCTCTTGGGAAAAGCTCCTTCCCACTGCCCAGAAAAAAGAACAGCTGAGACAAGAGATGCAAGGCAGCTTTCTTTGTTCCACATGGCCTTATTTACTCTTTCAAACCTGCCACCAAATAGCCACATTAAACTTCAGAAAAACCATTTAGGTTCTCTGTCACATGGCATAAACCAGAAGTCATGTCATATAAAGAAATGCTAGGAAATCAGCAGAGAGGGCAAAGGCAGAGGCAGACTCAAGGATAGCAGCTGCACTGGCCACCTGAAAACATGATTTTAATTTTGTTTCTGCTCAGCTATAGACTTGGCTTCCTCTGAGAAATGTTAGCTTAGTGTACAAATGTCAGTGCTCTCTACACCCCAATTCCTTTTGGTGTATGCCCTCCCATCTGAGCAGATACCTGTTAATTTAAATAATTAAATGCAAATTAGTCCTTGCAAGTACAGTGGCTTATTCAGAAAAAAAAATAAATTTGAAGATACAGTCCTATGCAGCTTGCAGATGTAAGGCATAGCGTATTTTTATTTTAATGTTCTTAAAGATAAGCATGCTGGTTCACAGAAATATTCCTTTTTCTAATTTCTAACCCACTGATACCATGCTCAAAAAGTACTTCCATAACAAAAGGTCCCATAGTTCTTTCTCTCTGGGGAAATATAATAGTTTGTCTGAAGAACAACAGTTTGTTAATTATTTCACCATTTATCATCTATGTAGCACACTCCCCTCCCTTGTGGTCAATAGTAATGTCAGGGAGACCCAGCTTAATTGAGTAGATATTGACAATCCCTTTATTTAATTTGAGGCATGCAGAAGTAATTTTCAAGCACTGTTGATGGCATTTGGGTGATTAACATCTCCAGGTGTCTTTCAAAATCTCATCATTTTCCCTAACAGACTTCATGGGGATGAAACCAGGACATACAGATCCTGCCTTCAGTTCTACTCTTAGCGTGTTCATCTCCTCATGCACACTGATCCTTTAACTCTGCAACATGAGGACATTGGAAAAAGAAATAAAGTCAAAAAACATTGGCCTGTGGGAACCTTTATTACTAGAACTGATTGTTCACGATGATTGCACAACATCTCTCCAAGGTGTGCTCTTTTGAGGAGCTTGATGTCCAAACCAGCTCTGTCCCCTCGTTTCTCTGCCATTGAACACATGACCCTCCAGACCACAGCAAATCCCAGCTCTGGCATGGGTTCTGCAAAGGTTTGCTGGCCAGTCTCTCTGGGCAGTGTTAGGCTGTGCCACATCCCTGCACAATAATCACTGGGGTACGAGCATTATTCAACCTGATGGACCCTTTAGGTGTTGAATGTGGAGCCTGTGCCAAAGCACTTCTGTCTTATTAATGGTCTCCAAATTATTTTACATTGAGCCTTATTAAAGAAATGGCAAGTGATACATTTTTTTAAAAAACCCCACAGGTTTAGCTAAAGAAGTCTGAGACAGAGGTCTTCCCTTTGCATTGTTACTCACCCTTGGGGCTCTTGCCACCTACCTACCCGAGACTTTGTTCTTATCCTCTCTGGTTTCCCTACTCTGTTATTGGGCAGCTCTCACCTGTCAGTCCAATTGCCTTTTTCTCTTTGCACCCATGAGTGCCCAACAAAAAAAAAAAAAACAAACCAAAACAAAACATAAATGTCCCCCATGAGAGTCACTTTTGCATACCAGGAATCACCTGTCACTCTAGTGGAAAACATTTTGTGGAGAGTGACATCCCCCTTCCCTGTCCTCCCTCCACCAGGGAATTGGGAGGGAACTGTCAGGCTGCCTGCCTGTAGGCAGTGAGCTCAGAAAGGCTGCCTGTTGCATGTGCAGAATTGGACATGGAAAAAAGGCAGAGAACCAGTGGCAACAGTGTGAAAGGTACAACAGGGATACAGTCCCTGACTGCCCTCTGATAACGCTGACACACCCAGCGTTGCTTTGTGTCCTTGCAAATGTCTGACATGGGCAGACAAGTACTGGCACCAGCTGTTGCAGGCCTTATTCTCAACAATTAAATCAACACATCCTTAAAACTTCCTCTCCCTGCAAAGAAATACTGGTATGAGAGAATAGTTCAAGCTGGAAGGGACCTTTTAAAGGCTCCTGCAAGGAGCAGGGACATCTGAGAGCCCTGTCCAACCTGACCTTGAGGGTTCCCAGGAATGGGGCATCTACCACCTCTTTGGGCAACCTGTGGCATTGTTTCACCACCCTCGTTGTAAAAAACTTCTTTCTTATCTTTAACCTAAATGGACTCACCTTCAGTTTAAACCATTACCCCTTGTCCTATCAAAGAAAGACAATGCTGTGTCAGCTCAATGCTGCCTTATTGAAAATCAGCCACAGTGGAGTTGTTCCAGGGCTAAGCTGTCCTGACAAAGTAATATGAGCAAATAATTAACCAGCTCTTATTAAGCCATGTGTTTCAGCATCATTTTCTACTCTTGTGTGGCCCTAATCAAGAGCCAGGGCAGGGAATGTCAGTGAACTCCAGACCCAAGGGACCAGTTAGCATTTGAATATGAGAACCAGCCTCTGAATTTCCCAGTTTTATGTTCAGTGACTCTCAGTGGCTCAGGTCCAACTGATGTGCAATTCCACTGACTGCAACAGTTCCTGTGGGTTTATCCTGGGGAGCTGTTTTGCACAAAAGGATTAACTCAGACAGGAACTTTCCCCTGAAACTATTGGAATAAAAGAAATAGTGACATGGAAATCCTATTAGTGGTTCCTGCCATTGTTAACAAGATAAAGGGAACCACTTTCTAATAATCTGTTTACTAAAACCTAATGGTTGTTTCTCCCCTGGTTCACATGGGCACTGATCCATGTGGGGATCATGGAGCACATTAACCATGTCTGGGAGCAAGGGCTGTTCCCAGGTGTTTTCTATTCTGCAGGTTGCAGCTGGGCAAGGTGAAACCCCCAGGAAGTTCTGGGAGGAGGTTTCTAATTCATGGCACTGAGTAGAAGTGAGCTACTGGGGCGTGGAATCTGCTCCAGCAATTCAGAGCAATAACTCACCAGCAGACTGCCCTGCCTGTAGGCCCAGCTGGTACTGTGATGTCAAGAAGTGAAGCAGTTCAGTTTACATTAACAGATACAGTATTTTTCTGAAGTGGCATTTAGAATTCAAAACATCGTCAGTAAAAATTTGCATAGATAACTAAAACCTTTCACGAAACACAATGCTCTGCCTTTTCAAAATGTCAAAGAGCAACCCTTTAAAGAATAAAAAAAAGCAAGTAATGACAATAAGCTTTCTTCATTATGCTGAAAATCAATCTACAGATACTTAAAACATCTGTTTTGGTCTGTTACATTTATTTTCCAAACAGTCTTACATGCCAGAAGGAGTTCTTAAAGGTTTTCTGGTATAGAAACCAGCAAAAAAGAAAAGCATAGCCATGTGCATTTAATTGTAAGTTATGCATGTTACTTTAAAATATGCATTTTCAAACAGATCTTGGAACACTTTGCATTGTTGGTACTATACAAAAACGAATATAAATGAAAGTGGCACTATAAATAAAGGATTTTTGCCAGCCATTGTTAATATTTAAAAATCATGTGTGGAGTTTTATTAACTTGAATAAGGACTCTTTTTTACAACTTTATTTGTATAAATTAAAGATTCCCTTGCTATTATAGATATTTTTCCTTTTTCTGCTTTAGTTGTCTTATTTAAAAAAAAAAAATAAAAAATGAAAAAAGGGGGTGAGGGGCTGCAGGACAGATAGATTTCCTGCAGACAAATTCTAATAGCCCTTCCAGATATATTGCATCTTGTTAAAAATTCATGCAGGCTAGAATACTAGAAGGTCAGAAAATGTCTTTGAAATTCTGCCAGAGCTCTTTTTGATAATTCATTCAGGTTTTAAAAGGGAAAATTCCTCATTAAAAAGAACCTAATGCTTATTAATTTATACTCCTAAGGCAGAGGCTGAATATTAAGAGATGGACTCTGTTAATCCATTTATTAAATATCAAAGACCATATGTTTTCACCCTGCGTCCTTGCTTATTGATTAATTTCCTTAGACCTATATGGGTAAAAGCAGAATAGAGTCTCTAGACACTTTCCTGAACTGGTGGAGAGTGTAGCACTCTTTTGTGTGGTGTACACCTTACAGAGCTCAATCTCCTCTGCCTTCAGGTACACATCTGTAATCTACTGGATCTGGCTGAATAAAAGTGCCCTTTGCTGAAAGTCATCATTTTGTGCCAAGGGAGGTATTTGTAAAATACCTCCTACAGCTCTGATTTCTGGCTTCCTGGTGAACACATTAATGGACATGAAGTAACAAAAAGGCTTCTCTGTCCTCCAGAAACAAACAAAAGCTTCTCTGCTCTAGGCTGGCACAGAGCGAGGATCTGAGCACTTTCCCCACTCTTACAGCTATTTCCAAGAACCCTTTTCAATTCCAGAGTTCCAAGCACAGTTCAGATGTGTCCTGGTTTTGGCTGGGATAAAGTAAATTCTCTTCTTAGTAGTTGGTGCAGGCTGTGTTTGGAATTTGGGATGAGGATTATGCTGATAACGCACTGATGTTTGAGTTATTGCTGAGCCATGCTTGCCCCAAGCCCAGGACTTTTCCATTTCCCATGCTCTGACAGTGAGCAGGTGGACAAGAAGGCTTCAGGGAGCATGGCCAGGATGGCTGATTGGGACTGGCCAAAGGGATATTCCACACCACTGAACAAAAAAACAAGGGCAGTTGGCCAGAAGCTGTGGACTGCTGCTCAGGACTGGGCTGGGTATTGGTCAGGGAGTGTGAGCAACTGTCAGGTGTTATTTCTCTCTCTTATTTTCATTAAAATTATACTATTATTATTGTAATTGTTAGCATTAGCACAATTATTACTTTTTTCTTATGTCACAGCTGCCAAGCAACCTCCATCCTGCCCAGAATCCAAATACTACCGAAGCAGAAGGCAACAAAAAACGACAGAAATGCTGAAGTTTTCAGCAGATCTGTGTTTTACCAGAGTATTTTGTCATAAGTTTAGGTGCATGCACATCTTCCATGTCATTGTATCAAATGGAAGAAGAAGAAAGACAGGATTATGTTCACTTTGTAGTGATATGAAAGATGATTAAGGACCTAACCGTGAATCTTTTTCTGAAATCAAGAAAACATAAAAGTAAAACATTTTCATTTGTTATGATTAACTTCTCCCCTTTCTCAAAACTGAGGATAAGAATTAAAAAAGGATGATTTCAGGTACATTAAGAAGTGTATGCCATGAATGACTACTGATACAGAGAAGTGTGACAAAAGAGAGCAGAATTGCCTTCCAAGCGATTCAATCTCCCTTCTTGGAAAAAAGGAAAAAAAAAACCCAGAAGCTTATGAGCAAAGAGCCAAACCACAGACCACAATCATAATTAACACCTTCAAGATCATCAAGTAATGCTGATTCACACCACCTCGTAGAAAGCAGAAAAGCATGAAAGCACCAAGCACTGGCAGGGGCTGGCTTGGCAGATCTCCTTCCCTAAGTGCAGAGGGGAAAAGCCCCTCGTGGAGTGGGTATCCCTAAGCACTCTGCATGTGTGACTGTCAGAAGCTCTCAAGCCAGAATTGCGTGGTTAACAAGAAAATCATTACTCTTTTTGCCTTTTGAAGATCAGGTTATGTGTATCTTACTGCTAATTTTCAGTTGCCTGCTAACATGAAGAAGAAGCCTACAGAGATTTTGCTTCTTTCCTAAGTGCTTCAGTAGTCAGCAGACAACTAATGAGATGGCAGATGAGTACTGGCAGAGTTCAAACAACTTGTACAGGGGAAGAAACCTGTGTAGCAACAAAGAGAGGAAAATCCACATCAAAAAAAAAGCTCCTCTAACAGACACTGAATGAAGGACAAATGGACACAGTAGAGAGGACTTTAAGGTATTGTTCTTCTTGTGCAAGAGCTGCTGTGTGCAGTCACTGCTCCTTCTGCTAATTCTTGCTGCTCCTCTGTTATGCCAGCACAACTATCTGTGTGACTGTGAAGTGAATCAGATCATGGAATTGATCCAAGTTAAAAATAACCTAGGGAAACAAAACAAAACAAAAAACACCACCAAAACAACTAAACCAAAACAAACAAACAAACCAAAAAACCCTCACCCCCCCAAAAGAAAACCAAAACAACACAAAAAAACCTCAAAGCAGCTGCCACTGGAGCCAAAAAGAAATGTCAGGCACATCACAGCTTTGCCAGGGTCTCTCCAGAGCCACAGTTTCAGGACAGATAGATTGGCATTGCATTTGAGACCTACAGCCTGCACAGACAGCAGCACATGAGGCTGTCCTGTCACAGGGGCACGATGGATGTAGACAAGAGCAGGATTTGAAAACCTTCCCAAAACACCAACACTGGGAGTTGGGGATATAAACACATGAACTCAAAGTGTTAAGCCATAACTTGAGATGGGCAGAGCATGGACAGTGCAAGTCTCACTGCTGCACACACTTCAGTAGCTCAGATAGTTAAGGTGCAGATCAGCTGTTTCAGGTTGGACTTCCAGCCACCACCAAACAGCCACCTCAGGGGGCTCTTTTTAGAATCAGGATTTTCAAAAATCAACACCACAACAGCTACTCCCCATGTACACCACGACATACTCAGTGTACCTGAGGTTAGGATTGGAAGAATGTTCTGCATGCAGTCATTTAGAAGCTGCAGTGGAGAAGGACACATCAAAGGCAGAATATTTGTCACCAGAGTCTAACCCTCTACCAACAAAAATGAAACACAGGTTCAGTTTCAGTGATTCCTGCAGGCAGAATGGCCTCTTACCAAGCTGAGGTCTACTTTACATGCTAATATCACAATTCTCTAGGAATACAGCAAAGCCTCTTCCTGCTCATAACATGATCTTCAGCATGGCATTTAGAGGCAGTCGGCTGCTCAGTACAGAACAGATAAGTTGTGGAATTTACTGCACATTTTCTGAGCTCAGCAGACAAAGCCTTCCTGCTGGACAGTCTGCTGAAATACCCAGCCCACATCTATAACATAAGCTGAATAGTTTCCTTGTGAATGAAAAGAATTTATTAAGATTGTATCATACAGAATCTATTTAGTGTCTGTCTCTGTGGTGTAAGTAACAGTTCTTGATGATAATAAGCTCAGCCTTAAATGCACACATGCCATGATCATGCTGTGTAAGTTTAAAAATGCCACTTGTCTGCCTGCCTGTTTAGCTGGCAGCTCTACCCACCAGGAACACAAATGATTTAAAACCCAGATGCTGAGCAATTTGAGATGCAGAAGCACCCTACAGTGAAGCAATTATTGCCTTGGAGGGTCTTATTATCCTCATCATGACATGAATTCCACACAAAATAAACATGCTTTCATTGTTATGTATTTCCCAAACTGCAGGATTGTAAAGCAAAGTTTTGAGTTTCTGGTCCTTAAATGTAAACCTCAGCAACTTGTGTCCTTGCTAAGAGAGACAAATGATGCCTGCTATTTTCCTGACATATTATGTTCTATTCCCCCTCCCCAACTTCACTGGTTTAAGAAGAACAGAGCCTCCAGGGCTTTTACAACCAAGTTCATGCCAAGTGTCCTACAGAATAGATTTCAGAATAAAGCAGGACATTCTGTTCATCATAGAACAATGCAGTTGTATAACACTATCATCTTATCAATGCACTATATTGTGTATTTGTTTCCCAGTACTAATTAAAATGTATTGAGACAAGCATCCTCTTGAATTACCTAAACCCCAATGATAGAAGACCTGGCACCTTTGGCACTATCTGATCATACCCAGGTCACCTGAATATAACTCAGAAATGCAGTTTCCAGGTATTTACAGCAAAGAAAGGACATGGATTAACAAACTGCTGCATGCATATTTAGAAATGTATAGAATTCCTTTAAGAAAACTGCAGGGCCCCATATTCTCTCTTGAATGATACTGAAAACCTTTGCCAAGTCATTCCAAACTTAAAGATTAATTGACAGTGTTGTTTAATCCATATATTGATTACACTGAGTCCTTCTGTGCAATGCATAAAGGACAGCCATATGGTTTTGGACTTTGCTTATTTTAGAATACAGCAAGTACCTAAAAGAGTAAAATGCCAAAGTAGCAGCTCTGTATGGAAGCACATGTGTGCAAACTGCACTGAATCAAAGGCTTATTCCCTCCTACTTTCAGCAATCAGCTGCTTTCTACATTTTTGAGACCAAAACCAAACAGAATAAAGAGAAAAGAAACCTGAAAAAATTAGTTTGTGAATGAAGTGAATGGGCATTACAATAGGTAATAATTGCAGTAGTTAATGTTTATATCTGTATTTTACCTGAAAATAACTGAGGCTTTTAAGGCTACTTCTTTTTTTTTTTTTGCTAAACTGCACAGTAAATTCCAGAAAAGTCATTGAGATCATTCCTTTTCCTGAGAGGACATAAACTCACAAGACCTCTTTTGTAGGTACATGCCCCTAAGCATTATGCTGTTACATATCTCAGTTACTGCAGACACACTGGGGTCAGGCTCAATTCTTCCTGTAGCAGATATTCCACTAAGCATGACAAAGTCAAGTCACAAAGAGAAGGGAAGACTGAATAGCTATAAAGACTCCTTCCTGCCAAGGTGAAAATAAGATTCTTAGTTTCTGATGCACCAGCTCACTCCGTTACACAAAGCTGGACGGGTTCTACTGAGAGAGAAAAAGCTGTACCTAGAAGGTGATATTGCACATTCATTTAGCAATTTGGGAATTCTGGGAAATGGGAGTGTAAATTTCATCCCACAAAACAAGCAGCATAATTAAACAGGATTCAACCTGAATTCTCAAATAGCTTCAGATCAGACAAAAACCATATTAACTATTCTAGAAAAATATTTGCTTGCATGTACCTGAAATCTGAATCTGTGATTTTTTCATTTGTTAATTCTGCCCTGATACATCAGCTGGAAGCTGCAGGTTTCACAGCAGTGCAAAGACAGTGCTCTGAGTATGGCAAGGCATTGTCCCCTGCCTGTGCCTTAGCCCCAGGTGAGAGCCAGGAGTAGTTACTGTGATAGAAGAGTTCCTGTGCCTGAGGAAATTTAGAGAAAAAAATCAATTCAACTATTTAAATTCAGGGACAGCCCTTTATTGTAAAGAGCAGAAATAAATTTAAGAACACACAATATTTTAACCATTATAGATGAATGTATGAAACGCTGTAGTTGGCAGTCAATTCTGAGTTTCAAATATTTCCTTTTTCTTATCAGCTGAATCCCAAGATCAGCCAAGTCCTCCACTTGATCAGAATCAACAATCTGACTACTGAGAAAGTGCACAGAGCATTTTATTACTCGAGTGAAGCACATGATTTAATCTCTTCATGGTGCACATTCATCACCACCAGGGAAGGAGGATGGATGGTAGGAGCACTCTCCAGGATGCTTCACTTCTGCTGTCAAGCTGCAGCATATTCTGCTTTATCAAGATACTTAGCTCTTAATAAATGCCTAATAAGAGCAAAATCAGTCCTATTATTACAGTTAATGGTTTTGGTTGATGCCAGTGGAGAGCAGGAATATGATTGCAATTTCATGTTGAAAAATTCCGAACTGCAACGGATGCTGGCTGCTCTGCAGCAATCACAAAGGCACAGCATCCTTCCCTCCAAGGTGTCCTGGTGCATGCACCCTTGGGCACCAGACAGTGCAGGTTAAGTGAGCAGCAGTGCTTAGAGCAAAAATGGCACAAGCTGTTCATTATCTGGGTGATACTAACCAGTTTTCATATGTCAGAAAACAGAACAACAACAGAATGGGTTTTTCAAACGACTTGTAAATCTTTCCTAAATATCCTCTTTCATGTTCAACCAGGAGTTGCCCAGTGCCTGCCTCTAATTTGTTGGGAAGAGCCAACAAAATATTTAAGGGTCTTCAGGAACTTAAGGCAAGAGAATGCTGAAGTACGGTTCTGACTATGGCTTTCAACACAAAGGAAAAATAATTTATCACTATAAAGAGGAGAACTGAAGCACAGAGTTTACTCAGAAGTTACTCAGTAAATTCTCCCCACTCACATCACAAATGAAATCACCTGGCAGTAAGGTCACTGAGACCAAACTTTCTCCTCTATATCACCTTTCATGCCCACGTGTCCATCTGCTACACGTGGAGCTGGCGTGTGCACCATCTGTGCCTAGCACAGGAGGGAACTGAGACCCCCAGGTTTTACAGAAGATTATAAAATTAACAAGGGGACAGACCCTACTATGCCCAAGGAAAGAGCCATCATGGGTTTTGTGTCTTTATGCTCCCTCAGCCAATTACCAAAGCTCCTGCCAGAGGCAGGAGATAAATCTTAAATTCTTTTTGTATAGTTTTTCCAATCCTTTTGTACACGTACTCCACTCATGTTCAGTTGTGGAATTATTTAGAGTTTGTAGACCTTTGTTAAACTAATTTATTCCGACCTAACTTCCCACTGTTTTCACCTGTGATTATTTTGGTCCAATGCATCTTGCTGCTATTGCTCTTGGTTTATTGTCAACTCAGGCTTAGAGGTATAGCAATTGATTTGTCTTACCTCTTTGTTTTTCTTGCCCTAATATTCTGTTAATGCCTATTCATTAGTGCTTTTTCTCCATTAAAAATCCATAGGCTTTTTTGTTTGTTTTTGCTTTTATTCACCTGCCATAAAGAAGGCTCTACTTTTTACATGTCAGCCAGGCCTGATTTTGTATTACTTCTGGCAGCAATAACCAAGCATGTGACACTGCCTTTGTGAGACTGATGGATGTCGTGTGACACAGGTACGAGGCAGAAGTGAAAGGGGAAGGAAACAGAGAGAAATATTGTCCTCTCTGTTTAATACCTACACATAACAGAGCCATAGAATGGGGCAGAAAGTGTGGACCCCTGCACCCATCCACCACTATCTCTGACAGAAGCTTAAGTACAGATCTGCCATTCTTTTACCCCGCTCTCACTCCTGTTTAATTGCAATCCCAGATTATGTGCAGCACACTTGCCTGAATAATACGTGGAAAACAAAAGCTAATGAAAGCTAGATGAGAAAAAAAAAAACAGTCGTGGGAAAAAAAAATTGCATGGTGGGAATAAAACCATCTGTTTAGGAAAATTAAAAGAAATAAATGCCAAAATGGCTCAGTTCCATAGTCAAATGGATATATGTTAACTAGACTTCAGCACTTGTTCATACTTCTCATTGCAACAAATGTTAGGTAACACAATGTAGTTTTTTGTTTTCTGACATTGATCTCTGGGACAGTTAAATGACACAATACTTTCTGCAGGCTAAGAAGACTTCTGGACAGTCACTCTGGCTAAACTGATGCAGAGTAATTTTTTCAATGATACTTGGAATCTGACCTGTTAAATTTATTCAACACAAAATGTTAAAACCATATTTTATGCAGAAAAAAAAAAATCATTGCTGTGTGGCGAAAGGAAAGAGGTCTAAAAGCTCTTCTGACAGGTCACCAGATGGAGAGGGGACACTGAGCCAGGGCTGTGCTGCATTCTCACTCAGTAACTGAGAGGGACAGCTCAATGATAGATGCCTTGGCTGAGCATCAAGATGAGCTGTTGTTCTCTCAGAAGATCAACAAAAGACCATCACGCATTCTGTGACAGTGGAAGCTGCATGATCAAAATGCAGTTTAAGATGTTAATCAGAAAATGGAGCAATAAACCAAAGTGCAGCAGCTCCTTTCACTCTTGCTGCCTCTGCAGCCTACAAGAGTTTTGCCACTGATTTCAAAGAGAGCAAAGCCAGGTAATTATAATGCTTGTGGCTTACTAAGCCCTCTACCTCGAACAAAGCTCCTCAAAGTGAAGCACTTCAGGGACTTTTCTACAGTCTCTTTCTACAAAAGAATTTATTTTATAGCATTGGAACATTTCCTATTTAAAAAAAAACAAACAAAAAAACACCAGAAACAAAACCAAAAAACCATGAAAATGGAAGAGTCAAAACCAAATATTTCAAGGACCTGAAATAATTTTGTACTAGTCTGTAAAGCTTCTTCACAGCAACAACAGGGAAATTACCTCTTTTAAAAGATAGCATTATATTATAAATAGCCCTGAAGTAAGAAAGTGAGTCAAAGATGAAAAAAGACTTCTTAAAAATTTCTGTTTTAATTATTATTCTACAAAGGACCTTACTCAGAGAAGCCTTTAAGTAGAAAAGATTCTTCAGGTTAAGAATAAGTCTCATCTTTGACTTGAACAGAAACTAAAGAGATCCCTAAAGTTAACTGTGATCATAAGCACTGCCTTAAATTAGTGGCTAATGAAGCACTGTCTCTGTTTAGTGATGTTTTTCTGGTTCTGCACCAAATCTACCAAGATGTATACAGGCATATATGTTTCAGCATATACATTAGGCATAAAATACTTGGGACATTCTAAAAGGTTACAAAAAACTCAGGGCAATTTGATAACACAGGTAAATCTGGCTTTACTAATGTGAGGATATTTAAGAAGAGTTTACTAGTAATAGGGGCAAAACATTGCTATTGGAAGCACAGTGAAATCCTGTGCTTGCATTTTGCAAATCTCAGACAAAGGAAAAAGCCACTTTTGAAGTCCAAGAAAATCAGCAAGTGTTTTTATTTAAATTCTACATCTACATAGTCAATTGGAACATTTTCTCTCCCCAGGGACTACACAGGCTATAGCAATATGATATTCCCTGAATTTTCCTCTTTTGCCAAGTAAGAAGAGATGAGAGCACAAAGACTGGATGGAGCTACAGTAAAATTTAGAATTGGTGACCTGGAGACCCCTCCTTGGGTGGATTCAGCACATGAGAGTGCCCACGCAGGGGTTTCAATGATGTGGCAATTTTCAGCACAGGTGCAGTTTCATTTCCAGAAGGGTGACGTGCTACCCCAAGTAGGAAATAAAACCTTGCAAAAATCTAACATTCTTGTGGTGTACTTCTCATATTTTCTACTCCTTTGTGTCCAACAGCAAATAACTTTGAATATCCAGGTCTTTGAAAAAGTAAATTAAATCTCTGAGAACCTGTTTGGGTAATACACACACTTAGAACTACAAAATCTGCCAGCCAGAGGGACCTCACTGGAAGGCTGAATTTAGGACTGAATTTATAAAGGGACTCAAGGGAAGACAGCAGAGCAATTTCCAGGTTCAATGCTGTATTGTATGTGGATACATCCAAAATCCTTCATTAGCTATAAAATATATGTCAAATATATCTGTGCAAAATTACAGCCTTAGTAGAAAGGGATGAAGTGTGGGGAAGTGTTCGTAAATCAAATGTAGAAATGAAAACTAAAATTGTAAATTTTGACCTGGCACATCCTGGATTTACAAAAGCTATCAAAATACAGCCATCTCTTCTCATTGGGCTGGTTTAACTGTATACCTTTAAAGGTTGGAAGAAATGATGCAAGCACATTTCTCTTTAGGATTTACTTAAATTAATACAGCAACCTCTATATCTACCTACTTATATTTGTAATTTACTACAAAATTCCTTAATTTCTCATTACTACAAGCATGAATAATAAAATAAATATGAATATCCCAAAAAGGGTTTCAGACTGGATGTAATGATTCCTGTGGAACCATTAAGTTTCATCATTTCCATAAATTCAGTCTCCATGCAATGAGCACTTTATAAAAGGGCATTTAATTGCCTGATAAGATATAGTGGCTCCTCTGCATCAATAATAAAGTCAATAATCTGCATTTTTTAAACCTCTCTAAATATCCACTGATGCAATAGGTTGCTGCAGTACTAGAGTCCTCCAGGCCCACTGGATCACTAATACAAAATGTTTGAAGCCATTAAATATACATTTAACATGATAGAATTTTATGAGTCTATTGGAGGTCAATGCTATAAAATTATACCTCTAAAAATCCTCCTCAGAAAGTAATTTATGGCATAAAATATGTTTATTAAAAGTCCCTGACTACAGATTTATGTGATTTTATGTGAAGACTGCAATTGAATATGCTTGGGGACCAGTCCTGAGAACACTTTCCATGAAGTTCAGAGCTTATTACCCTACACAGTCCCTCCTTGAGTTAATTGAAATACTCCCAAGAGTAAAGTTACTCATAGTCAAGAGTATTTGTAGCTTCATGCCCTTAAACTTGTTTCCACAGCTCTTCCTCTGATTCACTGTGTGATCTAGCAAGTCATTAGATTAGCAGGGCTTATCTGAGAGAGGGAGCCATTTAATGGGTAAAAGGTAAGATAAAATGTATGTTTGCAATGTACTGAGGTGTGCTATTGGTGCGAATTGTTATTTTTGCAGCTCCAGTTTTTGTTAATCAACTATGACAGTGGTAGTGACCAACTAAAAAGAAAGAAAAATGTTCTCAGATCAAATAGGATATTGAAATCTCTTTGGATCACACCTCAAAAAAATTAAAATTCCTCCCATCCTATGCCCTAAACACTTTCTTAAGCTGAAGAAAAAAATATTCATGAGAGGCTATTTCTAGAATATTTTCTGTGCAGTGCAATATTTATGAAAAAGTATTGCATTTCTTCTGAAAATAATTCTCCACCCCTCTATATATCCCTGTAAAAATTGTCCCAAAAGTCCCTCCTTCTGTGCCACTGGAGCGGTTGGTTATTACAGCACACAGCAAAAAGCAAAATACATTAATGAACTGCTTAACACTGTTTTCCTTTATGTGCTTGTATAAAGGTGGGAAGGAAATGGATAATTTTTAAGTTAATTTAAGATGCAGCTTGGAGTGTGTAGTAAGGAACTGAAACATTCCCACTGCCATGGCATGGGAGGAAGTTGACCTCACAGTAAATGAATGAAGGGTTTCTCATCAGCTAATTTTGCAAGCTGGTTAAAGAGGTGCAGTTTGGCACCCAGGCAGGGAATGGCTCCCCTTGGTCACGTGTGAACATCACTGTAGAAGTTTTCAGAAGGATAACCAACACTCCTCACCTCCCTTCCACTTGTGGCTCAAGAAAACTCCTTAAAGGTGAAGTTTTGAGAAAGAAATAAATCTGGCTGGATCTCCCCACTGTAACAGAAGAGGATTTACGTATCTGCGCGGGCTTTTGCTTGTTCTAAAATCAAATTCTTCTTTGATACAAGAATTTAAGTACTGAGGCCCATCTGCACAGCTTGCCAGCACATTAGCAGGATGATGGAAGGGATATCAGGATGATAAAGAGATTTCTGAGCTCGTTCAAAGTGTATACAAACATACACATTCTCCTTGTATTTCTCTGTATCTATCTTGAGCCCTATTACTATGCTACGAGTGCTTAGGTATTAACTATTAAAGACCTGCCAAAGAAAAATGAGACAAAAATGCAACAAACTATCAGTACATCATACTTCAGCAGCAAGATTTTTACTACTGGAGGAAAGCAGCTGTGAATCTTGCTCATTCTGGACTCCTGACTATGTATTTATTTACTATATTTTTGGGGGGTTGCCAGTCGCCAGGCAACAACAACAAAAACATCACACTCAGCAAGGTGAAGTTGAGCCAAGTCTTGGTTAGAACATGAAAACATGGTTTTGACAACGTGGTGTTCTTACAAACATTTTGAACTTCTACTGGGACGTTCCCTCTCTAAGCAAATGGGACTTCTCCCCATACATAGCTTCTAAATATGAGATTTTGGAAGAATAATGCTGCAGACTTGAAGAGCAGATTTTATTTTAATATAGACAAAAACCTTCAGGTGTGGTGCTTGGCACAGCTGCGTTGAGCTGATTCCCAGCACAGTCTCTGGACTCTCCTGTCCTGACAGGAGAGGTGGGATGTGCATTATCCCTGAAGGAAGTGCTGCCATCTCCAACCTGCACACAGTGACAGCAGCTCTTGGCCCTCCCCTGAGCCTCTTTGACACTGAATTTCATGGAAGGCCCATCTAATTAATGCCCCCACAAAATCTCCCATCTTTTCTGTATTCATACCTTGTCCTTCCCCTCAAAGCCGCTGGCAAAGTCCTGAGTGGATTCATCATAAAACATTACACATTACCACAAGCTAGAAAAGGATTTTCAGAGGATTTGTGCTGTCACCTGATAAAGGATCTTGGAGACTGTAAGTCTTACCTTATTTATGTAACACGCTGGGCAGGAGGAGCTGGGTTAACACACAGTTCAGCATGGGCATGTACCATAATGAAATCTCTGCCTTTAGGCAAAGACAAGAACTAAAGGGGGACATTCAGGGATTAAATTGCTCCAGTCACAAGCCAGCATGTATTAGGACTAGGAGTACAGAATTTACTACAACAACCAAAATGTTTAAAAAAAACCCCATCATATTTTACTTTTAAGTCAAAGCTAAAATGGAAAACGAGTTTGTCAGCAATGCAGGAATGACTGCTTAGGTGTAAAGACATTGCTGTGGATGATAGAAGGGGTTACTGAGCTTACTTCATGCCCAACATTTTCTTATGGTTCTGCTTTGAGGGGGGAAGCTGTAGATGAGAGGGATTTTCAATTATTGCAGATTTATCGTGTGGTTGTCCAGCACTTAGGAAAACCCTGGATCCAACTGCTGTCAGTGACTATACCCAAACCTGTGCCCAGGCCTTGGACACCTGACAGGCTTCTGACTGCACATCCAGAACAGAGAATGGCACTCCAGAGCACTTGTTAGGGAGGCACTTACTTTAAAGCTGCTATAAATTTCTCCATAAACTCAGTTGTACTCTGTACACAGATCTCAGTAGATCCACGTGCAAGAAAGATTGCACTCTGCTCTTTGGCACGTGAGCCTTGGAACGTGTTCAGTGCCAGATGTGATTGAGCTTTCTGGGAATTAGATTTACTGTTGTTGACCAGGAGGAGAAAAACACAGTACCAGTGGCTGAAATTCCATCCTTTTTTCCCCCTCTAATCCCTGTGTTATTTTCCAGAAGTGAGAAATCTTACAATGGGAAGGCATTAAATTTATATATTGTATACCTGGCCTTAAATTATACTACTTATTTGTGAAATTTATTAATTCTTATATTAAATCTACAAAGCTATATTTACACATGGAAATCTAAGGCACAAAGCCTGTGAAATACGGTGAGAGGTTTTTTGTTTAACTTTTCTTTTTAACTGTCCCAAATACCCTGTCTCTGGGTACCTGAGGAACAAGTGGTCTTGCCCCCTGAATGTGTAATACCCTTGAGAAACTGAAAATGGGAGCAGGTAGCACCTTCTTTAGTAAGATCATGCTGAAATTCAAAGAAATTCCTCTCAGAGAATGAAATCCCCCTTCAGGAAAACAAGTGATTTATGCCTGCATCAGTTAGGAGAAACTAAGAGCACCAAAAACAACAGAAGAAGAAGAAAAAACTCACAGAACCACAGGGACTCTTGAAATTTCTGAACTTTCATGCATTTTTTGGTGGCAGAAATTGTTTGTCTGTGGAAATAGGGCACAGGAAATAGCACAGCACAACACCAATTGCCCGGCACTGTGCACTTGCTCCCTGGGTAGGGCTTTTTCATATCTTTCTGGAGCTCTGTACTGATTTTATATACACACTGAGATACAAAGAAACTAAGAAATATGTATTTTGCTGCTTTCTCATATGTTGGAAGTGTTGGAACATGGATTTTTGTATTTTTTTTAATGGTATTTACTGCATCTTAAATTTTACTGGAAGCAAAGCTAGGAATAAAGCAAATACAGGGCTTGATTCTTTTTTTTATTTGAATTGATTAAAAAAAAAACGTTTATATTCCTTGACTTCAGAAAAGCTATTACTTCTTTACATTGACATAAAAGGGAAGAGAACTACTACCACAATAATGGGCAGAATCTGTATTGACAACCAGCAAATAAAAGAACTCAGTAGTGCAGGACAATCATATCTTACAGAAATGAAGATAAGAATCACAGTAATTAAGAATGTGTTAAGATTTTGCTTCCTTTCACAGCCACAGTTTTGGAGCTCAGCAAAGCTGGTGCTCAGCACTGATGGCATGGCAGTGACAAAGCCAGCCTTACTACCTGGGATCTGAGCAAACCTCTGCTCTGGCCACAACGCCTCTGCTCCCTGGGAACAAAGATATTGTCGTGTCACAGCCTGCTCTGACATAAATTACAATTTACATCGATTTACTATGCAGCAGTTGGCTGCAAATTTAGTTTTTTTAAGAAGCAGAACTAGAATGGAAAACATTTTCAACACAGCTGAGTTTTGTCAGGAAATGCCTCTCACTAAACACAAAATGTTTTGCCCAACATTTCTCTCTGTCTTTCTGAGATTCACACGTACCATCAGCTGAATTCCTGACAGGCTGTTGGAGAGCCCAGAACTTCCACACTGTGCAGTGCCAGGGGATGAGTTGAACACGCTCTCACACATTCCCTGAGATGGAGCTGACAGATTGAGGTCACCCAAACCTCAGGGCCAACCTTCCTGCCAGGGACACGAGGACAGAGGGCCACGGACCTTTAGCCTTACAGTAGGGTAAGGTCAAAGATACAGATATAAACACATACAGAAGTAGCTTAAAGTATGTTTTGTAACTTCTAAGAGCTTATCAATAAACACGTATCACAATACTTGTGTTACGGTGCACATTTACTGAGTTATTTATACAGGAAAATGCTGAGTAAACCACAGCAGAGCTAACAAACAGCAAAATAATCATATGTGTAAATTATGAAGCTGTAGTTTAAGCTTAGTAAAAAGCTGTTGAAATGTTATCCCTCTCTCTATCTCCCACAATATTTTAGATTCTTGTTTGTTTGGGTTTTTTTAACAACTAAACAATTCTGAAGAACTTCAAATATTCCTTAAACAAAATAATTTTTCTGATATGAAAAAAAAACCTTTCTGGGACCTACAGCTGAAAAGGATGTCAGTTCTGTATAGCATCTTTTGGGAGTTCTAGGATACTCAGCAGGTGTTTTCCCAGGATCCTGGGAGAGTAAGGATGAATTGTTAAAAACTAATAATAACTCTGCTTTCTAACCTTATTCTTTACAGCCATGAAAAAGATGTAAACATATTATTTTGTACCCTAAGAGGTAGGTTTAGTGGTTGTTTTCATTCTCTTTGACCAATTACTGCAGTATCAGATTGAGCAAACCCTCCTCAGCAGCAGCAGCAGTTTTTAGTAGGTGTCACTGGCTTGGCCCTGCACTGCACGTCCCTGATTTTCCCTGTGAGCTGACGCACCAGACCCCAGACTGGCCTCTCCTTTAGATCTGCCCTTGCCTGAGCCATCTCCAGCACTCATCCTTTGTGCTTACTCCCTGTCAACAGACAAGCAACCAACTCTGAAGAAAACAGAGTCTTCAGTCTGATTTCTGTGAGTGCTTTCCGTGCGTCCCCAGCGCCGCGGCAGCCGCACCCCGTGCGTGCGGATCCCTGACGGAGCCGTGCCGTGGCAGGCAAACACACAGCCCTAAGCACAGGGTACAGGGGAAAACCAGGCTGTGTTGTGCAGGTTTCCTGCCCTCATGGCTCTTGGCCTGACTTTGGGGTCACACAGCCAGGATGGGGCACGTCACGGTCAGGGAGAGCTAAGGCAGCCAAAACGAGTATCAAATTCTCATAGAAATAGTAACAAAGATACATCTTCTGCATTTTAATATGGTGTATCTCTTCATGGATGTTCTGCAAAATAAAGGATTTGGAAGTATCTTTCTTGGGCATATAGTGAAAGGACAAGGGGTAATTGTATTAAACTGAAAGAGGGTAAATTTAGATTACGTATTAGGAAGAAATTCTTCTCTGTGAGGGTGGTGAGGCCCTGGCAGAGGCTGCCCAGAGAAGCTGTGGCTGCCCCACCCCTGGAAGTGTGCAAGGCCAGGTTGGATGGGGCTTGGAGCAAGCTGGGATAGTGGAAGGTATCCCTGCCCATGGCAGGGGTTTGGAATTAGGTGGTCTTGATTGATCCCGTGGTTGTATGATCAAGTTTTAACATTTAAAGCTCAGTTACAGAGGTAAGGAACACAGAGTTGGTACCATAATTGCACCTCGGACTGCTGAGGATACTGTGGTGGTAAAGTACAACACTGGGCAGCTGGAATTGCCCCATTAATTGATCTAAGGAAATCCTAGAGCAAATCATTTGCCTTGATCTCCTTATCAATCTGTGACAATATAATCACACTGATACCTCTCTGTAGGTAGGAGTAATTTCAGCAGGTTTGAGTCTATTTTTTCCTAATAAACATCCATGAATCATTTGAGAAACTGGGTCTGCATCCCATAATTAATTCTGATTTATTCAAGAAATGTTCTGAAATCAACGGGAACAGTTTTTAAGTGATTAGAATGAAGATCTGTTAGACCAGTGGGACACTGAATATTCAACAATGACCCAAGTTCCATTTCAGCATGGTAGGAACACTGGCAACCATAAGAAAATGAACCATAAAACTAGAATAATAAGAAAATTTGGGGAACACTAGCACTGGAAAGCCTTAACATGTGGTAAATTCTCCCTTCTACTTCACCAGACTACTTAATTTGAGGTGCTCAGATTATGAATGTATTGCAGCCTGAAATGAGTGTCACGCTCAACTAAGAATATTTTTGCTCTGTAGTTGTATGAGACATTAATGGCTGTAATTGATTTGGCATTAGTCTTGCCCAGTTGACTTTGTTTAACAGATTGCACTGAGCATCATGAGTACTTGCAAGTAGACATATAGACTTCTTTAAAATGCTGACTTGAGCTGGCTCTGCACAAGATAATTGTTACATTCCTTTACTATATTGTTTTCTTGAAATAATGTTCCTGTCCATAGAATTCACAAGTTCTCATGAAGAGGAGTTTAATATTAATTTTTCCAGTATCCTTAATTTTACTGAAACGTGTTTACATGTTCATTTATTGCCGAGAGTGACACAGAGATAGGACCCAACAAGTCTTTCTCTGACAAAAGGAGATTGGAGATAATGTGAAGAAGTAATGGTCAGTGAAGTGAGTAAAACCAACTCTCTTGAAACTGGTAAAAAAAGTTAAGGATGAGATTTGTCTGTGGACAGGTCAATATGTGGGTAAGCCTGGATATAATAGGTAGAAATCCCTCACAAAAGCATCTTTCACCTTTCTTGCAACACGAGTGTTTGCCATGAAGGTGAGAAGAGCCTGGAGTGGGGGCAAGAATTGGGGGAATTGATGCAAAGCCCTTGTGGCCAGATTCAAGAGGCACTGAGTGGCTGTGGCTCCAACTTTTCAGATGCACCAGTGAATTGGGCTGCCTTTTATAGCCACCTGTTTACTCACTGGACTAATAACTTCCTAAAAATAAAGCTTCCTCCAGGTTTTGAGACTATTTTTTTCATGTTATTGCAAGTTCTCTTTTTTTTTTTTTAGGACAAAGGAAAAGATTACAAGGCCATATATGTTTCTGCTGTATTTTTGCCCTATTTAGATTTAGATCAGGAAATTAAAATAATGATTAAAAAAATGCATGTCATGACTAAAAAGCACAGAATATTATCAAGGGACTATAAAGGCTGATACAATGGAGGGATGAGCTAAAAAAAATATCCTGAGAAGTCAAAACTGGCTATGAATGAAGTTTTCAGAGCAAGGAAATAAGAACAATAAAGTCTCCTTCAGGTGTATGAAGCAGAATGAAGCTGACAAGAAAAGACATTAGACCACGGCAGGATATTTGAAGGAAGTTAATAAAGAAGGAGGGTAATACAGCTGCAGAATTTAATGAGGTCCCTGTAGTGTTTGCAAGAGGATCTGGAGCTGGAAAGCAAGCAATAATCAGCACGCCTAAGTTTTTCAGAAATATTGTGCCTAAAGGCCATCAGGTTAATGTTCAGATTTAATGAAAAAACATACATGCACACACCAGAGGGGTAAAGCACACATCAGATCTCTTCCCACTGACTTCAGTCTCTGCTGAGGGGGAGGGCAGTGAAACTCTTCAAATATAAAACTCCTTCAAACACTGCATGAGAAGATGAGATGGAAGAAAGTAAAATCTATCTCTCCTCTTAATTGAATGTACACTTTGATTATTATTTTTTCAAGCAAGTTTCCTTGAATGATTTTTAAAAACCCAACTTTTTTAGGAAGTTCTAATACTTTGAAGAAAATTATTTGAAGTGTAAAGAAGAATAGGCATTTATATTAATGATGTTTTATGCTGTGTCTGGGCCTAACCTTCCAGGTTCACCCAGAGAGAAATCAGCCTCAGGAAGAGGAACCCAAGGCTCCTACAGGCTGTAAGGCCACAGATGGGGCTGCAGCTCTCCAAAAGCCCTGGGACTTCCTCTCCAGGGCTAAAAGAATTCTCAGGAGCTGGGAGGAGCTTGACAGGTGAGCTGGAAAAAGGATTGCTTTCTCAGGCAGAGGTTAATTAAAGAGGCAGACTGCTGAAAAATACTGAGATTCACAGGAATTCCAAGGCTTTATCTGACAAAGTAAAGGCTGCCAGAATACTTCTGTCTAGCTTTAATAGGCAGTCCATTTCCTCATATCTTAATACTACTAAAGTTACTAAGCCAACACCACATATTATGAATAAATACCTGGATTCAGAGTCCCTGAAATCAATGAGCGTTCATTGACAACTGTGGGCTTTAGATTATAAACCCTTAAGAAGACATTACCTATTTCAAATGACCTCTTATTATGCAGTTAAAAGCAACCAGAGATAAGACATTTTTGGAGCTGATAAAAAGCCTCCAGAGCAATGGTTCTCAAAATTAGAGTTGCAGCCTCGAGTCGGGGTATGAAGAGTTTTTGCTGCAAAGTCACAAGACACTCTACAAACTTAAGAGCTCATTGTAAAGAAAATTACTTCTAGCTCTTCTGGCAACAAAGATAACCTTCTGAATGTAAATGTCTGAGGCAGTTTAGTTTACTTAATATAGAATTATAGGGAATACCCAGTTCATGATGCTTTCTACAAGGATAGGGGTTTTCTTTCTATTTGGGTGATATAAATAGTAATAATAAAAAAATTGCAAGTGTTAAGTATAGGTACTGACCAACCAATCTGGAAGTATTCCAGCTGTGTTTCTGTTGCTGACACAGCACCAAAGCTTCCAACACAATTCAGAGCACAGATATGCTGTGAAAGATTACATGATGGGAATGGCTTGAATTTAGGGCTGTCTAAAGACAACTAAGTTTCAAATGCAGTGTTTGATTGAGGAAGAAAAGGTTTAGATAGGGAAGATGAGATCCTGACACTGGTTTGAAGTTGTGATGCAAAGGAGCACTAAGGTAGTCCCAGAGGTGTTTTCTAGGACATTGGGGCTCACTGAAGGTGGAAGGTTAAAAACCACAAACAACTTAATCCTTCACCAAGAGCAAGCCTGGGTTCCTCTGTGAGCATCCTGCTCACCAGGATAAAGTTGCTCTACACGTAGGAAGATATTCTTTTAGGTGACTGGTAATATCTTCAAGGACTCAACTGCATAAGCACTGACCACTGTAACAAAAGAACTAGAATTCCAGCTCAAAAGCACTGGCCTTGAACAAAAGGTATCAGATGATCCAGTCCTTGTTGTCATCAAAAGCTCATTCTGATGCTTAGTGAGGTTGAAAGATATTACTTATCCACTGTTTTCACATGAGAGATGTTTTTAAAATTTTTTTTAAGAAAAAACCAGGAGACCTGAATTCTCGGTGCTGCAATGGAAATTCGTACACAGAACCCAATGTTTTCAGAGGTTTGGACTTTCTTCTGCTCAAAACACTTGTTGCTTAGAATGTCATTGTTCCCTGGCTTGCAGAGGTCTCATTTACATAGAAATGGAACTGGTATTAAAAGGGAATAAGAGGTGAATTTTTGAGGAAAAGCCATTCTACAGGGAAAAGAAAAATATATGGAGAAACAAGCAGACTAAATCAGTGTCCAAAGCACTGAGTAACACACTCAGATTTCAGTACTTCACAGCAGCCAAGCATTTGGTCTAATATCACTGAACTAAGCTGTTGTCATAAAATATAGAAAGGAATTTAAGAGAAATTAGGGAGCACTGTAAAGAAACAAGGAGAGTAAAGAGACAAACACTTCTGAGAAGAAGGAATGAACCTGACAACAAGTGGCCTTACCCTGTTCTGTAGATTTTCCAAGACTAAACCTATTTAAGGAATAAAATTATTGCAAATCTGTCCCAACAGTTACTATAGTGATAATGAAAACCATTAATATGAATATTTGATAAATGAATAAATGAATAAAAATGAAGGGAATAAATGAATGGTAAATGAATATAAATACTAAATAGCAAAAATTAAATGAATAATTCTCTTAAATGAATAAATCCACTGTGCTTCAGTTCGTTAGTGCTCTATACAGAATAAGTTCCTCTTAAATGTCATCTTGAAAGGAGTTTGCATTGCACCACAAGGATCTATATACTGGGGGTTGCCGGGATAATGGAAAGTAAACATCTGCATGTGTGACATTGCTTGGTTTCTTTAGCACACACCAAAACTGACAATTTAGTTCTTAGTTACATTTTACAGTCAGTGCAGCCAGTGGCTGTTGCAGAGGCAGCAGGATCTCAATTTTTTCCTGAGCTATTTATTTCTCTTATAGCAACTGCGCCTTTCCCATACTGATATTTATTGCACACTGATATTCTTAGCATTGTACAAGACCCAAACATCAGCACGTTCAGCAGCACAGCCTAGAAGTCTAAGAGGAGGATGAGAGCTGAAGACAGGGATGTAGGAAGATGGTTCAACACAGCAGTAAGTCTTCAAAGAAAGAGAAAAAAGGAAGAATTAACAGAGCAAATACTGCATCTACAAGGGAAGAAATATTCCAGAGCTGTATGGATAGCAGACAGAAAGAAAGGAATAAATACACAGGGTTAGAAGAATAAGTGACAGATAGAATGACATGGTCAGAAAAAAAAGAAATATTTGTCAGTAGTCAAATAATTAAACCAGAAAAGGGTTCCCTCACTCACAGTGCAATTACTGAGAAGTTTCCTCTCTGTAATTCCTCTTCCTTCCTCATCCAGCCCAGACCCCCAGCTACTCTGGCTGGAATTAGCAACAAGCTCCTACCTGATCTTTTCTCTTGCATTGCCATCAATATTTGTGTGCAACTTCCCCCTTCAATCCTCATTTAAACATTTCTTATGTGACCTGCTGCTAAAATAGAAAGCAGAAGTTTGACTAGGGACCTTGCAGAATCTACCAAGAGTAGCCTAATTTTTTGCTGTTCTTTAAAAAAAAAATGCAGCTCAACTCTACTGGGAGTTTTTATCATTTTTAGCTGTGGAAAATTAAACTGTCCTTATGCTGTACAAGATGTTCCCCTTCTTCCACTCCCCCGCTGCTCATTTCTGAGTGTTCTGCAGAAGCACAAGCCCCAGTAATTGAGGAATATGACAGCCAATACAAAGAAAACCCCACAATATGCATTAGTATATACCCCTGAACAGATGAAATAAAGAACTGCCTCAATTCCTTAGGTTTGAGCACCAGGTTTAGTCTATCTTCAAACCAAAATTCCACCTCTCCGTAAACCAAGGAATGTAAATTCTGCTCCAGAGTCACATAAATCTCAAAATAAAACTGCATACCTGGAACCCTGCAAAAAAGCATGAAACATCAGTCCTAGTTTGAACTGTTGCTGGAAGTTTTAGTTCCATTCTCCTCTCATCCACTGGAGAAAATGCAGTAAGGAAAGATACCCACAAAACAGTCAAAATCATCAGGTGTTTCTGATTTAAGCACACACTGCTTTGGGATTAGCTCTGCACAGCTGCTGTCAGTTGGCCAGTAAAGTAATTTTTTCTGAATTAGGTCTCTCTGGGGAGTTAAGCTTGTCTTTTTGGTAGCTAAAACCTGTAAACTTAAGTCAGTAACTTGTCTCATGAGGAGATTCTTGTATTTTGGACTTGTGTTTCTCATTCCAGAATGTGTTTCTTTGCCTTGGTGCTTCTTTAACCAAATTTTATAACCCAACAAAATTCATTTAGCATTTGATAATTCATTCCTAGTGATATCTTGAGCAGTTTCTGTTCCTCAGTTCTGAAATCCATTCTGTTCCTCAGTTCTGAAATCTCCATTTTATGCTGTGAAAAAGTCAAGGCCTACATCCCAGAATTTTTTAGACTTGATGTTTAAAATAAAATTACCGGTTAAAAACAAGAAGATATTAATTAAACCAGAACAACTAATAGGATGCTCAAAATCCATTGAACATTACATGCTTTCCCCTGTCACCCTTTTTTCCTTCTTCTGCCTCCTAAAGCAGGATATAGCCAGGAAGAACTTGGTATCTGTTTCTCCACCTCACAATTTATCTATACCTCTCTTGGTAAATTTACAGAACCAAACTTACACTGCATTTCATACCTTTCAGAATGTCTATTAATCTTCCAGCAGCAGTTTTATTTGATTGGTTACCTTGGCATTGAAGCAATAACTGGGAAAGGCATTTTAATAGTTTTAATTCTCTGCACCGCATTAGAACACACTTTTCCCATTATCATTCTATTGTTTGCCAATCCTCAGACCTGTTGATATACCTCAAACAGTTCAACTCCTTCAGTTAAAACAAGACTGATTAGCAAAAAATTCTGAAATACGAAGCTCAGTGGGATTGTATTTACTCATTAAATGCCAAAGAGCCATTTCATGCTCCTTATTCCCTTTTATAGCTATTGACTGAAATGTTGCATCAGTATCAATTATAGGGATTTGAAATGGTGAGAATGGTGGAGAAGCAAAGAATGAGATTTCATGATCACATCGAAGCTATAAATACTGTCATTCTTACTGCCTAATGTCCCTTAAGCTTTATTTAATGGTTAATTGATTGCTAAAAATTCTTTCAGGTTCATTTGATTTTCAAGAATGTGGCCTTGTTAGTATGTTGGCAGAGCCCCCCCTTTTTTTTTTTAACAGCAAAGTTATATATTATGTGGCATGAATTATAAATCAGTTGTCATGGAGATGTTGCTAACGCAGGAGCCTGTGTGCTGTGTACTTTGAAAACTGCAAAGCCTGTGTGTGTACAAACCTTTCCTGGATGCCTTGCAACTGGTGCTTGGGGTGGCACCTGGATGGTTCCTTGCACCATTCCTGGGTGTGATGCTCTTGCAGTGCTACAGGCAGGTACCTCTTGCTTTACAGCTTCCCAGGCATGAAACTGGAAATTTTAGTGGTATTCAAAGCCTGCAACAAGGCACAGAACTGAAATACATTGAATTGTTCTGAAGCTGATGTCTTATCAAAGAAATGTAACTTGACACAGAAATGAAACAGGTCATCTTATGAGCTTGAGATCTAGGTCTACTTTTGCTGCTTTGATATATCAATATTAATTAATTTAGCTACAAAGAAGCAGGCACAAAAAAGTGATGCTAACGAACCAGTGCTTGCAATCTGGTGGCTCAAGATTTGCTTACCTCTGTAAGATTTTGGTAAGTAGGTTACAGAACTGTTTCCCTCTGTTTGCACAGCTGTGAAATGGGGACATTTATGCCTAATTATCTTTATAAACGGCTTTAGAGCTTTCAAGATTGAAAACACCATTTGGATGTTAGGAAAAAAAAAAGAACACTTCTATCTCAAGTTTTTAAAAAGTTTATATTCACCCGTCTCCCTTAAGAGTTGTACTTTATTTTATATGTGTACAATGATATCAGTCTCAACCAACTTTTATTCTTGAAGCGTCACGATCCATCCTTGAGAATCAATTTGGCAATGTTTTTGCTTGCATGTGACCAAACTGCACAAACTGGCACAGAGACTCGTTCTGTAAGACAAGAAGATCTGGAGGAAGGTTTGCAGTATTACAGAAACTCACAACAGATCTTGCTACCATTTGTGGTAGTGCCTGTAGAAGATTCTGGGTTTTCTGACAGGGAAAGCAAGATACAGCCTTGCTTAAAATTGCTAAGTAGATTGCATATTGAGCATGGAGTTCACTCTTTCATATTTTCATAAATATGTAGAAAATCATGACGCCTTGCAAAATGAAACTTAAGATGCGGGTTCATGAAAAAATTATATGCTCCATTTACTCTGGCCTCCTATGTACTTTATTTTTTATTAACTCACTTATCCTTTTTTATACAGGAGACCATGTCTGTAATCTGCACCCCAGAGTGGGGAGCAGCAGGATGGGGGGGAGTTAGCCAAAACAGATTTCTGAATGTGCACAGAAAGCACATTCAGAAATTCACCCCACATTAGAAAAGAAATGGACCACACAGAGTTCTGTTGGGTCTTTTTGCAACAGGGACAATCCTTCTAAATGGCTTTTGTGGACAGCAACAGGGAATTTACACACCCCAAAACATTTTACTGATAGGTTTGCTACTTTTAGAGAGAAGATAAAAATACAATTAAACATTAAACAAGATGAGGTTAATCAACCTCAATTAACTTTTTTTCTCTGGCAAAAAGCAGATTAAGTTAGAAATGGAGCTGTTGAGGAAGGAAACACAATATAAACTAATGACATGCTGTCAATTTACCACTAAGGATGAAGAAGGAAAAGTCAACAAATACTGTTGGAACACAGCTTTTTTTTTTTAATCTAATTTCTCATACTACAAAATGATACTTGGAAATAATTGGTGATTTTTCTGTGCTTTGTCATTCACAGTACCCAAAAATAATCCTCATGGCAAATTATGATGTCATGTTATCCACATTTAGTTGCAATTTGGAGGGCATGGTTTCATTGCTATATTGAAATGACCTGGAGTTTAAGATTAGAGAGAACTGTGTGTCAAAATACCTGAGCTTTAATCCTAATCATGGGACAAAAGTTATTTCAATGATCTTAAATGAAGTTTAATGTCCCCAGTTTGGGCTTACTGTTTGCTGATTTCAGAGGATGTTGACAACTCCATTTCCCCAAATAAATAACAACAGTTCCTCTCCCTTCTCTCCCCTGCTCCTAATGAAAACCAACAGACTGTCTCAGAACTGTCAGGAAGCTCAGTAGCAACTTCATGTGCTCTGCAATATTTAGTCTCAAACTGAAGGGTAGTCACAGCATACCAAAGTGTATCTTTATTAGAAGATACCAAACTTCAGTTTAATGCCCCAGTGCCATTTTTGTGTTCAGCCTGGTAAAACTGTGGTTACAATTTCATTGCACATCTATAGCAGAAATTTTGTTCTCTAGGTGTGAGAGCAAGAGCTGAATAAATCAGAGAGGGACAGGAAACTGTCAGCTGATGAGCCCTGATAATTACCACAGTTTTAACTCTTGGACTGCCACAGACCCTCTGAATAGCAAAGCAAGAGTGACACCAACCTCCATAAATTTCACTTCATCAGTAGTGTCTCATGCAGATTACTGGAATTGCTGTCAGGAACTAAGTAAATTTTTAAGCAAAGCTAACCACTGAGGGTGGGCCCTACTCTTCATCCTGTAAGGCCTTGTTTGTTCCCCCTGTGTCACTTCAAAAGGATGTGGGCAGAACTGGAAAAACAATAAAGTTATTCCTACCATGTGACCGTGAGAGTGAATCATGGTCCTTGTTCCTTTTGTGCAGCAGAAAATGGGAGTGTGGGAATGTGCAGAGACATTCAAGTAATCATTAATCCTTTTCTACTTGTCAATCAAAAATGTTGTACTCTTGGGGTGAGAATATGTTTGGCTGAGAACAAGCTTTTAGTAAAATAGATTTGGCAGATGCATATTTGCAGATGCTCATGAAAGATGAATCATGACATTTCCTGACAACAAACACACCAAAATGTCTGTTTTGCTACTTTCTTTTGCTTTGAGTATTGCATCAGCAATACATAGTGTATATGTATGTGTTTGTATATAAATCAATTATGTACTAACAAAGAAAATTCTTTGCTTTCTACATCAGAACACAACAGCACTGTAACAATATCCTGGTCACAAGAAAAATGGTGAAGACATCTGGAATAATTGAATAGGTTCTTTTGGTTTGGTTTGATTTGGGTTAGGTTTTTGTAGTTTTGGTTTGGTTTGGTTTTTTCCTTACTATTTTCCTTTAAATAAATGGGCTTTGTAAGGAGGAAGACTCTGGCTATCCCACAAAAACCTGTTATTGTAATATCTACCCATTAAAATTCTAGTAAGCCTTTGAACTTGAATGCTGCTACCTGCACTCTACAAGCTGTGGCCTCCCAGGTGATATCTACAGATCCATCTAGTCTGACCTGTTGCAGATCCAGAGCATCAAATCAATATCATTGAGACTCACAGAGCCCCTCAAAACACAGAGGCTACTAATGGAACAAAGGTAGAATAAATTTCTCATCAAAGGCTTCAGTCCTTTACTTTAAATTTTGTAATACCTTTGTTCGTGACTAAGGATTTTTCCCTAGAAATAAATGTAGTGGTATCAATTAGTTCTTTAAAATGGGTTTAAAAGCAAATAACAGCAATGCATTATGGTAGTTCTTTACTCACAATCATTCTGCTTGAGCACAATAGTTACATTTGTCCAAACATTATCTTCCAGGCAGCATCCAGCCTTGGCATGAAGAAATCCACAGCGGCTGTTCCTCTTGACTGTATTGTTCCAGCAATCTTTTATGAGGCCATTTTTGCCCCACTTTTACTTTGAAAAGTTCAGCTGCATGTTCCAGAGGAAACTGCCCCTGTATTCACTATCTCCCCACCCAGGTTAGGACAACTGCTACAATCACTGGGGGCAGCACACGCCACCTTGGAAAAATGACAAACCCTTGGTTGGAGCATTGGAAGAATTTCATCAGCGGGGCTTGAAACAGATTGTGTTTGCTTGCCATCACTTACTGTTTTTGTATTCAAATAGTCAGGGCAATCACTGCTCTTTGCAGATGTAATCAAGCTGCAGTGCAGGATTCTGTTTCTGGCTAAGGATGTTTATCTGTTATTAAGTATAATATATTGAAAGTCACAGCAGCGCTGATGGGTCAGCGCAGATGCCTTCCATCATGAGTCACCGAGATGCATTTCCTCAAAAAAACTCATAGATGGAACATTTTCAGCTAGCTGAGGTTAATAAAGATAGGTCCTTCATCATCTCAAGGAATGGAGCCAATAACGAGTAACAGAAATAATATCATAAATCATTCTTTATAAAGTAGGATTGACTATTATTTGCTACAATGCCTTGCATGGTGGATTTGCACGCTCTTACTTGTTGAATGACAATAAGAAAGCAAGGAAGAAAGGTCACAGGGGATGCAAGGAGGTAAGATACAGCTGTGCACTACTGTATTTGATAGCAGGTATTGATTTACAGGATAAACGACCAGATGACCCTGCTTACAAGATCGGGGGATATGGCCAGCACGGGCTTCTGTTCATGCAAGGAGACAATCCCTGGTCCTGGCGATGTGAACAGGCAGCTGCTCAGAAAGACCTGGACACTCCCGAAAGGCAGCAGCACAGAAATGCGTGTTACTGCTGCTGGAGCTCCCCTCTGGCTGTGCAGGGGTGGGCTTTGCTCACAAGATGGCACTGTTGATTATTGCTCACTCCTCGGGAGCCTTCTCCAGCCCAGGCGCGCTGCAGCCTCCCAGGAGAAGCCACCCAGGGTGGACCTCCCTCGGGAGCTGCATGCCCAGCCCTGCGCATCCTCTGGAGCATCGCAGGGCTTATCCGATACCAGAACCCCTCAGGATGAAACACACAACTCTCCTCTACATCTATGAACATCCTAAACCCCAAAAATCAGTCAGTCTTTATTTTCCAGTTCTTATTAATCTAATGACAATAGAAAATTTTTGTTGTTGTTGTTGTTCCATCTTTACAGATGGCTTTTCCCCCATAGAAAGCAGGGATAGTCTCTAAACTGGTAGGATTACAATTCTCCAGCCTCGGATGCATTTTCTTTAGCAGCCAAATATTCCACATTATTAACCCAAATGGTTATCAATGGCTGTTTGCAATGCAGATATGCTCGGGTAGTTTTGGAGACCCTGCACTGAGAATATTCAAACCTCAAAGGACTTTTATTTCTGGGTCCCAGAGATTGTGTCCTACCAGACACAGCCACAACAGGTAGGAACTGAGGCATTTTCTGTTCAAATTCAGCAGTGATTCCTTAACTACCAGCAGCACCCATAAAAATCAGACAAGTTCACAGGACTTTCATCCAGCTCTTCCTCAGAGAGTGAGAAGCAAAAGGTTTATCATTGCCACTGAACACTGTGGAATGTTTTGAAAATTGCTTAAACTGCAGGAAAGCAAAAGAATCTGGAACTCACTAATGTTTATCCAAGTCCAGAATAAGAGACAAAGATTTTTAATGAACATTGACAGCTAAGGGAGATTTGTGTCTGTCAATGAGAAAATAAAGCATTCGGGAAAGGGAAAATCACACATTTTTTTAACAGCAAGCCTAAGTTAACTTCAAAGACACAGCAAAATGAACAACCATGCCAGAAACAGGGAAGCATGCAAACCACAGTTGCCAAGACAAGTTAACAGAGCTTTTGGCTGGAGGTGTTCTGACCAACTACAGTGATCAGGGCATGGAGAAACACCCAGTATGAACTGAGGCAAAACTGGCAGATTGCCATTACATAAAAAATGAAGAACAGGAATGCTTCTCTCAAAAAAGAGTATTAAAGACCCTTATTTACCTGCTATAAAACTGAAAAGTGCTTACCCATGCATTGCCACAGGTCTGTCTCCAATAACAATTAGGTAAATAAAATTTGCAGTGTTTACTCTTGAGCCTCACATGCAAGGTGAAGCTTTTTTCAAAGATTTGCTGGACATCCAAGGAGACAGTATTTGCTTTGGACATTTAAGAAAACCATTTAACATAAACCATTTAAACCATATTATTTAACAATAACAGTAAGGATCCACATCTGTAACTCAACCAGCTGTGCTTACACATTGCAGCTCTGCACCCAAAGCTGCAGATGACTCAGGTTTGGTGCCACTTGTGATCTAACACAAGATATAGTGTCTTAAACTTGCAATTTCCTGCCTTGCATGGGTAGTTATATATTTTCTGCTAACTTTAGTAAAGAGTTTATATTAAATTAATTTTTTCTCCTACACAATACATATTTTGGAGACATGGAAGATTCCTGAAGGACAGGTGAGTTATTCCAATGTTAAATCTTCTCAGCTTGGTGGTGAAGCTATCACAGAACTCTTGTGGTTGATCAAGTGCAAGGACACTTTTGCTCCCCTCCACTGTCCACCATGTAGCTCTTTCTCCAACATTTTTTCTCATTAATTTTTTTTTTAACAGAGTGCCCTGAATCCATCTGAGCCAGTGGCCCTGGCTTGGTGTTTGTTATTCTCTCTTTTCTTCCCCCTGTTCAGTCACCAAGGCTGCCCAAACTTCAGCTATGCCCTTGCCCTGGGAGAATGACAAGGCATTTTGACCTCTCCTTCCTTTCCTTTCTCTAGCCAAAACCACAGAGAGAGATATCTCTAGCCAAAACCACAAATTTGACTGGTGCCTTGGAAACACACACACTTCTCTACTCCAGACCATTCTCATCTGGCCAAATGAAAATACGAGGTGTTAAACATTCTGGGACAAGGAGGATGGGGTGTGTGTGTGGTTACACACAGCATGAGTTCTGTCTCCTTGCACAATTAATGATGTTTAGTGATGCTCATAAATCCCAGCATAACAGAACATGTGTTTGATGTTCTAGTATGCTGGAACAGGCTAACCTCTCTTTAATGGCTTGCTACCACCTCAGTTTTATTAGTGTTCCTTTCCCACTCCCCAGATGATTTTCCATTTCCCTCCTTGCACAGTCTGTACCCCAGCACAGGCTGAGTTCCCACAGCCATCGTGAGGAGCCTGGATACAGACCCTGCAAGGGAGATCTGAAGAGTGCACTGCTGGGAGGAACTTGCCCTTGGCTGCTGCATGCAAGACTCACTACCACTGATATTTCATCTGGCCCAGATTGTGACCAACTTTACTGTGTATTACTCAGAGCAAATGAGTAAGACGTTTCTGAGGGTGATAGAAACCCAGTATTTTCTGTGGTAGCAGGGAAGAAATTCTTCCTTAAACATTAGATCAATTTTGGAATTCTTGTATCAATGATTAAAATTCCCTGGGGTCACCAGGCAAAGCCTGCTGAAGAACTGAATTGATTTTCATAGGCTACAAATCAGATCTGGGAGCTTTAACTGGAATGCAAGGTGCCTGTTCCCATACATATGGGATTGTCTAACTGCTGAAAGACTGAATAGCCTCCATAAATAGATTTACTGTTTGGCAAAATTACAGCATTTGTGGGTAATTCATCCAGTACTGGCACCAGAAATACAGTTTCCAGCCTGTTCTGCAAACCTGGTGTGGAACAGGCCTCAGAGTGAGACAATCATTAAGCATGTCCCTAAGTGCTTGGCTGATATAACATCATAGATCCACTGAAGTCACTGGGAACCTTTTCCTGACTTTTATGGGCTTTTCATAACATCTTCTGTGAATCAGTTTTCCAGGTGTAAGAAGAGAATATGAATAACAGCTCTTTCCTCCTATTATTTGTCAGGTCTCTTTAGACTGGAAGCTCTTTAGGGCAGATCTGTCTTTCATCTGCAGGCCCTATGCACAGAACTGGTTCCCTGCTCTGGAGGGGAACTAAGAACTACCAAAATGTTGTGCTCCAGGTCAGACCAGTCTTAATTTATGGAAGCTCAAATGTGAGGATTTATACATGTAGATTAAACTTGCCACTCGATAAGCAAGTCCTGAAAGAGCTGTGGCTCAGATTTTGAAAACAAGCTTTGAAAAATGAAATAAATACTTCAGTGTGTGGTTACACTGGAATCAGCTCTTGCAGTAACTGCATGGAAACTTTGTGGACTCAACACTTTTCATTTAGATCTGCATTAATCCATTTTTATTTTTTAGTTAATTATACCACTGTGTTAATCTTAGAAGATATCTGAACCCAAAGAAATTTCTTATTATTCCCTTTAACACTGGCCTCTTTTTAGCCATATATTGTAATATAATACCAACATCACTATGGTGACTTCATAAAAGGTCAGCATCTTGATCTGTAATGCTCCTGGATCAAAAAAATGCCATAACTAAAAAAAAAAGGCTTATACAAAAAAACCCCCCATGTTCAGTTGCCTGTTTAATCTGCAAATGAAAGGCTGAGATGACTCCAAAGCAGGAAAACACAAAATGAGCATGTTTACCATGCAAATAAGCTTCATTAATAGAGAAGACACTTATCTGGACCACTCAAAAGATGCCATGTGGGTGGATTTTTCTGCTGTTAGAAATAAGGTTTCCTTTTGCAATCAGCATTACATAAAGCCAATGGCAGCTCCTGGATTGTTTATCAACATATGTATAAATGAAAAGTTGATGTAGAGATTTAAAGGTTTAGCCTATTTTAATTATGTTAAGGTTTAAAATATGGAATATAAAAATATATATTCAGGCTACATCATCAACCTGAAATTATGGTTAGATTTCTTAGGATCTATGTTCTCCATTTTTTATGTTAATTAAATGACTATCCCCAACCTGTATTTTATATCTATTATTTTAAATTCCAACTGGTGGTAGGAATACAATATTCTAATTGGATAATAAAAAATCTATATAGTTAGAATAATCAATCAAATAAGAATTTCCATTCTGGATAAAAAATAGAAGTTTCCTATCCTAGTTCACTACCAAAAATACTTGCACCTAAAAATTGGATTTTTCTTTGCCCTTGAGGTTTGTATTCATGCCTTCAACAACCTCAAAAAGTGAGTTCTGCTAAAATATCTTCAGTATATTTAACAGCTTTGGCTGTAAAATTCTATTCTGGGCCAGTACAAAAACAGGAAGGGGCTTCACAAGGATTACAGGATGTCACCACACTGTAGTAACTACCCACAGCTTAGCAGTTTTGCAAAATTTCAGCACCCAGTCCTTTCAAGATTTGCCTGTGGAATGGGAAATTTAATTACAAAATTGAAAGAAGCAAAAGTTTTGCCTAAACCCTATTGTAGTCTATTCCTAACAGAGAAAAAAAAAAGGAAACAGACTTTTTTTTTTTTTTTTTCAGACAACATTCATCTTGCATGTCACACCTCTCTTAGCTCCTTTGTTCACTGATGGTCCTTTGACGTGGAAGTGGCTAACCAGGTTTGCAGTGAGAATCTCCATGAGGTTCAGGGGAAAACCAGAGCTCCAGGGCCTTACTGCCACTATTACCTCTGCTCCTGCTGCTGCTGCGAGGGCACGGGGCAGCATCTGGGCTTTCAGGGCTAGCCCAGTAATTATCCATCTACATGGAAATTCCTCTGCTGCCAGAACATGTACCTAAAATGAAAAAAAAAAAATCATAAAAATTCTGATTGATATGCTCAGGTTTTGAGAATCCCATAATATTTTTACTCTGAAAATAATTAGAAAGTGAGGAATCTTGATAAACTCAGACTGAAGAGCTGATTCTCACTAATCTAAGTATAAATAAAAGGAGAATACAAAATCACTTAATCGCCAATAATGTGACTGCAGTTGTCCACCTCTGCCTCAATATCACTCTAAAATTATCCTTGTATAATGTGCTCTTCAAAAATCAAAGAGAAACCATTAAATAGACACACACACGGACACACATGCAGCAATGATACATGGGTTATTATTTCTTTGCATTTGAACACATGTTCTATGCTCAATCTAACTTGTCAACAATCCAAAGTACTCTAAATTTCAACAGGGTGGATTTTTGCAGTCTGCTTTCATTTAGCATATGCAGTAGATCTCTTACAGTAATTGTTACTAATTTCTTTGTACTGTACATAAATACTTTAATACTTACAAATGAGGCAACAAAGAAAACCAATTTGACATTTAATGTTCCACACAGAAATCACAGACACACTGTCAAGGAATTAATTAAAATTACAGTTACATGATAATGACACCAACAATAAATACTCATATACAGGTAATAAATTAACTCATTAATTCAGCCACAACAGAGTTGTAAATAACTATATAAAAATAGCAAACATTTTATATCAGGGCTGTAAATGTTCCCTGTTTTTAATTCTGAGTTTTCTTCTTTGGTTGTTCCAAATAATTAGGCTTTAATGGGATGTTAAAATGTAAATTTATTAAAGAATCTGTAATAAATTGGTTGGAAACTCCCTAAAAACACTTCAAAAGGTTTCACAGGCTTTTTCAAGGTCTGTCTTACTCATGAAAACAAAAATCACAAAATAAAATCATTGGATGTGCACTTTTACATATAAATATTTATATATATATATCTCCATGTATATGCATATATATATAAATATATTGAGGGGCACACAAATTATAGACGCAGGGCCAAATGTCTTTCTGCCAAACACATTTCACTGAGGGATGCAAGCACAACAAATCCTTCAAAACACTTTTAGGAAAAAATGGGTTACATATGTGAACTATTTTAATTCTAATTAGCAGTAATTCTCCAGTTTTTATCAGAAACTGTGGGACTGCAGCACAGCCCTTCACAGGCAGAGCCCCAGCACAGGGAAGCAGCAGACCCCTGACACCAGCTCGCCACAGGGAGAGCATCCCAAGAGCATCTGGTGTCATTTTGGGCTGCTGTGTCTTCCTGTCAGAAAGAAACCCCACCAATCCATCCTTACAAGACACCAGGCAGGAAGTCCAAGGACATCCACCCTTTGCCCAGTGGCACAGAAACGCCTCATTTTGTTTCTCTTGGAGCTCTTTCCACGGCGTAGTTCTGGAAAACAGAGCTGAATGATGGATGCCCTGCTGGTATCCTGCTGCTGAAGCTGGGGACATTACCTGCTGCTGAGAAAGGAGTATCACCCACAAGCCCACACAACACCTGCATGTTTTATAATCTGATCATTTTAATCCTGCAGCGTTTTCAGTGAAATAGATTTTGCAGGCACGATGTGATTTTGATTTACTGATACAGTCTTTGATAGGGAACTTAATCAGAGATTTCACTACAGAACAGGGCAGGATCCCATCTGCAGTGGCAAAACCCATGGCGTGCTCCCAAGTTACCAGTCAGGAGTGGTTTTACTCCCCACACATTTATTACAAATGACTCACTGGATATTTAAAATGGTGTCTAAAATGAAACAGGATATCACTAAGCCATATAAGGGAGATTTAGATTGTCCAGTATCTTTCAATGTAGACAATAAATTTCTTGAAACAACCTGCTCTAGTTTATGCTTAATGTTGAAATAGGCCTGTTAAAATGTTAAAATAAAGCAATGCTTCAAAATTTAATATTTGGTGCACATACAGAGTTTCTTCACGAATATCTTATTTCCCACCTTGTAGTAAAAGTGTGCTACTTCTTAGTAGGACCAACACATTCTTAATTTAAACCATAACCAACTTTTTTCTGTTATTAATCTATAAATTGTCCAGGCTATGCTTTCCTCATAATAAAATGTATTCTGAGCAAGTTAACTATCTCAAACTGCAAAATATGAACTAGTTATTGCCATTTCTATGATAAGTATAGAAATCAGTTTGGTACTCATGAGTTTGGTAGAACAGGTTCATTACAAGAATAGTAAAGTGTACAGAAAGGAAGGATGTGCCACTCTTCCCCTGGGCCTTGTTCTGAAAAACCCTCTACTGAATGGTCAAAAAGTATTCCAAGGGCTTTTAAAGACTAACAGAAATTAGATTCTGCTTAAAATTACAGTTACTTTGGCCGCCTTGACTGTGTTTATGTAACAAAAATGTACCTCAAAACCAATAACATATTGTTTTTAATAGTAAGCTTACCATTTCATTGGCAAGGATGACAAGAGCATAACAGCAGCAAATTTACACTTATATCCTGTGTCCAGCAGTGGCTACATTCTTTACAAAAATTGCAAAGTTCTCAAAGTTATCCATTACAGATGAATTGGTATCTCTCTTTTTTATAGCTTTTTTTCCCCTCTGAATATCTCAAAAGGTAACAGTATCAGCTAAAACATAAAGTACATTTCAAATGTTTTCCCATCTAACTATGCCATTGTACCATGCCAGCATCCAATACTATATGTGTGCAATAGAATCAGAAACTGTGGGTACAGGCATAATTTTTTGCCATTTTTTAAAAAAAGTATTCTAAAACTAATGCATTCCCAGGGGGAAAACCCCAAAAATGATATCAGAGAGGATAAAGAACAATTTTCAAGCTACGCAGCTAATTTTCAATGAGGCTAAAATGATTTTTCCAAATTGAGGAATTTGCCAGCGAATTCTCTGTAAGTGCTCTCCTGTTGGAGGTGATGTGAGGGGAAATCCAGAGAACAACATAGATGCCTTTTTTTCCATGGCAGGGGAAGGGAACCCGTGAGCCAAGACAGGCTGATGGGCTCCCTCAGAATTTGCTATTTCAGGTGAAGGGGACCAATGAGCTGGATAGGCCTTAACAAAATATTGTCCCAGAGTAGCAGAGAGGGGATCATTAAAGACAAGATGGGCCCTGGCGTAATTTTTGCCAACCCTGTGAAAATACATTTGGCATTACTTGTGGTGAGACAGGAACTAACCAAATTGCTGATTTTGCATAATTTTAAGGCCCGGGAATATCTACAAACTGCAGCGGAACTGCTGAACTAACAAATGGCTGATTTAACACAATAAATAGCACATAGGAAAAATAATGCAGGAACAGCATCGTTGGGGCAGCTGCAGAATGAGGGGGAAGGAGCTATTTGAAAGGAACATTGCCTTTGGAATATGGAATTCAAACGTCAATATGGAATATTGAAATGGGAAAATATGGGAGTTGGTTTCAGGAAAGCAGTTTCCCAAAGAAACAAAAACCTCTGTACTGGGAACGTGACTCAGTACAAAGAGTGAGCTGTCAGCCTGGGAAACTGAGGAAGCAGGGAAGAGAAAGCCAGAGGTTATGGACTCTTGAGGGGATGAAAGAAAACTCAGAAAAATACCAAGGTGGGACCAGCAGAAGCCGACCAGCATTAAAACCCCTCTCTGCTAGGAAAAAACTGCTGTGAAAGCAAACACCTTCTTCAGGAGCAGTGTGATGAGAGTTTGGAGCCCTGAGCTGAGTGTGGACACTAAGGACCAAGAGCAGGGCCTGGTGGGCCACAGTGGGCTGGGACAGCTCAAGGATTTGGGAATGCTTGTCACAAGCACGACTGTGCCTTTCACATTTCTGTGGCTGGATGCTGAGCAGTTTGCTACAGCTGCCCATTACCATTATCATCATTAGAGTTCTCTCGTGAGGCTATTAGAGCCATTTGCCGTCCACTGACATTCTCTTAATTACCTCAGTATCCTAATTGTCTGTTGTTATTGATTACTTATGGCTTATCCGTCTCACAGTTAAATATTGATAAATCATAGTTGCATTTGGTACTGCCTTGCTTATATTTATACAAGCTATTATTCAATGTAAGTTTTTAAAGGCTCTTCTATATATTTCATGTAGTCACAGTCTCTTTTTTCAGTGTGATACGTTGGTCAATCCTTTCTTTCTCCATTTACAGGTCGAATTAGGCAAAATTATTTGCCCCTGTGTAGGGAAATTGACCCACACAGATGCTCTTCAGAAGAAAGATCCATTCCCATCTAAAGAGATCGTGATCAAAATTAGAGGTCATTCAGGAAACACAGAAAGAGAAAGGAAGTGTGAAATACAAGAACTGTAAGAGTCACTGTGTATTTCCCAAAGCTCGGGTCCCACTGCCCACTCAACAAGTCAGAGTTCAGCCCCCATTCCCCACTCACTGTGTCCACAGGCAGGAGAGGAGATGGGACTTGAGTCTGCAAAATAAGTGGTGAGAGGAAGGTGTTGTTTCAATTTTTGTCATTGTCCCTCACTATCCAATTCTATTTTAATTGGTAATATATTCATTTTCCTCAAGTTGAGTCTGTTCTGTGTGTGACAATCATAGTTAGGTGATCTCCTTGTCTTTATCTTGACCCACAAATTTTTCACCTCACTTTCCCTGTGATGAGGGGAGACCTCATTGGGCTCTGCAGCTTCCTCATGAGGGGAAGAGGAGGGACAGGCACTGATCCCTTCTCTCTGGTGACCAGTGACAGGACCCAAGGGAATGGCATGGAGTTGAGTCAGGGGAGGTTTAGGGTGGATATTAGGAAAGGGTTTTTCACCCAGAGGGTGGCTGGGCACTGAACAGGCTCCCAGGGAAGTGGTCTCAGCCCCAAGCCTGACAGAGTTCAAGGCTCTCAGGCACAGGGTTGTGAGTGATTCCTGGGGTTGTTCTCCGCAGAGCCAGAGGCAGACTTGATCCTCGTGGGCCCCTTCCAGCTCAGGGTATTCTGTGGTTCTGTGATTCCAGCCCATCCTGGGGAGGAGAGGGAGGGCTGGGTGTTTGACCACAGCTCAAGGCCAACCCAGCTCCAAAAACCCCAAGTGCAGAGATGGAGTGAGAGTGTCCTGATGCTGTGACTGTGAAGGAAAGGCTTGGATGAGACTTAGCTACTACTTTGAGCCAGATAGCCAAGCTCACTGCAACAGCTAACCTTCACCCACTGGCTGACAGTGAATCCATCCAATATTTTAACTAAAAGAAGGAAGAATTTTATTTCCACTCACAGGAGATCCTACTTCAAAAGTGTGACTACTTTTCTGGAAAAAATCCTTTGAACTGTTAGACTACTTTTTCCACATTTGTATCCAAACCAATTTCCTGCAGGACAGGAAATCTTGGAACTACAACAAAGAGAAATCAGAGGGTTTTTTAATAGTCTACCACTTAGAACAGCTGTATAATATAAAGTACAATTGACACAAAGCATGTCTTGAGACCAGCTGAAAACACTCAGTGCAGAGAAAATACCACTTTTCTGACATGTCTTGGTCTCTTTTTTAAATTTGATTTCAGTCTGCCAGCTAATGAGGAGAAAGATTAGGAAAAGAAAACTGACTTGGTTTGTGGTTCGCTTGGGCTTTTTTTATTTTAAAAATTGTCCTACACTTGTGTTATTTCACCAGCCAGCCCTGACTTGCCTCGAAGCTGCTCACTAAGGAACAAATTCCCTCAGTAAGTAGCACAGTACTCACATAATGGGCAAGGCATTCTTGCAGCCATGGTGACAGAGGGCAGCAGCTGAAGATTCCAGGGAATTAACACTCTTTTTAGCCCGTGTTTAGTTCAACCCATCTCTTCTCTGAATGCTACTGGTGAGAACTACAAGCAAGGCATGAGGTGGGGTTCTCTGATCAACAGAGGAAGTACTGTCATTAAAGGCCACTGGAATCACTGACTCCCTCCCTGCAGAGTTCCAAGTGGGAAGTGGAACTTCATTAAAAGTGTGGCTTTGACTACCTTGGCTGGGAATTACAATGCAGGGTTTATTACCTAGTGTAGTCCTCTGATGTATATTTCACTTATCATAGATTATGAATTAATAGAGGCATGATTTTAGATAAAGGGATGGAAGGTAAATGTCAGCAGATGATAATATTCTCTGTATCAACATAACTTCTCATGTTGACTCTGTAGAACCTTCCCTTGAGGCTCAATCTGGCAGTTTGTGATTTATGAAACAGTTTAAGGTGTATATGAGATAATCAACTAACCCAATTACTTCAGCCATTATCAATCTTCTTGATAATTTTGGTTTCATTCCAATATCTACTGGTGCCTATGAGAAGGCTCTGTTGCATCTAGGGAAAGTAGGTCATGTTTCAGTCCAACTGTCTTTGGATCATCTTCAAGAAGTAGAAAGTTCTCAGCACTAGAAAACTAAGAACACTGTCTTTAGTCTGTGTTGGGGCTTTTTGTTTGTTTCCTTTTCCCTCCTCCACACAGCCCCGAGTGATGAGGCTATTGAAACCTGGCACATCTAATAATCTTTCTGGCCATCTGACTATTTATCATGGCACTCAGTCTCGAGGATGGGAGTAGGATGGGCTTGAATTCAAGTTTCCTAAACCTGACAATTCTATTCTAGTTTCAGCAAATAATAATAACAACAAATTTTATATTTTTTTTCATATAATTTATTATTACTGTTAGGCTTTGTGTCTACGCTTCTTCCAAAAAAATGTATCTTTTCATGTCTTATTTTTATATTAACAATTTCTTCTTTCACCAGATGCAAACCATTTGATGTTGCTAAGCTTATGCACAGCCATTGTTATTGTTATCAGTATTAGTAATGGAATCATTATCATTCTCATCACTAAAAGCGAGCTCATTATCTGATAAGTCAAAATTTCCTCCCAAAGATCTTGAGGTATTTTATTTTCCTCATTTGTATTCTCAGAAGTCATTTCTTCCTCACTTGCTGGAGATGAAAATGCACCCTCCATAAATAAGCTGCCATTCTGCTCATTATGCAGCTTTGATTATTAATTTTTCTCATCTCCTTTGCAGCCCAAGAGTGATTGCATCTTTAACTGGTTTGTGGCTCCCAAAGGGTTTCCTTTGAAAAGCAGCTATTTGGGTTAAGTTGTGGTTATGTGGGTTTGTGACAGTGCTGACCCAGCTCCTGAAATGCACAGGCAAGACTGACAGCTGAGCCAAGACCTTGGGGAAGAACTGGTAATAATGACAGCAGTCACGAGCTGGCCTTTCCCCGGGGCAGAAGAAAGGTTTCCCATCTTCTCACAAGGGCACATTGTGGGGTTCTTGGGGTTGTCCACAGGCCAGGAGCTGGACTTTGATGATCCTTGTGCATCCCTTCCAACTCAGAGTGTTTTATGGCTTTATGATTCTCCCACTGGCCAGGTGAGCTGCCACAGCTCAGACCAGGTTTTCGATGTTCGCTTTCACTGTGCAAGTGGGTGGCTCTTCTGTAAATCCCAGTTCTGCACAAACATCTGCTAAATTCTTCCCCTGTGCAGAGCAGCAGCTCCAAGGCTGCTCCCAATCCTCACTAGCCAACTGTTCTAATGTAGAATATTGGCTGTCTTCACATCTACCTGCAGGATGAGGTTATGGTTTGACTTTCTCTCATCAGGTTTTTTGTTCCGTCCCTCTCTAATTTCTTCTTGACACTGCACAGATGTGAGATTTTTTTTTTCCTCGGATCTGCTTATTTGGGAATCCTTTTCTCCTACACTCTTACGAAATTCCACTTCATTGTGTAACTGGGGTCAGGAACAGACTTGTACAACAAGAAGTGCCAGCACGTTGAAAGCAAGACATTTGGGAGTAAAATACAATCAGTCTAGGGCAGAGGGGGAGTGGTTTTGGGTTTGTTGCTCTGATTTTGTTCTGCTTTTTGCTCACAAAGAAATATTTCTGATGATGTGGTACAGAAAACTACCTGATGTGTGAGCTGTAAGTGGCCTTTTAAAATTCAATTAACTTTATTTAATGGGTTTCATGCATTTGTACTATCAAGGAGTCACATTACTGAAAATTAGTTTCAGTAATGTTCTTCTGATATTACTGCACAGCTATTTGTTGCCAAATGGAAAGAAAGCCAATTACTGGACTTAGTTTCTCACGCAGATATTGCTTTACCCATCTTCCCTCATACAACATAAGATTATGTATTCATGCATGCTACTAAATAATATTTTTAATCTGAGATTATCTTGACCCCTTTAGAAAACCGAGTTCTTGTCTTAGTTTAGCCAGGAACTTTCACAGCCAGGGAAAGAATTTAGATTCTTGATTTCCATTTAATCTGCAGAGTTTAAATTATTTAAATCTATTTTTTACACAAAATCTTTGAAAAGTTTTTTACATAGATTATGCCTATATAGAGAGGCATAACAAGGTGCTTCTGCCTGCATCCTCCTGGCATCAGCCACTGAACCAGGCTGTGGCACTAAGCAGATCTTTCTAACAACTTTATATTCACCATTTCTTCCCAAAGTACTGGGCAAAGATTACTTAATATTTAGTTCAGCCAGAATTTTGGAGGAGAAATCCAGATTGAAGCCACGTTTTGAAAGCTTTCAGCTTTGCTTCTTCCTAGAAATAAGACAAATATGTAAAGGATCTGGAATATCTGCGCAGATCTTATAGGTCATTATTCAGTTTGGAAAAAAGTGTGGCTTTAAAATGTCACACAAGTATTTTGTCAACAATAGAAATGTCAGCACTATGTAATAAACATGCTAAAAATAAATTTAATGCAGGGAAACAAAATGAATCCATTTCAAGGCCACTGTTCCAGCAGAAAGTTGGAAACCAAGGAGTGATAATTTTTAAGGATACATGGCAAAGGTTTCATCATCACTACACTGACTGCACCAAACCTGGAAAGAGCATTGGGTTTTGTTCAATGGGAATTCACATTTTCTCTGCAATTTGCTATTAACTGCAGGCTAGTCAAAAGTAAAAAAGCAATATTAAACACAGAAAAAAATATGGCAATTTAAATTTGAATTTGTACCTGCTTTAAGAAGAGAGAGTGCATTCAGTATGTTATGAATCTTAGTTCATTTCAGACAGAGCTGTAGCATATTATAGATTGTCCATAAAACAAATAATATTTTATATATAAATATATACCTTTTGCAGTACTTTTCTGTTTTTCTGTAATGATCAACGCAGAGAGCAAACTGTGCTGGCTAAATTAGATACATTGCATGAAAACATTTAGAAACAACAACAAAAAAACCCAAACCAAACAAAGCTATTTTCTTTTTTCCTTCTCTCACCTTAATGTTCTGGCTTCTCTGGTACCTAGTAGAGAAACTGGTTTCTAACTTTTAATATTACATTTAATTTAATACTGCATTAATATTGTAGTAAAAGCCCCAATCAATAAACAAGCAACAACTTGCATTTATACATCTTAATGACTTTCATGGGAAAAAAGATATGGAAAACTTAAAAATTTTGTATGAAGTATATATACATGTTTGTCATGAGAAGCAACTACAATTAAACATCATCAGCCAGTTCTTCCCTGGAATTTGGATGACTTAACTAATCCCAAGTCAGCTGATGTTTTATTTCCCACTGACATTCATTCACACCTCAATTCTTGTGAGGTCAGAAAATATTTAACATGACACAGAAATTTCAATATGAAATTAAGCACAGAGAGGATTATAATTTTTGATTACTTATCCAAAATGATGGAGAAATTAATTAAAACTATTAATTTCCCCTTTCATTTTATCTGAGATAGACCAAAACAAATCACCAGTGTTTCTCCTTATATTGTGATTATAGATTGCAAAAAGTTCTCACCTGAATATACTCACAGCATGGATTAAGAAATACAAAAATGCCTTATTTGTTATCAACTGGATCCCCTGCAGGTGATTGAAGAGTTCTTGAAAATGCTGAATTTAGAGACCTTTAAGATTGATGTCTTCACAATAAAAAACACTGATATATTTTCTAAATAATTTCAATAAACAATGTCAGAAAATTACAAACATTCTTCCCCGAACATTGGCAATATAGCTTTAGCAGAATACAAGTATTTTAGTTACGTGACATTTTTTTGCTGGTGCAACATGAAAAATCATTTAGTTATTTATTTGAGTTAGAGATTGTACAGAACTATTCTTAAAAACAGATGGAGGTTTTGTTAGTGTTATTGAACTTACCACAGGGAACAGTAGGATAAAAACTCTGAGGTAGGCACAGGAGACTTTGCTCTATTTTATTTGGCACAGCCATGTCGTGGATATGAGTCTATTATCTTTTGGGAGAAAAGTTGAAAAATATGACACCTTCATAATACAGGGAGGTGGTGCAGTCACCACTCCTGGAAGTGTTCAAGGCATGGCTGGATGTGAATGACTGGATTCTATGATTAATGCAGATAGTCCATAAATTGTATAGAAAAGGATTACCTTACCACTTGTAGCAAAAGCTCATACAGACCTTTTCAAAACATAAAGTCAACTAGGATAAAAAATGTAAAACCCAAACATTTATGTCAAGCAAACCAATGGTAAGAGTTAATATTTTCACCTGCAGGACAGAGAAATACAACCATGGCAAGCATGGCAGAGGAACCTCAACTCAGCAAAAATGCAATATTTTCCCTATGGAAGAACCACACCAACAAAAACTGTGAGTGTTCCCCCAGTGGAATAGGATTGTTTTGGGCACCACTTTGCTTTGTTCTTTTCCTCAGGCTCTGGGAAGTCCCACGTGGTTACGTGGGGGTCCTTGGAGGGCAGAGCACAGCAGGCACCTTCCTGCTGGTTTAAAGAGTTTCTTGATGCTCCACAGGCCAGCCTGGCTCATGCAGAAAAGCACTTTTCTACTGAGTGCAACAGTGCACTGTAGATCTTGGAGGATTTTCTTCCTAAATTCTCAAGAACAGCTCTGGGCGTTACATTAATGCTTAATTTCCCTGTACATACATTGGAAAAATAATACTGCACAGGATAAAGCATTTACCCAAGCTGAAATTCTGAACAGATCTTTGTAGCCTTCCAGCTGCTCCAGATGTTATCCCTCTGTGCTCTTCCTGTTCTGCTTTGACATATGATGCTGCACAAGTTTCAGACTTCCAAGTATCACTGATAGATTCAACCACTTCTAGCTTTTAAATGGCTTTTCTGTCCTTCATTTAGAGGGAAAAAAAATTCTTGAAACATTCAACACGTGCTAGAATTGCCAGGAGATAAATTGTCTTTGATTTTAAATGTGTATTAATGGGTCAATATTCTCCTTTCTTGCTATATACAGAGATCTCATTAATTATATTGTCACTATAGCTGCAGAATGAATTTGACCTTATTCGTTGAGCACCATGTTTTAGTATTAATAGTTTTTGTTCTTAACAGCAAATGGGAAATACAGCCAGACATGGTGATTGATACATTCCAATCTTTATAGCATGGTTCTATCCATTCAAAAGATGCAATATGAAGGAGTATGAAGGAGGGAATCAATAACAATTTCTTTCTTTCTTTTCTTTTTTTATTTTTTTTTTTTTTTAATAAAACCAATTAATACATGCACTGGGTGCTGGGTTTATATAAATTTACTACTGACCTGTAAAACTGATTTCCTCTCTGTGTCAAATACAGTAGAAAAGACCTGATTTTGAACCATCATGCATCTCTGGGCTGGGGTTATCAGCACAGGCATTTTCTCAATTTGGAATCTTTTTTTTAATATAAAGTAAATATATAGCTAAGAGTGTCCAAGTAAGAAAATGTATCAAGTTAAAGGGTAATTTTTTAGGAAGCATAATATCTTCAATTCTAAGCAAGCAGGACTTTGGTCTAAAATCCTAGTGAGGAAAAGTAGCACAAATTAACTAATTTTACTTAGTGAAATATTTTTATCAGGAAGAAAGGGAGTACAATAGGAACGTTCTGCAATGGATAAAATATGAATGAACTGGAATGTAGACACATATTTGCTAAGGTAATACAGCCTTGGTTCACCAAGACATTCCTAGGCATTGACAAAAAGAATACCACAAGGAAAGGCTTTAGGCTGGAGAAAGTAATCATGAGATAATAGTAAAGTTTAACTAGACAATATTACAGAAATGTTTTATTCAGGCAAACTCAATGGAGTTTTATCAGGAATTGCATTCAGGCTCAATAAGAGTATTAGTGTAACACTTCATTTGAATGGGGGAGAAAGAAAAAGAAAAAAGGGAAGGTGTCACTAGAACAGTGCCAATCCACAATGTCCTTGGAACCAATCAGGAGTCTTCTGCAGGAATTTCAATGACACCAGAAGAGAAATCTGTGCATAACACAGAGAAACAAACAGCCTAACTTTGAGCAAATTATTTGTCTCTCCTGCTTAAAACAAAGCAGAATTCAGGATAAATTTAGGATCTATGCAAAGGGGCAATCATGCAGGAAGACATACAGCATTCAAATCTAAGGCTCAAGGCTTTCTTAAACTGCTTTCTCTTCAAGAGTGAGTCCTGCTGGCTATTTCCTGCTGTGGCCAAATCAGTGTGTTGCTCTCTTATCCCACATTCTTAAGGAATTGCTAAATGATTGTTAGTACTGGGAGCCACTGCCCTACTCTTCCTTTAGGGTCATTATGTGTAGAGGTAATCATGATTGGCAGGGCAGAAGAATTTAAATGGATCAGAAACACAGTGTTTTTGTGTGTGTGTGGTACTTATACTAGTCAGTAGGTTGAATTTATCTTTAAAACTATTCCATTGATTAACATGTTTATTCCTATAAGAAAATACAGCTCATGTTCCTTTTAAGAGCTGTGATGTAAGACAACAGCACTACATGCCTTGAGCTAATGTATTTCTGATTTATGCTATTGTCAAAAGCACAATCAGAGAGCAAAGAAATGAGACATTTTAAAGGCTGCTGAGCACTGGAGATGTGCAAACAGCTCTGGGTTACTTAGCACAGTTTTCTAGATTGATATGTAGGGGAAAAACTCTGCTCAAGGAGTCTGCAGCTCCCATTCATAATCACATTTTGTGGGCTACTCTGTAATAAAAGAGTCTGAAATATAAAAAGCCAAAGTGAAGCCTCACCAAACCCCTCTGTGAACAAACTCCTGCCAGCGACTTTAAAGTTTCTTTTCTAAAGTATAATTGTTTTTTGCTTGCATATGTGTGCAAGCTCATTGATATATAAAATGCTGATTTCAGCTACTTTCACAATTAAGCATTTCCATCTCAGTTACTTAAAAGCAAATAGCAGAATTCCAAAGGTTTCATTGTATTAGCACCCTGCATGTGTTTCACTTTCACGTGTTGATAAAGGCCCTCAATCACTCTGAGAGCTGCAAAGAAGCTGAAAATTCTACCAAATGGAATCAAACCAATTTTGACAAATTGCTTTAGTTTTTTTTTAATTTAAGAATAAAGGCATAGACATTTATTTGAAGAATGCTGTGTCCTGAGGACACTTAAGCACATGGAAAAATTTACATTAGTTTGAAGGATCTGCTTTACCTCACCTGGAGTGGGGTAGTATTTCCTCTTATAATTGTTATTCCACAACAAATGTTGCCAGGGCTGCAATAGAACATGAGGAAGATTTTGTTCTCTTTTATGAGCAAAGGCTTGGCAAGTATCAGATGTTGCTGGGACCATGGATACCCTGCTGGGACATGAAATACTCTTGCATCTTGTGCTATTTAACAAAACAGTGACCTGTCCTAAAGATGCTGCTCTCAAGGACACTTCAGGTATATTGAAATGAAATTCCAATGGTAACACAGGCAAAACCATTAATTGTAAATCAAGGGATCTGTGTAGTTCAGCCTGCCAGGGGGCTCTGACTGGTCTGAAATTTCATTCCATCTTACCAGATTTATGGTGATATGACTGGGTACAGAGTCTGACTTGCCATCTTTGACCCATTAAAGTATTCAGGCACATGATCTTCAACTTCAGAAGTCCAAGTGCCCTCTTTCAGAGTCAAATTCATCCCTGATGGTACAAACTCCTGAGTGATTCTGCTGACTTGGAGAGCCTTTTTCCATTTGCTCTATTGTAAGTGGAGTGACTGTGACTTTAAACTAGTATAATTGGGAGTAAAACTTGGCTTTTTAAGTCTACTTCTATTTTTAAAATCTTCACTGTCAAGTTTCATGAGGTCAGATGTGAAGATGAATTTGTTGTTTAAGCTTCTTCCTCCTGCAGGCAAAAAGCTTAATCATTTTTTTCTACTGACCTTGTCTTGTCTAAAGATGAGTCAATGAATCAAGTTATGAATGATATATCATGAATAAATGATTTATGCTGGGTCAGATCAAATATGATGTATCACTTAGGTCCTTGAGTATTATTGCATATAAAGATTTATCCAAAGTGTCATACAATTGGTCAGGGAGAGAATTTTTGAGTCTTTTTACATCCTCTTGGAAAAAAAAACCACCAACAAAAAACCCTCCAGTATAAAACTGTTCACTGACTAGAGAAATCTATCTTGGTAAAAAATCTCTGTCTTTGACAAAAGCAAAAAGAGAGTCCAGCAGTCACAGTTCTCTGCTGGAATGCAGGAGCCCCCAAGTATCCCTGCATTTCTCTTTCTTAGCATCTCCCTTTGCCTTAGTCCCTCTGTCTACAGCAGAGGAAAACAGAAAACCTCTTTATGTCCTAAGGCTGCTGTGACACTGAGAAAAAAGAGAGAGCTGAGAGCTGAGATGAGCTGAGAGGCCCCAGCTGAGAGGCCCCAGGGCAATCATACAGCACAGCAATTTATTTTCATGTAAAATTTACAAGAGTGAGGTTTTCCCTCATAAATTTACTTACGGATTCAGAACAACTTTCTGCCTTAGCCTTCATTATATTGATTACTCATTATTGATCCCTAACAGTATTGGAATGACAAACACCTTCTCTGACATGTTTCTCCAGAAAGGATTGCATTGCAGCAGTAGCCAATGACCTCTTAAGAGATTTTATTAAAGTAATTACAAACCTGGAAATAGTTCCTTACGTGGGCTGGACTGGAGATCTCTGGAGTGTGTTGGCTGAGGCCCGGCCATAACTCTCTGCAAAAACTGGTGCAGAAAAGAAATTTTAAAAACTTACTAAAATATTATGATGGAAACAAAAAAAATGTTCCATTAGCCCTCTCAGCTTCCTGCTGTTACCAGTCTTGCTCTGTAAATCTGATGGTTTGTGGTTTCTCTTTCCCAATGTACTCAACTCTCCTTCCCAACTACCATTACTAATTCCAACACTACCAACACTGGGAAGGACCTTCTAACCACCACCAGGATCACACCTAATGATGCCACCTCTGCTATGTCTATTTAGTGAGTTACCCATCATGGTCAGTTATTTATTTTCATTTATTATAAAATTATGAAGTGATGGGCATCAGCACGTTCAATCTGAAGCAAATTAATGTATTCTGAAAAGGGTTTTTTCTCAGAAATGCTAACAGATGACAGAAAAGTTTGGTAAATATAATTATTCTGACAAGAAAGAGTTTGTCTTATCCTGACAAGTTTGTAATTGCACATGGATGGTGAAGGCCTCACAGAAAAAAGAGCAAAAAACATGAGAAATGAATCATGTCTGATATTTTGCACTGTATTGTGCCAAGAACTAAGTAGCTGCACTCAGTTTACAAAGCTGCATTGAATTGCACAGCCTTGAACCAATTCCTTGGATGGCCAGCAAAGCAAGTGAGGCAGAATTCTGCCAATCTAAAAATGTACAGTTAGGAGGTACAAAGATGGTTTAAAAAAACCCCACGATGTTGCAACCAGTCACTGCAAATTGTTACCACTAAATCTAAGAATGAAGCATCAGTGAAGTGTGCCATAGAACATCAAGTTAAGTTCTTCATAAATTAATAAAAATGTTACATGCCACGAATTTATGTATTGGATTTTCTTACTGTAAAAAGAATTCTTTTAAAAGATGACTTTTTATTTCAACTGCTACTTTCCCTGCTATTTTATAATAGTGAATGATAATGAAGTTGTCATTTTACATACAAGATAATAAATTTCCTTGCTATGAATACAAGGCTATTGCTCACTCACAGGCCCTGATTATGTTGTGCTAGGAGAGCATGACAAGAAGTTTATGAACGGCACAGTCCTGAAAGTGAACTCAGTCAGTGCTCATTAGAGGGTCATCCTCCTAGAATTTGAAAAAGTGAACTTCATGCGTGGGGGTATTCTCTAATTTTTCACACTTGGTGTGTAAGTAACACCTGCACATCAAGGTCTCCCAGCACAGTTCTGCATCTTCATTTTGGTTAAAGCAGTGATCTTTCACTTTAGGAAAAGCAGTGACACATGACATATGTGGAAACTTACTCGCATAATTTGACCATCTTTCAAACACAGTCCCACGCTGACAAACACCTGCCTGTCACCCCAGCTGGAGACAAATCCACCCCTACAAATTCCTGCACTGAAGTCTTTTATTATTCAGAGGAAAAACACAAAATTACTGTTAGAAATGTCAACTTGTTTGTGGTAGATGCAGATGGCAATCTTTTTTTTTTTTTTTTTGTCCTTGTTTCTCTGGATGCCCTATTCCAGTCTGGAATATAACAGCTCATTTCTGATGGGTATTACACATTTCAGTTTCTGAACAGTCACAGGGCCGTGACCTTCTCTCACAATACAGCCTGCACATATCCATGCAGCTTGGACTAAGACCACTTTTTAAACCTAAATTTCTCCCTGTGTGTTATGTAACAATATCTACAGGTTTATACTATCAAAGCAAAAGCTCTTCTCACTCATTTTGACTCTTCAATATTGACACAATACTTACCCACTTCCTTTCACTCCAGGTACTACTTCTTAAACTTTCCTTCTGAATTGCATAACCACGTGACCACTTCTGCTGGTTCAAGTTTTATATTTTATATTCCTGTATTTTCAGCTTTCATAGCTCATTTCTGCCTATTCTTTCCCCTTCATGCAGAAGACACACAGTTCTGATAGGGCACTGTCCTCATCATCTTCCTCCCCCATCACAGCTAGGGGACACAGGACTGCATCAAACTGATTTGTATTATACAAAGGAAAAGCAGGTAACTGTGCAGTCCAGTTTTAAGTTCAGTGCTTGCTGTTAAAGCAACCAATGTCCAGAGGAAGCAGGCATTGGCATGGCATTAGTTCTGATGTGTGCTCTCTTTTGGGCAGGAAAGCCAACCCTGGACCCGATGGGGTAACTCCTCTCTGGCACAGCACTGACCTCACTCAAATGCACAAAGATGAGTTGGAGACAGTGACTAGAAACCTTGCTGGATTCCTCCTGAAGTGAGACAGTCAAGCAGTGTCAGAAACGCTTCCCTTTGTTAGAGCAGAGCTCCAGCCAGTGATCAGCCCTTCACTGATGTGAGCTGACAGCCCCAAAGGAGGGGTCTCTGCAACACACCCCAGATACAGCCCGGAGCCTCCGTGCCCAGAGCAGGCCCCTCAGCACACAGACACTGCAGTTTGTCAGAAATAAGGTCAATGGACTCTGCAAGGTCACTGTACTGAAGGAAATCTTTGCTTTGGTGTCTTTGGGCATCTGCCTCAACAAAGGCTTCAAGGCTTTTTCAGTTCAGGTATTTACACCCAGCTTGCCTCATCCAGCACCTGGAGCACCCATTCCAGTTCTCACTTTTTGGAAGGAAATGGAGATCCAGTTTGTAATAAGTATCCCAAAATCCATTTGGCTCCCAGCACCTCTCTCATCTGATGGGAAGAACTGCTGGGGCTGGTCTGCAGTGCACTCAGAGCAGATTCAGAGCTGGGCAAACAGGCCCCAGAGTTGCTTGGGAGAGAGCCAAGTCCTCCATCCTGTACTTTCTGGTGCCTGGTGCATCAGAACTGCCCTACCAACACTGCTTCTTCCAGTGCCCACCCACTTCTGGCACCTGGGACTTCCAGCCCACTGCTGGTCCCACCAGAACCTGGCCAGAATCTGTTTCTACTCCCTTAGTGCTCATCAGCCAGGTACAGAATCACTGTGACAGCATCACAGTATTCATTACTTCACTCTCATGGTCACCAAACCTGCACTTCATGTAAAAAGCAAATGCCTTCATAATTACATGATCCTATATACTTGAATCCTACATGGATCTCTGTGCTATGACTGGATGAGAAATACATTTCCTAATGCCATGGCAATCTCAGGGTTAAAGAAATCAGTGAAAAAGATTGGATGTATATAGCTCCATTCTCTTGGCAAATTCTCTGTTCTATACCAAGCCAGACTACTTGGAATGCTTATGTGTTAAATACACTTTTTAAAAAAAATTCCTGCTCAGACAGGTCCTTGGTGAAAGAGGATAATGGTCCAACCTCCTAATCAGAGACACAGAGGAAGATATTGGTACCCAGGCAAAAAGCATTTGGTTTCAATGCCCTTTTTCAGTAGTATTGACTTCCACAGATTTATCAGCAGGAACTGAAAATCAGGGACCTACCTAAAATTGGTGGGTTTTATTTTCATGGCACAGGTCTACAGGGCTCAAAGGAAACATATCCAGAGGGAATATTTTTCACAAATTAGTCTTTAACATTACATGTGATATTCCAGTCAGAGCTGCACTTTACAGGGAGTTAATTTATCAAATGAGGTTAACTATCTAGCCATATTAACAAGGTATTCCTTTTATTTTTCCCTTCAATATGGTGAACAGGAAAGCAGTTTCAAAACCAAAACCCTAACCCTACATAAAATGGAAATAAAATTTGGAAATACACACTCTTTTACGATGGCACTATTTCATGACACCTCTCAAGTGCATTTTAAGCACACAAAAGCCTCCAAGTTCTCAAATAATATAAGCAAAAAATGGAATTCATATTTTCATGGGCTAAAACCCACCTTACAATCTCTAGACCTCTGAACTACAGGAAAAAAAGTCTGATCATCTCAAATTCATATAATCTGAATATTACATATAATCAAGATTTTCAGAACGGTCTGGTTTCTTTCTTCAGATAACACTGAGGCTGTTCAGTAGTTTGCTTTTATATATTTTAGGAATCTCACCCTGAATACTGTGAGTTTGACCCAAAGCCTCCTACTAGTTTTCAAAATCTATGTTCTCAAAAAAATACAGGGACAATTTTTTCCCACCTGGAAGACCAATTACCTGAATATCTCACCTTTCTATATACCAGCATGTAAAAATGTGAATAATTCAGTTTACCTGTCAGTAAATTATCCCATCCCAGCTTCTGAGGTACTGCCTAGCTATTTTTTTCCTTCCTTGCCTTTTTCCTTCTTCCCATTATGCTTTAATGCCCTGGGATCTCCATTACTGCATCAGCAGCTTGAGAGGCATATGCTACAGCTTACCTGCAGAACGAATTATAAATAAGAAAGAAAAGCAAACAAAAAAGCAAATGAATATAATTCCAAGCCATTCAGTGCAATGTACATTATACACATCTTCATATTTCAGTTTAATTTCTGGCAACAATATAACTATGGAAAAAAGCATTGTCTAACTCACTCTGCTTTCACAAAATGCCTCTTACTGAATTCCTACCTTCTTTACAAGCAATCTCACAAACTCTAAAAATCATATTCAGAACACAAATAAAATGTGCTTCTTAATCAAAATATGTAGAATCTACTTACATTAATGGCCAACGTTCTCTTTTTATTGCACTATGTTATAAAAATACAAATTGATGCAAAGTAAACTAATTTTGCAAGTAGGCTGTTTTATTCAGACTCAACATTCTATAAAGTGTTATAAAAATCAACCTTTCATTGCACATTTCCACATAACATGATATTTATTGGTTTCCAGAAATCACTGCATCAAGTTTATATTATTTCATGGTCAAAAAAAAAGTAGTTACTTAATATTCTGCATTGACTAGCTATCATTTTTGGCAATGTGATTTTACTATGTGAAAATGCAGAAGTAGATGGAATGACAAAGTCATCACTCAGGCATCTCAAATTCTGTGTCAAGGCTTGATTAAGGTAACACAACCTGACAGCTGCTCTTTTGCATACAAAAGGCAGAAATACTTGCATATTCCATCTGAGCAGGTAAACCCTGCAAGGTGCTACTGACTAAAAAATACCAGTTTGTACTGAGACCAGCAGGGACACTGATAACAGCCCCTGAGCATTAATCTCACAGGTACAGCAGTGAGGACACACAATACATTACCACACACCTGGGTATGAATGCAATGCTAAAATCTGCCCTTGCACAGAAGAATATTATTTCCCACACCTTGCTAAAATTCCCAAAAGTATCTGTTTCAAGTATCTTGTGCTTGCTCACAATGTATGCAAGCAGTTAAGATGCTTGGATGTGAAAAATTCCCTGAATTCAATATAGTTCCTCTGCACAGGGAATCACATTCATTTTCTATTTGTCTCAGAATACCAAACCACAGTGTGTGTGATAAGAGTATGTTGGATATTAACTCATGTAAACTGCAAATGGAAAACACAGGGAATTTGTGTTCATCTTATTTGCTCTAAGTATAAAATATTAAGGATCTCCTTATTTCCCCTCTAGTGGATTCATACACTACAAGATGTTTCAGCTGCTGAGAACACGAAATGAGACTGCACCAAAAAAAAACAACAAGCAGTATCCAAAACTATTTCAGAATCCTCACTGTATAGGCTGAAAACAGCAAATGTTTGGGAAGCCCTTGCCAAGTCTTTTATTTACCTTTTTTTTAAGGACTGGGGCATCAGCAGTTTCTGTAGCAAGTTCACCAAAAAGTCAGACCCGTCCACCTCCCCTTGGGGTCACTCACACTGGTATCAGGACTGTGCTACACAAAAGCAAAGTGGGGCTGCAAGGGACACTAATGAAAAACTGGAAATGCACTGAGAGCTCAGACAAGCCCTCAGCGTGGCATCTACCTGTGCTAAGAGCACTTGGCATTGCATGGCTCTGTCACCAGCGTGCTCAGGAGAGTACAGCCTCAAATGGGAGAAAATTAACAGGTCTCTGCAAAACGACTGAAAAAATAAAAATTCTCGCCAATTAGTGCCTCAAAGCATCACATTGCACACCTACAGCACTGCATGGTAAAGGCAGCCACTCTAGTATATAATATCATATATAGTAACAGTCAGTAAAGGACCTTCTTCCAAAGACCATGCTTTGAAATTCTACTCAATCCTATCAAATAATCCAAGACTGATCAGACAAGGTGGTGTTACACTGTCTGAACACTTGAGAAGTGTTCCATAAACATTAAAGGCAGCACACATTTAAAAGAAAAATAAAGATCAAGACTTCATTTTCAAAGGCTTGCTGGAAAATAAATCAGAGAGAAGCATCTTAAATAAAACCCTATTTTTTTAACCAAATGGATTAGGCAGATGAGGAAGGATATACTACATTTACACAGCAAAACTGTTGTTCCACGCCTTTATTCTGAATAAATTTCTTAAATTAAGCCCTTTTATTAATTCCAACCTGTGAAATTTATAAAAGTATGTCTGCATTAATCCAACATTCATAATAGGTAAGAAGTTAATTCTAGATTATATCACCTGTACATACACATTCATATTCTGCCCTGTGGGCTTCCTAAACATTGACCAAGAGACTCCTCCCAATTAAAAAAATAAAAGAAAAAAAAAATCTTGCTTGTATGATCTATGTCAGGAGATTAAAGAAAACAGACTAAACAGAAATAATCCATCTTCTGATACCAAATATTTTGGGAAATTCCATGAATAGTGGCCAAATTCTGCTGACCTTGCTTCTGTGGAATAGCACCCTGGTAAGTAATTATGGTAAAGTCAACCCTGTTGAAAAAGCCAGTCCAGTAAGGTCAGTAAGACTGAAGGGCAACAAATCTTTTTTGCAAATCCTGCAGGTGTACATTTTCTCCAGTTATGACAAGTTTGTATAAGCAATAGAAGAAATAACCAGCAGCAGTGGGATTATAACTAGGAAAAAACAAAAGCTTAACAGCACCGTAGTTTTAGTAAACATGCAGTCTAATTTAGGTATTTTTAAAGCCTTTGCTTCCCAGATGAGTATTCCTTACTCTTAGGCACTTCTGGGCTGAAATGTGCATGCTCAAGAACAGGTTTGTGCACGTGGCTTTAGTCCTTGTCCTCCTTAATAATGTAACACACTGTAGGACAGCAGAACTGCACACCTAAGTCTGGTATGTGGCCAACATGTAGAGAATGCTGGATGGCTCTGCAAGGGCAGAGAAATTCCATCCTTAGATACTGCCTGTCTTATTTTGTAGACAGGTAGTACCAATGCTTTGTCTGTAATTTCTTATTCATCCAACTTCAGAATTGGATTCAAATAAACTTCAAAAGTTTATTTCAAAACTTTCAAGATTATCACCTTCCTACACTGCTAGTTTTGAGGGAATTTCCTGGTCCAGACATTAGAGAGAAAGAAGATAGGAAAAAAAATCTGTTTCCATTCAGCCAAGCTGTAACTGAAAACCTGCTGCTTGCATGTATTCAGAAGTGAATACTTTGAATTAAACAGATGATGTCTCCTTACACTTTATCTATCTGGATCTGAGCAGGACTTTTCTACCACTTTCAACTCTTTAATATGGTCAGCTGCTCCAGGAATGCTAATTTAAACTTGAGGGAGGTGAGTTGAGAACTGAATGGGGAACAAAAGGCATGACAGAGATCAGAGAGAGAAAAGAGGGGGATTAACTTGGTGGTTGGCAAACTAAAGGGGAGCTTAAGAAGTGATAAGGAAGCAGAATGGAGACAGAAAACTAGTGGGAATGGCTGAGAAAAAGGTGGTGAGGGATGGGAAAAATCATCACATTGCAAAAAGATGTGAGAGAAAGTGAATGTGGGGGATCTGAGAAGATGGTGATAGAGGGAGGAAAAACAGCCAGATGGGTAAAGCCACCCAAAACTATCACTGCATTGACCAATCCAAGTAATTTTTATCATTATTATAACATTTAATACACCACAAATAGGTTTGTGTTCTATATTTGAGACATTTACTTGTGCTACTGGAGACCCTATCTCAAATTTTGTAGATTCAGAGCTCCAAAAGATGACACTTTACTTTGTTTTGAACACTGACAGTGCTGCACAAGGCTGTTTTCCAAACTCAGGTCCCAGGCATCTTGAAACGAGATTTGTTTCCTATCAAACACTTTTCTGGGACTGGCGTGGCACTGCTAAAATGTTACTGAGTGGCAAAGGGAAAGAACATCTCCCACCCCGAGCTTGTTTGCTGGGACAGTGACACAGCCAGAGGTGCCACTTCTGAGTGACACAGATAACTGCTCCCAGGACAGGGCCTGCCAGGGAAACCTGAACTGCTCCTTGGAGAACACACACCAGACATTTCTACTGCCTTTAACAGCTTTAAAAGCCAGAATGAGCCATACAATTATCCTGCTTTCCTTTCCACTCAACACAAGCCACAGTGAGCCCTCAAAGTTTGGGTAGATGCATTTATAGCTACATGTGCTGATGGTTGATTTCCCTCCCTGCATTTTCTAATGTATCTTTTGCTCTCCATCAGCCTCCTAAAGTATAGAGAAATCCCTTGTCTGGGGACAAAAGACCTCAAAAGATAAGGACATTAGTTTCTGTGACTTAAAAAAAACTTTATGTCTTGAAGGACAAATCTCCTCACACAAACTTTCCAACATAATATACCTGTGAAATCCTAGAGATGGTGTCTGAGAGTTCTCGCTAAATGAAATGATGGTTACCTTTTGAATGTTTGCAATTGAACTAATTACAATAATTTAACAACTCAGAAATATAGGGAGAAATTTGGAAATTGTTTCTATGGAAGAATTAAACACTTTCTCTGTGAGGGTGACCATGCACAGATTGCCCAGAGAGGCTGAGGAATCTCCATCTCTGCAAGGTATTCAACAGCAATCTGAACACAGATAATCTGTTTTTAGGTGACTCTGTTTGGGCAGGGAGGTTGGAATAGATGACCTCCAGGGGTTCCTTCTGTAATACCTGAGATTTAACCTTTCCCCACCTACTGCTGCAAGAACTGGGGTCAGCTGCAGTGCCTCCTTTCACATCTCTAGACTGAAATACTTTCCTAAAAGGTAAGCGAGGCAGTGCAAAGCATTTGCTAATTTTCTCAGGTAATTATTTACATCTATGTTTATGTAGATGTATCATATCACTGCAAGTAAATTAATGTTTGCACAACCTTTTGAAGATAAGGCATTTGTGTGTTTGCATATTCGCATAGGTACAAATTTTCTTGGATGATAAAAACAATTCACTGCCTTCTTTAAGGTTAGTACTCAAAATCCAGCTCCCATGTACTTTTTATTCATCTGCCTTGATTGTGCTTTAGCTTTTTTATGGACTCTTTAAAATACATACTAATAAAACCTTATTGGCTTTTTATTATCAACTGTCTCAACATACAAATATTGCAGGCTGCAGGGATTTTCTGGTCACTGTGAGCATGACTCTAGATTAAATAGCAATCAATGCATTTGTTATACTGTCTCTGGCAATTGATGCTTCTGAAAAGCTAACACATTTTTAGTATCATTCAGGCAATTCGCAAATGTACTTCTGCCTTTAAGGGCTCTCTGTTTATTCCAGTACAACATAGGAATGAAGTCAATCTGGGTAAGCTGCTATGATTTACTAACACCTTCCTTTAGCTGATGTTCCCCAGCTAGTTGGGCAAAAACTCCATGTTAGAAGCACATCAGGTACTTAGGAGCTTAAGTTGCTATAAATTCCTTGAAGTCAATAGGTAGGATTTAAAAATCAATGGAAGGATATGGCTCAAAAGTGCTTTTTTTTCAAAGCTATAATGGTACAAATATTATCACTGAGCACTCACTTATATGTAAGATCTGAACATTGAAATAAAAGCCTACAAAAGATCTACAAGTGTGAGATGACTGAAATCAATGCATTTAAGTCCCTAAATAGCTCATCTGATTCATCTCACCAACAGGAACATCTGATTGTCTCTAGAATAGACACACATTTACAATAGCAGTGCTTTTCTAGTAGAGTACTTTGAAGTCTGCTATTTTAGAAGTGGTTACAGAAGGACATTAGTGAGAAAACAAGATAAATATTTTATTTTGGAATTACAGGGTTGAGAAATCATCCATGAGAGATATTGCTTCCACCAGATTTCACTGATTTTGCTGAGTACACTTTGGTTGCATTAGAGGTGGGTTTGGTGGAACATTCTAAGGAAGAGGAAGCAGTTATTAAATTCACCTGGTAGAGTTAACGAAGGTGTTAATGTCTCTTTTTGGTCTCCTATGGTACCTCACTTTTTATCACTGAACACCATGGAAGGCTCCACAGTGAGGCAGCAGTCTAAAGACATTATGTCACTTAATGAGCTGTTACAAGAGTGGTCCCTGTCAGAAATACAATTCAAGTGTAGCATGCACAGTACATCCCCAAGTCCCCAAAATAAACATACAATTCAAATGTGGATTTTCCAGCCACTTAAATCTTACAATAATAAAAACTACCCAAACAAGGGGGTGAACCTACACCATAAACAACGTTACTCTCCAGAAGTCAAATTCTCTCTGCACTAAACAGAACTGGTGCCAGCATCAGCAAAAGAATCATCATCAACTTTTGCTGATCAGATGCCAAGGAAATAGGAGATAATGATGTCTGAGTCCATGCAGTCCCACTGAGTGGTGCTGAACAAATCCCCTCTGCAGAGGCTGCTGTACAACTGCACAGCTCTGCCTCTGCTCAGGCCCGGGGGGCTTTTGCCCCCTGCTCAGTCATACCTTGTGAAGCAATGCAGCAACAGCACAGCTGTGTGTACCCAGTCCTGGGCCATTGCTTGGAGAGACCCCTTTGTCAGGGCTTTGGAAACAAAAACCCATATCCGTAAACAGCTCATTTCTTGCTATGTGGACTTTAAAAAGGTCTTCACCAAATTGTGCACTCAGAAATTTTCCTAAAGGCAATTTTTAAACATTAATACAGACAGTTATTTCCATTTTTATTGCAACCTGAAATGTTCCTGTAATGTTTACATGGCAAAATGGGTAACAATACATTTAACATTTCCGTCAAATAAATTATATTTAAATTCTAAGTAGCTATATAAAATTAATTATTTAAGCTGTAAACCTAGAATCATTTGAGACTGTAAAACCCAAATAGGGCTTAACAAATTTCAACTGTTTATATTATTAAGACCTGCAGTTCTCAAATGTGTATAGCAACCCCTCAGAGGACATTGAACCTCCAGATCCTTTCACTCACAGATTACTTTGGCCAACAGGCAATGGTGTGATTAGAGCCATCTACCAATGGAAAAACAGATTTGCATTTTAACTCTGCAATATGCTTCACCAGCTTGTGCCTCCACACTTGAATTCCTGGTTCTACAGCAGGGAATTAATATATGTTTTCCTTGTGCTTTTTTTGACAACGATCCAGGTCCTACATGCCAGGCCTGATGGAATGATCCAGCCTGGAACAGCGGGTGGTGCGGCAAAGAGTGATGGAACCCCAGAACTTTCCCCAGGACTTGGAGGTCTTGCATTTATTTACAGCTCTCTGGAAATTCAGAGACCTTGAAGTGGGAGGTTTTTGGAATGTTTGGTGGAAATTTGTAAGGCCTCTAGCCTAAAAAAGACTAGGCAGGTCTTTCATTTAACATAAATAGTCAAAGCATTTTTGTGCAAGTGTAATTACCGATTCACGCTTTTCAAATAATTTTAGATCATCACAAACATTTCCTCTCCAAGAAACGTTAGAGAAAACAACTCTTTATTTTCATACAGAAATGGAAGAATCAAAGTTTATCTGTATTCTCAGAAGTGAGGTATTTATTGTTCCACAGGAGTAAATGTGTTGGATTGCACCTGTAAAGGTGTTCTGTGCATTTCCACCCCGGTGCTGGATACCCATGGAAACACCACATCCTTCAACTACTTACTCTGAGTGGAGTAAGGAGGAAGATGAGATTGCTGAAAACATTAAGAAACTTCAGTCAGATTTTTCTGACAGAGGAATTCATCCCTGGGTGCACATCTGGGGTGTCTCAGAACCAGGTTTTCAGCACATCGCAGGACGTGCCTGGTACGTCGCATGATTGAGCTCTTAGTCATAAAAACATATTTTACATACAAAAATACAGCAGATGTCCTTCCAAAAATCGTCTCTGAAGTGTTATTCCCTCTCTTTAGGTTTTATACATTCAGGAACAGGCATTTGAGATATATTGTGAACAGTGCAAAATACTGTTGAACATTTCTTACACCACGTGTTGCAGTACCTTTAAGCGCCAGCTGAAGGAAAGGCTGAGAAGGGTTTGATCCTCAGAGCAATTCTGGTCCAAGCAGAACTTTTGTTTAGTGAGTTGTAAACCAATGTCTTAGAATGCAAAGAATCCTCTCATTTCTTTCCAGCTAAGGCAGTCTCAAACACATCAAGTCCTGCTTTGAAGTAAACCTGAGCTGAATTGATGCTGTTCAGCACCTCTGACAAGGCTGCTTGAACAGTCTCATTTGACTGATGTAGTTTGCAGTGCTCCAGTGCCTCCAAGAGTACTGAGAACTGGCTGGTCCTGTCATCCAGTCTGTAAAGAATATTTCTGAAAGAGAACAATGGAGAGAATGGTAAAATTTTTATTTAAAAACAATACATCAGATGCCATCAAGAAACCCTGCAAGTATCAGCCACAGCTTACAGATGATACATATTATGCACAGTAAAGCTGACCCATGGCAGAATGATAGACAAATGCATATTTATTATGCCTCTATAAACTGAATCTATTCACTGAACTACATGTACTTACATTGGAGCAGTTACTAAATCCATCAAAGGAGTCTCACATTCTTCTTTGACCATTCAAGATCTTATTCAAAAGCATGAGCCCAGACCTATCACACCCCTCATGAAGGATTTTGTGTCTCAGATGAATTCCATTTATTCTCCCCTAAAAAGAGTTTGGTTATTGCTGTGAACTCTCAGCACAGGTTTTGTTTTGTTTTTGTTTTTCCTATCTGCTCACGTTATTTATTTCACACTTCAGAGATGAAATTCCAGCTTCATTGAAGCCAATGGTAAAACTCTCCTTGCCTTCAGCAGAGACTTTATTTCATCAATAATCCTTTGTGGTTTCAGAACAGGAGTAACCCATCTTTAATGTCCCATACTAGAGGAAAGAAACAGCACACACAGCTAGACCTTTGTGAAACAAAATCTGTGTTTTCCAGTAATATCTGCAAAAAATGTTAATGGTTTGTAGAAAAACAGATGCAACAGTATTGTGTGATCCCTTGGAAACATTACCTGTATGAGGTGTGGAAGGCTCAGAATTCAAAGCTAGTCAGTGATTTTAATGGGACTCTTTGAAGCAGGCTATAAATGATATCCAAAAACAGGTGTAATCATTATACTAATTAGAAGAGCACATAAATATCATAAATCTCCACCCAGGAGCTCCTTTGATTGCAAACAGAAGTGAATGAAATTTGAAACAGGAAAGTTACAGTGATTTGGTGCAGGACCTTATCCTTAAATACAGGACAGGGGTTCAGGGCAGGGGAGAAGCTGCTTCATGGAGAACCCAGCAAGAAAAAGGACAACTCACACACCTTGTTAGTAACCTAATGGCACGACAGAACAGGCCAAATGGCAACTCCAAATTAGCAGTAAAACTGCCAAGTTTATTTACAGAAGATAGATGAACACAAAAGAGCATCTTATCATTCTGTGAATCACCTAACTGCAACTCTGCCTGGGGGAAAGGTAACAAAGTAGCCCAATAAATGACACCACAGAACACCCCAATCTTCTGCCATGTTTTTCAGCTTTAAGAAATGTTTTGAATGAGAGGCCATTTTTTTCAAAGGTATGAAATAACTCCTGTCCTCAAAAGGCAATTTTTCAGTCTATGTTTTTACCCCCCAATATTGGGTATACATCCAAACCCAGCAGTGTGCAGAAGGAATGGTGAGATTTTCATCCCCTGGCAGCAACACATCCAGACAGTTCAAGGGGTCTGCAATGCAAAGCACAGGAGATCTAAACAGAGGAGGAAAAGGGTTTGAATCCAACACTGCAGCAGAAAGACAGTTTAAACAAGTCATCACTGCCACAGACCATTTAGACAGAAACAGGAGTACATGCAAGAAAGCTCAGTGGGGACAGAAAGCCCCATCAAGAGGGCAGGAACAGGCAGATGTGGCAGTAACTTCCTCAGCTTGCACTGCAGCAGCCACAGGACACCCCCCTTAGCTCGGAGCTGATGCTTCTGCTCCCCAAGTGTGGTGCAGCTCATACTCAAAGGTGACTCAAGCTGTCTCATGGACTGTCCCAAAGCAGTCTCTGTGACACAGTAAATGAAAACTGTGCATGTTGAGAACCAGATAAATTCTTGGTTGGTTGGGTTTTAAGGATAGGCTGTGCTATGGGAAATACTGCATCTTTCAAAGCAGGGATTGATTTTGCTCCCTCAGTTCAGGGACTCCTGCTGAGATCAGTGCAAGCAGAACCAGGCTTTTGAAGAACTCTCCTCTATAGTTCCTGTAGTTCACAGGGAGAAAGAAGCCTGCTCACAGCCCCTCAAACACCTCCAACAGCAAGGACAGTGCTAGAGATAATCACATTTCTTTCTACCCTCAGCAGAGATCTGGCTGCTGGTGGCTGGGAGAGTTTGACTGAGCTGGAATTCTACTCCAAATGCCTACAGCACTGGTGCCCTGATCTGTGTTAGGATCCCTCTATTCCTTCAGGTCTACTTAGAGAAACATCATAAGACAGCAACCATCAGCAGAGCAACACAGACTGCCAGAAACAACTCTAAAGAGAGGATGGTCTGAACACTGGAACATTTGGGGACTGCTGAGACAAGGTTTGTGGTGAATAGGAACAGACCTCATGTCCTATAATCAAATGTGCTCTAAACAAGGCATACAAGCTAAAAAAGGTGGTTTGCCCTGACATATAAGGGTGCTAATACAGTTTAAATCTACTGCTGTGGTTTTGGAATCACTGATGATTCCACAGTAAATACACGGGCATGTGATCCAAGTAAAAACAAGTATTGCCAGTCCACCCCACCTGAATGCAGGACAAATTAGTGTCTGATGAGAGCATAGCTGTTTGATGAATGAGACTAGCAGTCTACTGTCATAATTTTAAAATAGTATCTTAACTTCTGAAATACTAATATGACTTCAGAATAGCTGATTACATAGAACGACAGAACCTCATTTATATTTTTATGTATGCAAATGATAAGTAACATAATACAGCACCTGTTTTTTTCAAACTTTCTGCTAGGAGCTCTCACTGGGATCTTGTATTTTCCAATTACTTATCTTTGCTTGGCAAGCCATGCCACATCTTTGTCTCACAAAACGATTTCTCTCTTTATGCATGTTCATGAGAGTCATTTTATACAAGTTTACCTCTTATCTCTGTTGAAGCTTCATCAAATGAAAAAAATGGTCAGTTCAGTTTATTACTTCCAAGCCTTTACAAGTCAGAAAAGTGTTTTCATTAAAGATTACACACGGACTGAAAAATAAACCCCAGCCATTTTTATTGACACAAGGTATCACCACGTGCCCACAACATGCAGAATGATAGCAAGAGACTTTAATTTACACTGTGAAATTCAATTACTTAAACATTCCTAAACACAAATTGGTTTTGTAGCCTACACCTCTAAAACAACAATTCCAGCCTCTGGCCTAATTGCTTAAGTATCTAACTTCATCTTTAACTATCTTATCTTATAAATATAATTCACACAGTCAGCCTGACCCCCACAAGACAAAAAGACACTCCTAAACAGAACACTGCAATACATTATTGATGATGCTGATGAAATTACAGCACACATCATTCATCCTAATGGGCTTGTTTCTATGACACATCCCAGTGACCTGAGAAGTGTAACACTGAGGTAGGAAACCTAATTAATAATAACTTCAGGCACCACCACTGAAAGAGATAAAAGGGCTACAAACAAAACTAACAGCCTTAGCAAAGTAAAGAAACTATAAACAGGGACTCTTATGTAACTCTTATGAGTCCGTGGCAGGCCTAGGAACACAAGCACTCCTGATCCAAATAATGCCACTAAAAGCTGTTCTACATAACCACAAATAAGGAGGTACTCTCACACCCACCAGACCAGAAGGAATTTGACAAATTCTTGAATGACAGATCACACTAGAAATGTATTGACTTCAACACAACTTCAATATTAGAGTAAGTGGACAGTACAAGATGAAACAAGATTACCACATTATTCTTGTCACGAAAAACGATTTTTTAGCTTACAAGAAAATTTTGTCTGTAGGTAATGTACAACCCAAGATGAATTATTCAGGCACTTACAGACTCCTATCTAACAGCCCACGTTTGAGATTTTGAAAAGTAATTATTAAATCATTAGGACATGATGGTAAGTCTACTGTCCCACATGAAATTAATGCAGGTTTTCTCTGTGGAATCACAGTAAAATTGTTTAGAGATAAATGCTGTGGGCAGCCTCTGTCTATTCCAGTTACAACACAATGTGCTATGACTTCAGCATCCTCACAAAGTCAATTTTGTAATTCCCTGATTTGTTTTTTCTTGTACTCTCCAAGGGGAAAAAAAAAAAAAAAGCACATCAGAACAAGGATTCTCTGAATTTCCCTTTCTCCTGATACTGTTCAATTTTGAATGTATATTTCTTACATTTAGGAGTCTGTTTTCATTCATGTTTATAAGACATAAAATATGATTACTTTGGTAAATAAGTAAATGCACTCTAATAACAATATTTACATGTTGGGACTTCCAGTTCCATACAGTGGTTATTCATTATAGGACATAAAAATATCACAAAACCTTCTCCTCAGGAAACAGCACAAGAGGATTTATACTGGTTTATTTACACAAGTTTGCACCTCAGAAAATTTTACAGTGAACATGTAGAAAGTTTCCTTTCTTCCTCTGGGATCCTTATCTTTTGATCTCCAATGGTTCTTCTCCTTTCTTCTCCTTATTTTTCAAACCTTTTTGACACCCACACATGGTTTTGTTATCTTACCTATTTTATTTCACAGCAGCATTGTGGCAGAAGGTTTATAATTATAAAATTATAGCTGCTGGCCATGTAAGATTAGCTTTTATCAGGAGGAAATATATGCCCTGGTGAAGTGTCATTACATGTCATTAGAGCTGATGCAGAGGAACCCTTTTTTTTCCTACAGTGCTTATTCCCTGCTGGACTGAACACTGGCAGTCGCTGGCTCTGTGGCCGTGGGATGGAACACCACACACGTGGCCAGGGAAGATGGGGATGTGGCACCCAACCCCTCAGGGCAACTCAGCTGTAAATGTCACCACAAACCCAGCATGTCATTTTTAAGGACCCTCTGTTCGTAGTATGTTGTTCCTAACTTTTGTTCCCTACACATCCTCTCATTTCTGAAAGAGCCATCAACTGCCTTCCCTTAGAGCTCCCATTTACAGGCTGCCAATGTTTCCACCAAGATACATTCCAGAAAAGGATATATTTAAAATCATGTACAGTCAGAGGTGAGTGTCTGCCTGAGAGGGATGTATTTGCATGTTATCAGCAGTTGATAAGCTGCAGGTAATCGAGATATCACACCCAAATAAAGTCTAACCAACTGAAAGGCATTTCAAAGGCATTGCTATGTGACAGTGGTAAACCAGATAAACTCTCTCCCAGCTAGATACAAATCTATCTTGCATAAAAGACAGGCATTAGGACACCTCTAATTGAGTCAATTATGACAAATGGAGGTTGTGGTAAGTGTGCATGAACAGAATCCTGTTGGGACATGGGACAACAAGGAGGTAATTATGCCAGGTTTGAGTACATTTCTGAGATGTCAGTTTTAAATAGGGCTTCTTTAAAAAATTAATCCTGATTTGGCAGCTCTGTGAAGTGTCTCGATGCTTGGCTTGACTGCCTGCCAAATAAACAAAGGGAAAAAGAGAAGCCAAACTGGAAGAGTAGTGGGTTACAAGATACATTATCTTTTATTTACCTACAGTCCTCTTTGATTGCAGTACTTTTTAAAGGTAAGGGATGCACTGTCCTGAAACACACCAATCTCTCACTGAAGCATCACTAAAGCCTAACCTAACTCTGACTCTAGCCTAAGTTTCAGTTTGATGCACCTTGACAACTTCAAATCTTTGTGAGGGCCTTGAGTGCACCAGTACCAGATTCCAAAGCACTTGTATGAGCATTCAGAATCCTCAGGAGAAAGCAAAAGGTCTATTAAAGAATTTAAGCCAAGAAAAGTTGCTTGAGGATCTTTTTATGACCAAAGCTCAACATCCACAGAAAACATTCACTTCCATTTCTGTTCTGAAACATGTAAAGAAACTATTCTTTTGATAGTTAAATATTTTCTGCCAACAGAAAAGATTGATGTAAAGTTAACACTGCTAAGTTTGATTTTCTGATAATAGCACTGCAATGGCTGAGAAAAAAAAAGAAATACTGAATCTATGACAACCTGTAGCCAAACTTTTTCACTTTTGTTAAATAAACAGTAATTGCATCACTTCCTAATTTCTGTGACTTTTGATAGCAAACAGTGTCTAGTGTAATATATAATTACCATGAACAAACAGAAGCTGGCAACTTGAGGCAAGCAGCAGATCATAAGAGGACTGATGTTCTGGAACAGCCTCAAAGAAGAATAATGGAGCTAAGAAGCCTGACAAGCTTAAAGACTGAGTTTGAGTAAAATCAGGCTGCAATAAAGTATCTATTTGCCAATGCTGGACATCAACATTACCATGCACTCACAGGTTTTTCTCCTGTTGAAAATTTGGAGAATCCAATCTATAGCTTCAACAGTACAGAATGACTTCACAGAAGTGAAATAAGAAAATACAAATAGGATGCATTTGTTCTTCAGAAGTTGCAAGTCCCCATTGCAACTTCTTTGATCACTACCGAAGAGCAGTTCTCTATTTAGGCATTATTTTCTCTTTACAGGGTTTTACAGAAATTAATTAAACAACTTTATGCAGAAATTCCTGGAGAAGCCACAGAAACCACTATCAGAGTCTTTGCCANATCACTACTGAAGAGCAGTTCTCTATTTAGGCATTATTTTCTCTAGGGTTTTACAGAAATTAATTAAACAACTTTATGTAGAAATTCCTGGAGAAGCCACAGAAACCACTATCAGAGTCTTTGCCACAGAGCTTCCAAACCCTGTATGCAGCTGATGAGAGAATGATGTATACCCCACGGAGATGCAAAAATGCCTTGAAAATCCACCAGTACTTTTTCTGTGGTTTCTCAGAACAAGGACTTACATTTATACTTAAAAGAGTGATGATGCATTGAACAAAATTGATATAACTGTATTTTAAAATGTTATTTGCTGGCAGCAACTGGTATGAAATATTCTTTGTTAAATTTCAAATAATGTAGCTGTTGGTAACAAATGTAAGCATGTTGTCCTTTGAATGATTTATGCTACACTTGCTTTTCAAGTGAAAGAAACATATGCTTGTGTGAATAATTTGGAGGAAACTATCTGTCTTTTAAGGATGTCTCAGTCTGAAACACTCAAATTCAAAGCAGATGTGCTACTATTTTGAAGAACTTGAGGGAAGTGAATTAATAAAATTATTTCCAACTGGCTCACAGCTGATGTTCTGATGATTTCATCGGGCTTTTTATTTAGAAATCATGTAATAACATCCTCTTCCTAAGGAGGAATCCCATTCCTAAACAAAGCAGCACAGTGCCCAGTGCTTAATGCAGGAAACTGGCTTGACCTTGATCTCCAGTTCTGATCCTGGCTGGGTTTATCACCCTAAATAACTGCGAGCCACGTGACATGAGACCATAACCACAGGTCATTATCATGAGAGTTAACGAGGGATAAAAGATTATGTCATAACACATAATACATCTTTAAAGAAATGCCTAAAGTTACATCATTATTACCTTCAGTGGCAGGTACACACACAAAATTAACACTTCTTTTAAGTCCCAGTTAAGGTAATTTTCCTGTTAATGATCTCATCAACACATTTCTAAGCTCTATTGCCTGGGTAATTTGTTAGTGGGGGAATATTGCATATTAAGTATTTTCCCAATGAATTCCATTTATTTTTGTACTATATTCAAGAAGTATTTTTGGCTAATATTTCAACCATACACGAGTGGTTCACATCTGTCATGATCAAAAATGTGGATTCATATATTTCTTGGATCTAAAAAATGTTAGCAGTCCTCCTGTTTATAATAAAGATAAAATAATGTATAAAATATTAAATTTCTGCGGTATTTAATAAATTATTCAGAATCTAATACTTTGTATAGCTTCCTGAGATCACAGTAGATTTTTTTTTTTTCTGGAACTAAATACTCTTGCCCTACTTAGCACCCTAAGTGCAGACCAAGCAGGATCTGCCAGCAAGGGACACGGAGTGGAGCTGCATCCTAACCACAAGGTTTGCTGGAGGTTGGCATGAGAGCTCTGCACAGAGCTCACAGAACAGCTGGGACAGGGCTTGTACTGTCAGCAGAACAACTGCTGTGGAACGGGCCAAAACATCCAGTAAGGACACATATTAAAATAAATGGCATTTTACAAAAAATCCCACCTGCTTTTGGTTTGTTTTTTGCAAGGCCAAGACCACGCACATTTGTGGGAAGCATGAGGAATATTATTTCCTGGACACAGTCTTGTCTTCAGGACAACTAATGCTGGGTTAAATTACAATATAATAATATTTACTGGATCACAAACATAATGGGTCTGATGTATTGTACAGAGAGAACTCTGCAAGTACACAAATCAACCTAATTAAAAATTAAAAAGAAAATTCTTGAGAAGTACATAAAGGAAAAATAAATTAATATATGTAAAAACAGGTTTCCCTTCATATCAGGGAAGTGAGAAATCTGTTTTCAAGCCACGACATAATCCCTGATTACAGAGGTTTTCTGCTTTTGCAGGTGTAATGGAAAGATTTTCATGTTCCCTGTTTAAATAAGCTTTAAAGTCTGCCATAATTACAGCTCTGCAGATGGCTAATTCAGTAGTATTTATGCAGCAAATGCTCTTTAAATAGTAAAAATTTACAAGACAACAAATACAGTCATTAATTCGTGGCCATTACATGTATCAGTGATTCCAAAGGAAAAAACATCTCAATTGCCACTCGGATGGATCAGGTGTTGTGAGTAGGACTATCACTCACTTTATTGCATCTCCTCAGTATTAAGAAAAGGCATAGTTCAGCATCATTATCAGTCATGAAAAAAATAATAACCATAGCAGGAATTTGTAAGAGCATTATCAGCCTAGTAAACTACTCTCAGCCTACTGGTGTGTGCTAGGATAAATGTGCTGCTCCATACTTACAATTGCAAAAACCACAATCACACTGCTCAAACACTGCAAAGTTCAAAGGAATAAGGCAGAAGAAAATGGGAAGGTATTTTGAGTGTAAAAAATACATTTGGACAAATGCTTATCATTGAGAGAAGGGAGCTGAACAACAACTGCAGAACTGAGAAACACCAGAGAAGGATTAGACAGGGAAACAAGTAATGCCACTGTTCATAACACCATTTATAAGCCATGAAAAACATCATAGAAGAAAAGGAGCTGCAAATTTTGAAAGATGCAAAGTATGGAGGTCAAAAGTCAGGTAGGAAATCATAGCTGTGTTGGAAGACAAAAATTCATTTATTCTGACTGAATGGCAAAATCTGAGGTACACTATTCTACAACCAGCACACAATTCTTTCCTTCTTCCTCAACATAATTCTAGCATTGTATTTACAAATTGCACATGGCAGATAATAGAGACAGAATATTATCTACTGCTGCCAGTGCAACATGAATTATTTCAGTATTTCCCACATTAAGGATCATCGACACCGTATCAAATCATTCTCTGCTCCACATAATACAAAGCAGAACAATAAAAATACCCCATGCATTTGGTTCAGGTCGGTCAAAAAACATCTCAAATATTACTACAAAGGAGACAGGAATGTTTTCTACTTGAAGTCGTAAATGAAGAACTCGAAATGAAAAAACAGATCTCCAGAGTTTATGCAATGAGACAGAGCTACTGTCTTTGGTAGGAACTCTGGGCTAGGGCTCTGTTTTGCTTTGCAGGTGACATTGCACTCATGTTTACCCACGTCACTGTTTAAGATTAGAAGGACATTTGCATCTTTAATGCTCGTCCTCTGTAAATCCAATGAGCAGCTTGTTTACACATGGAGATACAACAAGGCCTTTAATTTTCCTACTAAACATATCTCTGGAAACTAGACTCTTAGGGCATGTGTATTTTGAAACCTGAGAATCTGCTGCAGTTCACCAGCAAAGCAGAAGTAAATCCTGTAGAATATACACATGTCAGGAATGTACGTAACAAATCTCAATCTGAAAGGAAAATATTTGTTCTGGTGAACAACACACACTTGAGTGGCATGAGTTCAGCAGCGATGGAAGTCTCCTTTTTTGAATGGTACTAAAACCACGTTTTGACTGTTCTTTCATTTCATTATGTCAAATTCAGGGTGCACAATCTCTCTTTGCTTACTGCCAGTATTTTGTTCAGTGCATTAAAATGTACCCATTTGTTGTAATTCTTTAGCCCAATGAAGTGTTAATGTCACACTTGGGTATCTGTGATGAAAAGAAGCAAAAGGAAGAAGTTTAACTGATACAAATGAGCAATAAAAACTGCTGGAGGTCTTTGCTGAAGACACAGATTGCTTTCAAAATCCTTGCTTTTCACCTACTTATAACTCAATTCACTTAATTACATCTATTAGACAAAGCACAATCACCCCTGTAACAATTCCATAAATAGTGGTGGCAGATGCATACAGCCTTAATGGACAGGATAAACTTGGCATGCTAAGATAAAACTTTTAAAAGAAAGATTTTACACAAGTTGGCTTTGATTTTTTTTATAAAACTGTTAAAAGAACTGTCAGTCAGGACATAACTGATCCTTAGGCAAGGGTCCATTAAGAATAAAACACACCTAACTGGAGCAGAAATGACCACCTGAGCCCTTGCACACCTCTTTTTGGCTTTAATTTTAAATACTGAAGACACAAGCTGTGATTTTAATGACTCTTTCAGGTTTGAAAATTTTGGGGAGGATCCCAGGGGTTTCTAGGAAATCCTGCACAGTTATTACTGGATTCATCTGGCATCAACAGCACCCATCATACCTGAACATTAGACCTGGACTTGAAGAAATGTGACACTTTCACTGAGACTGGAGATCTCCCTGCACTGAGTGTGCCATGCCTGATACTCCATGAAGTTTGCTTTATTGTCTCATTTTTTTTCAATATTAATGTGCATTGAAGAGCTCTGCCTTTCAACACAGGGAGAGGCTCTCTGTGAGTACCTAAGGGGTGCACACACAGACCTGACAGATACATCAGGCTGACAGGCTGTCAGGAGCTGGGGGATCAGCAAATGTAAGAAGTGCAACAAAAATTCAAGGAACAGGGAGAACCCTCTTACTGAGCCTAGGCAAACACAAGATTTGAACTCAGCATTTATGGACACCAGAAGATCCACGCTGTCTTGCTACCCCTGGTGTCGGTGTCAGGGCTTTGGTCAGTATTTCTGTAGAGGGAAAAGCATGCAAACTCATGACATGATCAGTGTTTATGGAACCTTTCTGTGGCTCTGGTGAAGCTGAACATCTCATGGAGAGGACAATATGCTTGGAATTTACTTTTTTCCCCCTGTACAGTGCCTAAAGTAACAAAGCCTCTGTTCTACGTTTACCTTGTAGATGCCACTGCTGTGTAATCTATGATTATTACTGTTAGTAGCAAAATATGATCATCAGAAAACACACAGAAATGTTCCACACAAGTATACACTGAAAGAGTGGAAAGCAAGAAATGGCTAGGGGTAAGAAACAAACATATTTCTACTGATTATTCCATTAAAATAATGACAATTTATAAATCCAAATAATTATCAGTATTATGATTATGCTGTGAGAAACAAAGAGAAATAAATGAAAAATACCAAGAGCAATCCTATTTTATTCCTAGACATTTATTCTGGAAATAGAAAATCTACCCAGGGTTGCCACTGGGAATCAAAGAAATATTTCAGGTACAATAAAACTCAGCAATTTTCTCCTAACCCCAAATCAAGTCCCAGGGTAACTTTTGCAAAGCAGGATACTCCTCAACCTATTATTTTTCATTCTGCCTAAATTTCTGGATAAGATTAAAATACCCTGATTAAAGCTGTACTTGTGTATTTCCAGCTCAGTTGGAAACAGAGATCATGGGGAACATGTGCTGTTGTCAGATTTGCAGTTCAGTGTCAGGAAGTTCAGGTAAGAGAGATGAGCATCAGAACTACAGTTTACTGTTTACAGTTCTACTGTATTGAACAACCTGCCAATGTCAACCACGATTATCCAAATTTAGTCAAATATCCTAAGTCAATTATTTAAAAAATAAGTAATTTGAATTCTGCTACTAAGTTTGATTATATTACTTCTCATTATAGATGCATACTGTATCAATTATGCCCAAATATTGCCCTATGGCACTGACTGGAATGAGGCATTTATTTTTTTAAGTACCTATATACAGTAAGAGACTATAGCTATGGGAATGTATAGAAAAAAACACGATATATAAAAGATGTATCAGTTCTCCTGTAGTGGAGAAGCACAGGAAGGTTACAACACTCCTGCAAAAAAGAAAAAAACCCCACCTTTCTTTTTAATTCAAGTTCTAGGACAGAAAACATAGTATAGATCCAGAGAGCTGTGAATTAGGACAAACACAAGGCTAAAAATGATGCCTAAAACTTCAGCAAATTTGTCAAGTGCTTTGATTGAGGTTGAGAATATGAGTCCAAATGGGTACACAGGAAGCAATCATTTTTTCATGAAGAATACGTCCTTTACTGTGCACACAAATTCTTCCTTCAGAAGGCTGTAAATTACAGTATTTATGGAATCTTAATGATCTAAACACAGTTGGAGCCTGAAGGTCAAGGCTGCAAACTGCATCCTAAATTTCTGTTTACAGATGAAGCACAGTATTTATTGCTGTACTGCTTGTGCTGCTATAGTTAAAGGGCTGCCAGCATTTCCATTATAAACCCCTATTTCAGGGGTTTATAACTTGCCTATCAATCTTCTGGCTGGGATGAAACATGGCATACAAGGTCCTGGCTGTGAGACTGATTTTTTTGTTTGTTTTCTTTACCAAATGTCAAAAAGAATAAGCTTAAAGTTTTATAAGCAAAAAGAAGTGTATCAGGTTTTTCAAGTATTTCTAGTGTTCTCGGGACACAATTATAGCTTCAGAATACAAAACACATTCACATAACTTCATCAACTAATAGAAGGACTTTCAACCCCTAAAAAATGAAAAATAATCTAAAGACTTACAGTTAGATGCCTTTTATTTTTTAATTAAGCAAACATACTTCAGATTTTAACTGTCAGCAAAGGACATCAGCAACCTAACAGTGTCCTTGATTCTGTTTATCTGTGTAGATTTACCATTAAAGGTAACAATTACACACCTTGGCACTGTACAAAGGTTGTATTCTTTTTAAATGAACATCTAAATGATGATCCACAAGGTGTCCTTTACTGTTGTATATTCCAGATGATGTCAGGTAAAATTATTCAGAGTAAAGTCAAAGCCAATGTTTTCTTCTAGACTTTGAAATCTGGTACTGTTAAGTCTTGTACCAAATTTAATTAAATTGGAGGGCAACAAGTACAACATTTTCACTTGCAGTGTCTACTTTGCCAGGGTGAAAGTACTTTTGCTCTGTACTAAAGTCCTGTGGAGAGCAGGTGAAGAATTTGTTACATTATGTTTGCATATCTAGTAATTACATTTTGGTAAATAACAAACTTAATAATGCAAGCACTGCAGGACTCAAAATATTAGAAGAGACCTCAAAAACCCTCTCCTTATAATCTGAAGTTCTGAAATAATTTATTTTTACAAATGAAGAAATGGGCCAGATTCAATGATGTTGAATGTTGCTGTTGTAAGCAACACATACATATTACATTATTATTAAACAGTTTTTTGGCTCCTTTGCAACACCATAGCAGGTCAGATAAGACAGACAGCACTGCTAAACCTGGAATATTAGACTTTATCTAATCCCATTTTGGCTTGTTTCTGTATGTTATGAATCCAGTCACAGCAGGAAAGAAGTAAATTAGCCTCTCACCAAATGTAATTATTCTATTTTCTTTATTACAGCTGTAGGGCTTTTATTCACTGACACTTTTGAGTTCCCCATAACTACCTTGCTTTTTTTTGCCCTTTGCTTTTGTTAAAAGATGACTGCATTTGTTTCATACCATTGCTAATAATTGGAAGAATCCCTCCTGTGGCTGGAGCTTTCTGCTTGCCTTCCCCACCTCTACCACGTGTCTGTTTGATGTCCACTTTACACGTTCACTTGTGTGAGACATTGGATAATTTCTGCCATCAACTGAAATCAAAGCACAGTTCTGCTGCTTTAGCTGGTGGTGGTGAGAGACAGAGACCTGCAGACTTCTTTCTCAGAAAGTGAAAGATGGGATGACTACGACATCTTAAAACCAACCTGGGTAGTGCAGCTGAATGCATATCAGAGAATAATTCCAATTCTGAGCAGAGGCAAGATGTGATGAACAGTAACTGACTCAGGCCTCCTCATTAACTGAAATGTACTGCCTTTAACTCGCTGAAATGCATCCAAGAACTGCTAAATTAAATATGTTAAATAATGCTACGGAGTATCTTGTGTAATTCTGAATCTTCAGTGAACTGTACAAAGTTTTAAATAAAATATAGGTGGAGCTTGTCAAGCAGTATTAGACTTCAAAATATTTTCTTCTTCTGAAAGCTTCCTGTGCCATCTGACACACGTTTCTGCCACGCTGCCTGGGCTGCCATCGCACCGTACATCTTGTTAGCAGCAATGTCATGTCAGAAATGCTACAGTGCTGCATTCTAATGACCCCTTGCATTGTAATGAATTAATGTTTTCTGCAGAAAGGATGTGATAGGAAAAAAATAGCTTTAATTTTGGGTACTCACTGAGGTTTTCTTTTTAAAGACAGCTCTGCAAACCAAGCAGTGGTGAATACCACTTTAGCTCAGCTACAGAACGCGTGGAACACCGTGTACCATACCTGTAAAGCCCTGGAGGAGCCTGATGAAGCAGGAAGCTTTTCTCCAAGCCCTGGAGCACATCATTGAGCATCCTGACTCTGACAGGAGCTCGCTCCTCGGGGTCATTGGCCGGGCGCATCTCGTCCGACTGGAACAGCTCCGCCGTGTCCCTCAGACGTGAAGCCACTGCCAGCAGCTGAGGGACACCTGCTTCATCACCTGGGAACAGGGACAGCAAGACAGTCACCAGTGATTCACACACCACTTATTACTCTTGCTTCCAAGTCAAAATTAATAGTCCAATTAAAACCTGAGCCTCTTCTTCCCCTGTGAGCAGCACGGAATGGGTCAAGGCAAGCCATAGATCATTCTGTGTAACCTCTGATTTGTTTCTCAAAGATCAATTTGGGCTCTGATGCTTTAATATCTAATAAGCTGTGAGGAATGATTTTTTGGGGTACAGCTTAAAATCTAGCATTGGAAAAACAGGCATGCAGGAAGCAATAGTTATAAATCATGAACTACAACATTTCCTTCTGAGACTGAATTTATTCAATGCCATTTGATGCTGCTGCTCTTGAATCTGAAAGCCTGTGCTTGGATTCCATAATGACTGCTCTATAGAATATTTAATATGCAGAGTTTAATTGAATTTGATTCAACATTTTAGAATCTTAGAGGTTAACAGCAATTTTAGAGGGTATGTGAAATTGCTCCTCTTAATCACTTAAGTCATATGCCAATGAGCCAACTTTAATTGATATCCTAATGCATATTCTCATCCAGTCAATATTTTCAAAACTTTTTAAACTTGGAGTGTTAACTATTGCTTTGTTAGCAGCCCCACTCAGGCAGAAAAGAATAAAAGCCTGCAGCACGTAGGAGCACACCATGATTTCAGTATTTCCCTGTTCATAGTCCAGAAAGAGAAATGTGAGTTGGAGCACTGTGCATGTGCAGCCTCCTCCCAGCTGCAGTGCAGGTGGAGAGTGTGGCCTCCTCTCCCAGTGTGTGCATGGACTGCCTTCATCTTTACAAGCACATGGAGAGAAGGCAGAGCCTGAACCTGACAGAAAGTCAAAAGCAGTATCAGTCAGCACAAACATTTCCAGGATGCAGAAAGTATCTTTAAGGCCAAGATTCGCTTTGCCTATTGACAACAAATCCAACCATCCTTAGACCTTTCAAATAATGCCTTAATCAACATAAACCATGCAGCTCTAGGAGCTGTCTCACCTCTACCTGAATGTGCAAGCCTCAGGGAGTTCTGTACCTTAGTGACTGAGATAATTAAGCCAAGAAAGTGGTTCGGGACTCAAGTTCAATGAATTTTCAACTTCCTTGTCTAAGATACACATGGAAAAATCACAAATAGTAACTGGGGAACACTGACATAGCTTAACCTCAGCTGGCAAGTAAGTACCATGCAGCTGCTCCCTCACACCCACCGGCTTCCCTGATGGAATGGGGAGAAGAATCAAAAAGTTAAAACCAATGGCTTGAGATTAGAACAGTTTAATAATTGATATATAATGATGATGATCATAATAACAATAGTAATAATATATCATCAAAAAGGGAGACATAAAACCCAAGACAGACAAGTGATGAGCAATTTTATTGGGCTGACCATGTCCAGCCTGGCCCCAGCAGCAATCAGCCTCCTTGGCCACCTCAGTTTAAACTGAGCATGACGTTCTCTGGTATGAAATATCCCTTAGGCCAGTTCAGGTCAGCTGTCCTGGCCATGCTCCCTCCCAGCTTCCTGCAACTCCTCTCTGGCAAAACATGGGAAACTGGAAAGTCCTCAGGGAAAGCATTACTAAACAACAACTGAAACATCAGTGAGTTACCAACCTTCATCTCATCCTAAATCCAAAACATAGTACCAGCTACTAGGAAGAAAATTTATTCTAGTAAATAAAATTATAGAAAATTAACTCTATTCCTTAAAAGCAGGACAAACACCAACCCATTTCTCAAATTATTCATGGTTGGAGTCTGAAAGGTGAGCATATAGTAGGAATGGAAAAGCAAATAGGTATAACTAAGAAATCCAAGGAAATGCCTGAATATAACATATTCTCCCTCTCATACGGAAAAAGAGATTTGCTATTGGATACATTCCAGCAAAGGAAAAGGAGTTCATAGATCCCATATACTCCTGTCATTCAGCTGACTAGCACATTCCAATCTAGCAAAACATGAAATGATCCAGAAGACACAGAGAGACAAGATGCTGGTGCGAGAGAAACTGTCAGATTTCCTGAGATATCAAGAAGAATTTCAACAATGAACAGGAGCTCCCTGGGGGAACAGGAGGGAGAGAAGATGGTTTATGTCTGCCCTGGTTTGGTACAAGGTTCCTTTGCTAATGACACTTGACCAGTCCACCTTTCCCTAAGCAGAACGGGTAACAGGCGTGCTGGTATCTTAATATAAAGGGTTGGTATCTCTCTGAGTCTGCAGTAATTGAAATTCTGATCAAGTTAGGTTGATGCCTCATAAAAATATTCTTCAAGCATATAAGCTTGCTACATTTAAGATATTTGCAAAATATCATTATCCTTAATTTTCGAATCTCCGGCAAACATCCTGTGCAGCTGAAGAACTTCCCATTCCCACGGATATAATGCAGGCACCGTGCACACCTTACCCTGGGACTTGTGTCCATATGGAAATGTTTAAATTCACCCTATTAGAAAGAATCCTTTGGTTTCAGCAAAGCCAAGTATGCCAAGTCACATAAAACTTGTATAGTTTTTATTCTGAATCTTATATAAACAATTGCAAATGTCAGCTTTGCCTTTTCAATAGGGAAGGTGCAATAAAGGCAAAATCCATCTTTCTGTATTTGGAAATGAAGCCAACCAGACCCTCCTTTTAAACATAAAAATCCTGTAAATGCTCTCACTTGTTCTCCACAGCCCCTAAACCAACTCTTCATTTTACACTCTAAACCAGCACTTCTTAGAAAACACACACCCAGGCCCTTTTTTAATGCTTCAGTAAAAAACCTGCAAGTATGGGCGGTGTTACCTCAGCCAGCTAAGGACAGAACACACTGAACTGCAGCACCCAGGGAAACTGATTTATGCTTTTCTCAGGCTGAGAAGATGGGAATGGAAGGGCAGGTGATTCTTGGAGAAAACCCTGCATTAACTAACAATGTCTTAAGCACCTTGTGATGCTTTTACAGAGAAAATGAAGCACAAGTGTTACCTCGTTTAAGAGAAAACAATGCCACATTATTGTATTTCGTATTCTTTGTCCTTTTTTCTCCAGTGTGAATCATGATGAACCATCTAAGCTAGTTGTTAGTTGCTACAAAAATAAAATTGCAAACACAGGAAAGTGACTCAAGAGCATGTGCACTCTTGATCAGGGAATTACACTGTTGAATTTCATTGCCTTTGCTAAATGTAACCGGATCCTATTCAGAAACAAGTTACACCAAATAGATATTTTTACAGACACTGAATATAACAGCCTTTCCCTCTGTAACTGACTGCTCTTATGAAAAGCACAGCTAGAGATTCAGCATTTTTAAATTGTGTTTGTGCCCTCTGTTACGAAAGTACTTGCCTACAAGTACTTATAGGAAAGGGAGCACAGGAAAATCAGCATTTTAAGGCATGATGCTCGCTTACCATACATGTGAACATGTGTTTCCATGTAAGAGAGAAGGGAAATTGCTTCAGGTTTTGATTAGCTTGCAAATTCTGAATCAGCTACGATGTGCTGCTGTATTCACTAGGAAAATGCTTCCTGCTCTGCAAAATAGGATAAGCAGACCTGGCAGTAGAAAATCTGAATGGGAAAGCTTTGTAGGAAGCACCCTAAAGGGGCAGAAACACAAATCCACAGACATCCTTAGTGCAAAGAATATGTTGCCATCAGCTTCAATTTTGCTGCCATGACTGCTATAGCCCAAGTAAACTAATCTGGTGTTGCTCCAAGTCTTTTTTCAAAGAAGTTATGTTAAAGAGGAATGTTGTGACATTTTACTATGTACATGTCAATATAGGAGCCTGGAGAAGAGCAGGCTCCAGGGAGACTTCACTGTGCTCCTTCAATACTGAAAGGGGGCTTTAAGAAAATTTGGGACAAACTTTTGAAACAGGACAAGGGGTAAGAGTTTCAAACCAAAATATTAGATTTAGACTAGGTGTAAGGAAGAGATTTTTATCAATGAGGATGGTGGAACACTGGGCTTCCCAGGGAGGTGGTGGATACCCCATCCTGGAAACATTCAGTACCAGGTTGGATGAGGCTCTGAGCTCTTGATCTACTGGAAAATCTCCCTGCTCACTGCATTGGACTAGATGACCTTTAAAAGGCCCCTTCCAACCCAAACTATTCCATGATTCTATGAGGTTATCGATGACTTTGTACAGAGCTGCTGAAACTTATGGCCCACTAACACAGAATAGATGCTCATCCTTGCCCTCCAGAACTATATGTTTGTCCATGGAAAATGCATTTTCCCGTGACTGTTTTTTAAAGGCTGAAGAAAGGTACTAATACATAATAACCCTGAATGGATACTGAAGACAAGATGCCAGAGTCTCATGACAAAAGAGATATTTCTGTCTTATATACAGATTTGTTGCATTTTTCACCACTGTTGCAGTCAAGAATAAAGGGTAGGAACAGTAAAGAGGGAAATTTTCTGAACATTACAGACAGGAGGAGAGAGTAACTCTGAAAAGTACCCAAAATGATCAGGGAAATACAGTCAAGCAGGTAAAATGATGCCAAGCTGAAGAGCAGCAGATAGCTGTAGGCAATGAGCACGCAGCCATCAAGTAAATGAGAGAGATAGGGGTCTCTATTGATTTTTCTAAGGACACAGTTTAGCCTGATGTTTTGAAATGTGTGGGTAGAGACAGGGCTGTGGAAAGCCACACAGACTTCCCTGGGAACGACTTATTGTAAACCAGATTATTTTAAACTTCTGCTAGTGCTGCCTACTATTATCACCCCAAGTACTTCAGCTGCTGTAACATCTGTAAAACATCCATTCTGGGGAGGAGAAAGGGCCTAACTGATAGGAAGCCACACACAGCTGACACTGCGTCAGCCAAAGAGCTTTCAATCACGGCTCTTGCACTTCTGCAAAACCAGAAAATCTCATCCACCCTTAATTTGTCTTCATAAGCCTCTCCCTCTCAGCCAGAGCCTATCAGAGATGGCTACAATTTGCTCCAGCAGCCTGTGCTGACAGCCACAAGTGGGGATCTCACCTCGCCTGCCTGGTGCTGCTCAGCCACGATTCAGGGCTGGGGCTCAGACACCAATTTTGAAAGGTTTGCATGAGTGCAAGTGACTGGCAGTGATCAATGACATCAGCTTCAACAGCACCCAAGAGAGCGACACCACCAACCTGGCTGACTTTATTTTTGTAAACTGGGTGGCTGAACTTGTTATTGTTGGGACAGTCAAATGCCAAGGTACAGAAATGCTTTTAATTCTAATGAGGTGCTGGAGAATCTCCATCAGCAGCCCCTGAAACTTGCTGTGACATACATTAGATTTTAAAGACAGGCTATAAGGAGCACAGTGCTAAGAGCTTTCAGCAGAAAATACAAATATGTTCTGGAAAAAAAATGCTTGTATACAGATAAAACAATTCTATAGAAATGATTGTACATTTGTACTTGCATTCCATACACAGCACTTCTACAGGAGTGCTTAAAAGCACTGTTTGTATCATTCACACACCAGATTTGACATCTATTCTGCATCCTACCTCAAAAGATTAATTGGATTTTCATAGGATACAAGGCCTAGCAAGATATTAATGTATTTGATTCAAGTTAAAATGGGTCTTGATTTTAAATGTATGGAAAGCACAAATCCCACACAATTGCAAGGTGTAGCTAATGAGAATATTCTAAGCAGTCAGTTATTTATGAATTTGCCTAAAATATCACATCTGTGAATAGACAGGCAACAGCCTGACTAGCCCTGGGGACCTGGATTTCAGTCTTGGAACCCCCATCTCCCATCATGTATGACCACAAGGTTTCCTGTTAAACATCAGCAGAGGCAGAACAAAAAATCTCTCCAGCCCCAACCCTTCCCTTCAGATAAACCCAAAAGCAGTGGTTTGTTTCCAAGAGTTCTGGTGTGTGCAAGGGGAGAGAACACATGTCACCTAACAGCCTCTTTCTGAGGAAGAGGACATGAGCCATATGAATGTGTTGGGGATGACATAATTGCCATCCACACTATGCTGAATGTAAGAAATGGTCTGTGAAGTGCTGAGTAATATCCCATAGAATTTAGCAGAGCTAATTGTACAGACACCCACCACATTACAGAGTTACATCCTTTAGAAATGTAAATAAATGCAGTATTAACAAGTATCAAGGTATACACAACCTTTGTGAGTACATCCAGGAGATTACAGAACAGTGACTCAAATATTTACACAAAATTTAACTTCAAGCATGTGAGAAAGTCCAATGGGCAATAAAATCAGTGTTCAAGGAATTGGCTGAACCAGATCCCAGAGGCACAAAATTAAGCCTAATGAACAAATATTTTACCTGTCACACAGATTTGCCTTCATCTTTTCTACATTTACAGTTTGCATTGAGTTGGAGAAGGAAAGAGCTTACTAAGACATTCCAACTTTGAACTGGAAAGTTTGGACAACATAAAACCTTTTGAAGAATGAATAAACCCATGAGCCACATAAAAAAGTAAAACTTCTCATTTAAGTAACTGAAAAAGGACCATTTTCTTAATGTTTTCCAAAATGAAAATAAACTGTTCTTTTATGCAAGTCAGAGACAGACAAGACATGAAAGCCATGAGAAAAATCATTAAACAAAACTCCAAAGTGAACAGCTGGGAGAAAATTTATCCTGCTGGCCCTACAGCCTAAGAAATAAGTTTCTCTCCCCTGAAGTGGTAGAGATAAATGATCTAACTGAAGTTAGAGAAAAAAAAAGTCAGTTTAAATCAACGCTTCCTGATACTCAAAATAAAGAAAAAGGAAGGACAATAGAAGATATCTCATGTTCAGTTGAAGGAATACCAGCTGAGCCACACTTCATTTGATGATCATCCCCTGCTGTGTTTAGGCTGAACTAAACCAATATTTATGTGGCACAACAGAGCTAAAAATCACTGATTCCAGACCAGTACTTGCCTACTGACTCCTACATCTTCACAATGATGGATGGCAAAGATTAAAGAAAAGGCATCGTACTTCTATGAGTATGTGTTACAGAAAAGTGGTGCTTTATAGTGTAGGGAGTGAATGAAATGCAGGGGTAGCACCTGAAGGTTGCAAAAAGTCTTTACATTTGAGATACGATCTCACAGTCTGCTGGAGGATATGTGGAGTTTGGGTGTGATTTTATAGAAATTACTTCTCTAGTTAACAGATCAACTTGAGAGTTTCATAAACCTATAAACAGAAATATTTTTCAAAGGTCTTAGGACCCTACAGGTAACCTGGATTAACAAAGCAACATCAGAAGAAATCTAAAAAAAATTATGGCTTTCTTTAGCAACAAAATTTGCATTTTATTTATCATTATATAATGACCCTATTTCACTAGTAAAATCTTTGGCTATTATTCAAATGTTGAAAATATGTATCAGGGATTAGATGATGCTTTCCCCCCCACCACTGTAATAATGGAGGAAAATATTCCTCTAATGAAAATTACCTTTCAGACTGTTCTGAACTTCTAATGCGATGTCGAGGGCATTAAACGGCAAAACTGGAGCAGTGGCAATTTGCAAAGTCACTTGTCCTGTTAGCTGAAAAATACAAAAAGACCCAAAACCCAGTCAAATTATTTCCAGCAGATTGAATAGCCAGCACTTCTTTTGGAATAGTACATGTTTTCATTACACTGGATTTTCAGGGAAATAAGCACATGTTTACGAAAAGGAGTATGACCAGGGCCATTGCTATTCTATACAACATTACAAAATGTTCAGAGAACACAATTTATGACCACACACAAGAATTCTGTGCAGTGTGTCTTCTCTGGACCTAGGATGCTGCAGGATTCTCCAAAGGACCTTTTTGCTTTGTTTTCAAATATCTCAATACTCTAAACTTGGGAATGAAGTTTACAGTTTTACTTAGTTCTTTGGTCATAGCTATTGGATTTTGAGAGTTTTCACAACTAAGAACCACAGACATTAATGATGAGAAGATCAAGCCTAGGGCTAAATGCAAGCTGACCTGAAAACCCACTGCCTTTTGAAGTGTAATGTGACAACTCGATGCAGGCAGATGTACAACTTCCAGACTGGACAGAACTCTGCTTTCTCTCAGGAGCTCAGGGAAAGAAATTCCCCAAAGAGAACTCTCAGTCTACTCCAGACTAGACATCAGCACCTGTCACAAAATCTCAATGGCACTGAATGCCTCTTTTTGAGCAGTTCACAGATAAGGCAGGGGCTGAGTGGCCTGAGAGCTTTTTTCTGCTTACAGAAGGTCAGTTCTCCAGCTCAAGGCTTAGACATGCTACAGGGGCTGTGTATAGAAATACATCTTTCTGCTGAACTACACCTAGCTGTGATTAAACAGAGGATTTCAGTCTCCAGGCTGCCAAGTCCATCACTGTTCGTGGGAGCTATAAAAACACACTGACAAAAACATGCAAGAAACTTTCATTCATCTTCTTCATATCTTGATATTGCAAAAAGGGAAAAAATACCTCTAAGGCTGTGATCTAAAATGGAATGATGGCTACAGGTGATGGTGACCATGTTGATAAAAATGTGGACTGAATAGAATCATATTGTACAATTCTTCCCAAGGTGTTGGGGGAGCAAGAATAATATCTATCCTTCAAAAGCAATATGATAGTTTCTGTGCCAAAAGTAGCATTTTAATTTTAAAATAGAAAGTAGCGGGAAGAGACAACAAGCTTCAGTAATATTAAAAAAAAATAGTACAGCAATTGAAAAGGAAAACCATCTCCCAGGAAAGTGGATGAAAGCAGGATAATATCAGAAATACAAGTTTCCTGGCAAAAGATTAATAGAACCTCACAACGTTTCTCAGAAAGCACAGAAGGAATGACCTGGCCACAGACTGGTTGGGGTGCAGAGATGGAGGGAACATGCTGTAAATCAGACTGCAGCCCACATCTGAGCACACATGTGCTGTGAAGCTCTGGAGATTTACCTCTACAGAAAACAGCATCACAGAAGGCACCATGAAAAAAACCCTACCTTATAGAGAGAGAAAATATAGGGAGGAATAATGTTATGTCAGGCCATTATCAGGAAAACAAAGAACTAAGAGTGAACTTAAAGATAAAAAACACTATGGCTGGACAGCTGTGTTAAAGTATCACACAGTAACTTCTTATGAAGAAACTTCCCACTTCCTCAGGCCGTGAATGCTCAAAGGCCATTACATTATCTACCAGTGATTATACACTAAAAGTGTCTGGAAAGCATTAAAAAACATTGGTCCCACAGATATCACAGAGGTATTGTGGAAAGACAAAAAATGAAACTGTTAGGGCAAACTAAAACCTGTACAAGACTGTTCCTAAACCAGGTCCATATAATCCAGCCCTAAACAACTGTAAAAAATCTCGTTTTAAATATCCCAATGCCACACAAAATCCTTCCATGTCCTGCATGGAACTCTTGCAAGATATACTGCCCAGAACAGGAGCACCCTGTGAGTTGCCACAGATAAGGAACTGAGACACTGAAATAACATCCTGATAAAAAGCAGGTATTCTACATGGACCCCACAGCCACTGAACCCCAGGACAGCCCTACAGCACACAAAACACTTAAATTCTTCCTTGACAGCCCATTTCTGCTAAAATTTTCACTAAATGGTAATATAAATAGATATTCATAGGTATTTTAGGAAATTATATCAACTATTATATTTTGTTGCTGATACTTTACAATCTGTTACCAAAATTTTTAAGAACACAAAAGCAAGAGAAAAATGCTTCTTTTGTGAAGCAGGAAAGTGGCACTCAAAGAGGAGAATACCCTAGTAAGCAACTTCCCTTTTTATCATTATCTCCTGCAGAATCTGGCTTCCTCTTTATAAATTCTTGCCTTATTTCTGTTTCTTCCAAGGAATTTTAGTTTGCTCTTGACTACAGCAGACCAAATCTGTTTTCTTTTTCCGACTTAAATGAAGTGATACCATCCAAATCTTATGACTGACGGAAGCACTTTTAGAAATTTTATCATCTCTGTCTAACACTGCAGACATCTGTGTGTTAGCAAACAGGTACCAGTGGTGTTTATTAAATCACGTACTTCCTGGGCTAATCTGGAAGAAATCAATCATGTAAAGGAAAGCTCAGAGCATTGATTTGAACAGAGTAAGTAATAATGCTGCAGAAGCATATATCAAACCCACATAAAGCAGCAAGACAGAAAAGTCTACTGATTTCTTATTTATAGTCTTATTTTTGGCTATACCATTCCCCTGAGCGCAACACTGAATATACATGGAAAATCAAGACAAGCTTTGGCCCCCTTTTCCCAGGTGAAAAATGCATCAGACTGACTACTGAATTATTAAATGCAAGAATAATTTAGCAAAGAGTAAAGACAACAATTTTCTCATGAAGTGAAAAGCTAAAGCAGCATGATTGATTCTATTCCCATACTGAAGTGGTTAAAACACTAATGATGACTTCTCAAATAGAATTTATACATAATACACATACAATACACACAATAATTGAGGTAACATTTACACAATTATCAAGTCTAAGAAAAGATCTTAGAGTTCAAATGCTAATTCATCCCATAATGATTTTCTTATTTTAAAAAGAAAAAAATAATGACTAACAATGCACTTGGCTGTGGGAAAGGTGTTTTTTGGTAAATGAAAATTTATTTGATGAACTTCCAATTACTTTAAAAATAAGTATTAATATAAAACATAACAATAATTGTAGAGTTATACTGTATTTGTTCTCTGTGGGGGTGGGGAGGCCCTGGCACAGGGTGCCCAGAGAAGCTGTGGCTGCCCCATCCCTGGAAGTGTCCAAGACCAGGTTGGGTTTGGCCTGGAGCAACCTGGGATATTGGAAGGTGTCCCTGCCCATGGTAAAGCTCAAAGATGAGTTTTAAGGTCCCTTCCAACTCAAACCATTCTGTGATTCTATGCATACTGCAAATCAAATCTGAATATTTAAAACAGGTTTATACCAAAGTAATATTATTTCAAGGTCTTTTACCTTAAGGCATAAACATCTTTGTAGGAAGGAAATAACTGCTGTCCCTGCCTTTACTTCTCCAACACTGTGTAGATCCCAAAAGATAAAACGAAAAACCACCAACTTCAAAAAATGTATCGCGTGACATTTCAAAATCACATTGTAGGTTCTTTTCCAGAGTTTTACAAACTATTCCTTCAGGAACTATGTACTCTTGCAATTCTACCTATGAATGAGTCTAATTTGACTACAAAATCCAATTTTCAGGAACATCAGGTGGATCCACAACACTTTCTAGAGGACTGTGACATAAAAAAAATACCTGGATTAAACGCACACAACATTCCTCTATATACATTATAAATATACTTTACTGGTTTAGCTGTTTTACAATGCAAATCAGGAAATGAAATAAAGTGGAGTTCGGGGGGGATTCATCACCAGTTGGGGCATTTTTGTGTGTCACAGCTGTTTTCTCAGGGAATTAAACTCAGTGCTCAAGACAACTTTCTTCCTCAAACATCCAAGCTGCCTACTAGCAACACAAAGCATGTCTACTGGCACACAAATTTAATTTTTTAAAATGGCTTTAAGCCCAGGCTAGATAAATGTGAAAGGCTCCCCACAGTCTCTCTCACCCAGACTCAGTTTTGCTTTGGGGACATGCTGTTACTGAGCCTGCCTTGCAGGGACATGCCTCAGGGGCTGTCTGGCTTTACTGACAAGGCAGGCACTGCCACCCATCCTCCATTCTGCCACAGCAGCAGAAATTTGCAAGATGAATAAAATTAAAGCATATTTAGTGGATATGAAGATATGAAAATATTATGTGTGAGAAAGATCAATCTGCTAGAATAAACATCAGCATGCAGTGTGCAGGCAGTTTCTTTAACACAGAAGTTTACACGCCAGTCTTGAGGTTTTTTGGGTGTTTTCTCTTTAGTGAAATTTGAAACTGTGCCATATCCAGCCTGTGCTATGCAAACCTCCGTGGGTGGAAGTGCTGAGCCTTTAGGACATTTTTAGTTACATTAGGAGTGTTAAAATCTAAACAGACACCTCAGATCTCTTCATATGCCAAGTTACAAACAACATAACTTAAAAAATCAGGTAAAATGCCATATTTATCCTTCTGTAAACACTGTCTTCAGCAGTGTCATACTCCACTTTTACCTGCTGGGAAGGGTTAGGCTCAGCTACTTGAAACCAGAGTTGTGCAGCAGCAACTCCTTTGCATTTCAAGCCCTATGCCTCGGCAACACACTTTTAAAATTTTATTCTGTGCATGTTAACTACACTTTACTGGCAGCTAATCCACCAAAACCATGACAAACCACGTGAGAGGAGAGGTAATGTAACATGGTAGTGTGGTAGACCTGTGCAGAGTCTCAGCTACAGACTCAACATCCCCCTGTCCCTAAGACTGCCTGCTACAGACCCAAACAATCCTTGGGACTGAGCAGCTCTGAGCCTCAGCTTCCTTTGGTATCAGCATTATTTTTTTCAAGTCACCCCATTACCCCTGGGGTTCATGGATGAGCAAAACTCTGCGCTGTTTAGGGGGATCAATAACACTGTGTTGAAAATAACACTTTTTCCCCTCTTTTTTCTTTCCTTAAGGTGAGTGGAAAGGTGTAACTTTTGAGACTGGCTGTTGCACTGCCTAATCTCAGGTGTTCATCTTTTGCATCAAGGGTCTCTCTTCCCACACATAGTGATGAGCAGAGTGACCTGCTGAGATCTTCTGACATTAAACCAATTATCAACAACAGCTTCAGCCTCCACACCCATGTAAATAAGAATGAATATCTGTATATATTAATATCTTCTCTCAGAACCACAGTATTAGTAATCTCAAATATTAAAATAATCAGCCTTCCCCACCTTCTCCCCCCTGCAAAATTGAAGAAATATTTTTATTAATACAGGCAAATTTCATGAATATGCTTTCTTCTGGTTCCCCCTATCCACTCAACTTCCTTAATGTTATCAGACTTCTTTAATTAAACATGAGAAATTGAGTCTATTTAAATGAAATCTGTGATTCCCTGGCAATAACAATTTCAGCACCTAGTGTTACCAGATGAATGGCAGCAGTCGTGAGACTCATGATAAATTAATGAGCATTTTTAATAGTGGGATCTCAATTTACTGTGGAAAAATTTCGTGCAGAATCAGTCTACACAGCAGGTTTTTTTTTTTATATTAATCACCTTCCAAAAAAGTTAACTAATTCACACAGGGAAAATCAGAGGCAGGAACATGAGAAAACAACCAGTTCTTTGAGCCTCTATCTTTCTGAAAACCACATTCCCATGACTAGGCAGAGAAATACAAATCTGGCCATAAACCTGTTCATTTTCCATTAAAGTTGTCAAACTTCAAAAATTCAAATTTTTTAAATATTCAGTAATACCACGTGCTTGTTGTTTGTTTTTTGGTGTATTTCCCACCCCCCANTTGGCACCAGGGCATGTATTCACACCAGAGATCAAATGATATTTTGGGGTATCAGACACGGAATGGAACACGCTGTATTTCAGGACAGTAGAGGGCTCTCTGAGAAAGGACTATGGCGAGTAGGTGAACCAGAGCACAGGAATTCATTACAAATACCTATTTCTGAACAAGGAAAGTGTGAGGTCTTGCAATTATTAAACACTTTATTTCAACACCCCTCCCCACCCCAAATAATTTAATATTGTTTTATTTACTCTTAGCACAGAAAATATTGATCAGGAAATAAAAATGATTGTGAATAAAACATGGACTGTCCCTCTCTTCAGGTATCCTGTGCACAGCAAGCAGCACTTGACTGTTTGTATTAGGGAGGCACACAGCACCAGGCATCCCCAAAATTACATATTGAGATAATCCAGAACTATGGTAACTTGGGCTGGCTCTGGAATACAGATCTCTGTTTACATGATCATACAGTACGTTTTCTGTATGATTCATGATGAGGTTCTGAGGCACAAAGTATCCTCTTAAGTGAACATTTTGCTTAAAATCTAATTTGTTGGCCAATTTAGTAATATACAGCACTTAGAGCAGTGAAAGTACATTTTGTATGGATTTCATTCACAGCTGGGAGTGATCATTCATCCCACTACTTTCAGTTTCTTGCACAAAAAAGAAACTGCTACTTATCTCTGCTTCACTTTTTGTGTACACGTAGAAATTACTGCTTTTCAGATTATATGTACAAGTATTTGGAGATGTATATTTTTTGTCTAATCTAAATGCATTTATGTGAGTTTTCTAATATCATGGTGTGACTGATGGGGTTGTCCCAGGAGCTGGATTTTGATGATCCTTGTAGATCCCTTCCAACGCAGGATTTTATATAATTCTATTTAAAAAAAAAATTAAATTGCATTAATTTATAGTGACAAATGATTCCCCATGCCTTGAGTTCTAACTCCTTGATATTACCCAGAGTTTCTTTCCACTCCTACCTTCCATCCACATCATGCTGCTCCTCACACAGTCAGAGCCTGGCCCATTTTTGGCAGTTCTCATGCTCTTGTTACCGCAGGGGCAGAGAAGAGGGATGATTAACTCACTTCCAAGATAATGGCTTTACTGAGTTAGGCTTGGCACTGTGTACATGAACCTGAGCTCAACCCAGTTTGTTTGGAACTGAGGCAGAGCCACTTTCTGTCTGCACAGGGTTACAGCTTACACAGCAAGCCATGAAGTCAACTGTGGAGCACATAAATGTAAGCAGCAATGATCTTGAGATGATTTTCTAATCATCTATTTCATATTTATGCATGTCAAATTCTCGTATCTGCGTGCAAAGACAGTCTTGAATTAACTTCTGGAAGGGCCACTAGATTAAAACCTTAGGGAAAAGAGTTAGTCAGACCTTTCCCCAGTGTGCATGGTTATGAGCATGCAAAAGGATGTAGCAGAATGTTCTTCTGCATTTCTTGAGCTCTGGCTGAGGTGGCCACACCATGACAATACAAATCTTTACATCTTTACAAGCCTTCATGCTGGATTTCTTGGAGAGAATTTTAAAAATCTGCTCTAGTGTTAATTCTTTTTTAGCTCCAACGTTAAGGGCAGGTTGCTGTGGTTCCCAGCTGCGGACCCTGAGGGTGACAAATATGGCAAAGTTTGCTCTAAAGCAGAATGATTTGCACACAGCATTCCCATAAACCCAGACACCATCACTGCACAGGAAATGACCTCTTAGACTCTTTCATTCTCTGCCTCTCTTCAGGTGTGGGCAGGAGGGGGAAGCAGTGCTGGATCCTTTTCAAAGAAGCAGTGTTAGCTGCCTGGAGCTGGCTACACGCAGTCCTGAGGAAACAGACCTCGCTACTGCTCTGGTACAAAGAGAAGTACATTATGAAATATGAAGGAAAATTTATCTCCATAGATCAGAATGAGAGATCTCCAATGACAATGATCATGCATAGAAATTCCATCTTGGAGAGATGTTAACTACCTGAAACCAAAACTTCATAGCTTGCTTTTCTTTATTTGCATGTGTAATAAAGGTATTTGCAAGGTAAAACATGCAGCTAGCTATCAGTACACATGCTGAAGCACAAAAAAATGCATTTTTTTCTTGTTATAAAGGGAAGTTTGAAGAAAAGGAAGTAAAAGTCCTCTGAGAATAACAGACAAGACGCGTCAGTGCAGATTCCTGTGGACTGGTATGAGAACACAAACCCAGCTGTGATTAAGAGCCTGGACACCACGACCTCCCATGCTACGGGACAGCCTTCCCTGTGTTGGCTCCCAGTTAATGAGTATCATTCCCTTTCCCTGCCTTATGTGTGTGTTTAGGGCACCAATCAGGATGTTAGCAGAACCAGCCCTCCTTACTCACAGGATAATCAAAGCACAAGATGATGGGGCTCAACAAGATAATTGATAATTTTGGTAACAGTTGCCAGACAGTTGGCTGGGCTCTGCTGGTCTGGAGCCTTCCAAGGCAGACAGTAATGACTTAAAGATAAAAAAAGCAGCAGTGCAAGTCTGCATTTAATCACCCAGGTTCACAAGCACTCGACAGAAGCAGATCTGCCCAGAAAACAGTATGCTGCCTTCCAGCCCTGATTAATCAGAGTATCTCCTCACATGCTTCAAGATACACGCATGAACCAAGAGTCTTCCTGGACTGGAAACAATCCCAGGATCACATATTCAAGGACATCCAAGTACTTCCCAAGTTTCTCTTTGATCTGTAAAGCCATTTCTTCCACTGAATCTACAGGACTCCGTCTGAAACTTGTGGCATTGTTAAAAACTAGATAATAGCCTTCAGAGGAGAGTAATAATAAAGAAATCTGCAATAGGAAGCTTCAACCACAGCCTTCAGTTTAGACCTTGATATCATCTTTTTAATCACTCTCCTTTTACAGAAATGGATTTGATTTAATTGAACTCCAAAAAAAAAAAAGTCTCTAATCATACTTCATCAGCATGCAATTATTATTCAAGGGAAACCATATGTAGTATTAAGCATTCTTAATTAAAATAATGCATATAATCTGCTTCAGCACCGAACAGTCATTCTCCTTGATGTTCATTATTATTTTTCTTCCATTATTGTGACAATACATTTTTTTCCTACTTTTCCTCATCTATCTCAATTTCATTTATACACTTTTTCAACATTAATGATCACGATTATCAGGACACTGAGATGCATTAATATACCACCATCCTTAACTTTTGCATTGCATGACCTTTACAATGAGTCAGACCTGACTATGGAGATTGTGAGATGAGGAAATGCTATTAGAGGAGCCTCAAACTACACTCTGTTTAGCCCAAATTTTATTTGCCATTATGTCTTCTAAGTGGCCATACTGAAAGAAGAATATATGCTAGGCAGCAGCCAGTCCTTAGACAGGATTCGGGGAGAACCAGGGACAATGAAAAGAAAGAAACTGAATCTAGGAGTTGAAACACCTGAAGAAAATCATCCACGATGGGTTGAGGAAATAGTTCCTTGAGGAACTTGTCAAACTTGGACAGTCAATTCAGCACACTCAACAGAATAAGAATTATGGAAAGATTAATGACATTACATATTAAAGTCTCCCTATCCTCTCAAACTCAGAAAAGCTGAGATATTTAATAGTTATACAGAGAAAATATTGCTCTTTTCTCTCTTGCCACCTCTTGATGCAAACGTACAACAAATTTTTCCTCTTGGGTCACTCTAATCAGTCAGGATTGGAGCACTGACAGATCATTAAACATGACAGACTGGCCCTGAGGGACAGACTCCAGTGAAGCACAGTGCTGAGGATCCCTGGGAAGCTGAAAATACATCGTGCTGCAGTGCAGAGCTCAGAGAAAAGACCCATCAGCATTGAAAGGCACATTCTGCCTCAGGGGAGAATTCACTGGGGCTACCCCCAGACACCAATATTTGCTGCAACTTCCACAAAGAGGCTCAATTTCCTTCTTAGGCAATTACTTCAATTAGGGTTAGGTTCTTCTCTTGGATTTACTTGCATAGGATTTACCAAGCCAGAAAAGTATTTAAGGTTCTTACAAGTATCAGAATTCAAAGGCAGAATTTCTGTGAATTTTTTCCCACTATTTTTCATATCAGAACATTGCTTCTTATTTTAGTTACATTGAAGATTGAATCAGTTGACTTACAGCAATAATTTGAAATTTAAACCTCAAATGGAGATCTGTAATTAAACAGTATAACTTCACAAATAAAGGTGGAGTAAGGTTGCTTGTTTTATTTTAAAATGAAAACATTAATTAAAGATGAATGTGTTTGGGCCTAAGGAACCTCCCCTCAGGCTTTGGGGAAATGCCAAGTCTGACAAACTCTTTGAGTCTTAGGAAATCCCAGGTCAGTTTGATGAACTTACTGAAGTATTTTATAATTAGCTGGCATGTTTCTGAGACAGCCATTTTACCTGAAAAAGAAACTCCCTCATCTTTCTAACTTGTCCCTGAAAAACATTGATTAAAGACACAATAAATAATCTTTCCCATTACAGAGATTTATATAAACAGAGAAAGGAAGCTCAGACCATAGAATGGCCCTTGAAATTCATAAGGAACCCTAGCTGTAAAGCTCAAAGTATCTGAAGGTAAAATTGAGATTTATTAGCACATCTGGGTCTATAATCATACACCTGTTACTAAAATCATTAAATTATGATGGCCATTTCATTCCACTGTATCTTTAGGTGGGTTCTGTATTAAAGGGACAAAAGCAGCATGACCTGATGGAAACAGCAAATATGACACAGAGAAGCACATTTTAAAAGAATACAATCTTACAATACTGCAGGAAATGTTACTACTTGCTATTCCAAATATAAGGACAACAAGGGTGAAGATCTGATCACTTTAGTGAAAGGTAAGATGAAAAGGAAGTAGCTGAGGAGTCTGGAGAGTGAAAGGGATGGAGTCTGAAAAAAATGAACTATTTAGAAAAAAAAACAAGTTAGAATTTGCTGCACACCATCAACAGGAGCCTGGGCAATGTCTGAAAGAGGAGAAGGCAAGATTAAAAGAGCTGAGGAACATCATTTTGACATAGCAATGGACTGCAGGAGGAAAAAAAGACTTGCAAGGCAAATATGTCAAAACAAGAGACAAAAAGGTTTGATCATGAGGCCAGGGAGAAAAGGATGGAATTAAAAAAATTCTACAGAATGAAGATGCATCAGAATCCTAAAATGCCCTTTAGCATACTGTAATCAGTGTGCACTCAGCATAATTCCCCCATGTTATGTAAAATTCCAAATAAATTGTCCCCCAAACTGAAAAAGTGCTGTGGGACATGGCACTGACCCAGAGGGAACAAATAAATTAGTGGGAGCATCCAAAGTGATATAGGCATGCACGTGTGTAAGTGCACTTCAATTCATAGATCAGAGAAAAACTCATCTCAAAACTCTTCCATATGTTAAAATTGAAGACAGATGCAATTACAGATAATATTAATTTTCATACTTAAAAATACATTAAGACTTTCTAGACTCTGAGAATTCCCCCTCTCCCAGCCAGTAGAAAGGCAATGTGTTGGGCATTTGATGTACCCTGAATAGATTTAAACTCAATAAAAATAATCTTCAAAAGAATTTTGGTATCAAAGTGAAATTTCTAACAGATATTGCACTATGTCTACATCATACATCAAAAACACAAAACACATTTTAAAGTTTTTCACTTGTATTTTCAGAAAAACTAAAAAGCCTTCCAGGAACTGTTCTGATCTTTTGGGTATAGGAAAATGCTGCAAGATTCTGAACCCTAATGAACAATATATTCATCCAAGCTGCATCCAATAATAATTATATTGGGCATTTTTGGAATGAGGAATTGATCAGAATTCATTTTTGATGCTGGGTTTAAAGAAAAAAAATATAGTTTTCACTTATAGACAAATTTTAGAAAATGGCAGATTTTAGGATTCACTCATTAGGCAAAACGAGCGGGTAACAGGTAACAAACTCCAAGTTTCCTACCACCATTTAAACTCCATTTCACTTTATCAATACTGCCCTCTCAAGATATTTGGAACAGGAAATGATGCTAAATCTTACAGTTTTTAAGCACTGCTAGCTGGGTCCTGCTGAGGGTCACAGTCAACAGGGTTGTCCCAAGGGAGTCTGGAGGCATTGCTGTGTCTGTCCCTTCCCCAGTGTTTCAGTTTTCCATTCCAAGAACAGCCGACTCCAGACACAATATTAGATTAGACCACTGTATTATGCTGATTTGTTAATGTTTATTTTACCTCCAGTCCTCCAGCAATTCTATGCACAAAACCCCCGTGTCCCTGAGACAGAGGTTAAACTTGACTGAAGACAGAGTTAATTTTCTGCTTATTCTGCTTAAGTAACAACTGACATTTGCAAAAGAGGGGATATGAAGGGGGGCACCAGTATCATCTAAGATGAGGGGTTTATTTGTGCAGAGTATTACATTAAAAAGCCCAGTAGCTATTAGTGATTATTAATCTTCATTTACAATAATAGCCATATTTAACAAAAAAAAGAATAGGCTACGCTGCAAGTCATGCAAAAGCCTTTTTAATTGTCAGTCCTGCTAGTCTAAGAAAGCCTTCACCCTATTCATTCAGTTATCATTCTGTAGCTTATAATTAAAGTGCTAATGTATATCAGAATTCTTTGATCTCAAAATAAAGACTTCTTTTACCAAAGAAATTAAGAACACAGTAGTTACAGGAAATTCAAGTTTCCAAGTAAAAATTAAAAGAAACAACCAAAAGTGATGTAATTAAGGGAGAACTATTTCGAATGAACAAGAGAAGGAAAAAACTTTGTGAGAAGTCATTTTGGATTGTGGAACAGTTCATCAAATAAAGTAGCACAAGACTTTTCTCTTTGTAGTTAAATACAGCCTAGGAAGAAAGGAAGTGAGTATATTGTACCAGCACAAATGGGCTAAATGACCTCAGAGTTCTTTCGTTTAATCTAATGAGCAGAGATAATTCATAAATCCTGAAATCTAACTTCAATTAGTATGAGTTATCATAATGGTTCACAGTATCTCATCCATGGTATTTTATTTTCATCCTGAATTCACATTTGAGGGGAAAGTCAGAAGCATGTCACAAAGTCTGTCTAGACTAACGCAAATAAAAAATATGTGTAGCCATCTGCACGACCTACAAGCATTATTCTAAACACTGAAGGTCAGCAGAACTCTTACCACAGTCTTTTGTCTGTGTGGCTGAAACTTGACTTGAAAGAAAACCCCAAAAAATCTAGAACTAATTTTGGGTTTTAGTCCGCTAAAAAGAATCCTCTTGTATTGCTGGGGATGTTAACTGGAATATGTATTTCCCCACCCCAGGTCAGCTGGCAGGTTCTAAATAAAGCTGGTGACTAAAAGGGATGGAGTCAGCAAGATCCCACACTGCTTACCTGCCAGTGCCACCAGTCCCTCTGAAAATGGATGCTGAGCTTTGAAATAACCTCTCAAAAGCAACTATTGCCTCAAAGACGTGAGTGGACACAGGCAACCTTGGCTCTTAGTTCTGCTGTTGTCATCCCTTCCCTCACTATCTGCTTCTCAGGAAAAGTGATCTTATTTAACTCACAAGGGGTGAAGAAAACCATCAGCAAAGCCTAATTGCATCCCACTGCTATCAATCTGCATTCAGCTTCTATTCCAAAGTCTGAGCTTTGGATTAGGCAGCTCAATATATTTTCTAAACATATTACTGTGGCTGTTTAGCAATGTAAAGGATGTGTTTTGTATTTTTCTCTTCATTATTTTCTTTGAATTAAAACCACTAAGCCTTGCAAGAGAAGCAACACAACTCAGTGGACTAAACTAACCAGACTGAAAGTCTTCCTATTAAAACCACATGGCTCAAGATCATCTCAAGTATTGCCTACATGGACACTAAAAGCAAGATTCCTAGGCTGCCTTTTTAGACACTTTGAAAACTAAGATTATTGGAACAGGCAGTAAATTTAAAGTTATTAGTTGCTCATTCTCAAAGTCACATTTCAGTAATTTTATTACCTGCCTAGTCATAAAAGAATGGAAGCTTGAAAGTCCACTCCAACTATAAAAATAGTCCAAGAAACACAATTATGGATCAGAGGATACTGCAGGATTTTAACACAGTAGATATACTCCCCAATGATTTGTTCTGTTTTTCAGAAAATACAGGAAAATCATACCTCCAAAAATTAGAAGTTCATAGAATTTTGCTAATTAGTTGCTTAGCTTAAGTTCAAGTAGCTCTGAAATGCTGATGCAAAGAATGAGAAGAATGAATGGTCACTATATATTTTTTTCTTCTTCTAATTAGGAAAGATTTCAATGAGTGAAGAAGGCTCAAAGTCAGGTTAAAAAACCAATTTCCTTGTGTAAGTACTAAACATTGGTTAGCTCCTCTCCAAAAAGGTTGTATTGCTTCACATGTTCAAATAAAACTCAAAAGTTGGTAGAAATAGTTAGCTTAATAATAAGGACATGTTTACTATAGTTTCTACGAAAATTTAGGGAACTGTCCAAGCTGAGAATGGAAAATTTTTAAAAAAGTAATCTCTTCAACTCTTACAACCTTTGGGAATTCACTGTTTTCTTTGCTTCCTCATGAAAATGACAAGTGTCAGCCTGTAAATCCAATGACTGTATTTCTTTCTGTTTACTTTCCAATTTTTCATGACTGCTCCCATATTTCTCCTGTGATTGACACACAAGACCTGTGCTCTGATGGAGAAAAAGCTGAGCTCTAAAGTAGAGTTCTCCTCAGGTTAATACCCTGCCAACAGCCTCCAACAGAAATGCATGGAATACCTGAAAAAGATTGTGGACAAACATACCCCAAATGAAAAAAAAAAAAAAAAAAAAAAAGCAAAAAAAAAAAAAAAGCAAGAAAAAAAAAAAAGAAAAAGAAAAAAAGAAAGCTTACACCTTAATCTGTTTACATAGAAATCAAATTTACAGCTTAAACTGTTTACAGGGAAATTAAATTAAAACAATCTTTCACAGTGTAGGGCTATTCTGGAGGAGGGTTCTCTGTGTGTTATGCCCCTTTGAAGTTGCTGTTTAAAAATCAAGGTGAGACAATCTGAGGGTCTGGAACACAACTTGCACATAATGTACTGAAGATAAACGTGATTATGCAAGGTATTACATATTTCAATCCTCTGAAAGCAATTTACACACCTTTAACTGACTACACTTGACAATATGAAAGTAGGAAGAAATAAAGGGGAATGAGAATATGGAAAATGCTCATTAGCAGCTTCTGGAGAGTTCTGCAGTGTGACAGAACATTTACAGCCAGGATGAGATGCTGTGGGTAAGCATATAAAAACACAGCAGTACAACCAGGTTGTGGTTCCTAAAGTGCTGTGTAGATCCCTCCAACACGAATTTGGAGGTTGAGTCTCCAGCAGTAAGTACAGTGATTTCAGTCTAATTCATGTGAATTGCCTTTCCTGGTGTGTTTAGGAGTGTACCCAGCAAATGATCACTGCCAAGGTTTGCAGACTAATGCTGTACAGCAGTGAGGACCGTGACAGTGTTAATTTGGCCAATTATGTCCTTTCCTTATAAAAGCTCTAAAGCTGTAAGATGTTCCACTAAAATCTCCTTTTCTTGAATACACTAAAAGGCATGATGATATAAATAGCTTTCAATGAGATACTAGAGTCATGACAAGTAAAGGGTGTATAAGGCAAAGAAGCAGTTTTTGTTGTTCCTACAGTATTCCCACAAGACCAGCTCTACTTCTATGATCTACATCAGTGAAGCAATTCAAGCAGAAATGTACAAAATTTGAAGGTTTTTAATTAAATGAAACATATTTCAGCAGCATGTCATAGCTTTTCTGAGTGATACACTAAAGATGTATTCATTCTCCACTGATTCAATGCAAGTTTTTATATCATATATGCTCATAATTATCTTTAATTTAGATGTAAGCCTTAATAGTATCTCCTTAGTTACTAGAAAGCACAAGCAGCAAATAGAATCATCCTGCTTCCAACAGTGACACAATAAATGTGACAGAATATGAAGAAAGAGACTACAAGCCCATAAAAAATGTTCTAAAAAAGAGCAAAAGCCAAAACCCACCCAGCTTCATGCCCACTAGCTTTAACAGTTTCTTGCTGTGTAGCAAAATTATCCCTAACCCAGGTCTAGGCTACTGGATAAAATATCTCTACAGAAGCAAGACAACTGAGAACCCAATTTACTGAAAAAACATGAAATTCTTACTATGGTTTCTGATTCTTTTTCTCCCCTCCAAATGTTAGAACAGAATAAAAGTACATAGCTGAACTATAAGCAGGAATAAAAAAGAAAAAATTGAACGTACTGATCAAACCCACACATTTCCTTTTTTTGTGCTCCTCACCACAACTCTCACTTCCTTGCTTTGGTTTCTGATCCAAATTAGAATATATTGGGAAACAACTTTATGCACTGTAATATTTTCTAAGGGCTTGCTATTTTTAAAACTTTGTATGAATTTGCAAGTACTGATCTCCGTTCTTAAAAGTCCACCAGGAAAAGCTACCAGCAATTTACTGTGCATAGAAATGGAAGATGAAAAGTAGATCATGAACAACCACACATCACCTGTTTCTGGACAGGCTGAATGCATAGGATATTAAATGGGACACAGATTTATATCTCTTTATTTTGGAACTAGAGCTCAGTTTTAAAAAATATGCCCATGTAGCCACTGTCTCCTGTTACATAATCGCAACACAACTGTCCAAAGCTTTCAGAATTCCAGAATTATTTCCACAACTGTCAGAATTTGGGTGCTCCTACCAATGTAAGAACCTGTTTTCTTAGGCAAGCAGGAAATTAATTTCTTGTGTCAGGGTGCTGAGTAAGACCAAAGTCAAGGCCTTCCCATCCTGCCAGCAGAACATTTGTGGGGCTGAAGGGCGCCAGCCAAGCACCTGTGACAAGGCCTTCCCTCTCCTGCACTGTGGCCTGGAAAAATGATGGCTGTAGAGGCACCAGGAGCAGAAAATTGCATGTTTCAGAGTTTTGCTTTTAAAAACCCCACCAAGCTGAATTTCTTTTGTGACACCTAGGCAATGAGAGACTGATAACTTTTAATAACTCCAACGGTATGATGAGATAAAAGCACTTGCTGTGGGTTCAGACATTGGCTGTACCCAAGCATCTTAAGGTTTATATTTGTTTGCTTCTGTTTAACTAAGAAAAAACAATTGTCTCTAGAGTATCCTGGTCCTTCTCCAGCAAATACAGATCAGTTAAAAAATGTGCCAGATAACAGGAAACAAAATTTGAAGTTGAATTTTCCCATTAGAAATTCATCTTACCTATTAACTACACATTGCAATTTGGAAAAAAATAACCTCTCTAAGGTAGACTATGATCAAATATGTTATAGAGTTCATCTTGTAACATGGGCCATGGGCAGGGACACCTTCCACTGTCCCAGGTTGCTCCAAACCCTGGGCCTGGGGCACTTCTAGGGATCCAGGGGCAGCCACAGCTTCTCTGGGCACCCTGTGCCTCCCCACCCTCACAGGGAAGAATTTCCTCCTAATATCCAGTCCCAACCTAATCTCTTGCAGCTGACACACTCTTGCTCTCTTCTTTGCTGCTGTGACCCTGTTTTGTGAGTTTGTTTACTTCTGACACAGCAGAGAAGAATGCTGCAATATTTCTGTTCAGGGTTTCATCCTTTCAAACCTCTAGACATCAGCAGGAATGAATCCAATTTTCAACGGAAAATCAGCAGAAGAGGAGCCTTTCAAAGAAATATAACAATATTCTTAGTGGGGTAAAGAACAAACATGCCAGCATTGCACTGCCTGTTTACTACAACAAGGCAAAATGGGAAATTTTGAAAAGAAATTTTCAATAATTGATGGGGTTTTTTTAAGATTGAATCATAAAAATTTTTCCAGTGAAGGATGTTTTGAAGTTTTGACATAAGTGAAATTCCTAATCTTATTTTTTTTTTTAATGTCCTACTTCAGCAAAATCTACTTCATATTTGGACTACTTAGTTTTTTTCACATTTAGCTATTTTTTATGTGGGGTTCATTGATATAGTAGTGATGTTTGGAACAGCAAATAACTTCCTAATTTAGGAATGCTCATTTTAATATGAGGTGACATAAATTAAGCATTTAGAACACAGAGTTTCTGAGATAGGCTGGTTTAGATAAGCACTTGAAAAAAAATCTATAGCATAATTATCTGGAAAAAAAAAAGTTACTTAGAACACAATTAGAAATAGTTCCATATTGCCAAATAATTTGTTCTCCCCTCTCTTGTGAGATTTTACTGTGGACAGAGATTTTGTTCCTGCAAGAGAAAGGAAACACAGGGGAAGATTCCCAACCTCATGTGGAAAAAGGAAAAAAAGAGATGAGACAGAAGAGTTTTGATTAACTCGTTTCCTCAACATTCAGCATTCAGTCCACTACATTATGCAAAATATCTATTGAGTTACAAGCAAGATTTTTTATCTTTGTATTTGTTTGAAAACCATGATACAATGTCATTACACTTTTGGCACTTCAGCATAAAAAGAAATGTTTCATTCTCTTTGCCTCATTAGGATCTCATATGAGCTCCTGTCAGCTGCAAGTTTGTTCAGTTTATCTCCAGAAAAAAGGAAGAAAAAAGCTTAAAATTTCCCTTAGATATGTCAGTCAAAAGCAGTGCACTGGCTGGAACTCCAAGTTCAGAAGAATATTGCTCACGTCAGTTGAGACAATCTTTCTGTGGGCCCATTTTCTTCATCACTTTTAGAAAAGATGATATCTATGTAAAGGCCCAACCTCGCCTTGCAATTACCCCAAAATCAAACTGTGCTGTATAGAGGGGGTTCAGTCAATGATTCCATCATGTATTTAGCTATATCCTAGCTGAGAAGTACTTTTTCTAGGATCACAGTTTCACAAAAGATAAATAGTATTCCAATTTGAAATGGCCAGGGAGACCAGATATTCAATCTTAAAGCATTTCTTGGCTATGTGAAAATTATTAATTCCAAAATTCTCGTGATATAACTCAGGATATTCTGCAGGCTGTGTTCATTTAAAGTCAAATTTAATCCTTCCTTTCCAGTCATATAGTAAACACACACTCCTGTTATTCATGTTCTTTCATGCAACTCTGTTTTTATTGTATTTGCAACATTTGCTAAACAGCTCCTCATATCAGATCTTCCATTCCAACACATATACCTGTCTTAATCTGCTCATGTAATTTTATAATCTCTTATTCATTATCATGTTGTGCTTTTTATATTACAATAGAGCTAGGAATGGCAACTGCTAACATTGGAGACTGCATGAATTACTAGTTTTTATGCCAAGATGAAAGTATTGATTGAGGGCAGAGCGCTGCTGTAGGATCACTGCTCTTTCTTCCAGAAGGAAGTTCCCATGAACCAGCTGAAGAGGAATGCAGAAATTCCCAGGAACTTTGCAGGACTGTGTACTGTGCTTGCACCTCATGCAGCGTGACCTCTGACATGGCAAACTAACTGCATTTCACTTTGCTGCCATTTTAAATAAAAGCTGGCGATGAAGCAGATCTACAAAATGTTTTTCTCACTAAGAATTCAACCCTTTTGCTTTGTATAATCTGCTTAGTGCTGATGTTTGGGACAGGCGAATTTCTAGAGAAAGTTATTAAAAACCTGTTCTCTGTGCTGGGTGACCAGATTATAAATCATGAGGCTTTGCAGAACTGGTGCAAAACTCACTGTCAAACCTTTCCAGGCTCGTGAGTAGTGCTACAGAAAAGGCCTAGCAGAGGGAGAGAGCAGAGCTGACTGCTCACAGAGAGCAGAGCTGACTGCTCACAGAGAGCAGAGCTGACTGCTCCAGTTGGGAAGGACCCACGAGGGTCGTTCCATGGGACTGCCTGGCCAGCTCAGGGCTGCCCAGGATGCAGAACGTTGTTAAGGGCATTGTACAGGTGCCCTTTAAACACTGACAGGCTTGGGGGAGCAAGCACCCCTCCAGGAAGCCTGTTCCAACATCTGATCACCCTCCTGGTAAAGAAATGCTTTCTAATATCCAAGTCTAAGCCTCCCCTGGCACAGCTCAGCAGCATTCCCACAAGTCCTGTCACTGGAGGTTGCCCTTCAGCCTCCTTTTCTCCCAACAAGACAACCCCAAAGCCCTCAGCTGCTCCCCACAGGACCTGTGTTCCAGCCTTCCCACCAGCTCTGTCCTCCTGGTGACGGTCCTTGTCTTGAATATCCAGAATGGGAAACCAAAAACCTTTAAATGGTTGTACAAGACAATCTCTCCTTTGTACCTGATAATGTTCTATAGCCAGGTTATCATCTGGCAGTGCCATTCTGACCTAAACCATAAATCCCTGAACATACAGCTTTCTGTTAAAATATATATATATTAATTTGTCTATCATTTATTCATGTAATTTCCCCAATTAGATAAACTGTGATTATTTAACTGCAGCTTGTGGCAAGTCACACAGTTTGCAGAAATTGAAAAGCACACAACACAAACACTGGAGTCTGAGTAACTAAACAGCAAATCATGCTACAAGTCAAGCTAGACCAGATTTGTGTTTGATTTAACTCTGAAAAGGGGCTTTCTTAAACATACAGCACAGGAACTAATTTTTCTTTAGGTACTCAGCAACACTAAAGCTGCATTATGAAACCAGTTTAATAGTGGTAAATAAAAACATGGTTCCCTAATAAAACTGGGAGATGCAAATCTTCTTTCATAGAGCTCAGTTTTCAATAACTCACCATAAAGATTGCCAGAACTAAAACAGGAAAGCATTTTTAGGAATTTCACTAAAGCATATACTTCCCTAAATGCCAAGTAATGCATATCCCTTAGGTTTTCAGCAAATATTCTCCAAATGGATTTACAAATCTGAAAGCCTATTTACAAACCCCACAACAGATTTATACAAACCGTAACAGATATGTAAATCTTACCAATAAAATCTAAATAAAGTTTTGATTAGTTTTTGATTTTTCCCATGCACTTTGCCAGTACAAGCAATAGATTTATTTCTAAATCACAGTTTTGGGGCTCAGATGTTAGCATCAGAATTTAAAATTACATACACAGCCCTTACTCATTAACTCTTAATCATGTTCTATAAATTCCAATCAGAACTTCTACTGTGAGTTCTCGAAGTCCAGACATAATAATGAGTTTCATAAAAGGCTTTGTAATCTGTTTCTCATGTTCTCCTTCAAAGTTCAAAATAAATCATATTCCATCCACAAAGCACCTCAGTTGTTGGGGTTTTTTTGTAAAAACAGCAATTTGTCATTGTATCACATGTTTAGCCACACGATTCTTCTACAATTATTTTGGAATAACATCCACAACAGATGCAGAAAGGACTATTTAAATTTAAGGCATGCATTCTAAGCAGATCTAGGAATCCACTTGCCATAGAACTGGCATGCAAAGAACGGCTCCTCCTTGGGCCAGTGTTAAGACCCTTTCAGTCCGAATTTCAAAGCCCAACAGGAATTATGCAGTCCCTGGAAAAACCCCTGTGCCACCTCCACGTGCACTTTTCACTGTCATCTTCCCACAGGCACCAAAGCTCCACGGCAAAGCAGGTCTGAGAGCTGACAACAAAACAAAGCCCAGAGCAAAACCACCAGCAAAGCCAAAGGGTTGATTTCAGTCAGATCCAACCGAACCCTGCTCCCCCCATGGCAGCATCCAGACTGGCCCAGGGGACCTGGGAAACCACAGAGTCTGCAACGTTCAGCTGATGGAGACCTGGGATGATCTTAACTATTACATTAGCTTCAAGCCTTTTGACAATCCAACTCCAGCAGCAGGTGTTAAAACTTGGCATTCAGCTCAGAATTTGATGGGATACAGGTGACAGGAAGGGAAGAGGTAGGGAATCAGAAGTGATGTAGCAACAACAGGTGGAAGAAAGGAGTTCTTCTTATTTTAAGAATTGTTTACTCTTCCTGAGACACTTCTAAAAAGCAGGAAAAAAGTTGAACTGACAACTTAAATTCCAAAAATGTTCCTCCATGGTAAGGTCAATAAATTACATTAAAAACAAGATATGTAACTGTGATAGTTGCTACATTTTCTTTAAGTACTTATATGAATTGTTTTACTTTAACACTTCTATAAAATTCCTTATATTACATACAGACTTTCTACTAAAAACTCATTTGCCAAATCATCTTATGACAGAGCAGTACCCAAAAATGAAAGGGCATAGTGTGCTGAGCACCAAGCTCTGCCCATACAAGGGAATGTTGTCCTTATTTGAAGGGAAAATAAAGACAAGAAAAGGGAACTTTTTCTCCATGTTGAGTCAATCAATTTTGCTTTTTAATGACACTTAAAACTTCTGTAGAAAAGCACTTATTCCACTGAGTCTAATCAAGTTTTTCAGCTGCATAAATCTAAGTATTTAGCCTTTTGTCTGCAGAGTGCTCCTCTGCATCCTTTTAAGCCTTGGGACTGAATTCCTGTCTCAAGCACGGCACAGTGCTGGGGGATTACCAACAGGATCCAGAATATGGTTTATAATTGAATTCCCAACAGGTCTGGCATTCACAAAGCCAAAACTACACATTTTATTCTGAAGTATAAAGAGTTGGATCTCCAGCTGCTGCATCTCAGTTTGCACCTGAAAATCTGAGAGTGCATCTGCACTTACAGGCTCAAACACTTCATGCAGCTAAATACCTGACAAATAATTTTTATATGAACCCTTCATGTCGACCATTGGCTCCTGTACTGGGTGAAGCCAGAGTGAGCTTCATGGAAGCACACAGAACCAGGACTATAATTGAATTATTTGGCTCACTTAAAACCTTTGTTTTTTAAAGCTGTTATTAAAAAAAATAGCAATACACCCCTTAGAATCATGATATGTTGCAAAAATAAGCTAATTGAGAAGAAGGCAGTGAATTTTTTGTTGCCTTGGATGTTTTGCAAAGCTGTGATTAGAAGTCTGCCAGTCTGCCAGAGCCTACAACTATCAGTACTCAATTAATAAAAAAAATAAATTGTGTTACATTTACCGTACCTTATAAAAATATAGAAAATATCACTGAGTAGATAATCTTTAGTAATATCTTTTTCCAAGTATTTCAATTTCATGAAGTCTGTGTGTATATACACCTCAAATAAACCAGTAGAAGAATAACCTTGCCAATTAACTGCTATGAATGAATTAAAAAACCTCAGTCAGGTGAAAATATGTTGCTATTTGTTTGGCCATTTAGGAATTAGAATTGTTTTGTCACAAGAAAATAAATGTTATCCATTCAGAGTTTGATTGTTCTAAAGAAGAAAGCACCCAAGTGTGGATGGATCACATCTGATGGTAGCAACATGGAGATTATTTTACTGTTTATCTGTGATAATTTAGAACAGATTAAGTAGACCTTTGGCACTGTCTCAGAATATTATGCAATATCCATGTATACTTATTACTGATATACCTCAGCAGCAAAAGAAATTGTCCTTATTGTGTAAGGAAAATACAAGCACTATCTGAGATTTAAGAATTATCACATAACTAAGAAAAAACCACTTTTTTTATTAATGATGTCTCAAAGTAAGCACCATTCAGGACATCCAGTTTTATTGATAATCTGATTTTGAAGAAATTTCTCTCTATTTCTAGTCATATCACTTTTAGATGAGGAAAAGGCTGCAGCATATACTAGAATATTCTATTCCATCACCCCAGAACAACTTCTATCCTTCTTTCCTTCTACCCTTCTGAAATGTTGTTTTTCATTTATTGGCTACTGAATTCTTGTCATAAAACACTTTAGGTTGAACTGCAGTACTTTGTAATATTAGTTTAAATTTTGAACTAAAATTATTTCAATAGATGATAGAGATGCTCTACCTTTTAAAATCAATATTATATGTGCATGGTTGGAATTAGGCTGCAATTTATGAAACTCCTAGCCATTAGTTTTACAAGAAGGTATTAAAATAAAAAATAGCTTCATAGCCAGTATATGATCTCTGCTTATGAAATAGAAATACCATTTCCACTGCAGGAAGGTACATCTTTTATACTGCTTTGGTTTTATGGTTAGTTTGCTAATGACAAAACCCACCCCTGGCCCAAGGAACTGCTGGTGGGTGGGGTGATCACTCTGTTGGTTAATTAAATCTCATTAATGTTAACGCACAGGCTTGACTCTATTCTGTTGGACTCAAATGGAAAGTGGGATCGTACTGGAGCCTGTGAACCAGTTGAACTGCCTGCATATCAACATACTAGGAGACAGAATAAAAGAAAATAAAGGACAAGGGCAGAGTACTATTTCATGCACAGGATTATGTTACAAAAACATCTTGAAGATTTTTATCACTGAGAATACATCAGGTTTGTCATACACAACCAGTTGAAAAACCATTCAGAATGAAAATTTCAAATAAAGATTATCTGCCACTGGGATCAGATTTTCACAGCACATCTGCAATGAAGGCATCAAAGAGCAGGGATTTGAAACAGGCCCAGCCACTCCTATTAGTGCCACACAATGTAAAATGCAAGCAGAGAATTTCACGGTGCTGCACACTGAAATCTGAAGTTTCAGCTGTTTCTTTTGGCTCTTAACCAGGATTTAAGGGCTAAACTTAAATAAGGGCAGACATTAGTTTGGACTTAATTTATACTTTTAGGTTCCTTCAGGCATCCCATCCCTCAGCTCAGGACATAATATACTGGTTCTTAGGAACTTCTTCCCAGGACACACATTTCTTCTGCATTGTCTAGATGTTTAATTTTGGTCTTATCCTCTCCCCTCTGGATGGCTACAATCCCAAGAAATGCTCAGCATCAACACCACGGTTGCAGACAAGTTCAGCCATCACTTTGATGCCAAAATAGGTATTCACATGTAAAGACAAGATTAAAACCACTATGGATTGGCCTAAGTCTCCTCAGGAAATCTGTCATTTTAAAATTCTTTAAGACAACCCAAAGTCTTGAAAATTTGGTTTTGAATTCAGGGCTGAGCTCGTGAAGCAAACTTCAGTATCTGTAACCTTCAGCATCTGCAGTGTGATGGTAGCTATGTAATGGACAATATAAAGAAAAACATGTCTAGAATACACTGTACAGCTGTACACCAAAGGAAGTTGTAAGTATGGTCTAAAAAGTAAAACAAAGAAACATCCACTTTACCAGCTGTATTTCCCCAGGTCTTTCTGCAAGTTATTTGCAAAACCATCTAATTAACTCTTAGTACAAAAGCAGCTATTTCCATCCCTTGTCACTTGAGCATATACTAAAGTTCCACTGACTTTACCTCATATTCACTCAAATGTAAATTGGAACAGGCTAAATTAAAAAAAAAAAAAAAAAAAAGAAAAAAAGTAGTTACTGCATTATTGTTAGTAGAAACTTCATGTTTCAAGAGGCATGCACTAGGGAAAGAACTGTCTGATTTGACATCTTTGTCAAAAGATCTGTAGACAGAAAAGAGCTCCTACAGAGAGCTGCTACAACTGACAAGGTACTTTTAGAGTACCCAAAGGAACTATTCCTCTAGAATGTTGGCATCTTCTTTAAAGAAAAATTCATCTTCCTTGTAAAGCCACCAGTTCAGTACATGTGTGCCAATAACAAATGCCCTATGGTAGTACTGATGCTAAAGAATGGATTAATAAAATTAGGGTCTGATAAATTCAGTAACTAAGTGTGTGAAAAACAGGATAGTGGGAAACAGGGGAATATTCAAATAGCCCCAGGCATATAACTACCTATTAGAGAAGCAAGCTTCAGATTTGTTTTTTTTGGATTTGCTCAGATTTAAAGTTGTTGGATTTCAGTGGTTGAATACAAATCACATTATTCTATGATTCTATAAACATATGTGTTGACTTTCCTTAAAATATGCATGCACTTGTCCAATTGTTTGACATCCCTCACAGCAAAGTTATATTTTTGAAATAAAAGCAAAGGATGTACAATAGATTTTTCTCATTACACAGTAAAAAGCCACTATTGGACAAACTGAAAACAATCATTTGACTTGTGCAATAAATATGCAGTGGCTTCTTTGTTCAGTCATGATCATCACCCAGCAGACAAAACGCCCCCAAAAATATAAGACACCTGTCACAGACATCTTTGCTGAGAGCCTGTCGCCAATGCAGATGGAGCTGCAGTCAGATCTAGAACAAAACAAGGCACGGAAAAGGGAGGAATTGCTGTGGAAAATGTAACTTCCTTCCAAGGCAGGTAAGTCCCACTAACACAGGCACTCACGTGGCCTCAGTACAGCGGAAAAAAAAAAAGTTCAGTTGGTCACAGCCAGTAAATCCCAAATATTTGTCATATTGCACCTTCAGAAATCTAGCTCCAGCTTTGAAATGTTCCAGTCTTTGTCTACAGTGTCAAACAGATCAGATTTACAAGTTCGTTCTGTATTCAGGTGAGGAAATGAAGTAGTTACTCAGTTACTGTAAGTACCATTTTTTGACTCACGGTATTTCATTTTCTCATATATAAAATAGGGATTAAACTATGTTTCCTCTCACTCCTACCTATCTTATTTTGCTTATTCAGATCGCCTAATTTGCAGTAGAAAGTGTGTTCCATGAGATGTACAAACAACATCAATCTTGGCTTTCTATCCTAAGATTTAGGATGATACATTATGTATCAGCTTATGTGTTTATCCTGTGGTTTGATTGGATCAGATGGAGCTGACATATTTTCTTCCTTCAGTTAAATTCCAGCTCTGGTTTGAAAAATGATGCAATGATTTTTTTCCCTTTTACTGACAGTTGGCAGACAAATCTTGAGGGCAACCAAATACAATTTAGGTCTAAAAGAGGACTTTGGGAGCTAATGGTTTCGGAGAGCAAGCTGGTTAAGAAACATCCTGACAGAAGCCATTGATAACTTTTTTAAAGAACATGCAGTCTTACTGCAATATCAAAAATACTTAAGGAACGTAGAAATAATTCTCTGTTTTCAGTCAGAGAACTGAACAGGAATGTTCACAATCCATGGGGATGATTTCTACGCATGCTATGCTACTAATGGCTGCTGTATTTTTTTGTTGATTTTTCTCTTGTTCACTGAAACCACAGTTCCTGGTTGTTCTGATATTTTCATAGTTGTCAGAGTTGTCTAAGCTGAATGCATTACATTCCAGTGATTCAAAAAAAAAAAAAAAAAAAAAAGAAAAAGCCCAGAAACAATCTTGTAATAGCAGAGTCTTGACATCTTCCCACAACCTCACGAATTCCTCCTGTCACAGGAGGAAATGCAATTAGTTCTGTTCGGTAATAATTCTTCCACTTTGAAGGAAGCATATTAGCATATCAGCAGAAAAGATATGGAGAATTTCAGAGGGTAGGGGAATAGAGTTGTTTTTAAATACCTGACTTAACCAAGTGGAGCTGTGTTGGATAGTACAGCTGGTTCATCAAATTTTTACCAGGGATTCTGCAATTTCAGCTTATTTTTATTACCTAGTCTTTATCCATCAGAGTTCAAGTATAAAGTGCAAGAGTCCTTGAGGATACTTGCTTTTAGGAACAAAGAACTACTGAAAAATTCCAAGCATATCTTCCCTAAGTAGGCTGGAGCAGATAGAGAATATGCTGTCTGGCCAAACACAGTATGACTGTCTGTCAGAAAACCTCATGTTTTCAGCAGCAAAGTCACCTCTCTCACATCTAATGCTGAGAAAATCCCTAGACAGCCTTTTTCCCCCCTTTGAATGTTGTTACTTTCCTATTCACCACAATTAATAGAACATCCCCAAAGTTACTCTGCCAGGTTGCATCACCAGATTTGCTCTTGTTTCTATGGCTGCTGACAATAGCCACAGAATAAAATACACATTGGTAGAAGGGAGTTTACAGCAGGTTTGTATTCACCCTCTGCTTGAAGTGGATTGTGTGTTCTTTCATGCACAAAGGCTAAAAGTAAAACAAAGAGTCTCACTTGTGTGCTTAAGAGAATATGTGCTAAATCAAACCATTCCCGTGAAATATGGCTGCCTGTGCTGCTTTGCAGGAAAACACAGTTTGGGTTTGTTTGTATTCACAGTGGCACCACGGACAACAGAGTTGTGCTTTGAACATCTCAAATACCATCAAACCGTAAATACCAGTAAGATTCTCAGAGCCAGTATATGAGATGTTGGTCAGAAGAAAAACCAAATTATTTAGCTTAGGGAGTGCCTACAGCAACTGGCACATTACACTGCACCTATGCTGCTCCATCACCTTGGGGGAGATGAGAGCTCTGAAAAAAACATGAATTGCTGCCAGCTCTGGGAGGACAAAGAGAAAAATTAAGAGGAGCCCCAAGTCATAGTGCAATTCCTCAGCCCAAAATCCATGTTTTCATGTGTGACAGAGCACACAAATTGTACCCCAGACATTTCTGGTAGATTCACAACAAGGTCAAACTCCACATCTAAAAATTCAGTATCAACAGTAGAATGTGAAATATGGATATTGATCAGGCCCCCACCTTGGTCCTCACTTCATGCACTGAGACCTGTTCTTCTGCTTTGTTAACCTCATTCAGCATCTCTGTCACCCACCCCAGTCCATATTCCTGCTTGTTAACTGGAGCCTTCAATAATTCGTTTTGAAAGAACAAAATCAAAACATAATTCACCTCCAAAAAGACATGAGAGTTCTGCTGGTGTGTGCAGAACTCGTGTCTTTGATGAAGAGATGAGAGATGAAGGGAAAGTCTGGCACACGCGACTGAAGAGAGGAATTTTAAAAATTACATCGAACAGAATACATCACTGAAGAAAGCTAACTGGAGAAATTACCTGTGAAAATTGACACTCCTAAGTGCCACATTTTGGTGATGGAAAGCAGAGCATATAGGAAAAATTTCCAGGTAGCACTCCACACAGTGATGGGGGGGAAGGCTGCCATACACCTGCTGGGGCCTTGCAAGGATAAAGGGTTTTCTGGATATGAGGTATTTTCAGGTGCATCAGACTTTTCTGTTTGCTCAATATTTCAGGTGAGTTCTGCACACACCGAACAAACTCTTTAACACTTTAGGTGCTGTAACTCTGACTGGAGGAATACAGTAGTAATATTATGTCTCTGCTGCTCAAACAATTCTGCCAAATCCTGTGTCTCTACACAGAGGCAATTCCTAAATGAATACAAAAAATACCTCAATGGAATGTGCAGATGTAGAGATGCCTCGATGCAGAAGTATTGGCATGCTCAGGCACAATGCCACAGAGCTTTGTCAAGAATGATCTGATTCCCAAAAAGGCACAGTATAGTAAGAATAACACAGGAATATGAATGTACTCTGTTGAAATATCTACACCAGCAATAATATTCTGTTAGAAATGCCTCTGATAAAATTGCCACACAGACATTCTGTTCACAGTACTGTTCTACTGATTCAAAATCAGCAAAATCCCAAAAGTCTTTGGGATTTTAAGAGATTGAGACCTTCACGTTATTTTAGATATGTTGCATTATCTTGGCATGTAAAAAAAACCAAAAAACAACCCACCCACTCCCCCCCCCGCGAAAAAAAACCAAAACCAAGACCAAAAAAACAAGCTCATTTGCAGACACCATGCAGGAACATTAAAATACTTGGCAGAGGTAGCATGCAGCAAACCACAGATTTTCATTTTTAGAGAGATTACAGAGAAAGAAACTACCAAAGTTATGGATATCACTGCAATGCCAATTTGAATGAGTGTTCTCTATATTAGAGAATTAATAGGACTAAACAACAGGTAAATGGGAATATATATCCCTTCCATACTTCAAAGGAACAGAACAGTATGATCCTGTTAGAAAATGCCTCAAGTCAACATTCTTGTGCTGCACCTTATCTGTGGTCAAAAAGTGAATTTCATTTACCAACAGTCCAGCAGTCTCTTCATTCCATTTGCATACTTTTCATTCCATTTGCTTCAGGAAGAGAACCTGCCTATCATCTCCTTGGAAGTGTTTATATTAAAAAAAAAAAATGGAAATATCACAGTATGTTACACAAACCCCCTTTATTTCCTCTAGAAATGGAAGCACTCCTCTCTCTTGCTGTTTTGTTTAATGTTTAGAAGTTAATTGCATTAGAGTAGTTCTACTTTATGCAATTCCATAATTGGAGTGTAGAATAATCAGGTTCACTAATAATTTTCTCAAGAGTTATCTGTCAGCACCTATAACTCATCATAAAACCAATTATGTCACTTCTGGCGTGCCTTTCATGACTTTGGTGCCTGACAGAGTAAAAATCAACATGAGATGATTTCATGGCTGGTCCTGGGTACGTGGCTCCAGGGCACCCCTCTTAGGGGTTGGCCATTCAAGCTTTCAGAACTGCATGACCCCAGTCTTAGGAGGGTGCTCTGGTGAGCACACAGTGGACATGAAAGTATTCTCAACCTGGTTAATCACTGAATTGACTGGTTACCATGAAACACACTGCTGAGTAACACTGATGAAATTAATTTAAAAATAGAACATACTTTTCTGAGTGTGTGGTTGATAAAAAGGGAGTTTTATCTGACTTCTGGTCAGGTGGGAAAATCCCCTTTCTGCCACACAGGAACACACTCCTCCATTTTAATACTTGACATTATATACATTAATATATTGAAATTACAAGGTCTGCAAATCTCACTTGAGATGCCACCAAGTTTTGAACTGCATCACACTACTCTACTGAATGTTTCAGTTCTTTGCCCCTAGGAAGCTGAATGCCTCAGATCAGCATGGTTCTCACAGCAATCCACCCTAAATCCATCTTTTCAGTGCCAAGATCTTAATATGAATTGTTCTGACAAATTAGCTTTTCTAAGCACTCAGATTACAGATTCATCTATTTAATAGCTGCATATCTCTCGTTCATTTTCTTCTGCCACATTCAGCAATCTCCTCCTTTTCAGAGTCCATGAAATTAGGGTACCCACTGACCTCAGAGAGCACAAGGCACAGTTAGCTGATTATTGGTATTTCTACCAACCCTGATGTAAGAAATTACACTGAAACTTGTACACTGTTATTTAGTATCAAGCCATATACATGGAAAAAACCTAAGAAACACTAAAATCCCATTTCCCTAATGGAGATGAAGGGCTTGAAATCGACACCAGCTTTTCCACCAGCCTGAGGGGCCATACAAGCAAAGCAGACTGTGAGTAATAAGCAGAGAAAAATAAGAATAAAAACTTATAGTTTCAACTGTTTTCATAAACTATTTCTGAGAAAAAAAAGCCAATTAAAATTACCAAATGTTGAACTTACTGAATTTGAATATTTAATTTCTCTTAACATAAAAAATCAGTTTTGTGTGAAAAATCTTTTGAAATTAAAAGCTAAAATTTCTGAAGCACTATGACACCTGTTTACTTGCAATTGCAAGAAGATAAACAGTATATAAACAGTCTTTTGGCAGGTATCCACTGAGGAGCATTAATTTCTAGCTGAGGACTGGAAATTCTAACTACAAGATAATTTCTCACTAGTTTTGGTTTGGCTTAGTTTTTTGTTAGTTTTTTTTTTTTTTTTTCCAAAAATGAGTAATTTATTATAACGCTAGAGATTTATAATTTTGATTTATAATCAAAAAAAGAACTTGGTCCCATCCACCACAACGAAAATATGATGCTTTCAGACTAAGGAGCAGCATTAACAGTGCTTAGTTAACTAATTATATTATAGCATTTCCCTTAAATGCCGAGGATTTCACTCCACTGCTGCATATACTATTCATCTTTATAAAAGCTTCCTGGGCTACAGTCTGAAAAGCAAAATGGAAATCCAGTCATATCCTAGTGCCATCTCCATCAAGTTTTATCAAAGAAAATTGCAAAGCTCAATGACCCTATTTAAAATAATATGTAATTATTTCAACAGAATCAAAATACTTCAAGTCAAGTATTTAATAAATATTTTTCTGCATTGGTCAACATTATAGAGCAAATACTAAATTGCAGATTATCCAGATTACATGTGGTTCATCACACACTATTTAGTAAATCACAAATTAACTATGCAGTAAATAATCACACAACTATTTCCCTCAGACTCTGGAAAGAGATTTGATGAATCTTTTCAGCCACTCTGCTATCAAGGATGGCTTAAAAACATCAATTCCATTAAAAGGGCTTCAGAGATGCTCTTGTCTGGTGCTTGTTCCTTAACTGGCACATTCTGACAGGCTTTAAAATCATGTCTAGGATTTTTTGCCTTTATTTTTTTAATAACCAAGCAAACAGATAATAATTAAAACCAAACAAACATAAAGAAACCCCACCACAACCCCAAGACCATTCAGTGTCCGTTTTGCCAAAGATGCTGAAGCACCTACACGTTAAATACACACGTGGCTGATCTTTGTGAATTTGCTTTTGTTGTGACCAGAAGAAATGATCCAACAGCAGCTGCTTTTGCAAAAGAAGCAGCTTTGAATGAAGAAAGAAATCTGTGAGGCCTGCCTCACTGTGGTTTATAAGAAGTTGTCAGAAGTGTATGAACCCATAAAGCTGGGCTCATTTGGAGCCGTGTCCCTTGCAGAAACATTGCTGAGCTGACAGAAGCAGCAGCTCTTTGGAGCAAGGAGGAATTCTGGTTGTGTTAATAACTAACGTGGAGGGAGCACGGGAGGGGAGTCAGAACACCCACTTTGGGAGCATCCCCTCCGTAGGGAACTCCCCAGAATCACCAGGGAGGGGCACCCCTTCCTGCCATGGGGACACCACAGGGACAGCTCACAAAACCAAGAACCTGCGTGTGAAGGTGCCCTCGGAGTGGCCTCTCCACTGACAAAATGCACAGCAACAAATTTGCTATTTCCTGCCATCAGCTGGGGCTCAGTGCCCTGTTCTCATGCCTGAAAGTTTAATGTGAAACATGCTAAATACTGCTGAATCACACAAAAAGAAGCATTTGCATGTGAAACTGCTTTGATCACACAAGTTGACCAATGTTCCCACCAATGTTCTCACCAATATTCCCAACGTGGATCCCAGTGAAGAGAACTCCACAATTTTTAACTACATTCAAAGGATTCACAGGAAAAAAACATAGATTACATTTCAAAATTATTAGCAAATTCAAGAGGAAAGTATGTATAAATGAGATCTCCATGTCTCTTACCTTTGCAATGGTCTCGTGCAGGCTGAAGGAGGGATCCAGCTCTTCAGTTTTTGTTGCATGTACAGGAAAAAGAGCTTCAGAGAGAAAGCTGGAATTCTGTGAGAAAGAAGTAAGGGGCTTTTTAGGATTGCAGACTGATTTTCTCCTTCAATTGGTTATTGAATTTTGCTGATACATTGAAAAACCCTTCAAATCTTTCTTAAATTCTGATGATTACGAAACTTATTTCACTGATCTCATTAACTGATTCCAAGCCCCCGAAAAAGGCAAAAACCCCCTAAGTCTTATGACTTTATTTCTGGAATGGCAGTTGTCTCTGTAATTATGCTTCCCAAAGCAGCTAAAAATTTTGCCTACCGGGAGAAAAAAATACCCACAAAGCTTTATTCTGAGCTAAGCAGCAATCAGACATTTTATTAACTACGTTATGATTTAAGTCTTTGGAAGAAATGTAACCACAATAATCAAGGAATACTCTTCTATCTTCTGCAACCATCCTACTTCTCTATCCAGTAATACCATCTACATAATAAGGGATTTTTGTCAGTTCCCTAAAATTAGATACTTTAGGTTGACCACTCTTTTAACACCAGCCAATCTAATACATTGTTTGTGTAGAATGTTCATCTCTTCTTGTGCTGTAAAAAAAGCAAGACATTATTTGCATATTTGTTGTCACAAGGAAACAAGAAACCAATATCAAGGAGTGGACTGGATAAAAAGGCAAAACAATATAAAACAAACCTCTAACCTCAAGAGGTTAGAGGCCCAGATGCCTAAAACAGGAATTACATTACATTGCTGGTAAATTTGCTTGTTAAATTTTGCTATAAATTATTGCTTTCATGATCAATATTATACCAGTATTTCAATACATTTCTAGGAGATTATTTCTGATAGCAAACTCACCACTTTCTTTAAAAAAATATACATAATTAGCATCACATCATATAAATTTTTGTGTTCAGTGATGCATCTGTGTGTTGCATAACTTGTCACGGAAACGTCACAAAAATAAATGAAGTAATTTTTTCTTTCAGAATTTTTTTTTTTTCGATCTCAGGGAGAAGATGCACAAAGTCATTTATTACAAAGATAAAATACATACTTCAGCATTAACTCGTAACTATTCATCTTTGTTTCAAGTTTGCACACCAGTTTACAGAGCTGTGTCATTTGACTGGGGGGCTGCTGAGGAACACCCTCATTCTGCTGTGGTGGTGCTAATGCTGCTCATCATCAGTCACACAGATGCAATCAATAACTTAAAGAGAGTCACATTTTTTATATTCACTCTTGAGTATCTCACTGAGAGTCAGTGAAGGGAGCGACTACCAAATTAGATTTGCTACACAAGGTCAGATTATTGCTCCATCTAGACAAATATCCTTTTTTTGGAATGTAAAGCTTGGTGGGTCAGCTGCCTGGACAGCAGGGAGGCACTGCTCACCTGGCATCTCGCCCACTCCACTCCAGAGCCCAGCTGGGCCAGGTAAACCTGCAGCCTCTGCCTTTGGAAGAGCTCAACATACACAGGCACCGATCAGCAAATGGATCACAACAACTTGGACATGACAAGTGGCGAGTTGGTTCGCGCAGGAAGGAATCGGGACCCTGCTTGCAAAGATCTTGAAAAGGATTGCTGTTTGAAATAACTTGCTGACATCTGAAATCATCTTGTTGTGCACTTGTAAAAGCTAATGTTTAAAACAGCTGTGGCTGCTTTTTTTTTTTTCCCCTCATAACAGGCTCCTCCATAAAGAACAGCACTCTAGAAAGGCCAGCTTTGTTTCTCTTGCCTTTTGCTGTTTTTCAAGCACTGTGCTCACCTGAGAAAGCTGCATGAGCCTTCCAGCTAACAGAAGCCCACTCTTTATCCCAGGGAGCACACGGCAGAGAGATGAGTCCAGGTGATGTTCCAAGAGCACCTCTCAGCATTTAACAGCAAGAGCAACACCTCCCAGGAGCTGGAAACTGAATCACACTTCTCTGTCGTTCTTCAGCCAAGCTCACAACAAGCGAGTGTTTTATTTTGGCTTTTTTTTGAACAGCAATTTGCTAAGCAAATTTCTAGTAAATGCACACCAAGAGAAAGACTTGCTAATCCAAAAACATTAAAACCAACTGTATGATTCCTTTATGCTTTTCAGCCACAGCAGGAGCTACAGCTGCAGTTGCTGTCCTTGGTCTCTCCCACACTCACCTCCTAAACACAGATCACCACCTCTGCCCCAGCCAGGCATGAGTACCACTCTCACCTTGTACAGAGGGCAGAGTCTTCAGTGCATTGTGAGTGCTCTGGAGATGGTATCAAATTATGGAAAAACCTTTTCAAGGTCAGACCACTGTGAAACATCCTAAAATTTAAGAGGCCCAGCTTCTACTAGTGCTTTGAAAATTTTCACCTTTGCTTTTCCTCATGTTCTGTTAGTTTTTCTTTAAGTTCGCAGCTATCCAAATGGATTAAGAAGATTTTCTCTTCTGATATAAAGTTATGTTTTTATCAAACAGACTTTACAACCTACGAAGGGCCACCCCAATAATTCTTGAATTACCGGTGGAATTATTTGGTATCTCTGTGAGCTCTTCAGAAGAGAAATGAACAAGCATAACATGTATTTGGAACTGAGTTTCCAAAGTGTCCCTTTGTCTCGTGTTCCTTTTGGAATGATCAGTTAACCTGGCCTTTTCAATACTCATTTAATGAAGCATTCTGTGAAATTAGAACGACATTGATGTTCCACTTTTCAAATAATGGGTCACTTCTGATTAAACTTCGATTGAACATTCAACTTTCAATCTTAAAACAAATTGCCTCCTTTTCTTTTTAATTTGAACCCAATTTCCTGCTGCCCTCGGGTCTTGTGACAGTAATTAATTGATTTATGAATCAATTAAATGGAGATCGAAAATGCAGGCAAAAATCTCTTAAAACCCCAAATCTGGCTTACTCTTGCTTATTTATGATGGACACTTGCACTAAAATTCACTTCTGATTTTCTACACTCATTTTTCTAACTTAACTTATCCTTTCTTAACTAATTAAGTGAACAAAATGTTTCACCTTCTAAAGGTACTAAATTTGCCATCCCTTGTGTACTGTCTTATAACGTACCTTCAATTTATATGCCAACTTTCAACCAGTGCATTTTAAATCACGAATAAAATCCCACAGCACTTCTGGTGATTTAATGTAGAACAATAAATACCAAGACATGCTTTAGAGATCTATTTTGCTGTCATTAAATAAAAAAAAAGTTTTAAAAAATATCCAATTTTGCTACACATTGTCTTAGAACCGGAATTATTTCTGTAAATATATGAGAATTTTTTTACTAGGCAAGGACAATGCTGAATCCACAAGAGATTATGTTTTCTTGACTATTACTTGAGAAACAGTAAAATTACCAGTTAGAGAAATTGTGAATTTATGTACTCAAATTATGTAAGTAATAATTCCTTAATATGCTCTCATTCCACACCCAAATGGATTTTTCTTGCCTGCTGAACGTTCCCCAGCTTTTACAAGAATACCTCCTTCTGTTCTTAACTTGGTGAATAATACACAAATATCTCCAGAATTATTATTTTTTGAGGGGGGAGTGATGGGAGGCCTTTCTGTTGTTTGCTTGTTTTGAAAGTAACAGGCAGTGGAGGTTTCTCCACTCAGCAATAAAGATGCTCGATCTGGAAAAACAATCTTTAGACTGAAGTTCTTTATCCAGATTGACTTCACCCTTGTTAACATTTGTCAGAATTGTCCAAACTCAGGCCAGCACTGCACTTCAGAGTATTCATGACACCAATTTTATATTGCACAGGAGGCAAAAGAAGGCACCAGGAAAGGTACAAACAGAGAGGAAGCAAGTGAGAGCAGAAATCCTTCTGAAATTTGTACAGGTAGGAGAGAGGTATAAATGTGCTAATCTTACACTGCTAAAGCCTGTAAGGCAAATACACAAAAGAAGGATGGAAACCAAGAGAAAAATGTTTATTTTCTTCATACAGACCAAAGAACAATGTCTAGAAGATGAGAATTTATCAGGACTGACACTATGCTGTTANGGAAGATGAGAATTTAGGGGCTGCTTTTTCTGCATCAGGACTGACACTATGCTGTTACCTGCCCACTATAAATACATGCCATGTGTGTTCCATGAGCTATTCACCTCTTTCAGTCTTTCTGCCTTTTTGCAGTACAACAGCACAGAAAGCAGAATTGCAGAGAACTGAGGGATACACACAAATATGCAGTGTTTGGCAACTGAAACACAAAGTAGACGCTGCACATCTTCAGAATCAACCTGGGCACAGGTTCAGCTGGGAGGCTGAAGTCACGTCAGGCACACTCTGAAGCTGTGCAGTGCCCAAAACTATTAACCAGAGACCCAGAGGCTTCACAGCTGCACCAGGACTTGTCTGCATCTCTATTCAACACCAGTGCCAAAAAATTGTCATAGTGTGATGGAGAAAGCCCTGTCAGGAGCAAAGATAAAGAGAGAGCAGCGAGAAGAACAAAAACACCTCTGAAATCTGCACTGCAGGCTCTCACTAATTCCTTCTTCCATTTTCCCTAAGTCAAGCAATTGGCATACGGTGTCCTGGCAGAAAATATACAATTGCATTTCTTTGTGAAGGAGTTGTTTCACCTCACCTAGGCTAAAAGGCCACCTCTTCCCTTTTTTTTTACTGCCTGGCAGGGTGATTGAACAAGAGGTTTGACTGTAAGAAGGATCAAAAAGAGAGTAATGGAAAAGGTATCTCACAGACTAAAATATGGCTTATCATCATCTGTGTGGATTACTTTTACTTTGGAGACGGAAGCAGATTTACTGAAAAAGTAGATTATGTAGAATAGGACAGACTGAAGCCAAAGTGTGGTTCAAATTGAATTGATGAAATAGTAACAGGCATATAGGATTTCTCACCAATAAAGGCCCATATTTGATTTCTCACCAAATATATTGCAGAAGAGATTTCCTGCCTCTCCATCTCACTAGCAGGCTGGCTTTACCCTCTCTAGCAAATATCTAATTAAATATCACCTCCCAAATCCACAAAGGATTAAAAAATGATGTAAAAGTTTGTTTCACTGATGCAAAAGACATACAAAAGGTCCTTTAAAATTATTTTTAAAAAGCAAAGCTCTGCAATTGCCACAGCCTAACACGTGTCTTCGAAGTGAGAATGCCCCTACTCTGGAAAACGGGCTTGTCAGAAGGAGTTTCTGACAAGAGTATTTTCTTCTGTATTTTCACCATTTCAGTTTACTGAAGAACTTTTAGAAAAGAAACAAAAGCATTTCTATTTTCTGTTTGAATATTCGGGTAAAGATGTGCAGTGACCTTGCAATGCTACCCAGTGCTGGACAAAATGAGCAAGGCCTGCCAAACAAGACTGCACAGAATACAGGAGAGGCAGAATTGGAATCACTGCTGCACAAGTTATTTTATTATTCAACTCAACTGCAGCCAGAAAAACCCAGCCAACAGTCATAAGGAAAAGAATATAAGCACATTTCTCTCATCTCTTTTAATTTAATGTTTTCTTCCTTATGTTAGTAAGTGAATTGAAATAATCACTGTAAAGCTATAAATTCACAGACTGCAGCACAAAGAAAGCAACTTTTAGGATGTCAGGATACTTGCCTGGCTTTATTCCTCTGCAGTTTTCCCTTGGTGCTTTTCACACTGAAAGCAGAATCAGCAGTTTAGGTAGGAGTGGCCCAAGTCAGAAATCTTCAGCCTGACAGAGGATCTTACCAAAGTTTCAGAACTTAGAAATAGGAAGCTCAGTAAAATTCAGTACATCTAAGAGGGAACAGCTTTTCTTGGATGTGTTGTGTGAAGGCTGCAAGAACATTTTGTACCATTTAAGATCAATTGTGAGCATTCAAATTATGCAGAAACATGAAGTTCCAGAAAGATCACCCTAACAATGTCCTGCTGGAAGTCATGAATCCCAGTGACAATGTCTTTCAAAATCAAATACTATCAATGCTTTTATTTCCTGATTCAATGCTTCCTATTTCCCACTTTTATTTTTAGTGCTCCAAAAAAAAAATTAATTATACTGAATGAAGAGATCTAACGTTAGACACTACACAGATGTTCTGTAGGTGGGAGGCTCACCACCTTGCAGTAAGAATAAAAACTGTCTCTTGCTAAGAAGAATAATGTCTTCAAGACAATATTTATTTATAAGAAGCCTTATTAACCAGTTCTTCAATGTCCATTATAAGATACATCAATTATTGCAAATTTTATCAGCAGGAATGCATCACTGACCCAAATCACTCTTGCTTGATTGTCCAGCGATCTTGATGCTTTCCCCCAAAAAGACAAAACTGGGTGCCACACTGCTAATATCTACTGGCACAAAACAAGTTTTGATACTTATTCCAGATATTCTACCAGAAGACTTTTAGTTGCTCAGTTGAATTCAGCCACTCAGAAGGACGGTGGTAAAACATTACCACGAAGGCAACAGGCCATTTAATTCTCTGGGAAAAACAGAGATTTCAGTGACATCTGTCCCTAGATAGTACATATTTTCAGTAACTAGATGCTTCAAATAGAAGCAATTAATTGGTGTCTAAACAAATTTTTCACATTTTCCCATATCCCATTGATCCTGTTAACTCCCAGGCTGTCTTTCTTCCACTGACTTCCAAGAATCCTCAGTCAATTCCAAGACACTGAGGAGCCTCTGAGAGAATCTGCAAGGACAGAGCTCACAGAAACAACATCTACTCATGCAGTGTGAAAGAATGCTAAAGAAGCTGTGTGATTTTGATACCATAAGGAAAGTTTACATAAAGAATTTTCCCCTTCTGGATGCACTGTGTGATGTTTGGGACGTCAGAGCACTAGGATTTGTGAGGCCAGACAGAACTTTTCGGAGCAATGTATCCAAACTGAGGAGGATGTCATCAGTTTCACTAGCATTAGTGCAATAACAAAGATGCTCTTCCATGAAATTAAGTAGCTAAATATTCATATTATTCAATAAAACAACTCAAGCAATCAATTGAACATCAAATGCATTTTGTCTTGTAAAACACCGAGTCATTAACCTTAACAATTTCACCATGCTCCCACTACCAAATTCAACTCAATTAGCGTCCAAATGAACAGATGGACTAATGAATTAATGAATTATTGGTGAGTACTACACTAACCCCTGACTGAACTGAGAAATTAGAAAACACTAATTTATGCTAGAGACAGAAAAAATACACTGGTCAGGAAAAATCAGTCTGAATGAAGAAAAGCACAGTTATTATAAAGCCAGCACAATCCCTGAGTCAGAAAGGCAGCTGTGGTTTGGACCCACAGGTAGTCCCAAGGCAACCTGCTGGGGACTCCTGGAACTACTCCTGGTTACACACCAGCAGTTCACTGCTTGTCCACAAGCACAAATGAAACCTCTCTCTTCACCTTGACACAACCAACTCCCACTGCTACGCCTTGTTGCCCATGAAGTTCTACTCCACAGTTAATAAACCCTCTCAGCAGCAAGTGCAACAGCATCAAACTCTCCAGAGGCAGCTCAGAAAAGGGAATCCTGGGCTCCCAAGCAACCATCCCGAGGCTGATACACATTTGCTCCTTTGCAAAGCCTTTCTGGTATACTAAGCACACTGGTACTTTGATTCTTTCATACAGGCATGAAACATCTCCAGTAGCTCCCCATGGGCAACTACCAGCTGTGTTATTTCCTTAAAAAAAATTAACATGTACCAGGGAGAAAGGAGAAGTAAAACAGGGAATAAGGGGAGCCATGCAGAGCTGTATTTTCAGGTGGAAAAGCTACCGAATCACAGATCATCACAGCAACACACTGCTATTATGCAAACTCCCTCCTAGTCTAAATGCAAGAGGAGAAACATGGCTTCTGTTTGGGGTAAGAATCTCCCTGGAATTACAGACTCAGGCAACGAGTGCCAAATCTCTTCCAAGGATGTTCACATAAATGCCACAGGCCCTGAAGTTCTCTGTTGAGCAGCTAAGGCTGAATGAAGCACATTGTGTCTTTGCATATGGTCTACCCTGATCCCTCCAAGAAAATGATGCTGTGGTACTTCTAATGGAACTTCTTGATAAATATACTTGGCTTTGATAAATTAATTGGTACTGGGTGACACTTAATCAAGGAGGACATAAATGATAATGTAAGATAAACAGCAGAACATTTACCAGAAGGGCCTAGTCAGCTGGAGATAATCCAAGCAGTCAGTGAGAAATCTCAAGACTGTGTACGTGGCTGTACTAACTCTCTCCTGGCTGGAAAGGGACTGGAGGACACACACCAGAAGTAAAGGAGAAAATCATCTGGATATGGAGCAGCAATGGATTAATGCTATGATTCAAGATGGTGAGATAACTGCATTAAGAACACAGAGCTCCAGAACTTCAGAATATAAAAGTGGACTGACTTTAAGCACTGGAAGTAGTTGAGCAGTGATTGCATTACTGATACAAAACCAGCTCTCAGTAAAGAATGACACAGGTCAGACTACTCAGGTTTGCTTTCAAGGTGCACACACAGGTACAGGGTTGTATTTGTGGAGATGAAACTGTATCACAGACTCTGTTTCTTTCCACAAAGCCACACTGATTATATCTATAGATGCATTTAAAAATGAAATGTGTTTGGGGTTCAAACACCAGCTTCCTTCTCACTTTAGAACAGATCCAAGGGAGATGCACTGAAGAGCACTCCAAGCTGCCTAAGCCCTCCCTCACACCAACATAAGCACATCAAAGAGACAAAAGCAGCTTGCAACGAGAGTTATTTTTTTGGAAACTAGACCCTCAGTTCTCTCCATCAAGGATGGTTCTTCTGTTTCTTTTCTCATAACAAAGAAATCTTGGAAAGCTTTTGATTTCTTTTGAGAGAAGTGCATGGTGGGTCATTCTAAGCATGTAAATACTGAAATCCAGAAACTGTGGTAGTGATAAAAAGGAAGAAAAGAGGGCAGGCAGGACAGGGTGGGAGGGAGGACGCAGAGGCTGATGGTAGCAACAACTAAGAAGCCACATTCACTGAAGAGTTAAGATTTAGTGCCCTCTGTTTTATACCAGTGTGGGCAAAAATCACTTTTAAGGGCCCTAATGAAAGTTGAAAGTTACCTTCAAAAAGTGATGCATATTTCAACAGAAATAAAAATCATTATGCATTCTCTCTAAAGAGGATACAATCTCAAACTGTCAAAATTCTAAACTCTTCTACATATATTACATACAAATGCCTTCTATAAAGAAACCTCTTTTCATTTTTCTTCTAAATTAGCTTAGTGGTCCATGGTATTACACTACCTTGGTCTAGCCTGTGAATAATGTGACAGGTAATTTTTATACTTCTTGCCTGTACTTAAGTTTGAGTGAAGATACGGAAAACAACTTTTATGATCTAGGTGTAAAAGTAAATGTTCTGTGAGTCCTGCATACCCAAACGTGGACATCTCCTATGAAATGTTTCAGGATGATTATGTGCCCATCAATAAATAACAACAAAAAAAAAAGAGTAAGTTTTTTTTTTTTTAATAATGTGCATGTGCAGCAGGTTTTTTTTTTTCCCAAACAAAGTAATAATGCTAATGTTGATGTAACCTACCACATTTTCACAGAGGGGATTTAAGATTCTGTGTTATCAGATAGGAATCATTCTGTAACAGGATGCACTGAGAAGGATGAATAATATGCAGACAATATGAGAAATCACCCAACTATAAGTTAAAAAAAAATTGATTCCTCATGAAACTGTTGACTGCAATGACACAGAAATGGATGGTAACAGTCAATTAATTTCCATCTTGAAAAAAGCTCAAAATACACCTGTACCAGCCTAAGTCTGCAAGTGATGGAGCTGGAAATGCCAAACAGTTCAATGATGTTTGAATTACAATGCTGAAGAAACAATCAAATCTCTGACTGAAACCATGGAAAACCCAGTTTCTATTTTCTCTACTACCCAAACATTAGGCAGCCACAGCAAGGCTCATTTTTCTCAGTCTCTGTGATATGCTTGTGATCCAGGACTTCAGCAGCTACGCTATAAACTGTGCTATGAAAGAAGTAATCAAAATAAATTAACTTGTAACTAGGGGGTTGGATCTTTTCCCTTCAGGGAAGAAGCCCAGTACTATCCAAACACAGATCTTTTAAAAACTACTTTTCCCTGTCCCCTTTCATGAAAGAGAAAAGGCCATCAGAATGTTGAGTCTAGTAAAGCAGACTACACTTTAAGGTGCTCCATCAAGAGGAAAATTAAACACAGAAAATTAAATTGAAATAAACACAGAAAATTACAGAGATGATGCTTATACAAAAAGAAATCAATGCAAATCTTAAGGAAATAAGGGAGAGAAGCATGAGGAACAAGGTGAGCTATAAGTGACAGGGCAGTATTTTCTATTAAACAGGCACACAGTCCATGTATATCCATCCAAAAATGAGAACTGTCATGAATCCAAATAGAAACTGAGTGCACATCCCTGAGGTCATACACCACCATAGCCAGCGTTTTCAGAGTTATTCCTAATTTACAATCACGTAACCAAGAGCTGACCTTCAGTCATGTAAGTAAGATTATTTTATTTACAAAGTTAAAACACCACAGGTGAGGAATTTCTATCTAAGACACCAAGCAGAGCTGTAATGAACAGACTCTTTTGTCTGTTACATGCATGTATTTTCTCATTATAGAGGACGTGTATGTGTTATACCTGTTACACCATTTTTGGGTTTGAAAATACACTGTTATACAAACAGGACTAATATTTTCAAGAGTACAGAAATAGTCCACACATGGGAAAAAAAATCAGAATGTACTCACCTGAGCCATGTCGTTATTTCCGACATACCAATGCTCACACAATGAAGAAATTTGACTGATATCCAGCTTTTATGCAGTACAGAGAGTGACTAAGACAAGTCTTTGATTTAACAGCTCTCTTAGCTTATGTTACTCTTCCTTGTTGCTGCAAAGCTAACTGAATACGTTTCTAACACTATTCTCTGCTGAGGTGAGGACTAATAGAGTGATCATGGCTTTCAGCAGCAGAGAAACTGATTTGAAATTTCCGCTTAGGTCTCTCTCTGGAGACCCTACACAGTCACTTGGATGCACACTAATCATTGTCTGAATAGCATAACTCACACTGAAAACAAAATAATCAGCAGTATTAGGAAAATCTGATCAGCTTGTCTCCTAAAATATTACTAATCAGAATATGACCCTCATGTGGAGGAAAAGCCAGTGCACCAGAGGCAAGGACGAGAAGAAGGCTTTCTTCAGCAACTGCAAGAGAATCCTTGGAAATTGGGGCAATATTATGGTTTTTTCCACTTGAGAAATTCTTCCAAGCTTACTTACTTTGAGACTAAAATGCTGCATATTTTCTGCTGGTGAATAAATGAGCTGCATTTCACCCAGTGCACTTTTACAGCAGTGGCTGAAGTCTCAGAATGCACTTTACTGGCTCACAGACCCAACCACGGGCATTTGCCAGGCAGATTTAACCTCCCCGAGGCTGTGGTTCACTGTATTACGTAATTCCAAGCCAGACAGTTTTACTTACTCTTCTGGCCTGAATGTTTCCTCTTACAACTTTTATTTCCTCGTATTTACTCCTCAGGTTCCTGTCAATGAAAGGCTTTTATGACCTTCTCTCTGCGGACTGGCATCGCTCCGACTGTGTAAGAAATGCATTTCTAAGGCTGACCTGGAGCTGCTGCTCTGGAGGAAGAAAACAAGCACAGGTCTTGGGGTTTTTAACTCTAAACCAGTTTTTTCCAGCTGTGGAACAGCATCAGTTCTACCTGACACTGCACACTGGCTGACAGGTGGGTAAAATAAACAAGTGATGTATATTCCAAAGGAAGAGCAACTCCGGAGTAGGTCACAGCAGTGAAAGAGAGAGAAGAGGAAATTGACCTGGCAAAATGATAACCTACAAAAGCACGTCAAAACAGTCCCTTTGTGAACCTGTTTGCCCAAATCTTGGTTTGCAACAAAGCTGACAAAGCTGAGGCGTGGTTAAAAAAGCTGGATGGAAACAAAAAAGCAAAAATCCCTCCCTGCAAACCAACAGATTTTTATCAGCCCCTAACCTGCCTAACAGAAATTCCTACAACATTTATTAATATGGCTGTCAACACAGAGTAATTTATCTGCCTTACAATATCTGTCAATAAACAGAATCCACAATAAACAATGGCAATAAACAGTAAAGGATAAACAGATTGCTTGTTTGATAGAACACAGGAGAGACAATGAGCTTATTTTCTGGAAGACTGTTAACAACCCGACAAGAAATAACAAAGATATAGCAAATAATCCAAATTTAATCATTCTGTGTAACTTCACTTTTAGGGAAAAATTCCATCCTCTTGCCAAGAGAAATTTACACATTGTGCCAAGCAGATTTATTTCTCACATAAAACAGATCTCATGGGGTCAGGGTCTCCTACGGTCTGAGAAGTGCAGTATGTCTACTTGAAGACTGCAGATTACACTTACCAAGTTTATTTCTAGGAAATGATTTTTCAAGAAGGACAAAGGCTGAATTTTTAACAAAGAACCAAATTTAGAGTGTCATGTTTAAGCCAATATAGAAATATTGTCTTTTATGATTTTAATTACATTGATGAGTCATTCTGAGAGACAAAAATGCACATTTACAAGGTTAACTGAACATGAAGAATGACTTTGGATTAAAGTAGACAATAGCCAAGGGAACCTTCAGTGTTCATATTGTAGATGTTGCTGGGAAATACTTACTATTTTGATATACTGAACTTTGCAGATTCTTTCTCATGCTCCATAGATTGTATAAACACAGATCTTGAATGGAAACTATGTGGAATAGCTGCTAAGTGACAACAAAAATTCCTCTGGACCACAAGCCTTCCATACACATTGCACTCACACATCTTCTGCCTTCAGATTTTCCTTACAGCCTATTACCTTGTGTTTAATCTGAAATAGAAAGCTTTGCCTGACAGATGCCATGATGTTTAGAAAGAGGAGTCTCTTTATTTATATAAATTCTTGACTTAATCTATTTTAATCTGCACAACAACACGACAGCAACTCTCCCTGCTTGGCACATCCCTGCTTTGTTTTGCATATGTGAAGAGAAGAATATTAGCATGCAGTGTCAGCAAACATTGCAGCTCAACCCAGCCTCAGCTTTGCTCCTCAGCCTGGAAAGATGTGTACACAGGAGACGAGCACAGTGAAGAGAAGGAAGAAGAGAAACGGGGAGAATATGAAGTCAGTGCATCACTGCATTGGCATGAAAACACACACATCTTCTCCTGCCTATTGTGTCTTGAAATACCTAATGCCAGGGTTCCTGATCCTCAGCTGACCAACTGAGGGTGAGTTTGAGATGTCCAGCTGCAAATAACCTACAGTAGTGAAGGTGGAGGAAGGACAAACCCTCCTAACAATTTGTGTCCAATTCCAACCTGAACTCCAAACAGTATAAAATGCCTCTTCCTTCCACCTACCTTGTGGGAGGATGATGGACTGAAAAAAAAGTGGTGTCTGGAAGACTCTAATCAAGCATACAGATCTTTAACAGCAATGTTTATCCTAGAGAATCTTATTTTTTTTCATGGTATGAAAATGGATATAGAGATCATTTGAAGATTGTCACATCCTACTGTGCAGTAAAAAAATACACATCAATACCTGTTTCCTCTGTGTTGAAAACAGTCTGAGAAGTTGGGTTAGGTAACATGTAGCCTATAAAATTATCAGCAATATTAACATTTCTAACACAACATCCTTCAATGTGTGTCTGTTTCTTTGAATACCAGATCTCTACAAAACCAGTCACTTTGAAGCTGTGTGGTAATCCTATGAAGATCTAAAAAAATGCACTTAGAGGAGATAAACTTCCACTATAACAGGATATAACTTGAGAAAACACAATTCTATCTTCCTGCTATTTTCAGTTTGTCCATTTTTAGTCATAGCTACCTCTGATGCTTTGATGTCCTCATAGGAAAACTGCATGGCAGGTACTCCGAGGTGGTTGATGAAATAATCTGAATCTCCCTGTATCTGCACAGAACTCACATTGGATCCTGGACATCTAGCCTTTTCCACACAGTTGAAGCTCTGGCTCTGAAAAAAAACAAACACACATCAAAGCTCTAATTAATTATTTGCAGTCAGACTCTTGAAGACTTGTAGCAGTATCTTATTTAAACAGCATTCTTTGGGTTGAAGCATCTTCAACATGGAAGAGAGTGAAGCTTTGCTGCAACATGGCTGAGTCTTTCTGAGGACAAGGAAATTCTTATCTAACTGAGATGGCAGGAGAGGCAAGAGAAGAATTAAGGCACACGGAATGTGTGAATGTCTCATGCTGGCCAGAAGATTAGAAGGCATCATGGTGCCTTTTGGAAGATTTTGAGATCTTTAATGGCTCCTAAGGAATCAGTTTTTTATTCAGTTAAGAGCATTCTCTGCCACAACAAAAATCTGGATGAGTTTATCATATTCAATCTATGATATGTCTGTGAAATGCTGAAAATGTAAAAGAATTTCCCACTATTGCAAAGTAGGGCTGAAGAGAAAAACAGAATTAAAAGGCTAAAGATACCCAATACACATCTTCTGTGTAAGTAATAAACATTTTCTGTGTAGGTTTCTTAAAACAATTCTAGTCAGTGAAATCTTTGTATTTCTTTCACGTTAGTATTTCATGGTGAAATCTTAGCAACAGAACTGTAATAAATATGGAAACGGGAAATCAAGCCCAGACTGAGTGCCACACACTTGTGTAGCTTTTAAATCTACCAGGTAATTAAACACTTAATAAACAGTAGATGTAAAGGCTTTCAACATCTATTATAGCAAATAAGCTACTTAGGTTTCTTTTCAAGAATATTAGGAAGTTGAAGTACTGGAGATTATTTGCATTTAGCTAACAGTTTATATAGTATAACATAACTTCCTCACCTCTACCTACAAAATTACAGGCTTTCTAAAAGAACAGCCTAAGATTGGTTCTACTTTAACACAAAAATACAGCAAATTCTGTATATTAAAGTCTCTGAGGTTATCAGGAAAATGTTAGTCAGAGACAAATCTTGGTATTTTCCCATTTCAAAATTAGCATAATTATTGCTTCACAGTTTCATTTCAGTGCTATGAAGAATGCAATTGCATATTACACAGTTTAAATAAAGGCTGCAGAGTCTCACAGAAAATTATTTTAAAACACCTTTAAGAAATAGCTTCCATTTCATAAGTAATTCTGAAAGGTAGTTGTATTACTCCTTCTTTCTTTATCTGCTAAGCATTTCTGCTCCTGCCATTCTTACATACATTCACAATTGTTCAAGGTCTGTCCAAAAAGTTCTAACAGAAACAGCAGAAACCCAAACAACAAATTCATTGGAAAAGGTGTTTTTAATAGCCACATTTGTATCTCCTGCAGTCTCTCCCACTCAAACCCACTGCACAGCACACATCCAGGCAAAAGCCATGGTTATGATTTTATGCATGTGTCTGTGTACAAGATCCACTGCTCCTTCCAGGAATCAGAAGGCCTTTAAGGATCCCCCAGTGTTCTACACTGCAGCATAGACTGGACCCTCCTCACCTCATAGTGCCCACCACAGCTGGTCAAGTGTCATAAATGATGAGCAGCCTGTTCTTCCTTTAATGTTTAAACGCTCACTGAATGATGTGAAATTGTGAAATAGAGCTTTTGACAGTTAATTCTGAATATCCACCAACCCCCATTTCTACCAGCCTACCAGGAGCTGAAGAGATGTCTTCCTACAGCAACCATGAAATTTAGTTTTTCTTATGCATGAAAGTTTGTATATGAAATGTTTACAGCTTTGGTTAAGAGGCCTATAAAATATGGTGGTTTTGGGGGTTTTTATCACCATCCTTGACAGTATAGGATTAATATTTTTATGGCAGCGATGTTCAATTCAATAGTACAGCATTTTAAGAGTTTAACTGCTTTATTCCACTTGTACTGTTCTGACACACAAGCCCAACAATAAATATTTAACCCAGCACCAATATAGGAGAATGCTTTACATGCAAGATGCTGTGCTCTTCCAATCTGTTTTTATTGTTATGCAGACTCTACAACGCCAACATTCTTCAACTCCCTGGTACCAACTGCAAAGTTCATATAGTGTGTTTTGCATTCATTAAACAAATTAAATGCTTCCTCAGACTCATGGACTTAAAGAATAATAATGTTCTGCAATTAATAAAACTAATAAAATTAATTTTAAAAGTCTTTAAAAATGTATCTAGAATAAACTACTGGCAACACACAATTAACTCCCATTTGTAGCGTAGCCAAACTGTATTTCTTCAGCTGGTTAGCCTTACAGGAAAAACACAGACTGGCTGTGTTTAGAGCACTCAGCTGCTCAGGCTGGGCTTCACCGTGTCAGTCAAGCCCTCCCTTCAGACTGGAGGCAAACCAAGCCACTGCTGAGCCAGGAATCAAGGACTCCTGTCAGTGCAAGGATTCACACACTACTCATAATCAAATAATTTTATTTCTCTTGAGCTCATTTTGGGCTTTAGCACCATCTTACAGGTTTATGCTACAAATTTGAGAAAATGAAGAGTACCATATGGCCAATCAAATACATTTAATTTGAGTTAATGTTCTAAAATAGATCTGACACATCTGAAGTATAATCAAGTGGGACTTCATTGCAGATCTTATTAGTTCTGGTTACTACTTTACTTGACTGCAGTTTCACTTAAAACATTACCACCTTTTGAAAATGGACTCTAAGGAGCTTTCAACAGGGTAAGTAAAGAATAAACAGTTATTCTTACAGTATGTGAGTGACCCCAGCTTCAAAACTACAACATGGAAACTTATTCTTCATGAATAATCAATCTCTCTTTCTGAGCTGAATCACCACCTGTGTCAGGGACTGGTGCAATTAAGGACCTGAGGTATAAGAAACCATCTAGAGGAAGTAAAATTGTCTAAAGAAAGAGCTACAACATTCATTTAATTCATCACAGACCTTGTAAAAATGCAGAAAGCAAGAGATTAACATCTTTATTACTGTAAATATGTGAAACAACAGGTAGTAAAGGCCAGAGAAGCTGCACAGCAAAGGACTCACAGGTCTGTGTCTCTCATCTACAAACAGCTGCCACTCTCTAGCAAACAGATCATTAGAGGCAGAAGGCTTGATGGTTCTTAAAAAAATATTAATAGATGACTGACAAAGGCTATTAAAAAAAAAAAAAACAAACAAGCCCATGGAGTTCCTAGGAATTGCATTATTTCCATGGCAAGCACATTTCTCTGTTTTTTCCCAGCTGACTATCAGGTTTGGCTATAAACATCCTGTTCTGCTGTGTCTCTATTGATTGATTATACATACTGCTATTAATGCAAATCAGCTCTTCGTGAAATTATCAGGGAGATTTAATATGGCATTTTGCCCTATAGACCTCAAAGTGTTTTTCAAATCACCTACAGGCAAGCAAGGTATCTAATATTTCTGTCTTGCCCAATATCATAGAGCAAAACAACAACATAAAAATTAAATGCACAGCATTTCCCCAATTTTGAGCCTTATCAAGCTGACACGATTCAAGTATGTGCAAAAAAATAATTCTAAACAATATTCACTCATTCTTTCTCTGTGTAGGAAAAGAAAATCTAAATGTGGTAGTGACAATTAATATGCTGTAGAGGGAGAGTTGTTGAGGTTTAAATACCCTGAATGTTACACACCACTGATGTGATGTATTTGCCTATTTATACAATGTGATCATTTGATTACCTGATTAAAGCTACACCAAGAAATCTTATGAGGTAGAGTGACTAAACCTTGCTGCATTTAATTAATGTTATATTAAGACTGAAGTTATTAATTAAAAATGAATAAAATGTTGGTTCCTTACTTAGCAATTTTTTCTTCCTGCTTATACATATTCTCATTTAAACATGTATGAAGCCTTACTGAAAATATCTAAAATCTTAACATTATTTAATGACTTTTAAGGGCAACATGAAGACTGTGGTGAAATTCAGAAAAGAGAAATTTAAATCTCAAAAATTGCCCCTAGTTTGGGTTCTTCTGGACTACACAGTAAAGTGAGAGATGTTCCTTGCACACACACGTATTCCATTGAGAGGACCTTTTCACCAGGGAAAAACAAGTCCCTCAAGAATTGTGTTTATTGAAAGTCATCAGGGACAAGGGAGTCAGCAGCATCTGAATCCCTCATGGACAGTGCAGGTGATTCTCAAACAGATCACCACAACCCCAGGGATCACCATTACACACTTAAAATTTCCCCACCACAAAAGTACTCTGTGTTTTCGTACACAAAAGCACCACACCTGGAAATTCCAAGAGTAAACAGTTTTTAAGGCTGTGCAGGAAGGTAGAACTGCATTTTCACGAGAAGAAATCTGCCTTTTAGATAAACCTCATGGCTTTAAAATAATTGTTCTTTCAAAAAGCCTGCAGGTATTCTGCATGACAGAGAAGGCCTTTTTCACCCAGAGGGGAAGAAAATGGTGACAAACACAATCCTTTCAAAAGGTCAGGTCAAACCAAGATTAGCCAAGACCCAGTTCTGATATAGTATCCAGATTTCTATTGAACCAAGGAAAAGTCAGTTTACCTAAGAAAAACAAAAATAAAATAAATGCCGAAAATAAAACTCCAGTTGTTCCTTTCAAAATTGTGTGAAGCAATTTTTGAATTTCAATGGTGACTTCCTAAAAAATGGGAAATTACAATACCAGTGGTTATAAACAATGCATGGAGAAATATCTGTGCTTGGAACAAAAAATTTAAATATATTGTTGTATGTTATACTACTTTGTAAACTGGAGTATTTTTATTTAGCTTACAGCTAGAAAACATGAGACAAACTTAATCCTGTAATTGTTGTTCAAGGCTTTGGTTTCTGTTAAGCAGTATTTGCATACTTTTAAATATTTGTCTTATTTTTTTAATAAAACATGACCATCAGTGTAGAGTCTTTAGAATAAATGGTACCTCACAAGACTAAATCACATTTTAGATGCAAAAGTTACATCAAACTGGTAGGAAATACAAAAGCAAGGTAGTAAAAAATTATATAGTGTAAATTTAATTTTCTCTCCTGCACTTTTTCTACATTTAACTTTATCTACTGACAGTCTTTCTCTGATTCCTGATGCTTGTTACATGATTCTGAATTACATTTATCCTTCCTATAACCAAATTGAAGTCCCATGCCTCATTGAGTCAAATGTACCTGTTGCCAACATTCAGCACAAACTGCTAGGAATTTTAATGGCTTTTTTAAGGAAGGTAAAAAGCAAGCAAGTATGTTCCCATTTGATAAGAGAATTTCAGAGCAATCAAATATTTAAAGCTAAAATTACATAGCATGAATTATGTAAGTGGCAAGACTGCAATGGGAATGCCATCAGCAGTTCCAAGTATCTCAGTACCTTAAAAATATAGAGTTATAAAGTTAAAAAAAAATAATTGAGAAATTGTTGCACACACCTTTGGTAGCTGTGTTTCTCCAAAGTATCCACTTACCCCAGAAAATACCGCATTAGAATTTCTTCCATATATTTTCATCAGCACTGGAAAAGGCAAACTCTCCAGAAGTCCAGGTAAGGTGACTTTGAAGACTGAATTTCCATGACCACAGGCTCAGCCTCACTATTCAGCGAGTTACATTTATTGATGGTAAATTCCAGAAAACTGCTTAAAACTGTATTCCATTACAATAGACAACCCAGAAAATACTATATTAAGAGGGAACCTGTCTCCACACCCAACACTCAAAACTTTGGATGCTTTTTTCCTTTAGAGCTTATCCTTTTTGATCTCATTTTGAATATAAATTATTTTTGATCATGCAATGGTTGCATGTGTAATTGAAGGATGCAGTCAATCTGTTTTTTGATCATGTAAAAATAGAACTCTCCTGGATTTAATGTGCTCAAGCTGTTTCTTGCTGTTATTCAGTAGCAGGAACACTGGTCAGTGTTACTTGTCACATAGACACTGTGAAACTTAGGTTTAATAAAATGCAAATAAAGTGGGTTTAGTATAAAACACTAATAATCTGGGACTTGATAAGAACTGCATGACTTCCCAAGTGTTTTGTGCCGTGGTTTGTTGCTAATATAAAAGCACTGCTTAAGTGGGTAAAAGGATTTGACAACAAGGCCTCATTTTCAAAAGGTTGGTATTTTGCACTCCAAGCCTTGGCTTGTAAAGCATTTTAAACGCCTGAAGGCATTCTCATTCTGTACCATGTAGAGTCAGAAAGACTGAACCCATTTTGCTGTAGTCTAACTTTCTGATGATCAGGTTCTGCAGTGCCACTCATTTTTGGGACCCATCATTTAAACCCTCCAAACAGATATTAAAAAATTCATGCCAGTGAGGTTACAGTCTTGCTTCTCCATAGCCCACAGGAAAAAAAAAAAAGAAGAAAGATATTACTTATCACTCTGAAGGGGACAGATATGTACACTCACTGTATTCTTTGGAGGGTTATATTTCAGGATCTCCTAAGTATCCCAAACAGGTCAGTCACCGGGAGGTTGGAGCAGCATCATTTTGCTCACTGGTCTCCAACACAACAGCACAAATAGAAAAAATTGTGAGAGAAAGCTTCCATGACATACTTTCCAGTAAAAGTGAATTAAGGCTCACCTGGTAAGGCAAACCATGGAAGTGAATTTACGGGGCTTTTAATGACCAGCACTACCCCTCAGTACACACAGCACACACCTGCAGGAGCCGTGGCTCTCATTTAGGGAACCAAATGGTTCAAAGCACACCAGAAGTCCAGCCTTCTTCTGGAAAACAAAACAAATTCAAACCACGCCACACACAGAGCAAAATCCGTGTTCGTATCGCAGCACTTCATGGTGGAAATTAGGCCCACAGCTGGGTGTAACATGGATACTACAGTTTATAACTACTCTAATTTACTACAGTTTGTGACTACTCTAATTCACATTTTCCCCAACTATCAGCATTCCCGTGTCACGCTTTCTGAGCTACAAAGACCTCAGGATCTGTGGCACTTCTACCAGAAATGCTTGCTAGCACTACTTCCCAAACAGCACCACTTGCCAACGTGCAAATCAGCTCAGCAGACATCCTCAGGAGCTTTATCACAAAGCTGACCCAGAAAAGCAGATGCACCATCCCTGCAGAGCTCAGCTGCCTGCCACCCTTTCCCCACGCAGGGGTTCGTTTCACTGGGCCGAGATCTTCACTCTGCTGTTCATGACCACAAAATAAACACACGTGTTTCACTAGGAAAAATAAAGGAAAATCATTTATCCTTGTCCTACAAGTGAACATACTACGTGCCTCATATTCCCGGCTCCTCCACATGCATTCCCAATGTCCAGCACTGTATCAGCTCTTTTAAGGGATCTAAGAATCCTATGGGATCATCCTGCACACCTCTAACAATGCACACAGAGGCAGGACAGACCCCAACACCACATTATCCATGTAAGAGGGGACACATTTATAAACCATCGTGGTACAGCCAGTGCAACGGTCAGGTTTTTAAAGTCGGGGAGAAATTTGCCATCACAATCTCTGATTTTATTATAGTAATCAAAGATCAAATTTCAGTTGTAATAGACACAAATGAAGAAAATTTTTTATGGCACAGAACACCAAAAATCAGTAATTCTTTGGAAGAAGTCTCTTGACACATGGGTAAATTATAGCAAATCTTTCCTCATGGCACCAGCCTGGAATAAGGCCAAAGAAATTTACTGCTGACAAAGCTTTACCTTGCCCTGAAACCTGCAGTCTGACACTGAAACTTCTTAATAGCAATTCTGCATGAACAAATCACCCCCTCCAAGCCACACACAAAACCTATTTTTCAGTCTTTGAAATGGGAAGTCGCTCCCCCCACTCCATACAGACCATGAAGGTCAATAAACCACCATCATATTTTTCATATAAAAACCCTTTCCTGGACTTCAATGGGAATTGAGCAAATGGTATAATAACAGTATTTGCACTTAAGATATCAAGTATCTGTAGAAATTGAATTTTCCAGGAAGATAATCACAAAGCAGATTTATTAAAGTGTGTCAGCACCACAAATGCAGGCCTCCAGGCTCCACTGCGAGATAAATTAAATGACCCAAAAGATGTCAAATGATTTTATTTTTACAGCACTGGGGTACTGTAATACTCTTTTCCTGACTGGATTCTTCCAAGTTTTATCTACTAAAACCACAAGAAAGCATCCTTGCCTCTGTACAGCAAAACAATAGCAGTGAGGAAAGGAGAGAAAAACCTAGAGAAGGGAAAGCCATGTGGTCAAATGACTTTTCCTTTCTGGTTTCCATAGAAGTTCCCCTGAACTTGGTTTTAAAAACTATGAAATATTAGGGTTTGGGAGAAAAGCTCCAACTACTTGAATAAAATGTGGTTGTAACCAGAATCTGGTTTAACATTCTGTTTTAACATGAATCTCATCTAGTCCAAGAAACCTTGAAAAGATTTTCAACAAAACACACAGTAGACAGCTATTACCCAAAACTCATCATACATCTAAATGATGTATTTCTTTGTGCTCTGAAAATTAGGGTTATTATCTGAGATCTTTCCAAAACCTAAGCATAGCATTGAATAGGGATATTGTAATTTCTATGTACTGTCAAGTACCACAGGACTAAAACCACATTTAAATTTTGTTAAGGGAATGTGGAGTCTTATTAACAAGGTTTCAGGGATATGTCACTGCTTTCCGATAGAAAGCAAGCAAATCACAGAAAGGCTGATAATCTATTTTATTTCAGAACTGATTAGCAGAGTTCTACACTACAGACAACTGATAGCTTCTAATTACTGCACAATATAATCTAAGAAAAGTATCTATAACATTATATTTCAGGTTTCATTCTCCAAATTCCGATCTTTAAAAGTTAATTTTGATGCAATAAAATTGAAGTTTCTGAAACAATGCATTCACAGTCTGTAAGGGAGAAATGTTTGCACTTCACAAATTGAGAAAACAAATTGACAAATCCAGTAAAGTGCAATCTAAAGCTATTTGCTCTGGTAAGGAACACTAATGAATGCTACATATATGTATTTCTGAGAATACTAAATAAAACGGCATCTACATGAATTTTCAAAGGTGCAGATTCTAGTCAGCAGTGTGGAAAAAATTTACTTTGCAACCCAATATATTTTAATGGGCTAAAACTATTGAATCCCATAAACATGAGCTCATTTTTTCCTCAGTATTAAATCTTTCTCTGTGCACTCCACCTGCCACAGTTTCTATCTCTGGCCTCACTGCTATAATTGTATATGCAAATAAATGTATGGATAGGAATAGTTTTCCTAAGCTCCCAAGTTTTATTCATAGATACTAAATCAAGTCTGCCTTTGCACAAACACACACATACATATTTTCAAATTATAAACTGCCTGGAAGCTCCAGAACATGATTTTCATTGTCCTGGTTGTTTCATTGTCCATGGATGGTATTTATATAAGAAATCACATGTAAGAACTCAGATGTATTTAATAACATCCTTTCTGCCACAATTGAGACTTGTGGGTCTGAAGCCAAATACAGCACTTATCCTTTACTTTATCTACTTTATCTACTTTGTCTACTTTATCCTTTTCTTTAAAAAAAGGGAACATTCTTATACTGAGATCAGTTGTTTTCATGTGAGTGGCAGGTTTCTATCCAATAAATGACAAAGGTGTTGACTAGTACTGAATTTACTGCTCCTGTCTGAGAAATGCTGGTAGAAAAAGCTCCATTCCAAGCCGGTTCTCCATTGACATGTAACACCTCTGAAAATTTATCAGTCAGTCTGTATAAACTGGAAATCCATGATTAATAATTATCCTAAACTGCTGTTTTTATAGTGATTTCCAGAGTATCACTGAAGATGTTACATAAAAGTCTGTGCTGCCACCTTTACAAAATAAACATGGAATTCCTTCAAAAGTTTAAAAATTATTTTCATGACATAGAGATGTGATGTGCAAAAAAAAAAATCTGACTGGCATTAATTACCCTCCTTCTAAATTGTATTTAAATCAATTATCACTTCATTTTATCTTGAGTTATTATCAATATTTATCAATCGACAATTACAGAAGTCACTGCCAAGTCTCTTTTGTAATGTTGATTCAGTGCTATCTCTCTTTTAGCTTCTGGAACACCCTTGGCCACCACATTTCAGAGCCCATAGCTCATTTTATAAGATACCCTGGATATCACGTTGGCTACCCTGGGCTCTGTTGCCCTATGGCATCTTGAGACACTACAGCACAATTAATTCAAGCTTTTTCTTCATTTCCCTGACAGGATGCCACAGCTCCTTAATAACTTCCAATTACAGATTTTGTGCATACTTAAAAATTCAATATTTACATAGCAAGACAGAGAAAATTACCTATATTGTCTTCTCCCATTTTTATGATTTCTTATTAGCTAATCTGGAAAACGTCAGTCATATGGTAAAAACTAATCGAAAATCCACTTCCCTTGCTGAGACACATCAGTTAATTTCAAACACCAAATTTCATATTAACTTTGAGGAAGATGTATCAATTCTCTGAAGCTGATATTCAGTGCACAAAGTGTGTAATCTTTTTTTCAGTATAATGATAGCTTTTGTTCAAAATGTAAAAAGGAGACTGCAAAGAAGAATAAAGATCACCCATGGAAGGAAGGGAAAACAAACATTGCTCTTTAACTGTGGTGACTTCAATAAATGCCAAATTATTGTGATAGAAGCACTGTGATGGAAGTCAAGCACAGATCATCTGAGTAAGTTTCAAAATCTTGTACACTGGAAGCTGAAACACATCAGAGAAACTAATTTTTGCAGTAGAGTGAGGAGTTGGATCAAATGATTGCTTGAAGCCCTTGTAAGTTTTGTTTTTGTGTCATCGAAGGTGCTTTACATATTCATTTGTATGTACATTCTACCTCATCACACCTCCTATTTGGCATCTGTGAAATAAAATTCTCATTTCCTTTCTTAGAAAAAAAAAAAACCAAACCAAACCAACTAAAAACCCAAACCAAGCAAACTGCACGTTTGTCTCATTTATAACAATTTACAGGGAGAAAAAGATTTTATGTGATTCTTTTTGCCCCTCCCAATTCTCCAGAGTCTCAAAGAAATATTTACTCCAATATAATTGGTTTCAAAGCACCCTCGATTCTGAGCATTCAGTTCCATTTTAGCTGTGCAGGTAACTGTTCTACAGGCTTACTTGAACATATTTTCTAAAAAAGATTTATGATACTTTTGTGGGGTTTGGTATTAATTAAATATTTTGACTGACAGCTGCAAATAACTACTTGTTTCAAATAAAAATCTAATCATTACACAAAGCTTGATAAGCAGGCCAAATGCAAAACATTTAGAAATAACATTAAAAATGGTCATGCTCATGTTAAAATAAAAAATGAACATGTTAAAACTGAGGGGAAGCTAGTTCCCAATTTGATTTTTTTAGGGGGTGTTTGTTTTTAGAAGTCTCCCTTCTAGTGCTGAATTACCTGTTGAAGGTAGAACACTGAGCCTTTTTTAAGTAATTACACAATATTTATCTAATCAAGACAAGGATGATGTGTTACAACGCAGAGAAGTCAGCAGCTCTCCTAAACCTTTTGAAAGAAAACTTAAAGCATTTAAAGTGCTAAAATAGAAGGCTACAAACAGGTTTTGAAATCCCTTTCAAAGCTCTGTCAGGAGACAGAGGTTGCAGCGTTGTGACCTTTAGCTGCCGCACGAAAGCTTTTTGCAGAACCTCCAAGAAAACTATTTCTTGCATTTTGGCTTTTCCTGACATCTGAGATTATCTGCTGTAAAATTTTCTCTGTTCTATTCAGTGAAGTCTCATTCTGTGTGTACTTCAAGACAGGAGTAATACTATGGGAATTGTGGCTCTTTGACTCAATAAATAAAAATGCAACTCAACTACATTACTAATTAAAACCTAAGGAATAACTTGGAAAATACAGATATTTTTCATGTATATTCAATTGGCTTGAAATTGCTTTTGAAATTTCACATTCCCTGTTTATGGTGTCCCAAGAATCTCCTTTCTAGCTCTGTTTAGTCTTTTTTTTTTTACACTACAGAAGACACCATCACCAGAATCTGCTTGTGGTAAACAGATGAAGAATGAACAAATCAGGCAAACCCGAGAACAGTTCAAGTTTATGCTTGTGATTATTCAAACTATCACAGTTTTAAATGAATTTGGAATGATTTTCCTCACACCTGATTTCAAAGAATTCATCAAAGGAATTCTAACTTCTTGCCAATAGATATGCCTAAGTTAAAATTTTTAAATATATTTTTTTTTCCTTTTGATGACTGACATTAACAAGGTGAGATGTTTGGGGATTTCTTTTTTTTTCCTTCCTAAATTTGAGTATTTCTTATACAGGTATGCCTAAACAAGAGACACAGAATTTCAATTAACAGGCTTAAAGCAATCAAGCTTTTGTTTTCACATGTAAGAACTGTTACTGCGACAACACTGAAATTAAAGGGAGGACATTTTCATGTAACAAATATATGCCAGTCACTATAATTTTGAGTTGATTTTTAAACCTGAACCCTACAAGACATGTAAGAGTCCTCCAAGCATGACAAGGGTCCATGTTGAAAGAGAACTTCCAACCTCAAAACTTCTCAGCCTGAGCAGGAATTCCAGACTCTTCACTGCACCCGCTGGGGCTCAGGTCAACATTTTCACCTCAGTTACTGGCTTACCATTCTACAGGGGTACTTTTACTCTTCCTGGGAAAATCAGCTTAAAAACCACCCAAACCAAAACAAAAAACCCCAAAGAAACAACAAAAAACCCCCATCCAAACCAAAAACTCCCCCCAAAGCCCCACACCTTCCCAGGTTTCTACAAATCTTCACTTCTTCCCACTCCTCTGATTTCTGTGACTTGCTGAGTACTCTATGAAACAGCTCACAATTTTACAACATAAAAGAGAGGTACATCATTTAAAAGGAAACATCTTCATGCTTGTCCAAAGAACAGTCAATCCCAGCTCCAAGGCACACGGAGGCAGAGGGAGCAGGAGGGTGTCAAAGAGCACCTGAAACCTTCTCCTTCGCAGGCTGTGAGGTTTAGCACGCTCAGAGAGGCCAGACTGCCTTCAGGCAAGGTTAAATATATATGGCATTACTAAAAATAGGACACTTTTTTATTCATAACAAACAAATGGCCTGCTTTTCACTACCCAGGTACTTTTTTTTTCTAACAAGGATCTACAAACTTAAGAGTAAATTGTGCTGCACAAGCTATTGTGGACCAAACAACATTACACAAACTTAAGTCTCATTTCAGTTTATATTAATTTTTATCAATTCTGATTTAAAGGTGCTTTCTTTCTTTCTGGTTATTTGGCCATACACCTAATTTTTGAACGTGCATTTATTTCCCATGGGCTCTTTGTGTAGTACAGCTTATACCTATTTAATTTCATTCAGAAACATAGTTAATAATGATGAGAGAAACATCAAGAGAAACTTTTCAATGATTTCTGTTTATGTAGAAACTTTAAAATATCCAGAGCTCTCAATCTATCTTCTTTTGTAAGAATTAAAAGTTTACTTTTAAACTCTCTACATGAAAGGTTTTTCTATCACTAAGAAAATGTCTTTCTATTATCATGAGAAAGTCAGTTTTGAAGGGAAATAATCAAGATGCAATTTAACACAGGAATATTTAGACAGAAGTGAAGTTAACTTTTCTAATACTGTAGTCTGGCTAAAGTGTCTGGAAGGGAAAAACAATTCCCTTACATAGTACAGCTCATTATATGAGACAATATTAACTAGATTGGACAATAGGAATCTTGAACCAAACCCCATTTTTTGCAGCAGAAAAGGAATTGCTTCCCTAATCCAGTTACTACTCCTAAAGGTAATAAAATGTTCAGATTTATTCCACTTCATTCACAATGGCTATCAAAGTAGACATTTACATTTCAAATCAAGAAAACCTTTCTGAAAATATACATAATTTATACCTGTATTATAAATCTATGTAAATGCAGGGAAGGACATGGAAGCAGAAAGCTTGAGTCACCAGGAACAAAGGAATTGTACCAGATCTCCAATAAGATCACAGCTGGAAAACTGGTTCATTATTACATTATGTCTTGCTAACAAACTCTTTTCTCCACGTTTAACAGCAGTAGTATTTTCATAACACCAAAATATGTGAGTAGGTTAAATTACTTACTGTCTGAATCAGCATTTATGTATTAAAATTGTTCAATTTGGAAGAAGAGTGAAAAAATATGTAACAAAGCAGCATTTTATCAAAATGAAAAAGTGGTTAAAAGATGCAAAAAAAACCCTCCTGCAAATCAAATCCACCATTAAATGAAACTTTTCACATTGGAGAAGCAGCATCTTAATGAATTTAATAGAGCTGGCAATGAAGTATTGCCAATTATATTAACAGCATCATTCTAACACAGTTAGGAATTCCTGAGATAGAAGTTCACAGCATAAAGTTCTGACTTGCAAGAGATTTTCTTTTGTTCTCAACACAAATATAAAAAGTAACACCAGCAATCAAATCTAACACTAAAAGTGATAATAGGTAAAGACTGAAAGCTCATGGGGAAGCAATAGTCTTCTGTTTTAAGGCATAGAACAAGCAATTCAAATAATCATGTTTTTTCTTATTTACAACTACTGATATATGACACTAGGAGATCCACTATTACTGCTGACAATATTAAAAAATGAGAAACATATAGAAGTTGGAAGAAGAGAATCGATGCTGACATTAATGTAAGATTTTAAAAAATCAGGAAATAATGATAGTAACATCTGTGCAGAAGTTTATCTTTGGTCCTACTTCATAAAGAAAAAAGAGCTTTCTGTCAATAACAACACCTTTAAATGTAGAGATGTTTTATGCCTTTTACTCCATTAGTGGAAACAAATACTGATAAATAGCATGGAAGAATACTTGGCACAGTCATTTTTAATGATCAACTTGTTCATCAATAGCTTTAAATCATTCTTTTCCTTGGGAGACAGGGGCAGTAAGTTTTGTTGGGCTCAGAAGTAACAGCAGACCAGGAGTCTGATGGTCACACAATCAGTTAAAAGACAACAGCAATGAATTTATGTTTCATAATAACTTTTTTTTTTCTTTGTGACATGTCCATTATAGAAAAATCATTAACGGCCTTATTTACAGAGAATGAATCCCAGCCTCGAAAAAACCCAATTTACCAATGACACTCTGCCAACAAATGGTGATTCACCAACTGAGCAAGTGAATTAACCATCATTTTCCATACAAAATAACAGTAGACAAAAATATAACTTGGCAGGACTTCCCTCTTGTTAATGTGGACACTAATTAGTTATATAAAAAATATTTGAATTAAATATGTCAAGGTCTCAGAACTGTTTGAGCTCCTCTTTGCTTAATTAATCCAAATATTTAAATTTGCTTCTTTGTGTAATTTGGTGTTTCAACCAGAATCCCACAGACAGGCATATCAAATTATTATTTGCAGATTGCTTATGTAGCTCCCTTTTGAAACCTGCAACTAATATAAAGATATAATCCCTTTATACAAAACATTCTTTAAGAAACATGGTCTCTGTTAATTAGCCAAGCACTTACCCTATTCTCTGATTGCCAGACCTCACGTATCAGACAAGTTATTAAGTTTCCTGATTCTTCTTATCATTGTTGAGTTTAGAATATCCACACAAACAACATTTCGCTAAAACTTCTTCCCTACTTTTCCCAGAAATTAAGGGAAAAAAAATATTGTGGAAGCTGCAGTGATTAACGACTGCTGAAAATCTTATTTTAAGAAAAAAAACCAGTACAGAAAGCAAACACTGCTGTGTGCATTGGGCCATCTTAGCTCACCATTTCCCCACAGTTCTCTTTAAATTATGTTCCTTGCAGCATCCACAGAGCGCTCTGCACTCAGTGTGGTTTATACTCGAGCTCTCTTTCACAGGACAAACTACAGTTTTTCACTGTTATCCCTGGAATCCTAACACTCCTACTCTGTAGGCTTTTCTAACACATATTAACTTTCCCTAGGAATACATTCTCCCGCTCTTTCACACACAACTTTAGCACTGCAGTGAGCACTGAACAAAACCCCAAAAATGGTGAGATTTCAGTCTCCCTTACCTCTAAACAATGTTACAACACTGTTTAGCAGCAGAAGGAAAAATAATGCATGACAGTTTCTTTTGTTGTGGGCTAAAAATGGAATTAAATTATGAATTCTACCACTGAATCCAAAGGCACAGTGCAGGATCTTCCATGTATTCAGAAATTATGGAAAACTTCCATCTAACTAAACAAGACAGGCTAATATATCTTTTCATTTTAAAATGGACTGATACCATTAATTCTAAATTCCTGTTTCACCTTCTTTTCTGTTCTAACCAGAGCTCACACAAATTAAAATTATGCTTTTCTCTTGTTTGAATTTTTAAGCTCTTTTTTGCAACCTGCACCTGGCAGCAAGAATCTCATGTGAATAGACTCACAATTTCTTCAAGATGTGATGAGCTCCAAAAAGTCACATCTCACCCCATTTGCACAGTCATAACTTACAGGTAGTCTGTAATTAGATTGTCTTCCTGGCAAGTACTGGAAGTAGTATCAATATTCTTTATAAGCAGATCAGTCTTCCAGAGAAACCCTTCTGGACACATGGCAAACTGTGAGCACCCATGGGAACAGCAGAGGATCTGAGCTGGGCTGCTCCATCCCTGTCAATACATCTGACATGAATTCAGAAACCTAGCCAGCATTTGGAAGAAATAATTCCTATAAATCTTTTTAATGTCACAAACTGTATGACAGTTATATTAATTACAAATAATAATATCCTACAGAAAGGAAAGGCATACAGATGAAATCCTCACAGACATTTTATCCTTCACTTTTTAAATGGGGCTTTAGGATAAACATGCAGAAGGGATGCACTCTCAAAATTAAAGAATTAGAAGTGAGATGGAAGGTGTTTACTGGGACTTGAAAACAAAGACAAGATGTTCTAGTCATGTTTTATTAATTAACAGGTGCAAGGCAAGGCTGCTAAGAGGGGCTCTTTCCATACTGCTGAACAGAACACAACTGCTACTACAATAATTACAAAATATTATTTAACACCACAGAAATAAAGCAGAAGTTTGCTTCCTTTTCAAAACAGAGGGCATGAATGTAACACCCACACTGATATGGCATTTATTAGGATGAAAGAATCGAGTCTTAATAAAGTGATAAATAGATAATAAAGAGACTGTCTCAAAGCTCCAGACAATTTCATTTTCAGATCACTGTCATGGACCGTGTTGTGGAAGCAAAGAAATAAAATGAGAAAAAACCAAATAGCTCAAGGACCTAATGTAATAAACTTACTCCCTTGAATGGCAAGTACTTGTTTTAATGGAGACAGAACTGCCAACACCACTAGGTTAGCAAAAGGCTAGCAACTTTTCAGGATAGTATTTCTTGCAAATACAATAGCTAAAACTGATAATAAAATTTGAATTGACATATCTGTAACACCTGCAGACTCACATATATAACATTATAAATAATTTCCCACAAATGGAAGAATTTTTCCCTCTGAAACGATGTTGCATCACATTTTTCATAATACTTACACAGGATAAATCAGATTCTTTCCATGAGGAAATTACCACTTAAACACTGAACAGGAGAAGTGGTTAAGACACTGCTAAGAAGCAATTTACTGATATAATTTTACTAACTTAGTTGAACAATTGCCAAGCCAGATCAGACTTAAGCTGCATTTAATCCAAGATGCAGCTTTGAGGAGTGTTTTTTACCAAATACTTCAGAGGCAAGTCAAAGAAACATCAGAATAAGTATTCATTTGGCAAACATACAGAAAAAAACATCTAAAAAGCATAATTTATGAAAGTGAAATTGAACTCCATTTTAGGCATATCACTTCAAACTGGTTTTGTAATTTAGAACGTGCCTTACACCATTTTCCATTCATGTAAAATATTGATAAATTCAGAAACCTCAGGAACAGCAATAGGGTCATTAGTTGAAGGCCTGCCAGTGCCCCCGTGGGATATTCTGACTCCAGGTGAGCTGCACAGGCATCAGTGAGCACTGAACCTGACATACTCCCTTTAGACAGTATTTATTAGGGTGGGAGTAACACTCTCCCTGCGTGTCATGTTACATCTGGTAAATATACAGGTTTAAATGCAAATGGAGAAACAGTCTGGAAAGACCTGATTAGGGTGAGGAAAACGTGCTCTGTGCTGAAGAATAACAAATATGTTACTTTAAAGCTGCCAAAAGGTAAAAAAGCTGTAGGGCATGCAAGTAATGTCAGACTTTGTCTAACAAACAGGTGAAATGAGTTATCCCTTCCAACACTTTGATCTATTATTTTTTAAAATAAAATTTAACCTGCTTACTTTAAAAAAAAACAAACAGTTCATGTGTATTTGTGAGGTTAAAATTCTTAAACAAAATAACCAGCTATTGCTGTGTAACATCAACTGATCTTAAGCAGGTTAACCATGTAACCTCATAAGCCACAAGTAAAACCAAGTACTTTTTTTCTAACCTCTGCTGCCAGCTGCTGAAGAGAAGGGGATGCAACGGGGCGTAAAGTTGAGTTGCCTGTGACTGGATTATGGAGGCTAACATAGGCCACAACATTTCTCTGAAGAACGCTCCTGAGATCCTGCAACACAAGCAGAGAAATGGTTACTACTATGCATCATTCTAATTCAGCCTGGTTTTGTTCTTTTGGTTGCTTCTAGGAGAAAACTGCACCCTACATTTCCATCCCCCGTGATTCCCCAAGTATTCGTTAACTACTGCTTCTCACAGTATGCTCTCATGAACTTCAAAGGATATCTTAGTGCTACTTCTCCACAGAGTAGAAGTTATAATTCCATTTCACACATCATCTAAGGAAAATGCAAACAGGTCTGGGAGGAATTAAAAATTACTACACTTGTAAGGCCAAAAATGAAAATATTACACACTGAAACAACATGTTGGCATTTTAAACTTATGCCTGACAGAAGACAAACTTCAAAAGCAATCATAATCAACAGTTAAATAGACTCAAATATTTAGAGACCAAATTCAGATTTGAATTGCATAACTTTCCCAGTGTTTCCGTTTTATTATTTTTTAGACTATAAAAATAGCATGTACAAACTGTTTCAATTATTATCTCTTTTTTAAAAGGATCCCCTTTGCCTTCTCAGTAATGAGTTCCTCTTTGCATGAAGTGGCTCTTTATATTGAACAGAAGGGGTGTAACGCAATTACATCTGATGCAAAGCTGACTTGAAGTGGAACTAAACAAATTTTGCTTCCAGCCTGGATCTTTTCAATTTGATTTTTTCACCCCCTCTTGTTTCTGAAGAATAATCATGTTGGAAGTATGAAATTTCAATGAGGGCTGGCTGCTTCTTATGCACAGTAAAAAGCAATTAACTCTTTATTTTATCTACAGTTTTAATTCATCAAACCATTAGAGTTGGAAAAGCAGCCATGAAATTCTCTGCCTAAAGGAGTAGCAACACCTTTAATTTATGACCTGAAGTCTACTTTAGCCATGTATGATCATCAATACTTTTTGAGGTATTTTCTTTCAACCAGCTGATTCCCATTCTGTTGAAAGTAAGAGCCCAAGGAATTGTCTGTTTCAGACTGTATCCATCTCCTTAGCACAAATCTGTGAGAAGTGAATCAGGCTAGCCATGGAGACACTGCAAGGTTTATTTAATTAATGTAAACCACAGCATGGTTGTCTTCTTTCTCTCTTGATTCGCTTCTCCCCACACTAAGCCTATCGATGGAAAATTATTAAATATTAAACCCTCAAGAAGGTGAAAAAGCTCTCTGAGCTCTTTCTGTGCCTGTGTCGTTTTTTGAGGTTTTCCTCCCTCTGTCGAACCCTGGCAATGCCCTTTTACAATGCTGTGCTGAATTAGGGAGGGAGATCAGCTCCCAGAGGTGCTGATGTGCAACTCCACAGCCACGGCAACATCCTGGCACCTCATTATCCCCAGGAACAGCCTCAAGAGATGTTTTCCCTGGATTTGCTGTGCAGCACATGAACGGACACAGACAGACCTCAGAGAGAGCTCATGAGCCACGATTTCCACGTGGTAGTTTCATACTCTTGCCACGCTTTCAGCAGAAGGAATCCTCACTGCAGTGAGTCCTCCCAGAGCAGTTTTACCTCAGCCCACTCGTAGGAGCCAACGTTGCCCAAGGCTGTTCCTCCCCAGGAGCAGAAGAGCAGGGTCCTGTCAGGCCTCCAGCCCCTCTTCACCTTTGGCATCAGGGCTTGGAGCAGGGCTGTGATGACAGCAGTGCTGCTGGCCCAGCCCTGCCCTCCATAACCCTCCAAACTGCTGTGATGGCTACCAATGATGACATATCTGTCTGAAATGAGAAATAAAAAAAAGACAAAAGAAAAACCAAAAAAAAAAAACAAAAAAAAAAATTTTTTTTTCCTGGATACTCAGATTAAAAGAATTCCAAAGAACCCTAAAAATGAACTGTATTGGTAGTGTGCAATGTCATTAATGCAACACAAAGTTGTCAACAAAAATGTATATGATGACATGCAAGACAACCATACAACAATAATACATAAAACTGTGAGTACTACTTAAAAATGAACTGGTAAATAAATATATGTATACAGTTTCCTAAATTAATCCCCATGCCCTTGCCTTCCTTGTTTGCTTATTGCTCTCCTTGTAGATCTGATATAGACCACTTTTACAGCCAGGACTAGGTCATATAGACAATCATGCTCACAGTAGTGTGTTATGAAAAAAAACCCAAAATAATAAGCCAGAAATAATCTTCAGTACACATCAGCATCCAAAAGAAAAAGAAAAAACAAACAAACAAACAAACAAATAGAAAACAAAAGGTGTGGCAATACAATGGGAAACATAAAGAAAATACACAAAGTATTAGTACTCCCTCACCTGGAAGTTCAGTGCTCACCACCCTATCTCAAAAAAGACATGGCAGAAACAGCAGTGGAGCAGCTGGCAAACAGCTTAGAGATCAGGACTTAGCCTTCTGTGGAAGGAGACATTAAAATACCTGGACTGAAGGTTTAGAGAGGAGACATGACAGAGGGATAGAGATAATGAATGATACAGAAATGCTAAGTCACACCTAGCAGCTGTGTTAATGCTGGAAGAAATAATTTTATAGAATGAAAAGCAAGAAGTTCCAACCTGACATAAAGAATATGCCTATGGGTACTCACAAAAAAAAAACCAAAAAAACAAAAAAACAAACAAACAAAAAAAAAAAAACCAAACTTTTTTTTTCCAGAGAAATAAAATTAAATCTTCATCTCTCAAGGTATTAGGTATAACCCTAATACCACTCACAAGGGGAAAAAAATCCCTTATTTTACTCCAGAGCTGGTGATGTGTTGTGAAATAACATGACTGACTGGTGTGACTGAGGCCTGTCAAGATGTCCAAGCAGAGTTATTCTGAATGGACTATTAAACTATTAGACCTTCTGTGTGAGATGAATTCACAACCCTCTTTGAAGGAGTGTTTACTGGTTTTGCTCTGATATTTTGTAAAGTCTCCTTCTGGCCCAGATCTAGACTTTTAAAGCTGTTCTTTCTCTATTTCAGGATACCAATAGACAACAGAAGAACAGTTATCAGCAGTGAAGAACAGTGATGCCAGACCCACAAGAATCCCTGAGTGCCATTTGGGTTCCAAAAAGTGCAAAAGTTTTCTTTTTCCTTCTTTAACCAAGTGAACTCGTTCACCTGCTGTCAGTTGATCACAATGCAGCAGCAGAGAGTTGGCCACATTTTGTATTTGCTTATAAAATTAAAATATCTACTCTGTATGTTTTGCAGTGACTTCTGCCTGGGAACAATATTAATGGAACGCTTTGATTAAAAAAGCATTCTCTATCAAACTGGAGTTTTACCAGTATTGTTCAACAAAATGTTTGAACATGTTGTTTAATAAGAAATCAAAAATGCTTTACAAAGAAAGGATGTGCTATGTACCTATAACACAATATTTTCAATCACCTGCTTGGGGGGTGTGGAGGTATGGAAACAAGAATTTCTTTCTAAAAACAGATATGCAAAGTGTCAATCTAGACTTAACATAATAATTTAATGTAACAAAATGAAATCTAAATCACATAATTTTGCAGCTTGTGTGCTGCACCATGAAACACTTAATCACAGGTTGCACTGACAATGAAAAAACATAGGATTTTCAACTCATTTAATGACAGGAATTAGGAACCAAAATGGCCTTACAGGCCTCTAGGTCATTAATGGAAGTGCCACTAACACAGGGGGATCAGACAGGATCAATGCTTGCCTGTATAATAATTTCTGTTTAGCCTTTGAACAGACTATGTGAGAGGTGAGAGACCTTATTAAAATAATTCAGGATAATTTGATTGAGAATGAAGCATCAGCTTACTGCTGGAGATGCCAGCTGAATGAGCAGGGGCAAAACGTAACAGCTGGTTTCTCCTTTGAAATTCTTCATCTTTGCACATCTCTCCCTCAAATAGAGGCAATTCCCTAAAGCAAATGACTGCAGGAAAAGCATAGGAGAAAGGATGGTCATGCTTGCAGACCATCCTGTCCTTTCTCAGAATCACGTGGCAAAAAAAGAAAAAAGAGAAAGGACTAGAGATAGAAAAATTTCCATCAGATACCCTTGAAGGTGATAAGACAGGAGAGTGTTCAGGGTAGTGATGGGCTGGACAACAGGGATTTATCATTAGAAAGAGTCTCTTCATCCTGTCTTTTCTTGTTACACATCCCAGCTTCAGCCATGTCCAATAGAGCTATAAAATCAGTGTTACGTTTTTCAGGTTTTAAAATGCTACCAACTATCACATTTCATCTATTCCTAAATATTTTAACATTTTAGTTACACTTCAGATGCTCGTTTTTACTCCTCAGATCAAATGCCAGCTAAGGTCACCATTACAGAGGCGTGCTTGTCTGTATGTGTGTGTTAGGTGGTCTTTAAGCAAAAAGAAATAAATTCCACCCTTGGTGACGCTCTGCAGTCTTTCATTAAGCACTAAAGATAAATTTTGCCTTCTTTCTGCACTTCTGTGAACATAAAGGTGAATATTTCATGTGTATGAAACGAGCAAAACCCCATCAAAATGACAGAGAATCAATGCCATGAAAATATCAAGATTCAAAGCAGTTGAGGAGGAACGACTCTAGTGTCAACCAGGAAGAGTAGGGAAAGAAACAAAGGTTTAACATTGATTCTGTACAAAATATTGCAGTGCATTAGACATTTAACTTGTGCCTGTACTAGAAGACAGTTGTTATGGCTCTTGTTGAGCCAGACATCCATGGGACAAACTGTTGCCATCTGCTACTGACTTCACTTATTTATATATCCTTTGATTCCTGAAGTTCAGCATATATTGGCAAACCTCCAAAAAGTAGTTTCTGATTAAAAATGTAATAATAAGATGAAAGGTTCAGGTATAGAGAAGACAGAAGACTTGTTTCTACCTCAGCAGAAACTGAAGCACACTTTTCATTATTTTTCTTGCCGCTCTTTCACAACTCAGAAGACAGAATGTCTAAACATGGCAGTTTCTGCCTTTCCAACTCCATGACAGCTATTTGCAAAACATTAATAATTGCAGACTGGTAACTTCAAATTCATGAAGGAAATTAAATCCTTCATAGAAATTAAATTCACTGTGCTAATTGTTTGCTCTGCTGCTTTAAACAAACAAGAAGTCTGGTGAGAAGTATAGAGTTCTGCATGCACAAAACTGAGCCGTTATTTCACCAGCAGAAACAAAATTTTCTCCACTTCCTTCATTCCATTACTTAAAATATGAAATGACTGGCCCACCTCCTAAGGGACTATAAATAAATTTCCATCCTTTCCTCATAAAGATAAATAAAAGAGTATTAAGGCAAGTATGATGATGTTTTTGTGATCATCTGCACACTAGAAATTCTTTGTGCTATTTAAGTACCAGCAACAGCATTCATTCATATTGCAGAAACCCTTCACCTTTTAGGTAAATTCACTAATTAACAAAATAATCTCAAAATGATCTTATGATATCCTGATTATAACATTATTTATGTTCAGCATCAAAGGACAAAGGGGGTTGTGCTTTACATCCCAGTTACACTTAGAGTTCTATTGTTCAAACATCAGACATAGAGAACAGGAATTATTATTCATAAAATTGTATAAAAGTAGCTTAAGGCATGATTGAGACACAAAATAAGGCTGCAGCAAGTGTTAAAACCATATTAAAACTAAAACCATTAAATAGTTACTTGGTACAAACTACTGATACTCTCTGTGGTCCATGTGCAACACCTGCTGCTCATGTAAAAATATGCTTTTTGTAACTACAATATCCCCTTCAGCTCATTCTCTGTTTAACCCCCACATATTCTGTCTTGTCATAAATCACAAAATGAGTACAGAAAAGTCTTTTTCTTTCCTCTGTATTAGTGAATTATCTGGCAAAACAGGATACTGATCCCAGCTATGACTCCCACTCATGGTGAAACAAATAATCAATACAGATGACAAAGGGATACTTACCAGGAAATACAGCTCCTTTTAGATATCCAATGACATTAGAAATTGTCTTGTAAGTTGTGACAGACTGAATATTCAGACTGATTGTTTTTTTACCTGTTAGAAGATGAAAAAAAAAGAAAATGTTAAACTTATTTACCCAGCCAAGAAATGTACAGGCTGAAGATATAAATTCCAGACACATTAAAAAAAAATAATTTAAAATGAGAAGGTTTTTTTAAAACACCTGAACAGAAACCAAAGATGTAAATATTAAGTATGACATTATTTTCTTAGTCCCATTTTAGCAGCATGATTCAAAGATGGAATCTCAAAAGAGATCTCTACTCATTGAGTTAAAAGATCATTGAATTCACTCAATAAATGCTGCCAGAACACAACAGAAAAAAAAAAAAAAAAAAAATAAAAAGNNNAAATTACCAAAAAAAAAGCCACAAAAACCCAACAAAAAAAAAAAAAAAAAAAAAATTAAGAGTAGGATTTACATAACTCTGATAACAAAATTTGCCTTAATCTTTATATGTTTTTCTCACCTAATCCTTCACCTAGGTCAATCTATCAATAACATTCACAAAATTGTACCTGGTTTATATTGCATTTTCTTCTGGAGAAAAGCCCCTGTATTAAATCAGATGGGAACAGTCAGACCTCCCCACAGCTTTGCCAGCCCAGCCTTTGGTGATGCTCTTGTGCACATATGCCAACAGAAGCCAGGGGTTTTGGCTTAGCTGGCATCAGATGAGGGAATGGTGCAAATACAAAGACAAAAGCTGCTAAAATGTAAGGAACTTGCCAGTACTGCCATGCCAGTTGAGATTGTAGCACAGAATAAAGCCAGAGTAGAGCAAATATCTGAGCTTACATAGATTAAAAGAAGGTGGGACCCAGTAACCACATGAGTTCCTGCAGTTTGTCACAGTGGAAACCAACCAACCAACCATGGGGAGCTGCTGACACCTTCCAAATGTTTCATTTTCATGATAACAGACTCTGTTAACATCCAGCTCATCTGAAAGGTCATAACTTCTATCCGAGAGGAATGAAAATGTCTTAAACTGCTTGGACTCAAAAAGTAGCAGCTGTGTGACAAGAAGCAGTGCCAGAGCCCAGACCTGCAGGGAGATTCTCCTCCCATCCATGGACGCTCCACCCTGTGGCAGAACTGTGCTTGAAGGCACCTCTGGGACAGAATTCCTTCCATGTCCATACCCCAACTGCCACGGACCAAAATTAAAATATTCCACAGATCATTTTGCTCTCTATGTCCCAGGCAATTACCTCCCATGGATCTATTTCTAACAGCTTCTTCCCAGGCTTTGTTTCCTGAGACGCCCAGAATACGCGAGTGAGGAGTTTACTGCAACATGTGAAACCAAAACAACACATCCTTACTGCTCTTCAGGGTTCATTTGCTGGTTCACATGGTAAATTTACTTTAAAACTTTCTTAAAATAAAATACAATATATTCTAATTCACTAGTCTTCATCGGTATTTTAAAAAAGCAAGCCAAGTGCGAGTGTTTAAAAAATGAATTAACAATAGCTATCCTATTTTTTATTCAGACAAAAGCTCTTCTGTTATCAACAGATGTGTCTTCTCTATGACAATTCTGGTTTTGCTTGAAGAAACCAGTAAGGAAAATGGAAGCCAAGCAGTTAATTAAAAATAATCCCTGGCACATGACTTTGCAACCATCAATCACAGCACGTTAGTATTTTGATTTGTCACGTAATTAACTTTGCTCTTCTGATGTAAGTTACTGTAAGACGTATTAATGCCATGCAAATGAATCATGTTTGCTCAATAAATCCACAGATATTATTTTAGAATTTTAAAAAAATATTTTATTTAAAAAATAGTCCAAAGTATTCCCAAAGGGTCTTTTAGAACAAGTGAAAACAGCTCAAGACATCTATGTTGATTAAGCAGCTTAAATTTAATCTGAACTATGCAAGTTACATCTTGCTGCTGTTTCCCACCTACAACCATTCTAGAGCCAATTTACTCTTTTTAAGAAAAAAAAAGATTTTAAAGTCAGAACTGATTTCCTTTCCTTTTCCCACAACACTTTAGATGTTTGTTCCTTTAGGCCCCTTCTCAGACAAAAAGAAGATAAATCCTTTTGAAGACAACCGACTTCACTGCTTTTCCTTAATCAACATCAGCTATCCAGTCTCCAACTGACAATAAAGACACAGAAAATTAACTTCTGGCAATACCCATATTCTCAAGTCAGATACTCGAGTTAATAGTCATGTAACACAGTAGTCAGCTTAAAGTGACTTGGGCTTAAAGGCTTAGAACACCAGATGAAAAGGCTGAAACTACTCTTTGGAGTACACAGCAGAAGCAAAATTTAATCCCCTCTAAACAGTTCTGACAACAAACCTCTCATCCTAACGCTGTATTTTAAGGATCTTGACAACTTTCTCCTTTTTTTTTTTTTTTTTTTTTCTATATTCTCCACAAAGCTGTGAGGAGACTTTACCTTAACATTATTCAGGATACACTGTATTTATGTTAGCTAAAAGCTACTTCTGGAATAGAAGAGCACAAACATATTTACTGTTATTTTTTTATTTATTTCATTCCTGACCTGGAATTTTTTAATTGTCTCATACCAAATGACTACCTTCTCCTCTCACATTTACATAGTTATTTTTAGAAATCCATGGCTATTTTTCCTCTCATTTGACTGACAATTTTAGTACTTCAGATGTGAAAAACCTATTTGCAGCAGTTATGTTAAAAGAACACAAGTTAGGCTTGTTTCTTTTTTTTTTTTTTTTGGCTTTTAACTTCATCCCAAGCTCATGCATAGAGGAATATAAGCTTGAGTCTCATTTTCAAACATGTTGGTTAAATTCTTGAATCCTGATCATGCTAAACACCTATCATCAGACAGTTCTGAGAATTTGAGTACTGGATTTTAAAAAGCATCTTTAGGGACTTTGACAAGATTTTTGCTAATCATTGACAAAAAGTTCTCTACATGCACACTTAACTGCAGTAAAGAAAAATCAAGTACTAACTGAATTCAAGGATTTGAATAGAATAACTCTTGGATCGTGAAACTCAAAGCTATTTCAGTAGACTGCTAAAATAAGATACATTAAATAACTTCAAGTAATGCAGTAATGCAGCTTTTGAGATGGTTCCTGTTGAAATCAACACCTGAATAAACATGAATCTGTCTGAAATCACAACTGAACTAGAGATTTCAAACATCATCAAACATCCAAGCTTGTGACTTAGGGGACACTAATTGAGCTGAATTAATCAGCATAAAACTGTACTTGACAGATCATCACGTCAATTTGAGTGAAAACCTTATTTACTATGTATTTTATACATAGTATAATATACATGTTTCTAGTTCAAACACAGAACTTTAAATGAAGAAATATAATCATCACATGCATTTATGTAACAGCAGGACTTACAGAAAACACTACATGCAACATGGTATAAATAGAAAAGTGAATAAATATCAAATAGCATATACTTAATGTATATAATCTCAGAAAAATACTGTGTGATACTATAAAATTGCATATGCAAAAATCAGTGTTGAATCTATGCAATGTTGTACTGTTGAGGTACAAAACTATTTGTACAGGAATATGTCAGAACTCCTAGCCAGATGTCCTTGTAATGAAAAGCCTTCACTTTTTTTTTGGGTATAAACAATACACCATCTAAATCTGATATCCCTAATATTTTTCCCTAATAGATTTCTATTTGATTACTCAACTGTGTTGCCTACTGATAACATATTCTCCTTTTTGAACAAACATTCATAGATCTTGAGTCTCCAAGCCTAATCTTAGTATGAAGAGCTTAATGCATAAACTCCTTGGTACTTGATCATCTTTTTTGACCTACAACAAGGAATCCAGAAATAAAACTCTTCAGATGAAGAGTTTTTGAAATAAGAAATGCCTAGAATAAAGTCCTTTAAGGAGGCTCTAAACTAGAATGGCCTAATGTGATACAGAGTAAATGTGTCACAGTCAACATCAAAGAGAGTTGAAAATGCTTCAGATGGTATAGCTGAATTTCATAACCTCACACTACTCTCATTCTTTACCTGCTTTATAGCAATGAAAAGCAAAGCATCACACAGGAAAACACTGGTGCAGAACAGAATTCTGAAAATATATCTTGATCATTTACAATTCTGGTAGAAAAAAACTCTCAAGGCTTCAGGTGGGAGTAGAGTGAAGATATATAAAATATGCTTCACACTATTCATGCTTAATTCTTCTCATGAACTTCTGTTTAAAAAGAAACAGAGTTTAAAGTGATCATGAAAAGAAAATCTGAGAGCATTGGTATAAATGTCTGTAAGTTCTCATATACAGGATATCTGAATTAGATCAGAGTTCCCTATTTAACTTGTTCTTCTTTAAATGCCAGTAAGAGACATCTGCAGAACTTTGTTATATTTCTACTGTTATGTACAGTGACTCCAGATTTGGTAGATAGAGTAACATGCACTGCAGCACAATCTGCTGGCATCTTTCTGTATTTGCTTCCTTGGATTCATGTTTAGCATAGTGCAAATAGCCAGAAATTATGGTATTGTTTGCAGATTGATATCATGGTGTGAGATGGCCCAGCCAGAGTTTGTTAAATATGGTAGTCTTTATCTTCTCTGACAGGTAGCAAACTACGAAGGAGAAACACATATAATATTATCACAAGGCTGTAGTTTAACAGGAGGAGATATATATCCTTTATCACTCCATGCCCTTCCTCTGACTGAAAAGAAGACAGGCTTGATTTGCACTAGTGCTGCACTTGGCAGAGAACTTTATTTATCTTGGATGAGAATCATATACCATGGAAAGTAACAGACTCTCCCAATTATTCCTTTCATATAATTAATGATTCAAATTTCACATGATCAGAGTTGACTATAAACTCAGTATAATGAACATCTGACACATGGAACTACATAAAATAGATGTTCAAAGTCTCATGAAATTCCACTGTGTTGTGCTACAAACCTTTCCAGTAACAGTCAGCTCTGGTTATCTCTTCCACTCACCCATTTTGTCAGAGGTAGATTTGTATGCAGCCTACAATGGAGCTCTGCACTGCAGTCACTGTGATGATTCACTATTGATCAGTGACTGTATTTTGTAGACTAAAAAAAGGTTACAAAAGATCAAAAGATTCTTCTTTTGATCTGAGTAATTTTACTGTCTGCAGCAGAATGCTGTGAGCCTTTGTCTCTCTGGCTCTATTATCCACACAGTGTTTGATATCATTCAAGTTACTTAAACTATTCATGCTTTGGCTTTATAATTTTAGAAGTTAAACTATAAAAAAATTACACCTATTGCACAGGAAAAGGCATTAGGAGGTGGCGAGAAATGGGATGTCTAAGTGAGATCTCTTGCATTACACTTCCTACCAACTGAGCTGTATTGCTCAGCCATAGTAGGTCACACCAACTGACCATCTAGTCCTTCTCTCCAAGAGTGACCAGCAACGTAAATGTGGAGAAGAACGGAAGAATAGGATGAGCCACAGAACAGGATGGTGCCCCAAGCACCTGGGGGCTGATCACCACTGAAATCCTGGATCTTTCTCACCTTCTCTCTTCTCAGACATTAATCAGGTTGAGTATGAGAACTGACAAAACCAAGGGAAAAATTACACACATAACACTAATGTGTTTAAATACCAAGCTTCCAGGAATTCCATTCAAACCAAAATATATCGTCATTAGTGTCAAAAAACACTTTGTAAATTAATTGCCATTAGATAGATTTACATTAAATACTCAAGAGTTTAATTGAAAAAGGGTAATTTGTACATTACTGCAATCTCCCAAAGAGTGGGAAACTTAACAACAAAAGCAGTTCACTGTACACAGCAGGACTTTCTTAATTTATGTTTATAGGAGTGCTTTAGTTTTACAACAACCTTCACAATGTTTGAGCAAATATCCTAGTAAGATTTTGTAAAAAACAAAGGAAGCTTCAAAAGCTTACAGTTTCTTTATAGAAGTTCACTCTGAAATTCTTTCTAATTGCCTGTCTTTGGGAAAAAGTTCATGGGAGCACAGAATTTCACATTAATGAGGATTAACAATAATGTACCATACCAAACAAAAAGCAAATCTAATTACTGACTTCATCCAACACAAAATTAACAGCTGACTTCAATTCCCACTATTTGCTTTGTAGGTCATGAGCACTCAATCTATGTGGGATGTTTGCCTCCATCCTCCCACTCCCTCTGCCACATTTTGTCTCTTGAAAACTGCAAGGCTAAGGGAAAAAAGCAGCAATGTGAGAAAACTATATATAAATGTTTAATCATTACTGATGAATCTGCTGTTCAGCTTTTTGAAACATAATGATGAGAGAATGATGATCATTTTATCCTAACAAATTTTAAGCCAACCAATCATCTGAATTGCTCATTCACCTCTTTTGACAGATAAGTGATGAGTCCTACGTCAGAAGTGAAATCTCTCTCTTAAGCTTCTTCCAATCAACAGGAAGAATGCAAATTCAACCTTTGCTCTTCCCAAATGCATTGCTGTCCTCAGCATTACCTCTTTAGCTATTACTAGTGTTAAATAGTTATACACCATTTCTTATCCTAAGACCAGTCTTTTATCTCTTCCATTAAGGCTGCTACTGAACAACAGCACACTCTGTGCTCCAGAACATCAACGGCTTCACCATTACTTCAAGGAAAAAATGTATCACAATACATTACAGAATTATGCAAGGCTTCTTCTTGTAGTCCCTATTTTCTCAATAAATTAAGATTTTTTTAAAAATCCCCCATGGATGACTGTGGTTCAGAAGCTTTACATGAAATCAGACACAAGCTGGTGTGTTCACCCAGAGTAAACCAGACATGGAGTGGCTCTCACTAGACTGCTGGCTTGGAATATTCTTTCTTTCCAGAAATTCTGCTCTCACAGAATTCCTGTCTTCTCAGGGAAATAAAACAGACATGCCACACCTGTCACAGAAAAAGCAGAATAAGATGCCCTTTAGGGTGATTCTGTCCTGCAGTCTCCAGACAAAGCTTTTTGAGAAACAGACATTGTGCAGCCTTTTATCTTTCTAAAATGAGTGTCATTTTCCAGCCCAAATTCAGGCTTTGCTCCAGGCACTTCAGCTGTTGAAAATTCCTTCAATACTAACAAGCTTCATGCATCCTACCTGGAATGGTTAAGCACTTGTTCCTTCCAAAATGACCTTTTCCCCTTTTTTCTACTGGTTGTGGGGACAATAATTTTTAAAATTAAAAGATCATTTTTAAAATATCTAGTCAGCCATGCATGGAGAACAATTGTCCAGCCTAACCACAACAGCTTAAGCCATGAAGCATGAGGTCTTCTGCCTTCCTTTTTAGTATGTATAACTACAAATGCTAACACAAGTCATAAAATTAATCAGCCTTTTTTATGACTTGTTGTATTGTACTCCTATTCCACAGTAACTTTCCAAAAGCAATAAACAAGGGATACAGCACATGGCAGTACATTGGTTGCCCTTAAAATTTGTTTTTACTGTTATCATCGCTGTGTGTAGCACAGGATACAGTGGCTAAACTAATTTGCCTCCTCCTTTCCAAGACTACAGTTTCAAATCAATTCATTTAAATGGGCATAATAACGAAATGCACCATTTTTTCTAGTGAAAGATGGACAGGTACAAAACAAAACTGAAGACTGTTTACTGAAGAATTACTGTTTAAACATGCACCTCATCTAGCATGTTCTCTGGAAGATGTTCCTTCGGTGCAACACTCTGCAGTATCTTTGCTGGAAGACTGTTGTCTTACTTTTTTTCCCTTCCTATATCAGCAATAAGTTTTTCAAGTAATAATCTGTGTGACTGCTAATGGCATTATTTCTAGGGAGATACTTTGAATGCATTCATCTGTCTCCACTCAAGGTATTTTGTTCTTATCATGATGCCCGTTTTCCTGGTGAAACTTGGAGAAAAAGCTGCCTGGAGGTTCAGGTAACAATACACTGTTTATTCTATAGAATATACAAATTAAAGAACACAGAGACACATTTAGAATTTACATGTTGTTATTCCAGAAACATAAAAAAAAGCCCAAAGAATAATACATTTACTGATGCCTTAATGTTAAAATCACATTATTAGGAGTACAACAAGGCCTAGCAAACCATACTGCAGCACTAACAAACCCTCCCTACTGATGGCATCTATACAGAAGAGGTTCTAAGTCAATATTAAGAACTAGTGCTCAATGCCTTCTACTATTTTGTTTTTTTTAACCACAACTTCCATCTATCAGATCTTAGGAGCATCATTTTTAGGCTATATATAACCTCTTCTAGAAAGCATCTAAACAAAACATACCCATAATCAGCTAAATCTCTTAGTTGTATAGTTGTAGAAAGTGGATTTGGAGTCTGTGGGGAACATCCCACAGGTGAAGTGTATTTGAAAAGCATTACCTGCAGCTGGCAGTTGGAGGGGTGTACACCTCTCTTTTTGGGCCGTGTCCTCGGGTAGGGAAACAAGTTTTCTGGCAAGCACTGCAGAAATTGGTTGTACCAACAGTGTTGTGAGGTTCAGTCGATTTTGCCTGTAGCTCCCATCTTAAATAACAAAAAAGGGAAGAGCAATTTAGTAAATGAAAATTAGATTTCTCTCCTTCATAAACTGAACACAAAATTGCAAATCTCTACCACACAGCTTAAAACAACTGATTTAGATAAGCAGCTGTTCTTTTGTGCTTATAATAATGAAAAAAAAAAATAGCTTCTTCAAGAACATGTACTACAAAATTACACGTACATATTATGGAATCAGGGAAATAGTTCCACAAGAAAGAAACTGTTAAAAGAGTCCAAGCAGATATTAGACTGTGAATTAAACACAACAAATTAAACTGGTGTGTAGTTAAAGGAATCATTGAAAAATAGAAATATTGATCAGCAATAACTTTCAAATTCAAGTAAAAACTGAACAGCTGAAGGAGGTCTGGATTAAGAAGGTACTAAACAGACTGATTAGAAAGCACCAGAATACTTCATTTACAGCTGCAACATCTTAAGCAGACATAGCACAAACCTCTCGATATCAGCAGTTTCATGCAAATGTTAAAATCTCCCTTTAACTGAAAAAAATGTGAGTTCCCATACACATGCCTAACATTTGATCATGGAAAGGTTTCTGATGAGATAATGAGATATTTTGGGAGAGCAACTGACAGAACAGGGGAGGTGGAAAAAAAGTCTAACTTTGCACACAGAAATGCTCTGAAACACTTCAGGAAAAAACAGCTGCTTTTCTCAGCTATTTCAGCTGGCCCAGTATGGGGATCATCTCTTCCCACGGAAGGCAGGAACACTTCTGGCAGATGAAAAGCCCACCACAGAAAAGGAGGGGAGGCTGATAGCCTGGGGCAGGACACGGCTCTAACACAACCTGCAGCACCCTCAAAGCCTTGCAATGCACCTGCCCCTGCTGAATCATGTCCAAACCCTCAGCCAGAGATTCAGAACACAAGGCCTCTCCCCGAGACCTCTGTGAAACAAACACTGTATTTCCTGTCAACACCGAGTTCTTTACTACCCAGAAGCATCCTTTAAATTCCGTGTGACTGCAGGCACAAAGGGAGGAAGCTATCAGCAATCAGCAGCACGTTTCCAATAAATTTCTATAAAACTACTACCAGGACTGTTGCTACTGAACCACAGTATAAAGAAAAATAAAGAAATCTAGACACATCCTCAAATTTTTTTTATTTTTTTTTTTGTTCTAGAAACTCCTGAAACTTTTTATGGTATACCTTCAATCCTAATGTAGAAATTGACCAAAGCTGTATCATTTCATTATGGAAAAACAAAAGGTGTTATTCACCTTTAATACTCAGTGGCAAGGTGATCAGTGTTCAGTTTGAAAGAACCAGACAAATTTTTAGGTGGAAAGGTAAAGCTGGTTCAAAATAGAATTCAAAATAAAGGTTTGTCTCATCAAAGTTGGTCTAGGTTCAAAATCTCTTAAAGTTGTCACTTCAGAAAACTGATTGCAAAATCATTTTGGTCAAGCTTTGAGAGTCTGTTTCTGCAATCAAGAAGAATCCTAAAAACTCCATCAGAGATGTGCAATTGAGACATTATTTTCTGTCCAGTGTTTGTCAATCTGCAGACTGTATTACAGGGGCAATGACAAAACATTTCAGATGAGAAAAATCTTTCCTTTCTCCAGTTACTCACAACTTGAGCTTCATACCTGAATAACCTGTGAAAGATACACTTTCAAGAACAACTTACAGGAGAAACCCTTCCATATTTAAAAATTAATCATTTCACAATAGAAGATGGAGTTTGAAGTATGGGAGAAAAAGGAAAAAAAAATCTATAGAAAGGCAGATTTAAGTTATCTGGGCAGACTTATCTGGAAGAAAAACTTTCTAATAGGAGGAATTCATAAAGACTTGCCTAGGCAGGTGATAAAGATCTCTTGAACTGAAATCTTTTTCTAAAAAAGTGTAAGCAAACATCTGTCAGGAATGAAGTTTGCTGATGCCCTCCCTGAGGGAAGGTGCTACATTAGATGACCTCTTGACATCTTTTCCAGACTTAATTTCTATAAAGTTCTCTAGTAACTAAACTTGACAAACTATTAACAGAGAAAAAAACCAAAACAAAACGCTGTTGGAATTAATATTAAAAATGCTTGGGAAAAAAAAAAAACAACAAAAACTTAGAGCTCCTTTCCCTCTGCCAGGCATTTATTAATGCCACTTGTTAAGGAGGCTGAGGAAAGCAATGTGCATCATGACCAGATTTCAAAAGTGAACCATTCAAGACCAATCTCTCGAGTGCACATTTAAAAACCTGGAGATTTTCAGGGCTGCTAGTTAAAGCCTAGTCATTCAGGTTTTAAATACTCATGGGCTTGGTGCTGTAGTGACAGTGAAACAGGGCAGTGTAACTTCAGAAAGAAACCAACACACTGAAAGAACCTGGGGGTTCTTGCTGGCACTTCCTCTGCTGGATGCCAAACCCTTCGGAGCACAGAGCGTTCTCAGGATCTGTGGGAGCAACAAATGCTTCAAGGATAATTTACATTTGACATTTTGCTGGTAATGAAATTTAGTTTTAGAGCATGAAACTCTTCCAAGAAACAGAATTCCTTCTTCTCTGTGAGCATAACAACGTAACCGTGCCAGGCCTAGAACCAGTATTAATTTCAGAAGGTCCCTAGAGAACTTACTGTAAAGTGAGGAGGAAAATACAGTAACCAATTATTAAGTTAATTTTAGGAGCATGAAAAGAGGCAATCTTTAGAAGGTTTCTGCACAGAAAGCAAGGCCTGAATTTTTACTTCTGCAGTGACTCTGTTTCATGTTTTCTTTCTCAATGCAAGCATAAACCTTGAGCACCAGTTTCCACACTGCTCAGACTGGGACACACTCCTGCAACCCAGCATTTCACAGTGCTCTATCCCTCAACTTACTGGTACTGTCAACATGCTCTGAGACTTCTGAATTTAGTAGTAATACTCGTGCACCATACCCCACTCAGTTCTGAGTAAAAGTACAATTTTATCATCATTTCAATGACTTTTTTGAAGACCCAAAAATCAGAGAGTTAGGCACAGTGTCATACTTCTCTAGCCCAAAAATATTGCTTCACCCACAGCTCCTTCAGTATTATGCAAATAGTCTTTTATTTGCATTTCTTTAAAAAGTAGTGTGTTATATGAATCAACTTTCTGTTCATTTTTGTTTAAATTCCAGATTCAAAGGAAGATCGGACAGAACATTGTATTTCATCATTATGTGTTTATTCAAGGCACCTTCTGCCAGGATCAGATCAAACAAAAAGTTAACAACTAAAACTGTCTAAAAAGCTTACTGACAGAATTCATCAAAATAATTCCTTCTATGACCTAAAACACAGTTTTAATGATGTTCCCCCAAAAATACAGAAAAAAGTAGTCTGACTGAACACCAAGCCATAATTGTACGTGCCCACGCCTTTGACTTTCTGCTGCATTAATAATACAGCAGTATTAGTTTTGAAATATCTGAAGTGAATGGCTCATTAATTTTTCACCTTAAGCTTAATAGAAATTTGACAAACAGTTTTATGCTGAAAATAGACACTCCAAGCAGGACTTCACAGCACCTGATGGGAATAAATTAGAGCATAAAAGAGAATAGTGTGCCTTTGGTCAACTAAGATGGTTCTGTCACTCAATTGCCTGAAGTGAACAGCTAGGGCAATGCATTCTGTCAGAGAGGCACTCTGACATTTATTCATTCCCAGTGCACATTCTGCCCTGTCCTTTGTCAGCACTTGATCTTGTACTGAGCGTGACAAACCCAAAGATGTATAAACTGATATGTCATAGGCATTTGTGTTATTTGTGCTTTGAACTTGTACACAGCTTCCCCCAACCTTTGCTGGTAATGTCCAACAGCTGTTAGCTCCCACTGGTTGTCCTGCAGCCAGTCACAATGATCTGTTCCTATTTCTCTGAAAAATCAGGTTCTCTGTGGTTTTTCTGGCTTTTATCTAACCAAAGATAGCAGCTGAAAGCAGCTGTGCAGCACCTACAACAGGAAGGCTCTGGGTACTGAACTCACATCACAACTGCTCATCACCATAATTTTGCTATGAAGCAGCTAATCTTCAAATGAAATCTTGATCAAACCTTCAGCTACAGCAGCTTGCAATACTGTCCCCGTGTCCATTTTCAAGACAGACTCTACTAACTCAAAAAAGCAGCCTTCAATTAAGCCTACACATCCAATTTAACCTCTGCTAGAAAATGCACCCACCTGCTGCACCTCACAAAGTCACTGACATATTTTTTGCCTTCCTAAATTTTCTCTTTGAACAAGGAAACTCATTCTAGCTCTTACTTCTTGCTGAAAGTGGATACAGTCAGAATATTGACTGGTGCTGTTCTGCAAGCAGTTATGAACAGGAAGTTCTGGGAAAGCATTCCCCACCTGCTCAACAGTCATATAAAGGTTTTTCTGCATATTAAGTCAAACAGAGACCTCTTCATCTACCAATAACAGTCCAAGGTGTTTAAAATGGAAGTAAGAATGGATTTTATTAATGGCAAGGAGAAGACCATAACTTCAGACTTTTAAATATCAGCAAGGAAAAGCAAAAAAATAACTGGCATAGAAAAAAAGTTACCCAAGAGGAGCAGAACCTGAAGCAGGTGCCCACAGAGTAGAATTGGTAACAAGCAGTTCCCTGCTATGTCTTTATTCACTTCTCTATGAATTATCCAGTAGAATTGCAACGTGGAACATATGCCAGTTTTGAAGTGCTTTGCTTCACTAGCCACTGGTAGAAATATGGAGGAAGAGAAAAACATTTGCCTCTCTCTTGTAAAAAAAAAAAAAAAAAAAAAAAAAAAAAAAAAAAAAAAAAAAATTCCAAAACCAGGGGGTTAAAAAAACCCCNAACCAGGGAGTTTAACAGCAGCCACAAGAAAGGCCCTTCAGAGCAGCTTCTCTCAGAGCAGCTTTACAGGCAATGGAGCATGAGATGATGAATCACAACAGCATTGTGTGGCAGCTTGCATTTCAGGATGCATGGTCACTAATGGACAGGGGATGCTTAGAACTGTGTAGTGATGGGAAATATGGGTGAGGAAGATGGCTGTGCCTGTGAAAGGTTTATGCACATTTACAGAAAATACACAACTGAAAGGCAGTGAGCATCACCTCAAGGAGAAACAAGCTACTGAGAGTTCTCAGAGAGGATCTAAAAAACATTTTTCAATTTTGTCTTAGCATTGCTGATAGTTAAAAAGAATTCTTTAAAAACACCTTTTTAAAAAAAATCACATTCTCATGACGCTGAGTTAACAAAAAGTCTAAAAGAAAACTGAAGATACCATACTATCTGTGATAAACTCCCCAAATAATAATAATACATCTACTGATACATAGAGAAAACCAGAACCCCATAGAAATACTGGTTTGCTTTACAGAGCATATTCACTGTATTCTGTTTACATAACATTTTGTCAACAGAGTGTATGCATTACTCAANTGAGAAGAAACAAGCTACTGAGAGTTCTCAGAGAGGATCTAAAAAACATTTTTCAATTTTGTCTTAGCATTGCTGATAGTTAAAAAGAATTCTTTAAAAACACCTTTTTAAAAAAAATCACATTCTCATGACGCTGAGTTAACAAAAAGTCTAAAAGAAAACTGAAGATACCATACTATCTGTGATAAACTCCCCAAATAATAATAATACATCTACTGATACATAGAGAAAACCAGAACCCCATAGAAATACTGGTTTGCTTTACAGAGCATATTCACTGTATTCTGTTTACATAACATTTTGTCAACAGAGTGTATGCATTACTCAAGACTGTCTCTTTAAACAGATTTCTGCTGTCTTTAAAAATAAACCTAAATATTCTATAGCTAATATGGAAAAAACCCAAACCCTCCAGAACTTGCTGTCATCTCTTTCCCTCCCTCACAAGGAAATGTGCTTAACCACCATGAAAGACAAAAAAAAAATCACTCCCCTCTCTCTCACTGCAAATCACTCTTGTCTTAATGCCTACTTAATGTACTTTAGAAATACTGTCACTCTTGTTTCTTTTTAAGATACATAGAATAAAAAGCAACACATGTATTGTGTAAAAGCAAAACTGCTTTGACACACCGATGCAAAACCATCTCACTAATTTCCCTGCTCCTTTCTGAGAATATTTAATAAAATGGCAAGAACAAAAAGAAAACCAAACTTTTCACAATACTCTCACCATTCTGCATCCCCCTTTCCACTTAGCTCGTTGTACTGGCTGATAATTAAAATGACATAGAAGTGGCCAAAATAGAGCAACATTACATAACACTTCCACACCAATTGACTTGAAGTAAAATTTTTCCTTTTTAAGTATCCCACAGTTGTGTAAGCACTAAGCTGTAAAAAGGAGAGAGCATTTCTTCCACATATTACAAATAGCTAAAACATATTTTTATGTTCTACTACTAATGGAATGTAACAGGGGAGAAAGGACAAGACAGTTCTCAGGTTTTCCTGTGTTAGCAAATGCCTGTCTCACTGCTGAACTGAAAGAAACTCTCTGTCAACAGTCAGCAGGTTTGGCCACGTGACAAAAAAAAAAAAAAACAACAACACTGCCCAATATTTTAACAGTGGTGGTGGATATTTAAAAGGGTTGACAGAAGTCTTATGGGTTACAAGACAAAAAATAAACACCTCTTAATGCTTTAAAAATAAGCTTGTTTTAAAAAATCCAATAATCATAAATTTAGGTTTCTGCACAACTTATTGTTTGCCATCCATACTGAATTCAAACCAGCATATTCAATACTTTAGTATATTATTCTGGATTCTATTTGAGGTATTCTTGATAGCAAAACATCTGCTTAGCACCTTCTACTGTCATTAAATTCAAGATATAGGTACAACCCAGTGTAAGGTATGTGGAAATAATGCTGAAAAGATTGGAAACACTCAGAACCATCAGCCATGTAAAAAGCTGACCACACATTGCTGCAACCATTTTATCCATATCCTAATTTGGATAATAATTTGATATCTTTTACTTTCCTAAAATATGCAGAGGTATTAATCCAGCGGAGTTCAGCAGAACTACTTGAAGCAATTGCTCTGATGTTCAGAATAACTGCACAATCCAAATTATTAAGCAGACACATATTTGGACTTTCTTAGGGAAAACCACTTCAGGAATCCTGTACCTGCAAGCCTATGTGTGAAATGTACCTGTTTGTTGCTCCCAGAAAATATGGGAAAATAGAAAATATTCACTGAAAGGCTGTAGCTATAGGATGTTCTTGAACTGGAATCTGGAGGGAAGCTCACGTGTGTGTGTCTGTGCAGGAGGGAACACAAATCAAACTGATGAACTAAGCTTGGCAGAGGTGGATTTTAAAACTGATATATTACAGAATGTTTTCAATTCAAGTGCCAAGCACCTTATGGAATTTGTTATCAGTTCCATTGGGGGGAAAAGAAAATAAAATTCTCTCCCTCCTGATCCAGGCAGCCAAGCAGGAGTATCCTGCAATGGAGTGGGACCGTGGAGTCACAGCAGCAAAGAGGGCATGCAGCACCTCCTGCATGAATTATGTTTTCTGTTAACCCCTTCAAGAAATAAGGAACTTCTGGCACATTAATGGGCTGGTGTTGGAGCTTGTTCCCTCATGAACTAAACCTTAGTGATAGCCACCACAGATGGAACAAACAACAAATGTGGAAATGAGACACTGACACAGATTTCTTTTCCTCCAGTGATGATGGAGACTGAATATAGTAAAATAAGGGTCTTGCTTTATGCAAAATAGGTTTCCAGCTGCCAGAACACACATCAGGTAACATATACCATCCTTGTTCTGATTATGAACAAGCACAGATTCCTGTTTACTCACAATAATGAGATTTATTGTTATTAAAAATAATAAAAGCCCTATAGCGCTCTGCAAGGAATGGAATGGAGATGGAAAATCTGTAAGAAAACACTGAAAGTGACAGGTTTAGGATGCCAATTATTTTGTTTATAGCATGTAGTGAATATTGCAATGACTCGCAATCACATGCTGTCTGCACATATTTGGAGGACGACATGAAATAAAATTGCATATGCTATCTGTGGTACAGGATGCTTTCTTAAAGTAATAAACATCTCTGATGCATTCTTCCAGATTTGTCTGAAACCATTGAAAGCCACATTTTGGCTTCACCACAGTTTAATTGTGCCAGCACAGCTGTCTCAGGAGCCATCTTATGAACCAGATCAGCACACTTTAAAAATCAGTGCTCTCAAATAAAGGAGCAGAGTAAGAGGTTAGCTGGGACGAGGATATGGAAGGCATGGCAGGAATTCCTCCAATTCAACCCAAAGCCTTCTATTCCCAAACCACAATTCCAGGGGATACTCGTGTCCTCTAGGACCCAAAGGCATTGCCAGACACAGAATGACACTTAGATATGCAGGTCAATTCAAAAGTTTCTCACAGATTCTAAAAAATAATTGAAAAATCTTCATATTATCATTTTTCTCTAAGTTTTTTTAAAAGAATTATAGCATACTTCAAGAAAACAATTTAAAAAAAGAAAGCCTCTAATATTCTGTCTGAAAATGATAAATAATTAATATGCATTTGCTGGTTTAGCAGTTTAAAGAAGCTGCAGTGTTAATTTTACTTACATGATATTAATGTCAAAAAATTTGTAAAAGAAGATGAATCTACTAATAATGCATGTCTAGCAATGCAAAATATGTTAATATCATTTAGCTTTGTTTTGGTGGAGCATGCAACTGGAACTGCAGTGATGCTAATTTTCACATTAAATTCTGACTACACGTATCAAAGGCATACAAGAAGTTAAAAAAATTACTCTCTCTTTGCTTTTATCTTGTTCTAAAGGGCTTTCACCCAATCAAAAGAAATACAGAGAAGAATTGTTGGTTTTAAAAAGCCAGATTGCAATGGAAGTGTTCCAAGTCCTCAGTTCATCTTTATTAATCTTTCAACACTCAAGATCAGATAAAGTAGATATATGTGGTCATGTACCAGTAATAATTTGATTAAAATTACTGAAGAAAAAGAAATAGCCTGGTAAATCAATCTCAAATGACAGTTTTCTGAAATGAAGATACAGGTGTTCTCAAGACCCCTATTAATCCTGTTGATAATATAGAGAGGAGAAAGCTATGCTCAGAAATTCCTAAAATTCTGAATCTATGGAAATCCTGGTAACACATCTTGGTTTATTTCTCGGATTACAGACCTGAGACAAACAAACCATAATCTATTTACAGCACTCCTCAGAGATATAAACACTGGTATTTAATTTACTTAATAACTTGCTCATGTATTTGCAATGTTTTATTATGTTCATGCTGACTCGTGCTACTGCTGGATTCAGCTTCAGAAGGTGATTACAAACACCCAGGAGAACTGGATTTTATTTTGTGCACAACAGCACATTTGCTGTGAATATTCATTCCAAACTCCAAATGGAGTCCTTGGCCCTAAATGATTTCTGAACCATCTCTTGTAAGGAGCTTTGCATCCTCAAACGAGCTTGTGTAACCTGAGATGAGCATGAAAAATTAATCATTTTATTCACATAACAGAGTTGGGATGCTGGTTAACGTTTAGGTTAAACTCCCTGTAATTCAAGGACAATTTGAGCCAGGAAGATCAGAAGCAAAGAAAATTTGTAAGAAAATAGAAAATAAGGCAATGCTTGAAAAAAAATAATTCCTTGTGGAAGAAGGGTTGAGCAGCAGCATCATTTCAGAACACTGCACTTCAGGCCATGTTTTAAATTATGAGTCAGTGATAAACATATATTCTTACACATATTTAAAAAAAATGCCACTTAGGATTATTTTTCAAATGAAATAATAAGAACAACATTTCCACAAACACAGTGGAGATTATTGTAAATTACAGCTAGTAAAATTCAGCAGAAAATAAGTACATTGTAATTTGAATTGTTACTTAGAACTAATTTTAAAAAGTATTGCCAAGTTTTTTTTCTGAGGGGGAATAAATATTTTTTGTTAGCTTATATTCATATATAATGCAGGAGCAACCTGTTAGTGGTGTTTGGGATCTCAGGTTTTTAAACAAAGAATGACCTGCAAAAGACCAAATGCTATAACAGAATAAAAAACTTGGAAAGACAAAGAAGAAAATATAGTGCTATAACAACAGGAACTTTATGGACCAAAACCAAAATATTGAAAAATAGCCATCATGTTCTAAATTTTTCTGCTTCAACATGTGTAATTTTGCAGAAATATCAGATTTTGGAAGCAAAATATTAGCAGGTAAGTGCCACAGATTCCTCCCATTTCCTAGGCAGGCCCAAAGTATTGTTTATAATGAACACAAATGTGCTCACTGACTCATCAGAAGTCCCTTCCCCTTTTAAGAGGAATAAAAAGGCCAGGCTCTCTACAGCTCCCCCAGAGAACATTTCCTTCCCAGCTCAGGTCTTGCCACAGGATTGGAAGGACACTGAACCATCCTTTGTTCCTTCCCACAGTGTTAAATGTGCAGCGCTCACTCAGGTCACAGCCACAGCAGGAAATCCATTCCCCTATTTTTTTCCTATTTCTACAAAGAGCACAGGTCAGAAGAATCCCAAAAGAGCAGTGGAGAAGAAATCAATGGTTTCATTTTGACTGTTACCCTGAAGTTTAATGAAATTTAAATGATACCTAGAACAATATAAAATTTACAAGGACAGAAATGCCTACGCAAATCTTGCTCTTCATAACTACTGCACCTTAGCTAAACCACTGAACACAACTCTTCTCTCATTTTCTTTGTTGTTATAAAAGGTGTGCTACTGAAATACAATAAGCACTAGAAAAAAGCTTGCAGCAGGTAAATTGTTCTCACAAGCTGAAACTGCAGAGGACCTGGCTCTTCTTTAAAAATATGCAGGTCCATGGATACATAAATCAAACTGTGCAAAAAACTCTACCAAGAAGAAGACCTGCTTATTGTAAAGGTTAGTATCAAGCACAACATTCCTTGTTCCATTTATCCATCAAAGTTACAGATATCTGCAGTGGTGGTATCTTGACAACTTCATAAACGTGGACAGTTCTAATAAACATTCTCCCTTTCAAGCTTATTTTTAAAATTTATTCTCCTCTGACATCTCCAAGGACTACATCTGTCTCTGAAGAATGGGACCTCAAGGTTTCAAGGATCCACAGCATCCACCTCTATCAAGAAGACTCTTGACATGTCTGAAGTTAGATGTACAGACATAGACCTGAATTATCAAAGTATTTGGGACTCATCATTTGTGCGTTTGTGTGTCTGGATATTATGGTAAAATCACCTCATACAGGCTTCTGGTTCAATAATTAGTTGGACATCAGGAGGAATTTCTTCACTGAAAGGCTGGTCAGACACTGGAAGGGGCTGCCCATGGGGATGGTGGGGTCACCATCCCTGGAGATGTCCAAGAATTGCCTGGACATGGCATTCAGTGCCCTGGTTCAGTTGAAAAGGTGGGGAATGGTCGTGGTGAGCGGTCAGAGGTTGGACTCCATGATCCTGGAGGTCTGTTCAAGCCTAACTGGTCCTGTGACACTGTGATCTAGGGCAGAGTGGTGGCACAGGCCCTACACAGACTATTATGGCCTGCAAACACACGGATGTGCTCTCACACACACACACCAACCCCGTGTCACATGAACCAGAGAGCCCTCAGCTGCCAGTGACGTGTTTCTGGGCACATCAATCCTGCCTGTCAGCACAGTTCTGATGTGCTCTTGGACACAAACCTCACCAAGATTTTTTGCAATGAGAAAGGCACAGCATCACCCTCCTACATCACTTAATCATTACTGGAAGTTCATTCAGCACTTGTGCCAAAGCATGTTTGATAATCTAGCCCTCTGTGTTGGCCATGTTCCGATTCTATTTGCTGTCACAATTCAGTTCCGTGGTTCTTTTTGACTGAAGACACTCAAAGACACACAAAGCTGGTGAGCCACCACCACAGCTCTGCTGTAGGCAGTAGATGCTCACAACTCCATCATATTGATAGGTAAAAGCTCCGAGAAATATACAGAAATACGGTTCACTGAAAGAAACACAAATAAAAAGAACACGTGGTGTGTTGCAACAACATGAGTTAAAGAAGATATTTTCACAAAAGGAATGTGTCACAAGTAATCATCACTTCCATTGCATTTTGTCTCCTTCTCAGTACTGGTAGAAATAAATAGATGCCACATTTGTAAATTCAATTGGCACTGTTTTGCTGAAGTGACAGATGATTCATGTTGTGATTGCCTCTACACCATGTAGCACCATTCTTCATTGTCACAGGTACTGTATTTCATGCAAGACTGCAAACTAGCATTTGCAGCTTTATAATGAACTATTTCCTGTCAATAGTGCTGTAAGAAAGTTCCAATTTGCTCTCAAGTATCTGTTTTCTGCTCAAAAACAAATATTTAAAGCCACTCAAAGATCAAATATTATTTTCCCATGCAGTCAACACTTCATTCTCAAACCTGGTGCATAAGGGCACTTCAGTCAGGGAGACAGAAGTGGCTTTGCAGTTGAGTTGTCCATCACTGCTCATTATAAGGCAAAAATTCAAGTACACCTTTACACAGTATCAGGCTACCAGTTTCACTGCCTGCACTTCAACTGCAGCAAACAAGTCTAATATTAAAGTAATAACATACCAGAGGGCAAAAATACTATTTTAGGCTGTAAGTAGAGTTGATCTTTTCTACTGTGCTTTTACTTCATTTGTGGCTTTTCCACAAAGAGCAATACAATAATTATGTGGAAAAGGTATTTACTGCTGTGAAACAAGCAAAAAATTTACTACACGAAAAAACATGAGCTATTGCTTAGCTACAACTCTATTTTAATTAAAATTAAATTTTCTTCAATTTCAGTTTAATCTGGTTAAGCAATTCAGAGTCCTGATTATCTCTAAAAATGAACTGAAATTGTAGCTCAGACTGAAGCATGGAGAGGGCACTTGAAAGATATTCCATTACTTTCCTGAGAGTCACAGGCACCAGTGCTGAGTGAAGCCAGCTGCTGAGAAGATACATTTAAATAAGTAGACACATATATGTATAAAGGACTGACCCTTGCACTGATTTGATAGAAAACACAGAAATGAAGGAAACTACTTCTTTAAAAAAACCCAGCCCCTCAATTGATTCATTTCTCACCAAAATCCAATCCTGCTTATNGAATGGGACCTCAAGGTTTCAAGGATCCACAGCATCCACCTCTATCAAGAAGACTCTTGACATGTCTGAAGTTAGATGTACAGACATAGACCTGAATTATCAAAGTATTTGGGACTCATCATTTGTGCGTTTGTGTGTCTGGATATTATGGTAAAATCACCTCATACAGGCTTCTGGTTCAATAATTAGTTGGACATCAGGAGGAATTTCTTCACTGAAAGGCTGGTCAGACACTGGAAGGGGCTGCCCATGGGGATGGTGGGGTCACCATCCCTGGAGATGTCCAAGAATTGCCTGGACATGGCATTCAGTGCCCTGGTTCAGTTGAAAAGGTGGGGAATGGTCGTGGTGAGCGGTCAGAGGTTGGACTCCATGATCCTGGAGGTCTGTTCAAGCCTAACTGGTCCTGTGACACTGTGATCTAGGGCAGAGTGGTGGCACAGGCCCTACACAGACTATTATGGCCTGCAAACACACGGATGTGCTCTCACACACACACACCAACCCCGTGTCACATGAACCAGAGAGCCCTCAGCTGCCAGTGACGTGTTTCTGGGCACATCAATCCTGCCTGTCAGCACAGTTCTGATGTGCTCTTGGATTAACACAAACCTCACCAAGATTTAGTGCAATGAGAAAGGCACAGCATCACCCTCCTACATCACTTAATCATTACTGGAAGTTCATTCAGCACTTGTGCCAAAGCATGTTTGATAATCTAGCCCTCTGTGTTGGCCATGTTCCGATTCTATTTGCTGTCACAATTCAGTTCCGTGGTTCTTTTTGACTGAAGACACTCAAAGACACACAAAGCTGGTGAGCCACCACCACAGCTCTGCTGTAGGCAGTAGATGCTCACAACTCCATCATATTGATAGGTAAAAGCTCCGAGAAATATACAGAAATACGGTTCACTGAAAGAAACACAAATAAAAAGAACACGTGGTGTGTTGCAACAACATGAGTTAAAGAAGATATTTTCACAAAAGGAATGTGTCACAAGTAATCATCACTTCCATTGCATTTTGTCTCCTTCTCAGTACTGGTAGAAATAAATAGATGCCACATTTGTAAATTCAATTGGCACTGTTTTGCTGAAGTGACAGATGATTCATGTTGTGATTGCCTCTACACCATGTAGCACCATTCTTCATTGTCACAGGTACTGTATTTCATGCAAGACTGCAAACTAGCATTTGCAGCTTTATAATGAACTATTTCCTGTCAATAGTGCTGTAAGAAAGTTCCAATTTGCTCTCAAGTATCTGTTTTCTGCTCAAAAACAAATATTTAAAGCCACTCAAAGATCAAATATTATTTTCCCATGCAGTCAACACTTCATTCTCAAACCTGGTGCATAAGGGCACTTCAGTCAGGGAGACAGAAGTGGCTTTGCAGTTGAGTTGTCCATCACTGCTCATTATAAGGCAAAAATTCAAGTACACCTTTACACAGTATCAGGCTACCAGTTTCACTGCCTGCACTTCAACTGCAGCAAACAAGTCTAATATTAAAGTAATAACATACCAGAGGGCAAAAATACTATTTTAGGCTGTAAGTAGAGTTGATCTTTTCTACTGTGCTTTTACTTCATTTGTGGCTTTTCCACAAAGAGCAATACAATAATTATGTGGAAAAGGTATTTACTGCTGTGAAACAAGCAAAAAATTTACTACACGAAAAAACATGAGCTATTGCTTAGCTACAACTCTATTTTAATTAAAATTAAATTTTCTTCAATTTCAGTTTAATCTGGTTAAGCAATTCAGAGTCCTGATTATCTCTAAAAATGAACTGAAATTGTAGCTCAGACTGAAGCATGGAGAGGGCACTTGAAAGATATTCCATTACTTTCCTGAGAGTCACAGGCACCAGTGCTGAGTGAAGCCAGCTGCTGAGAAGATACATTTAAATAAGTAGACACATATATGTATAAAGGACTGACCCTTGCACTGATTTGATAGAAAACACAGAAATGAAGGAAACTACTTCTTTAAAAAAACCCAGCCCCTCACTTGATTCATTTCTCACCAAAATCCAATCCTGCTTATGAGTAGGAGTTGAAAAAGTGGCACTGACTCTTGGAAAGTGTTAATGGGCCAAGAGAAAACACAGAAAAAGGAAACCTGAAACAATCAATCATCTCAATTATTTAATATATTAATATGAATTTGCTACAGGCTATTATTTATCTTCCTTAGAGAATGCTGTTGTACATATAATTAGATAGTATTAGACCTGTATTGATGAAACTTCATGTACCTATAAACCTATATAATTTAATGAAAAAATTAGATTTTTTTCCTAGGTATGCAAATTTGTTTAAGTAATAATTTTCCCATCAGAGCTTATTGAGCAGAATAAGGTATTGCCTTAGATTAATTGGTTTAATTATACTTTCTTTAAAATTACTCAATACTTTTCTGTCTCCTACTCTAAATAAGTAAATATTTCAAATTTTGCTAGTTAACCTCGAGCTGAATCGTGTTCCCTCTATGAAAGGGGGTGCTTTTCTACCACTGCTTGGAAACATGCTAATAAGTGTTGTTCCTGTATTCTGGCTACTGAATTATAAAATGAAACAATTTTCTTCTGTTCTGAGAAAGTCAACACGACACAAATCTCTATAAGTAACCACCAATGTAACTCAATTACTTTTGTGGGGTTTTTTTTTCCAATCCTTCATTTGAAGTCCTTTATATTGGTGAGCCCTTTAGGCTCTGCATGAAATCACATTTTGCAAGCTGTAACTAAAAATATGTTCTATGAAGGATACATATCTCATGCCAAGGGTTGATATTATAAAGTCATTCCACTTAGATAAAAAGCTTCTTAAAATCATCTTTTGCAATGTTTCTCAGAGGTTTTGGAATGAATTTGTGGGGGTTTTCTGACAAGTACTGGCCACATTCAGTGTGCATGAAGTTGCATTAGGAACCTCAGTAGACAAAGGTTCTGCTTCCCCTGAAGTATTCCCTGGAAGGGAATTCATTGAAAAAGGAGAAAATGAAACTGCTATCTAACTCCATACTCAGGGCAGCTCCTGAAGGACATCACTGATGTGGAAGAGTTCCTGCAAGGTAAGAAAGTGCATCCTCCCTAACCCATTTCTTAACCATAAACACACTGAGATACACAGATGGCACCTTTTGCACAACCTGCCAGAAACCTCTCTGTTCCCGCAGCAGAAATTTTTATTTTTTTTAAATTTTATTTCTATTTTTATTATTGTATATTTTTATTATAGTCAGATAACTTGACACTTTCAACAGCCAACTACCTGAATCAGGGCTGGCAGCAGGCAGCTGGAAAATTCCTCTGATCAGAAAAGCACATAGTCCGTTGAATAATCAAGACTCTGAAATAATTAAGACTAATTTCTGAAACTCTGAGTGCCTCTTCAGAGCAACTTCTATAAATACAAACCCCTCATTAGCTCAAGTGTTGCTCCATGAAGTTCTACACCAAGGATACTTCCAGCTGTGGTGCTTCCTGTCTGTATAAATTTAAAAAGAACAGGGAAAGCTACACCAGAGGATTCCACAGGTTGGCACAGGCAGCCAATCCATATGGAACACACCCAAAATTAATAACCTGGAGGTATTTGTTTCAAATGCAAAACACTAGAAAAATTCATTCAGAAGCACCAATGATAATCAAGACCAAATGAATTTCCAGTACATACTCTAAAGTTAATTATGAGCTGGGTGGCACAGTTATTTGGCTTGGATTATGTACAAAGTCAATCTTGCAATTACAATTGATTGGATTATTCTGCCCTAAAAGTTCACAGAAGTATTTCTGATAAACAGTGTACCTGTATCTTGAAATGGCAAGAAGAAATTAAACTACAGGTACTATGGATTAGTTACTGTGGCATTGGCCTTCTTCAAAGTGCTCTGGCAATTCTTTTAAAATGTGTATTTTTATTTTTTTAATTAAGGATAATACACAATATTATGTTAAAGAGCTAAGTCGCAGTTTGGCTTTGTGAAAAGTAAAGCTGCCTCTTCTGGGACAAGGACTTGGCATTAAATTGAGAAGTCTCTTGTCAAATCACAGATTGATAAAATTACTCTAATTAAGTCAACTTAATAATTAGTAGTAACTCAGTAGACCAATAATAATATTAGTCAAACCCTAAAGCAATACCATTACAATAAAATTTTTGACAGCTACCAACACTGATCTTTGTGTGCTAAGAGTAAAGCTGGGACAACTTGATTGGAATTGCACTCATTTAATTGACCTATCCATAATTATGACAGTGACTTAAAGAACATGAAGTAATAAAAGAAAAAAATGTATCCACAAGCTTTTCAATTTTCCTGAAAATCCTCAAGAGATTGAAGTCAGTTAGGCAACCTTGCAAGTCCCCAGTTCAACAAAAACCAATTTATCTCTATTTACTGCTCTGCTCAGGTTCATTTCAAGGAAATGGTATTATTACAGGCTGTAAGAAATGTGCAGGATTCAGATTTCTAAAATAACCAAACCCACAAAAGGCTCCCAGTAAGTTCAGATGTCACTGAGCTACCTCATATGTGTTAAACTACACACCAAGCATGATCAACAGAAAGGCTGGTGTCAATATAATATAAAATGCAGGGAAAATCAGACTGGCCAAGGATTACAGCTCAGGAAAGTGATCAAGAAGATCTAGACAGAAATGGATCTTAAATCACAGAGAGAGAATCTCTGTAGCATCTCACAGCTGGCAGCAGAGAGAGAGTGTGTGTGACCCAGAGCAGGATCATGTATTTAATTCCAATGACTACTTTAAGGAAATAATATTTTAAAAAGAAAGTCAAGAAGGTATCTATGGATCCACATCACCAGAAGGCATAGCTGGAACTTGGCACTCAATTCACATGTGACCTGTTCCTGCCATGGCTGTTAAGTGGAAAGAGAGCCCCAAAAGAATTCCAGCAACATTTTCATCACTAATAATCTAGCATCTACAGAATTCAGCCTTCCACAGCACTCTGCATTCAGCATCTCATACCAAGGATTAGCACACAGCTCCCCTGTATTCATTTGTAAGATGAGTTCTGGAAGGTGTCTGTAACTGTGCTTAGGACACCAAGATAATAAATCAGGAAGGCCAGGGAAGCTGCCACTTTTAGTGAAGATGGATTAGAAATGCACTGCAGGAAAAGAGAGTTCTGTATTCCATGGATCTGCAGCTAGAACCTGTATTAACATAAATGGATTTTCACCCTCTAGAATCACATGAATGAGATTTTAAGTAAAGCCCAGAGTTGAGTCAAGCTTAGTTATTTGACAGGCTGGCTAATAGAAAACATACAGACAATGGAGACTTTTCTATATATTTATGCCTTTTCCAGTTCAAAGTCTAACCTAAAAGCTCTCTTAAAATCATTTTATTCAAGTAGTGACAGTAGAAATTATTGTCAAAGCTTTTACAATGGTAAGCACCTGCAGGAAAGGAATTCAAGATTTCAAAAGCAGTGCAAGTTTCCAATTCATTTCACTTCAAAGACAAATCATCCAGACCTATCTTAAACTGGGTAATAGTCACCTTCCTGTTTACCATGCATTCAATTTAGCAGAAACTTTTCTTTAAATAAATAAATAAAAGTCAGATTACATAACCTCCCTGTAGTAGCTATGGTTTCTTACATGTCACATAACAAACATTTCCCTAATTTACCTCATAATAAGATTTTTTTCCTCTGTTCTCCTATTGAGAGGCTTTCAGGCTCTCAGAGTTTCAACCCAAAGTCTCTCAATAATTCATCATCCCTTGCTTACTTCAGGAAGACTCAATGGTACATAAATTTAAAAGAACTCTTGCTGAGCATCTGACCCTAAATATAAACATTCTATTATGCTTTGAGACAGTTAATGCTTCTTTTCCAGGTATTACTGTACTGTCTTGTGTCAGAAGATCCATATAACCTGAATGCATGTTCACAGTCACAGGATCAGACTGTTTATCACTCTAAAATATCAAAATTTTACTGCAGTCACTTGACACCCACTTAAGGCTTACTGAAGAAATGTTCAAATTAACATTCTCAGGTCAAGATACTAAAAACACAACTGAAAGTATGTTGTTTAGCCTAAAATATTTCAAGGAATGTTTCTTTTCAGAAAGTATTTTAACCTTCAATTAAATAAGGACATAAAAATTATTTTCTGAATATGATGCTGAGTTGCTAATCATATTTCAAAACCCTGAGTTCATTATCTTTATGTGGTGCTTTATGTGTATGTAATTACTGTGTGGTTGATACTCAGGCAAGAACGCCACTATACTTCCAAAATTATTAACTGCAGTGAATTTTATTACAATTACAAATATGTTTCCTACTTGCAAAATCCACCTTCTTTTCCAGGTTGCTTTCAAATGGCAGGTACACTGAGTAAAGCTGGAGTTGTTAACTGTTCTGCAATACTGTGCATAGGGACATGCTGGTATTACTCACACTAAATCTAGGCGTGATTTTTGAAGCAGGATTTCAAGCAATCAGGTGCTAATGTGCAATGCTAAAATCTTTTCCTATGTTATCTGTGCTCATTATTAGGATGAATTACCAAACAGTTGTGGTTTTCTGTTTTTTTTTCCAAAGTAATGTTACTGAAATATAAAGGACTTGAATAAAATATAAGCTAATACAGACATCGTCTGATGCTTGATGTTTTTTAAAGATCTTCATCAGACAATCTGTTCTAAAATTCACACACTCAGAAGACACACTGAAGCATTCATTATGCACTTATTAATTAACACACTTAATTATTAATTAATAGAAAATACCAAATGTTGCTGATACTGAAACTATTTTTTTTTCCTTCCTAGGAGATATGGAAAAATGTTTCTCACACATCAAAATTATTACAGACTAATACCATCACTGCTGCCTATGTGGTCAAGAGCTATATACACCCTTCCCATAAATAGGCATGGTTCTTAATGCATAGTTCACAGATAAAAACCAGTTCCAGTGGCTAAACAGGAACACGGCAAGGTGTTCAAACACTGCCCAAAATGTGAGATGTGGATCTCTACAGCTGCTCCTTCCTAAAGCAAGGGACTGAGTTTATCTTGCACCAGCCCAGCCCCACTACCAGCTATAATATTCCCTTTCCTCCAACACCTGAGTTCAGCATCTCTGAATAAAAACATGCAATTTACAAAAACAACTGAGAGAGATTTTCTGCACAAGTATAAAATACAAGTTACATTGAGATTACCAAAAGAATTACTGCTCTTGCATTAGAAACAACCATTTAACTATATAAAAATTATCTTTTCATTCATAATAAATATATGTATTTGGATAGTAGTTCACCTCTAGGATAGTATTAATAGTATTACTTCTTAAAAAAAAGGAATAATATTCACTGAATATAAATGTAGATCAAAGTAGCAGGAATAGCTGTCCAGTTCCACAGAGAATTCTCTTATTCCCAACTGAATATTCTCTTTCAGACAACTGTGGGGCTTAGCCTACAATAAATACTAAGCAATGGACAATAAATAGCAACATGTTCATAATGACAGGCTAAAATGAGCCTTCTCTCCCTCATGGCTTCCAAATGGTCACAGGAAGAAGTTTTAAACACAAACAAGAAAGCAGAATAAGGAAGGGCAAAATTCAGCTTAAATTTTGTCCCTTCCTGAAATAAGTACTGCAGGCCCCACCAAGAGATGGATGGAGGGATGGATGGAGGGATGGATGGAGGGATGGATGGATGGATGGATGGATGGATGGATGGATGGATGGATGGATGGATGGATGGATGGATGGATGGATGGATGGATGGATGGATGGAGGGATGGATGGATGGATGGATGGATGGATGGATACAGTGCAAAATATTTTACACTGCTAATGGTGAAATATGTGTGCATCAAAAATCAGTCAGCTGTAGAAAAAATACTGTCTGAGCATTAGACTAAAAAATAAAAATCAAATACAGCTGTTGCAGAGTATATATCAACAACTTCTTCAAAGAGGAAAGAATGAGCTGTCTGTGTGTTTTAGTGGGATTTTACTAAATCTTCACAGGAAATAGTATCTAATGCAAAGGGAAGACAGGCCCTGTATGATAATAGAGAAAATAATATAAGCAGAGGTAATGACAGTGGAGAAGGATGTGTGAACATGCATTGGCAAATTGAATTAATTCCCAAACACCCAACTTCAAATCATTTTCTGAAATGCTGTTGCACCAGCTACACAGATGTGACATTTTTTTTCTCTATTAACTTGACCTTGCAGCAATTCAGAGGTGGAAAATTCCAACAAAATTCTGAGTCTAAAGTCAACAGCAAAGCCTAAAAGCTTTGAACTGCCCAGAACTTTAGACTGTATCTCCAGTTCTAGGAACATCTCCATTATTTTTATCCTAAAAAAGAAATGACAGGTGCTTCCCAAAATTTTTAGTCCATAAATTAATCTTTGCTGACTAATAAGTTACTCCTTTTCATTTTTCATTAAATACAATAACAACCTTTGCAAACACTTGTTACATGTAACAGAGTCGTTTTTTTCAGCCATGATTTGGAAGAAGGACCATATAATCTCATGTCAGTTTGGAGCATAAAACTTCACTCCTTCACTATTTGGGCTTTTATAAAATGTACCCCAGTTTTCCAGTGAGTACATAAGGGCTTCAACATATCAGACCAACTAAAAGGACTTCTGGTAAACAACTCAGCCCTTCTAAAGTGGGAATTTTTGCCTTAAAAAAAAAAAAGTTTAACAGAAGGCCATAAAATTATAAGTATAAAATTAACATACTTTTGATTTTGCTTCCTGGATAGAATGTGTAGAGATTTGAAGGAGCCAGTTTGTTGTCCTTCAAGCAAAGTAGTAAAGGACAACAAAGATTACAGTGAGAAAGAACTCGAGTTGTCAATACTATGTTGGTACAAATATATGAAAAACACATGCCCCTGACATGCTGCAACATGTACCATTGTCATGCCTGAACTGTAAATGCATTTAAAAGCACTCATTAATTAGCAAGTTTTCCAGTAATTATCTAGGATTTCCAGTATTAATAATATCCTGTACAAGTACACCCACTAGCCAGTACACCCAGTAGCTCTACTCTTTTATTAAATCTAAGCAAACCCCAAAATATGTGGACAAGTTTTGAAGGGCATCTTTTAAACAGTAATAATGAAAATAAAAAGTATGTAAGCATATACATTACCTGTTTTCTAAGCAAAATTGGCTGCTGTACGTACACATAAGTAAGTTTTTGTCCCGAATAAGCAGTGTGAATACCCTACATGAGGTCCATTCACAGCTCAGTTATTCAAACACACAAAGTCTCAGCTGGACTATTGTTCCAATCCCAAGCCCCCAGACTAAAAAATTCCAGCAGCTGGGTAAAATGTAACAAAGGAACTGAAAAAAGGTGGGGAGGATGTAATCTAAAGCAAGCATTTAACAGTGGGAACATTATTGTTTTCTTTATCAACAAAAAAATAAAAGACACTAGATGATAATTCAAAGAAAATGATTGATGGAAGTGTAAGAAAAGCACACCATCAATGGGACATAGAAGTCACTGGCCTGATATTCTCAACCCTGACATTTCTGCAACAACTGAAACTTTCCTTCCACAGGAGTCAGGCATTTCCTTCCTCTCTTTAGTTCAAGTAAATTCAAAGATGCCTTGTGAACTGAACTTCTTTTCTGGATGAGCAAGTCAGTGGCTGCAATTAGAATATTAACAGTCTCTCGTTGAGGACAATTTACTGAATAAAGCTTGGTTTTTGCAAATTGCACATGCAAGATGTTGCACAGCCACCAGCCTCAATCAGATCAATGGACTGAAGAGCCATCAGTGGTTTTTAGGAAGCACTCCACAGCAACTGGAGCATCCTTATCTACCAGTATTGGGAAGGCAATATCAGAAGGCAATACTAGAAGCTGCAACATGTATTTCCTCCAGTACACTCCCTCCAGAAGTGACTTCTACATCTGAGACAAAGGACAGCACCAAGGAAGGGAGAGCCCGAAAAAGAAGTAGGTGAGATTGCTATACACTGCCTAAACATACTGGAGCACTAATTACCCATTTGTGCTTCTAATTGGTTTCACACTCAAATCACCACAGGCACCAGTACTCAAATTAGCACCCACAGCCAGTCAGAAATGCAATGTATGGGCACAATTACAGTTAGAACAAGAAGGTAATTCAGCTGCAAAAGTGCTCCTTCAAGCCTTAAATCATACCGAATATTGCTTGGGAAATTCTACTAATGCAGTTCAGTAGAAGCTAAAAATAAACCATCCTTTTCATCACTGAAATTTAAGGCCAAAGACTTTCTTCTACCTTATTTAAGACTGGATATATGAAAAAATCCATCAGCTTTTAGCTAAAGGGAAACCCATGTTTTCATATTTGGAACAGAAACATGTTCACATCAAAATCTAGTCCAGTGCACATTAGTGCCTCAGGTCTGTATCTGGATGTTTTATGGGTATTTATTTCAACATTAGTTCCTTTTATTCCTTCTACTTTATTCTCTTTTTTTTTTTTTCCTGGCGGGGTAAGAATTTCAACAAGAGTTTAAATTCAGTGTCACAAATGACAGATGCAACATGTATTTGAGTTTGAGGCAATTTCTATTATAATAATTACTAAAATATTAAACCTCTCTCCTCTATAAATATTTTTAGTAAGCTAAAACCAGTAAATTTGCAATGATATCTGTGTCATGAGGACATCTCTTACAACTCATTTACCTTCAAAGAATGTCAGAAATGGTGATGTTGGAAAGGATCCACCCCAGGTCATCTAGCCCAACCTCCCTGCTCAAGCAGGGTCTCCCAGAGCACATTACTCAGCATTGAGTCTAAATAGCTTTGGAAAATCTGTATTTTAAGATAAATTTTTAAAAATCGTTTTAATTAATCACACGAAACATTATTATCTTAATTTCCACTAAAATGCACTCACATTCACATAGCAAATGCATTTACATTCACACAGCAAATAAACCAAAAGGAGTGCAAAAGAAAAGCAGCCTATTCCAATGGGCAAAATGAATGAATTCAGGAATCACTGTGTGTCTCTTCAACTAACTTTACAATTGGGAAAGTCATTTTAGCTCTTTGCATTTCCCTGCACAACTCAGAAAACAGGAGCAGTAATATCTCTTCTGTTCAGGAATTCTAAATCTCAACATTTGTTCTTTAAACATGTGACAACCAATAATTAAGCATTAAACTTGTCAGAAAAATGACATGAAAAGGTCAATAAATGTCCAAAATAGGATTTTTTCTTTACTTGCAAAGCTTCCTAGATAAACTGTGTATAAAATGCACATCAATTTGCTATGAAGGTTATCCATTAGCCTTCAGAAGTTTTATTTTTAAGAGACTAGGAAACAATAATTCCAACAATGTAACTTTTCAGTGAACAAGCAGTAGATGACTGAAGTCCTCCTGGAAGACAGGGAATCTGGGTATTGCAAAGTCAGGTTTACCAAGTAAGAACCAATTAATATGAGGATACCTGCCTTCTTACCACACCCAGTTACTGGGGTATCAGTGCAGTAGCTCAGCTCTGAGTAGTTCAGCCTTGCTGGACTATCAGACCCAGTTTAAGCAAAGCAGCTGTAAACATCTGTGTATCTGCAGATCCTGACACACAACTGACACATACTGATACACAAGCAGTCCCGTGTTTCAGAAAACCCAGGGGATGAGCCTGACTGTCAGAAAGCTACTTCAGCCATGAGAATTTGCCTCAGCCACAGTGATACAGGTGCAAGTGGAAATTTCCAAAGCTCTGAGAAACTTTCTTGTGCCCAGAGTCTTGAGCAACCAAATGAACAAAGCAAGCACTACTTCCAGGAGTGACAATTTTCTTCCCTGGTGAGATACTAACTCTGAACACCACACAGTGACTGTGGCACCTTCCAGAACAGTGTTGTGGTCACTGTAAATGACCTTTCAGAAAACCTCCCTGCAGCTTTGCATGAACCCTGTCGCACAAGAGAATCATGAAGACTTTTGTGATGTTGCAGCAGACAATACAAACATTATTGGACCTCAAGGCTTCTTTTAGTCTTCTCTCTTTTTCATCATTTCTCAAAACCACTGGATCCATCCCCTAATCAGATGGTGTGTCTCCTTCAGCACTCTGAAAAACTGCTTATGAACTCTCAAGACCATTCCTTAAAGTCAGGGAAAAAACCAATATCATTAAGAGCTGCAGATTATGTCAGAGAACTGACTAATGCATTTCTCACATGTCAGGAACCACTTAATGAAAACCCTAAAATTAGATTTGATCCTGTCATCTTCCTCATTGCACAGCACTGTGTGAAAAATCTTCTTTAATGCCTGCAATGTACAGGCTGTAACAATATAAGTAACCACATTTCATCCATCTAATTCTCTTTAAAGTTAAAGCACACAAAACATTCACTGCTTCTTCCCATTCTGACAATTACTGCTATTTTTATCCTTTAGATTGGGACACAAATGAATACTTGCCATTGTTGTAATTGCATTAGATGGACATGTTAAATCAGGTGAATCAGTCACTTCTTCCACTGCCAATTACAACAGGTGTCACAGAAGTTCTCCCCTATTTTAATTCAAATGGCTGCATACCACCAACACACAAAGCACCTCCTTTTTTGTCCTCACAGAGGCTGAAGTCCTGAAACTATGGATCAAGAGTGAAGATCAGGAAATGAATCATACAGCATAGCTGATAATAACAGTTGATTCAAATAATATAATATAATAGTTGATTGAAAAGGAAAAAAAGAAAGCTGAGTTTTAGTTAAAATGAACATCTCATTCTGTTGATTAATCTTTTGGGTCAGAATTTAACTGTGGAAAAAACTGTGCAGTTCAGGCTGGGCCTCTTGTATTTAGTCCAGTGATTTGTTTCCCTTCCAATCACACCTTTTCCACAAGTGTTGCACCCAGTCTGCACTTCCCAGCTGGGCTATAAGGGAGGGCACTGTAAGGTGTAACAGCTCTGGGGCTTTCTGGCTTCGTGTCACAGCTCCCAGGTTCTTTTAGCCCATCCTGCCAGAGCTCACTAACGCTGCTACTTGATCTTAATACCTGTGTCAGCAAAACCCAGCTGTCAGGCTGAATTTATTCAAAGTTGTGTTCCCTGATACAGAATCACAGTTCAGGTTGGAAAGGACCTCTGGAGACCACCCAGCCCAAGCTGCTCAAGGCAGTGCCAGAAAAGCTCAGGACCAGCTTTTTGGGTATCTTCTCTGGGAAAGGAACTGTCCATGCAATCTGTTCCAGGGTCTGCCCACCCAACAGTAAATGTGGAGTTCAAAGTACTCAAATATTCAACACACAATGAAACCAAAGAAAATAATAATGAAAGATGAAAGACAGGATTTTTTCATCTTAAGGCAAGACAAGACATTAAGATATCTGTTCACAAGCAGACCCACGGTGAGGTGTGCATGCCAGGAGAGGAACACCTTAAAAAATCACAGCACCTTCCTCCAAGTTTCAGTTGTCCTCTTCTGCTGTAAAAGAACCATCAGGGAACAGTTTTTGTAGCAGCTTCTATGAATGGCAACTCCTGTCTAATTTTTTTTTTTTTCATTCTATGAAGTTGAAGGAGCAATTGAGACAAAGTATTTTAATAAACATAAATCCTGTAGAAACAAAGCAGAAAGAATCTGACCCAAAAACAGGTAAGACATTAAAATTCAAGAATGATCTCTGACAAGATCACAGAGATTTTAACTTAGAAATGAGTATAGATTTGTGACGCTAAAAATTATTTTATCAAGATGTTACAATTTGTAAGTCTCTTGCAGTATTTCTACATATGCTTTAGGATTTGTAAATCTATTACAGGATTTGCAATTCAACTTTTCATCTTACAAAGCAAATGAGAGATGTACCTAAATCTTGTCTTAAAGCACTGATTCCTAAATTAGGGCTTCAGAGTTCACAATTACAGGTCCATTGGGTAGATCGGAAGATAAATCCACACTCTAGAAACACAGATGCATTTTGTTTAAGATGAAATTGCCAGAAACTCAAAAAATAAAACTGAAGCTGTAACTTCTGGAAGACATTGTTGACCAGACTGCTGCTCCTGCCTAAGTCCTTTCAGCACAGCTCTTTACCAGGCCTTGGTGTGTTGTATTAAAAAAAAAAAAAAAAAAAAAAAAAAAAGCGTAAGTGATGCCTAGCAGTTACAACACCTACTTAAAATCCATGCATGTCTTCCTCATTTGTGTTCTGCTTTGGAATTTATTTATTTTTTTAATTTATGTATTAGACAGCAATCAAGCTGCACTTTTAGGCAGGACACTTCCTCCAGTATCTTAATGCTCAGAGAGTAATGCTGTCACTTCAAAACAAGAACACTAATAGGAAAAATGAGCATCTAACGACCTAAGATGACTCCAAAGCAAACTTAATCAAACACAGCGATACTTATTTAGTACCTATATTTTTTGGTACTACTGAATTTCATGCCATCTACACCAGCACTTTAAAAAAAATAAAAAAACCAACCAAACAAAAAAAAAAAAAAAAAAAAAAACAACAACAAAAACCACCAAAACCCAAAAATACTTGTATGAAATGACCTAGATAACATTTATACAACTCTCCTTAAACGAGTCACCTGATGTTAACTCAAGACATTTTCCACTCATGCTATCTTTGCAAAGCCTGTATTCCCTTTCAGTGGAACTTCAGAAACATTCCTCAAGAAAGTCCATGCCAGGTGTTGTATCTCCTTTTTCAGTGGATTAGCAGCACATTCCACTGCTGGTCCAGAGAAATATTTTGCCTCTTACCAGCAAAACTCAAAGACATATATAATGCAGCACTTTTGGGAGGGAGCAGAGTAACCTAAAAAGGAATTCATTCCTAGTTTTACCTCATCTTTACTCCTGATTTACTACTACAGTAAGGAAAATGGATTTTATGCCATGCAAAAATTACTACTGCCCATGTTGTAACTGCAAAAGGCTTGGCAATGTGTAGTTCAGTTCTTCCAGAGTATGCAAAATACTGCTGAAAATCCCTTGCAGTCATGGATTAAACTAGGCTTGGCAGAAATCACTCAGTGAACTAGCTGAAAGACCACTGATGCTCGGAAATCAAGAAAAAAACCCCAACAAACCTAGGCATTTTAAAACATGAGTAAGCCAGCTGTTCTAAAATTAGTCTCTTTGTTATGAGCATTATACCAGAAAGGAATAGACTGTCACCACGTGCCAGCTTTAGCTGACATCTGCTAGAAGAAAAAAAAATTCCCTCCAAGTTAGGCAGCACAAGCCACCTAATCTGTTCATTATATATTTTGTAAAGGGTGGTCTCTATAGCAAAATATTTTAAATAAATATGCAAATCATTATATTATTACTCTAAAAGATCTATGACTTCAATGAGGTTTTAAATAACCCAAGGGGCTTCACTCTTTTTTTTTGTTCCATTAACTCAACAGACCCACCTGCCAGCTATGTCAAATTACTGTATAAGAAGTATTGAAAGTTACACGCACTTTGTGCAAACGCACAAAGTTTGGTCTCTTAATTGAAACCAAAACACTTCTCAAAGTTTCACCGGCTTATCAAAACCATTCTCATTACCTGGTTTTGCACATGAAAAACGTGTCAGAAAAACAACAACCTGACAGTTTCTCACTCTGGCATTGTACCCATCGCACAGCAAATATTGACCGGCACCGCTGCTCCCGGGACGATCCAAGAGCACTGGAGAAACCAGCGTGCTGAGCTGAGACTGCCTCCTTGTCAGAGACACTCTCTCACTTTTATGAAATCCCCTTGTATTGCACAGCTGACCCTGGGCCATCTCTGAGTATTTTTTACCAGCACCATCCCCTTCCCAACACGAAGCTCCGTGTTTTCACAGAGCAAACACCAGAGCGTTCCAAATCACTTCTGTAGAAGAAAGGAAAGAACACATTTGGATCAAACCTGAGTCAGTCTCTTACAGAAAGGAGTCTTGCACTTTTTACCAGCAACAGTAAATTAATCTAAAGCCCCATAAGTGTGAAGTCCCCACACCTCCAGTTATGCTGAGTGAATTTAGGCACTGGTCTACACTGGTTCATAACATCACACCTAAAGACCATCCAGACAGAGGAAGCTCCACTCATCCGTGGACCACCATTGGACAGGATTCCTCACTTCTTCCCCAACCAAATGGATTTTCCAAAGCTACATTCTGCCATACCTAAGGAACCTTCATGATCCATACTGCAGCAAGGGTAGGTTGTGATACTGAGTAGCACGATGGGTGGAACAAAGCGCTTAAGAGAGCACTAATTGGGGGGAAATGTAAATTCCCTCATCAGGGCAAGCCCTGCTGGCCTGGGGACCCTGAGTGATGAGGGAGCTCATGGATGTCACACTGAGGTCATAAAGATCTTAGAAAGGTCATGGTGACAGGAAGAGTTTCATGAGGACATGATGAAAGCAAATATCACTTCTATCACCTTCAAGAAGGTAGGTCTGGGATCAGCCATACATGAGTCACTGTGAGGGTGACAGAGCAAATAATCTTGGAAATAATTTCCAAAAATATGAAGGACAAGATCATCAAGATTCCCCTTAACATAAAAAAAAACCCAAACTGTTTTATGGTGACAGTAATCAAGGACTCAAAGGGGTTGTACATGCACTTGGAGACGCTCAAAACCCAAGTGGAAAATGACTCAGGAAACTTGCTCTAGGTGACTCTGCTTTGAGCAGGTCCTTTAACAATCTCCTCAGGTCCCTTTTCAAGCTCAAGTATTGTGCAATTCTTTTCTCCTGTGACCCCTTTACTGACACCAGGATCAGGGACATCCCAGGCACTCCATGATCCACCACACCCTGGAGCACACTGTCACTGAAGACAACCCCTTCCTCTTTCCCAGTCACACCACCTCTTCCCAGTTCCCCTGGGCAGAACATTTTTCTGTCTCTCACAGGAAAACACTGCAAGTCTAAAAAAAAAAAAAAAAACCAAAAAAACAACCAACCCAAATAACCCCAACAAAACCATCCTTGAAAAGGACAAGCAAAATGCTTTGGAAAATTGGCCAAACTCAACCTGCAGTGTCTTTTAGTGTTTCATGTCTTTAGAGCTCTGAAGATGAATACTATGTAATATGATAGTACTTGTTTATGCAACGACAAAATATTTTCCACAGCTCCATTTCAAGATGATTAGGTTTTCTTTTGGGGGAGTTCCTACCTGTCTGAAAGTAGGAAGAGGTGCTATTATCTTTTTTTATGCAGCTGCTGGATATGGTAAAGCAGTGGGCTGGAACAGAGATCAAGTCAAGTTAAAGATGGTTTGGTTTAGTCAGGCTTTCAGTATTCAAACAGCACTAGGAAAAAAATTCAATTATAAAACTAATTATATCTTTAATTGCCTAAACAATCAGCCAGCTGACTTTGTGGTGCTCTTGCTACTGTGCAGGTGTACTTGCAGGTGTTGGCTGCAACATGTAAGAATTACATTGTGGTATCCCAACTTCAGCACAGCACTGGGAGGATAAAGTACCACGGTGATACAGATGAGAATGTATGAGAAAGATAGGCAAGCTTTATAAAGAAACACAATTCCATATATATATGTGTGTGTGTATATATATATGTGTGTGTGTGTGTACACATATGTGTATAAAAAAATAAATAAATATGAAATCTGCTTGATCTTCCTGTGAGGGGTAGCTATTCTGGTTCTGACATTTTTCCCTTTTGAACAGAATTATGGCTGAATCTGACCAGACTTTGAGACAGTCGTGTTTCTGGCAATACAGCACCATTAATAATTATGTATAGATAATAACCTACCAGAAATGCCTGTCTTTTTATCTGACACGTCACTGGAGCAGCATGCTTGAATAAAACACAGTCTTCTTCAAAAACTTGCTTTGTACATATAAAATCAATTAGAAAAAGGCACAACTTACAGTGAATTGGGTCCAAAATGTTCAAATTGTTCAACCACATAACTCTTTTACCTCTTCCCTATATTTTAACAACTTTTCCATTTAAAAATACAGTTATTTTAAAAATTTAAAAAAGAAATTAACATCTTTTCAAAACCTTCTTTCTGTGTACAAAAGTAAATTAACACTTAATAAACCACTAAATGCAGCTTAAATTCACAAAAACATTTTGCCACCCAGCATTTCCTTTAACTGAACTTAACCTTTCACTGAAAAATTAACAGCCAGTTTTAAATCTAAACTGTCTTAACAGTCTTATTTGGAGGGAATCTTAAATTTTGACAAGTGTCATTTTTTTAGAATGTGCAATGTATCACCTGCAATGGAAGAAGGTGATCATTAGACTCAACTATTAGGAACACAAGAAAAACAGGCATAGCACACTGAGGTTGTTCCACTATAATACTACAGTCACGGTAATGCCAGAGAAGGGTGTCAAGTAGCAAGGAACAGGCCACAGAGCACGTGGGCCATAAAAAGGAGCCTCCCATCCCAAATTTGTGCAAAGACAACTGATTTCAACCAGACTCTGCAGGAGCAGATTCCAAGACACCAGCTGGGTTCACTGCCATGCAGTGATGTTTGCTGTTTTGTGAGCACATAATAAATCAGCTCACTTGCACAAATTATGCTGGGCTGAAGTATGTCAGTAAAGCTATGGCAGGATTCATTTCAATCATGACTGCACAAAAGAGTCAAATATTCTAAAGTCACTTGTGAATTGGGTAGCTTCAAAAGTCTAATCTGGAGTCCATTTAAAATGTTGTTTTTGCTGGATGAGAGAAAAAGCAGCTTCACTGGAAAACATTCTGTAGTGAGGCACAGCTGTTTAGTAGTAGTTTGAAACTGTCTGAAATGTTGAAAACATTGAGAAGTCCTCTGCAACTTATCAGGAAGAATTTAGTCATTATGTTTTCCACTGAGCTAATTCTGCAGCATAGGAAGTGCTGATTTGTTGTTTTCAAATAATCTGGTCTTCATCACTTGTACATTCCATTTGTGTTATAAATTCAAATTTTTTAATAACTTTCTGCTTGAGAGTGAGAAAAGTTTTGACCATATGTTTCACGATGGCATTTGCAAAAAGCCAAATTATAAAAGCAGTGCTAGCAAACTTTTCTAGTATCATTTCCAGTGATTTCTCCTCTCTTCTTCTAACACTCTAACTAATAAAATCACAATGTTTTCAATTAAAATTTTCTTAAAAGAATAAAATATAGGCAGTTTAATAGAACATGAAGTGATATCTGATATGCAATACAGAGGTCCAGATACTCAAACCTGTGAGCCTAAAATATCTAGATGACCAACTAATTCTCTCTATTTTAAATACATACAAACCTAACTGAAAGCCAGACAGGAGGAAAAACTAAAAACTAAAACCCACAAATCCAAAAATCTCAGAGCATGTAATTTGATACTTACATAGAAACTTACTTGCTTTATTATATCCTGAAAAATCTCAAGAGACAGACCATGGATTTAGACACCTCATGCACTATTAGTGCTACAGATATTATTGAAAATCTGCTGAAATTATTACTTATTGCATTCACTATTCAAAGGCCAGTATTTTCCAAAGATTCACCTCTCTATTGCATTAGCACTGATTTTTGTTCATACAGAAAATAAGTGTATCTGATAGAGCAGTGTAGCTGGTCTGATAAACTCTGTGCGTTTTTTATGGCAACCACTGAAATTGTGTCATAAGCCCAAAATAAAATGATCAAGAGTACATATAAACATATACACTCACACCTAAATTGTAATATCAAATTTAGGTCTTCCTCCTCACCTTCAGTCTGTCCTCAAAGAAAATCAAAGCACAGTGCACAGAAGCCTGACTGTAGACAGTCATTTTACAACAAATTATCTTTGTATTTCATTTATCCAATATTAGCAGAAAGTAAACACAAATTTTGAAAAAGAAAAGAAAAAATTATTCCCAGAATCATTTCCACAGCCGCAGAGGCAAGCACGGAAAATATATTCTTGTGACTGTGTTTTGTTCTCAAAAAGAACAGACAAGCCAGGGCTGAGGACATCTTGTAAAGAGTCAAGATGATTTATAACAAACCATTTTAGAACATATGTTGCATATGCATGGTTAAAACCATTACACAACGTTCTATTTTCCAGCTAACTTCTGCTCAGCTGCTGATTTCAGAGGAGTGAAATATCATGAAGTGAAGGACAGAAAGGACAAACTCAGATATTAGGCAGGGCACACCTAAACCTACAGAATCAGAGGGCTGATTGAAGAATGAACAGGCACTTCCATCCCAGCAAGCACCCGCTCATCCACACTCCAAGCAGTGGCAGCAGTTCCCCGTGGTTGCTGCAGAACTGGCTAAGCTTGATTAAAGGATGGCACATTCCTAAAGAGGTAAATGTCACCAGGTTTTCATGATGGATATCGGGTGTTTAAATTTTGTTGAATTGAGTGTGGTGGGTAAACCTTGGCCAGCTTCCAGACCCTACCCAGCCACACTCTCATTATCCCCAGTCCACGGGGTAAGAGGAACGTAAGAGGGAAAATATCACTGATCAGGGTAAAGACAGATCACTGATCAATTACCACCATGGGCAAAACAGTGCCAGCAACGGCCAGTTAAAATAGACTTGGATAGTGAGAAACAAACCCAAAAAGATTAGAACAGCACAGTCACCCTGCCCTTTTCCAGGCTCAGATTCACTCCCCTGCCTGCCCAGCAACCTTGTCCCTTCTTAAATACACTTTCAGAGGCATTGCTGACTTTGCTGATGGCCTCAGCTCTGGCCTGCAGTGGATCAAACCCTTAACAATTTCTTGCCTTCCTTGTTCCTGCCTCTGAAATCAAATCCTATTAGCAATGTTTGAGGATGCTCATGTCAATTCTTCTGTCTGAATAATGGTCACTATTCACAATTCTAGGGACACCATGCTTTTCCCGTGTCACTGATTTTTCCATCCAAATTCCTGTAATAGGGCTCACTTCACCAGCTGTTAACCATAACCTGAACCACGCATGACTTCCAAATACACCCCTTTTTCTTACTGTTACAACCTCTGCAAAACAATTCCCTAAAACAACATTACACTTCAAACTCCAGCTGATACCATAAGATTGTATTTTACAGCTGTTATATTTCAGCATTTTTAAGCTCACAGTATTTTCTATGATGCCATCTGAACTCTTCGTGAAATAATTTCTATTCCCCCTCTGCACAGATAGGGATTCTATTATGAGGCACCTTATCTCATGGGCAGGGTTCTTAGTGCTTATCACAGTGCTACTTTCCTATTTACATAGTAGGATTGACAAATAGATTCTATCCATATTTTTGTTTACTGAGCCATTTCCTGTGTGGAAACAAATTTGATTTGAAACAGCTCTGAAGTCTAGTGATGGAGAAATCTAGTATGTGTCTGCCATACGAAGGTGGGTGAAAGGAAGTGCAGCAGTCAAAAAGTCAAAATGGAAAAACAAAAGTAGATGGGGAAGGCACTCAAGTTTTACACTATTCTTCTAAACTTTACTTTCAAGACAATTTTTGCTGCACAAGTCTCTTATTTCCTCATCAAGCTTCTTAATCCTGTATGATTACTTCCTTGAGTTCCACCCCCCTGGATCCATTTCATTTCAAAAGCAAGAACACAGAAGAAAGATTCCTAAAAGTGAAGGACACTATTCTTTGGCAGTGGGAATCACAAAGACAGAAATGATGCTCACAAAGGCTCCTATGATTGTTTCAGGACTGATATGACATAGGATTGGAAGAGTCTTAAGAACAGAAGACTTAAATTATGGAACAGAGCTGCAGAAACTTTCACATAAGAGCTGTTCACTTCTCCTTCTCATCATTACTTTTTCCCCTTTGTTAAACAGAGATCAATAAAATCATTCTATTCACAGGTAGTTGGCATCTCAAACCCATCCTCAAGCTATTTCTATACATTTGAGATGATTCATATGCAGAACTGCAGCATTTAATCTTCATGAAACAGAAAATGTGAGCTGAAACCTCATGAGAACTCCAAAATTCTCTCTGAACTATTACATAAATCCCATTTTAAAATGTTGTCAACTTTGAGAAAAGATCTGTAAATTATACCATTTCCTGAAGATTTTTTTTCTAGGAAAACACTGAAGCATTCCAGTACTCTGATACCACTGAGAAATTTGTTTTCAGACTAAAAGAACATGAGAAAGAAAGGCAGCAGCATGAAAATCCAAGTTTCCTACCTTTTATTCACCAAGTACAAGACTAGCTCTGGATCACTCATTTCACCAGGAATTTCCCAGTAAAAGGGAGAAATGCTGGTAGGAGCAGCCTCGAGATTGTGATAGTAACAGTTCTTCTGGCAAAGTGTGAAGTGCAGATGGTGTCAGAGATATGCCAATAACTTAAGCAGGAGCTTCCAATAAAATCTCTTGTAGTGCTTATTACACTCTGTGAATCAAAGTGAAAGGGGCAGCCCGGGCTCTCTGGCTCTTTTATTCCACACCAGGCAGTTTAACTACTGTACATCCAAGTGCATCCCCCAGGGAAAAGCCTGCACTCCTGATGTACTTGTGTCTGTCCCCGGCATGAGCTACCTCTAAGCGAGTCAATTCACAGCCTCCAGAGAAGCAAAATCATCCTCAGAAACACAGCATTACTTCCATCTGATCTACCTTCCAAGTGACAAAACCATAAAAAAGGGTTTTCTCAAGAATTCCTTTGAGCTCTTTCCAGCTCATCATGGCATTCAATGATCAAAATATAAATGATCTTAAACATGATAACCTGTTCCTGCTTATGGATGTTGCTCAGAGATTTAAAACCACAGACAAGCCACACTAAGGCTTCTACCAGAAACCATCAATGCACTTGAAACACCACTGTCCATATAATTAAGCTTCTCTTTCCCAAACTGGAGATTGGAATGCACACTGCAGATGAGATTATTTACTGACAGAAAACTAACACATAAGGTTTAAACACTGAAGTGGCATCTTCATGTTGGTGTATCTGTTTTAATTAGCTTTACTTTTCATGTAGGGTAAATAAAACATTAAGGAGTCAGCCAGACAGAGACACCACAAACTGTTTTTCAAATAGCTCCATGAAATGAGCAAGAATAAAGCTTGAAGAGTGTTATATTTACCTCTGTAGCTCCCAGGGCAGTTTTAAGAACACTGGGTCAGGTACACTGAGACATTGAGAAAATGTGCAATTTCTTTCCCACTGAGCTGTCAAGGCATTCATGCTGTGAATAGCTAACACCCTTCTTTGACAACCAGGCAAATATTTCTATTTTCTGCCATTCTAGGCATGACGTATCTCCACGTTGCCTCAGTTGATTTAGTGCCAATTCAAGTCAAACTTTAGATGTCTGAGCTGGTAACTGGACAAAATATTCTTGATGAAGCCTTGTCACAAACTCATAGACTGCTGCTTAATACGTTTCCAAATAGTTAGATAGTAAAAAGGGCTGTAAAGCTGAAAAAGCTGCAGAGAAGCAGGACACGCATTCACTGAACTGCCAGAATGGAGATTTAAGCAGCACATACAAGTCAAACATGCTGCTGCTTCTATTTATTGTTAAAATTGCTTCAAAAAAACCCCACGTAAAATTTTATAAGACAATTTTGTTCCTTAAGACTGTTTTTCCTTGAAACCAGTTCTGTATTTCCCATCTTTCAAAAATACATGTATTTAGAGAAGCATAACTAATAACCAAGTGTATCTGGGCAAGGCTAAAGGAACACATCCTATTCAAGTGATAGTAGCATACAGATACTATAAACATTATTTTTTCTTAATACTTAAAAAATATAAATATCTAATTACATTTCACTTGTACCTACTGACCAGAAGTTTTCATTTCTGATACTATGAAAGAGGAAGACAGAATGAGGGGAGTAATTCTTTCAGTGGGGACAGATCCTGTGCAAAACGCTCCGAAACCACTGGATCAGTACTTCAGAGTTTTGGGTTTTGTTCATGGTATAAGAGTAAGCAGGCAGTAATAATGGTTCAGTGTGTGAATACTCAAATACAAAACACAATAAACTACTGAGAGTGCAGACTTTGTGCCAAGAGTTTAAAGCACTTTTGAGACTGGATTCCACCCTTTAAGCCATGCTGCATTACACAGTTTCCTCACTCAGAGCCTCTGTTTCCAGCAGGATTTGGTTTAGTGTTTTAACTCCCACACTTACAATCTACAGAGAATTAAAATGCACATTAAGTGACTAAGCCCTGACCAGTACTTACCAATACTGGCATAACCAGGCGTGGATGGATCTCCCCCGCTGTTCAAGGAGACCATAAAAGCTTTATCAGCAAGGTCTGCAGTCTTTGGTAAGTCACAAGGATCAGTGTAAAGCAGAACACCACCAAACCCTGCATCTTCCAGCAGAGAAAGCTGAGGGAACAAAGCAACACAGGTGACCATTAACAGCAACAGTGTCAGAACACATCATTATTTTTTAATTACTGCTGAGATAGAGGCTTTCCCATGCACCACGTTCTCACCACAGACTGCTCTGTACCAAGCTGCACTGCCAAAGTGCTTGGAGCACCTTCACAAGTTTTCCCATGATAAAAACACCACCCTAAAAATGCCTCAGTTTTGAAAATTATGTCACTAAGGTGTGACAACTTGAGTTGACCTTCCCTATTTTCCATGTTATTATCTGTAAGATGTTCTTGCTTAGTTTACCTCTTCAAGGACACAGCACATACTGAATGTTTGCCTACACTGTCATCAGCCTTCCACAGGATTTCTGGACACAGTTACTCTTAAGAGCGAAAACAGGAGTTTACAGAACATTTAAAAAAATTAAATTAAATTAAAAACTCCAGTCTATCTTACGCAAATGTTTGGACCTGCCTCCTGTTAGACAAACAGCTTTTATTTTGTCTCATTAGAACATCAAAGCTTGAGTTGGAACAGGCAATCAGAGTTTCCAAAAATCCACAGATTTGGGCCAGAATATCAGGCAAACTTCCCCAAAGTCAAGGACAAAAGCATCCAAGTACCATAACCTGCAGCAGCTTTATTACCTGGAAAACCTCAGTTTTTTTCTTTCACAGAGAACTGAAAAAAAAGGGGATTTTATTCCAAAATGGACGAAACCGAACTGTAACGTGGCAAATGCTCCCACGAAAGGAGATGACCTTTCTGCATAATGCTCTGCATATTTGGAATTGACTGAAGACTACCCACTGATACAAAGCTATATTAATTTTTCAGACAGAAGTAATTCAGGTATTTAAGGATTACCTTACTATTCACTGGGCTGCTCTACTGATGACTGTCCAAATGTCTCCCAAATGGTCTGAGGAATGACTGCAGCTATATGATGTTTCTACACAACTCTGATTTCGCAGGAATCTGAGAACTTTTTACTATACTCTGTTTATCAGTTCAACTGTCCTCCTCCTTCTGTATTTTAGAACCTTCTTTTTTTCTTGTGTATGTATATAATTTTCAGTTTATCTCCTAGCTGCTGGTATTAAGGAATGTTTATGCACAGTTCTTTGTGGCTTTACAAGTATGTAAATTACATGAATATATGGCATTCAGTTTGAGCCTCATAAGCATTTGGTGTTCAGTTCTGCTTTACTCGACAGCTAAGACAGAAAAAAATATAAAAATAGCAGCCTACTATTTGCAATATTATAAAAATAGCAAACTACTATTTGCCATTTCTCTAAGTAAATATATCTAAATATATCTGTGATTTGTGAAGACCTTGACACTTGTCTGAATTCAGATAAGCAGATGCAAGTTGAACCTGTGAGTCACTGAATCCTACCTATCTTAGTCAAACAAGCAATCCACAGATGAAAAGGGATTCTTTGAGAGAACTCTAGTCAGATGAATAAGAGAGTGAGAGAAGGTGATTAGCTCAGATGCTTAAAAATATATATTACAGACCTTAAATGTAATGCAGGAATAGGGACTTCCTAGTCCCTGTTATAAATAGATTCATTTATTATTGTTTTGTTCTGTTTTCAATTCATGTTCGTATTCAGATATTCAGACAGGATTTAAATGCACAAAAAATAGGGTGGGAGAACCAGGGACACATCATAGCTGAATGATGTCACAGGCAGGATTTAAAATAACAATTGCCTTTTCCTGCCTCCATATCCAGTATCTTTTTATTAATCCCTGGTTTATTTGGTAGCACACAAAACAGGAAATACATTTTTTAAGAGAGTTTTAAGAACTTTGTACTTTAAAAAAAAAAAAAAAATCACTATTAAATCCCTCAGTTTTAGTGAGAGAAAGTAACTACCCGTCTGTTATTCACAAAGTGCAGCAACCACTGCTGCCATGGCTACAATCTCTCATAAGGAGTTGTGTCACACATGTGAAATTACAAAACAGCTTTCAGATTTCAGCTATAATTGCTGCTTTTTAACTTTACAACTGTGACAGCACAACTATATCAACAATAAATGTGCATTGTTGATTCCATTTTCATCTTGAATACATCAACACTTTACCAGCCGTAAATTGTCCAAGCACAAAGAAGCCAAAGAAGGTTCTGCATACTTTTTTACAAGGCAGAAGATTGTAGATTAATTCCTTCAGGTAAACCAGTGCACATCTATTGAAATGAATGGATTATTTTAGATTGCAAAACTATCCAACAGCAAAATCTGCTCCTTATAATTTTGGATGTATGCATTGTCCCTCTCCCAAAGCCATAAGCATCTCAGAACAACCTGGAAACAGCAGAACCCTTGAAAACAGATGCTGGTGCCTGCTGTTAACCCTTTAGTTATTTATGGCTGCTTAAGTCCTCAGTTTTTAGAGTTACCTTAAAAAATGTGACTGTTTCAATTCAGTACATTAAATCACCCCATAAAACATTCTGGACTCAATTTAATCTAATATGAGACAGTTGCTGCTTTATCAAAGGCTCTGTCATGTACCTGGGGACTGATTAGCCTTGTAAACTCTACACACCACCAGGCACCATTAAATTGTCTTTTAAAGATGATATGGCTGAAGCAGTGAAAAGACAGATTGCAACAGTCTGCAGAACTTCATTTGGCTCTAAGGGGAAAACTCAAAGCTGTTTCCCCATTTTAACTGCACCATCTCTGAGATGTGGCAGAGGAAACATTTCCCTCTTGCACTGGCACACAGGTAACAGAGACCAGGTCTCTGCTCCACATTTCAGACAAGCTTTACTGTGGGACTTTGGCCTCAAACCTACTGGCAGGTATTGGGTCCAAAATAAGCAAGCTGAGCATGACTATTTGCTGAGGAAAAAGAAAAGAAGCAACAAGAAGCAGGGGCCACTACCTTTCATAGGTGGCTTTAATGTATTTTAGCTCACCTGAGGCCAGTGTGCACCTGAATGAACACTTAATTGGGGGTTATATTAACAATCTGAACACAGAACAAACCTACCAAAGAGAACACACTGCAGCCTCTGTCAATCTCCAGCATAATGCATAAGAGCTGCCCATCAATGACTGGTGAAGCAATGCACCAGGTACTGGCCTCAAGCTGTATTTGTTATCTTCCACCTGAGTGCAAAGCCTGACTCTCTGTCCCCGGGTCTCTTCTCAGCTGAGACCATCCTTGCACCTTGTAAGCACCACACAGCACAAACCCAGTCAGGTAATCAGCCTTCACTATTTTCCAGGGACTCCACTGGACTGGTTACCTGCTAACCGCAGAGCCTCAGAGAATTAAAAACGTGCACACTGAGGCATGGAGCTGCTCCAGCAGCACCCTTGCCTTCCAGCTGAAAACACAGCGTGACTGGAGCAGCACTACTCTGATGTTCTGTGCAAGGGAGCCACACCTGGGGTTGAGTTTAAGCTGTCATTTCATGGGCAGAGAGCAGAAAATCACATCATGCTTTGGTCTCACCTGGGTTACAGCAACCATGAGTGCACAGACAGCTAAGAAAGGGTTTCCTACACTATTCTCTCACTGCATCTGAACAGCTTAGATCCTGTTTCTAGAACCTCTGATCCAGCAAGACCCTAATGTTTAAAGATAATTAAATAAGCATGGCATCTTTTCCCTCCCTTTTGTTGATTCCCAGCAACAGTTCTGCTTACAAATAATTTACAAAGTAGCAATGCATGATCAACCAACAAGGGGCATCACAACACAATATATTCCTACCAGTGATGGTTATCAATGTTATGAATGCACCAGGAAAAAAGAAAAAAGATGATGCAAGTAACTGTGGATTATATCAACCTACTAATTGCATATTAAAATAGCTTCTCACTATTAGCAATTCTTCTCACCATATTTGCAAGTGGTCCCAAAATATGGACAAGCCTTCTGAGAACCCACTGTACAGACAGTTCTCCCCCTCATGGTGTTTATAGTGTCAGCAGTGCAGTTTGTGCTTTATGAGGTACAACACCAGCCCTATTACTGACAAATATTGCCCGAGTCCACTTTCTAAGCTTGTCCATTTATGTGTCCTGATCCACAGAAATGACTGAGCCACTGATTAGTTGGCACAGAAAAGTTATTTCACAGGAGGAAGTATCTCAGTATATTCCCTGCAAGTTTAATGAAAATGGGATACTGAGCAGACAAGAGGCAGATGCTCTTAACACATGACTGAGAAGGCATTAATAAAAACTGAAGAGATTACTTCTTAATGGAAGGGGGAAAAAACCATGGAAGAAATCAAGAGACAGAGTGACAGATGTAAAAGGAATACAGAAACTTGTCCACAGATTAGACACCACAAAATCCAGCCTCAAAAAACAGAGCTGTGAAAAACCTGTTCACTAATCCATGGAACAACCTGTTCTTTTATTGACTGATACATTATTTAAGATAAAGCAGTTTGGTACAAGATACATTGGCTTACAATTCTATATAGCAAGTGACTTTGCCATCGTGGAAGGTTCCATTCTTACTCAAAACAAGTAGCACTAACAGTGTGTCTGGAAAACTTAATTTCACATACAGCAACTTCCAAACACATTCCACCACTTGTAGAGAGATTTTCAAATCTAATTTTAGCACTGGAAAAAAATGATCCAGATCTCTTAATTTTACTATGGGTTCCCTACTGTTATTAGGGTCAACACAAATCCAGTGGCATTTTCTTCTCTAATCTAATTCTGCTTTCAACATAAGCCTTCAGACTTTCAATCCTTACATAATAGTAAATAAAACAATATAAATTAGCTGCACGACAGTATGCAGCTAATGTATCATGGACTATGCCAGTATATTTTAAAATTCTACATTTAAAAAGCCCTTTAAGCACATCTTGATGTCTTAAGTCAAAAGTGCCTAAAAAGGTAGTTCTCATCTTCAGAAATCATTTATGTGAATGGATTTCACACTATTGAAAGGGTACCCTCACTCCTGTACACAGATAATCACACTAATAGATAATATTGGACTGCTCATTGAAACTTCTGAGAGGTTTTTGATGGTTTTTCTATATTAAAAATATGTCTGTGTCTGGCAAAGTAACAGAACCGTAAATAGAGATAAAACATGCTTTAGCTACAAGCACCTAGAGAGTCTTAAGGAGATGGTTTTTTTTAACACTTAAAGGGCAGTTTACTTAAATCTCCTTAAAGCTCCACACAAAATTGCAAAAATTGTATTTTACACAATGACTGTGTTACTGTTAATGACGTCACAGTTCATTAGGCAACAAAGGCCTTTAAGTGCCAGCTACTGACAGCACAGTTAATTTGGGATCACGTTGTTATTTTAACATACAACCTCCTCCATGTAAATTCAGGCCAAAATTCTTCCTCTTCCTAAGGGCAGATTCACAATCTCGCTGTTTATTACAAGTCCAATCAGTGGTAACAAAGCAAAACATGGACATAACACATTCATAAAATAAGAAACAATATCCTGTTTATATGCTGTCTCTACGGAATTGTGATCCCTTTTTCTCTCTCCCTTCCAGGTAAACCTCACAAAAATGCATGCGGAATTTTATATTCAAAGCCATAATACATATGGAGCATGGAAACAAAAATAAAGAAAAACTCATTAGTAGAAAAAGAAAAAAAAAAGTATATCAAAAATACATGAAAAAATACATGTATGCACCTAATATATATTATGTGGAGTAAAATCAAATTATTAATTTTTAAAAAGTCTCCTGTTGTCATTATACTTCAGTGCAATGATCAGCATTAATTAGACAAATAACAATAATCAGTTTTTAACTGCTGCATTTTTCAATTCACAGTGCATGTGCAAAAGACATGGTTCATTGATCTGAGACACAGCTTTACTGGACAGGTTAACAGTTATTAATTACTCTTTTCTACTGAAGTCCCAATTAAAATAACGATGATCTGAAAGGATCTCCCATCTCATTTGACTAATTGGCAGTACAAAAAATTATGAAGCAAGAGCAAAGGTACATTTAAACTGTTGGAAGATCTCACTGATACAACATCTTTTTATTTCTATAGCAGACTGGGTAGAAAAGTAAGATTTAGATGCTGTAGGTATAATGAGATGCTGCTATCCTCTCAATTACCTACCATAATACAGAGCATTTGGAAGGGGCTTGGTAACACAAACAAAACTCAAGGTGGAAAGACCCCACTTAAACACACATATCTTCATCTACACACCACTCTTCCAAACTGCAAGCTTTTAACAAAGTAAGGCTTGGTTTCACCATGTATTTTTAATACTGCACTTCATGTTTAATCATGCTCCAGGTTTCCCCGTCACAAAGATCAACAGATGTTCAAAGGAATTTAGTGGCAAAACTCTGTCTGAAGAGATTTTGGCTTTGGCTGATCAACCCTCAAGGTGCTGTGCTAAGGCTGTCAAAGGGATGGAGGATGCAGCCAGTTTAATGGGACCATGACAAGAAACACATCTTTCCTTCCCAGCTCAAACACTGTGCTTGCCTGAGGAATGGCATCATTGTTATATTGAACAAACAGGGCTGGGAGAGGGATGAAGCTGCAGAAAATTTCCAACAGCTATAAATGCACACACAGTGGTCTCAGCAATGGCAGGCTATTGCCATAAAGGTCTTAGAAGGGGGAAAATATATTGCAATGGAATTTATCAAACTATTCCTGCCACACAGTGGCATATATAGGAACAATACAAAACCAAAGAGCTCTGTATCATGGCAAGACCTTAAGACTTTGATGTAGTTACTACCAGAGAAATGATAACCTGAAGTGCATCTATTTGTGGAAAGAATTTGACAATCATATCTAAGATCTTTTTATGACATTTTCTGTAATCACTTTCCAAACTAAAATTGGCTTTCACAATTTTCAATTTTCAAACTTTTGTCCTTTTTTTAATATCCAGAAAATTATTTCTAGGGAATAGAGAGTCTCCTTTTGTATTTCTTGGATGTCCTACAGAATGTGGGAAGAAAAGCAGAAGGGAAGGGTAAGAAACTTTACGATGTAAATCACAAAAATCTGCCTTTGAGCCATGGGGTTGTATGGCAGTGATGAGTAAGAGCTACTTTGTACATCAGTTTACTATCCATTATATTTTTAAGTACATTCCTCTGTCAGGTAAGTACTATCCAAGGAGAGTAGGCTTCTCAATGAACACTGGTCACAAGCTTGTTGTGTGCCGGTTTGACTGGAAATCCACACACTGACCTCTGGACAGCTGTGGCAGTAAAGGAAAAACCTCTGGACTCTTTTTCCCCCCCACTCTCTCTAAACCAAAAATCATCTGGGTTTAATTCTCTAATCCTTGAACAGAAAAATTTTTAACATCCTGCTCCTACATGTGGTATTAAGCTTATCAAGAACTGAATGTTCTGTCCCATACTTTTTTCCTGTTTGCTGCCTGCTCATCTTCTATACAGTTTTATCAAAGAAAGGTAATTTGTTACACATCAGCAGTTTTTAAAAATGGAATTTTTCACAATAGGATATTTGGACAATTAAACATAAGCCAGATATACTGCCAGTTCCCTGTACTAGATTTTAGCAACTTCTAATACAAATTGAGTGCATATTTTATTGCCAGATCTTGCTTACCACTGCTAAGAAATTCACAATGTTCAATCTAATTAAAAATGAAATTGAACTACAATTCCCTAGAAACAAGGGCTGATTGGACTCAATAAGCTTTACTTAATTTATTTCAGAAACAAAATAATTGAATTGCTTACAGTCCAGAAAAAAAAAAAAAAAAGCTTCATTATTTGATGACTATACAATACAAAGCCTTTCATATTGCTATTGCATTCCTACATCTTCAGGAAATACTACTCACTTCTAAATAAGCATGTAGAGGAATACTATGTGCATAATAAGTATCATTAAATATTCAGTAAACATTAAAAAGAAACAGGCTGTATGAATGTCCAGATGATCAACCTCCAGAAAGCCAATAGCATTTCCCTGTTCACACTGAAACTGTTGTTTCTGATTATGTTTATGGTTATTCCAGTCTATGTTTAGACTCTATTACAGAGAGAATAAAGCTGAAGATCCATCATACAAAAAACAATTACACAAAGATATAATTATAATCTTGCTAAATCATCAAGAATAAACTGATTAGACCCTTTGTTGGATTTTATGCATTCTACCCAACTTTTACTCCAAAATCCACTCAACTTCCAATAGAGTCACAGACCAAAGTCAAATCTGTCAATGTCCCCTTACTTTTGTTTTTTTTTTTTTAATTTCTTATTTATTTGTTTTCTTACCACTAGAAAAAGTAAGTAAGATCAGCAGATCTGATTTTCAAACACTGTTCCCAGCACAGGGCACTTCTCACCCAGAAAGCTGCAGCATCAGGTTCCCCTCACCCCTCTGCACCCTTTGCAGGGCACAGAAACCACAGCGGGACTCCCCTGGTGGGGTGGCTGCAGCTCCACTGTGCCTGCAGCCACTCTGCTCACCACAAACACTTGGGGCACCTGCTCCCAGCCTCAGGGGCCTTTCAACTCTCTGCAGTCTTTTTCTTCTCCCTCAACTCCAGCAGCAAGCTCCCAGCCAGGAGATTCCCCAGTCATGGTATCACAGAATGTTTTGGGTTGGGAGGGACCTTAAAGCTCATCTCATTCCACCCACCCTTGAAATATCAGCAAGAATAAAGGAGAAGATGAGCAGAGAGCAAGGGGAATACCTAATTTGTATAATCACCTCTCACTGGGCCTCAAAACTCATAACCTTTGATTCTCTTTACAGTCTTTTCTCAACTAAAATGTAAATATCCTTGGGGTAGCTGGAATATGTGTTTTCCAGTACCAACACTGGAAGTTTGCAGTGTTGAAATGAAAACAGCCCAAGCCATCCTTCTATCTCCAAGATAAAAGCAGGATTATGACTTTTCTAGTTCCAGGAGTGCTGCTGTTGTGTGGGATCCACCAAGGCATCAGCAGATGCTCTCAGAATCCACACAGCAATCAGTCACAGATTTGCCAGGAAGGCACATTTACTGCCCCAAGTAATTCCATATTAGCACAATTGTTAGACTGTTAAAACACCTTCACTGGACCTGTGCAAAACCAATACCTATTCACTTATTTTATTATTCTCTTACCCAATTACTAGCATTGGAAAATTCTGGTCTTTTGCTTTGGTTTTTTGTTAAGTACAAAACATAGTCCCTGCTCAACTCTTTCCTGGTCTATTACATTGCATCCAGGTTTCATGCTTTTAAAATAATGCCTTGAATGTAACATAACAGTCTCTTTTGAGACCGCATAACATTGTTATGTATTTTTATATTTACATTTTATTTAATTTTATGTTTCCAAGTAGAACATATAATGATATAGAGTGTGCTATACATAAGCCTCAGGCATATCTATATATCAACTAAGAAAATGGAATATTATTAATTGGTTAATGAATATTTTAGCTTCATTTACGGAAAAGAGCAGTGTTTAACTACTTGGTTAGCATGCCTTTAAGTAAATCAATACTCAGAATGAACTTATTTATCTTCCTTATTAGAAAAACAGTCACAAACCAGGAGTGATAAAAGAAGTGATCATAAAGAATGTGCCCCAGTGCATAAAGTAATTTCAAGAACTATAAATATTAAAGAAGTTATTACAAACTTAGCAATAAAAGTTTTTTATAAATTATCAGTACTGATTTCCGCTCCTAAGCTCCCCTAGAAATTCCAGAATTAAAAATTAGGCTAGCCTTGATTTTGTTTCCTCACTGACATTTCAGAAACTAGAATTTTTTTTCCACAAGAACTTATTCATGAACTGTGCTACAGAGGACACATCATGAATGCATCTTTCCTACTGAACATCAAGGTTTAAAGTGGAATATGTAATAAACTGAAGCATCACTTAATGTATCACTCTGGTACAGCAAAACTGCGGGCAATCTACACAAAAGTTACAGCCGCTGAAAAAGCCAACATGTGCAGCTTTTGTGTCCTCCTAGGCCCTTTCTTTTTCACTGCTTTCCACTCAGCACATCAGTAAAACAGAGCTCTGCCTCCTCCTGTGACCTACTAAATAGCCCATTTCACCAAAATGAAATAGTAGAAAGAGCTACAAGAAGGAGGTCCAAGGTTGAAGCACTTGATGAGAACAGGGAAGGCAGCTGGATTAGTTTGGCAGTCACAAAGCACTACAGAGTCATTCATTCACCAGCAGTTAGGGGAGAAAAAAAAAGCCAAACCAACAACCTCCAGCTCCTCTTCAGTAACACCAGTCTACAATTAGTTCCGAAACATCAATCCAAAATTATGTCCTTCCCCTGTCTTAGAAAGTAAAGTGAAAAATATGGAATGTGAAAAATAGGTCCAGCTTGCTGTCACTAAGATTTTTTTCATGCAGTGATTAGGAAAGGAAGACCCCAATAACAAAACAAGGTCATACAAGGGTGATTAAGAAAGATGTGGTAGTAAAACTCTTGCTCTGTCACTCTTCTCGGCTAGGTCATTGACAGAACATTATTTTTGTCTTTCTCTGACAATTTTTTGGGGAAGGAAAGAAAGACCAAAAGAAAACATCTTTTGAAACCTTGTACATTAAAAAAACAGTTCCCTCCGATGGGCCCACAGAAAAGATTTAGCACCACTTACAGCTCCTAGAACTCCACTAAACTTTCTAAATGACAAACAGAATACTGCAGTTATAAGATGAATGAAAAAGAAATACAATAAAACTCATGATCAATCAACATCTGTTACACCACTGTAACTCCTAAGACAGAACTCGCAGAAAAAGTCTTTAAAGAATACAGAACTTCACTCTGGGGGAAAAGAAAGAAAAAAAAACAACAAACCAAAAACCAACACAAAGCCAAACAAATGCCAAACCAAAAGCCTCCAACCTAAAAACCCAAATAAAAGCTCCATCTCAACACTAAGTTACACTACAGGAACACGTAATGAATGAATGGTCTGACACAGAATGAAGATGACAATCACAGGCCCTGGTGTTTAGCCCAGGAGAGAAGTCTATAGAAAATCAGGGAATATTATCAAGTTAAGAAAAAGCATTTTCTCTTGCAATGGGTTTGCAAAAGAGACAGAGTTAAAAAAAAAAAAAGAACAAACCCACAAACAGAAATTTCTGTTCTCGGCCATTAATTTCTTCTCTTTGGTGACTGAAAGTGATGACTTTTTGTACTTACTGTTGCTTCTAACTAAAAAGGTGAAAAGGAAACCAGTTCAGGGTTACAGGGCAAGCTTACTTTGCATCACTTATCAATGGAAAATGCATCTCTATCCATTCTGTTTAGAAAATTGGTAGTTACTGAAATCCTCGTGCCTAAGCCTGCATTTAACTGCATCAGCTTTCCACCAAAGTAACACCCAAAATGTCAATAAACCTTAATTGGTAAGAAACTCAAAGTCAGGCTTTCTGACCTTTATTTGTTGGTCTCCTCTCTCAAGTAACAAGTGATGACCGGATGAGAGGAAACTGCCTCAAACTGCATCAGGGAAGTTTCAATTAGATATTAGGAAAAATTCTTCACCAAAAAGGTTATCAAGCATTGGAAAAGGCTGCCCAGAAGTGGTGGAGTCACCATCCCTGGAGGGATTTAAAAGATGTGTGGATGTGGCACTTTGGGGACATGGTTTAGTGATGGGCTTGGCTGAGGAAACTTGAGGATCTTAAAGGTCTTTTCCCACCTAAATGATTCTGTGATTTGCTGTGCATGAAACTAATTCTCTCAGGGGATGGAAAGGTAATTTACACATAATTGTTAGAGTATTTTTGATTGCAAATGCTAAAAATTAATCCTAAAATAGACAAAGTACATAAAGACAGTTAATTGTAGAAGTGGACTCAATTTAAGCAGAGAAACTAATTAATATTCATCTTTCCAACAAGGGCCTACACTGTTCTGTTAGGATACTTAGAGCAGGATGACAGGGGTTTTAAAATCAAATTTACCTTTTTGAGTTTTTGCCAGCATCTACTACACTGTCCTTTCACACAAGATTTCTGAGGAGAATGATTTGTTCACATGCCATTCCATGAAGATACTGAGTTAAAGAAGCAGCTCTGACAGTAACATCCTCCTCTGACACAGATCAACTCTTTCTTCCCAATATGATAATTGATTCTTAGAAAACAACTTAAGACTTTGAAGGCTGTCTTAGAAATATTTCTATTCATTTCATCTCACAGTCATTAATGTTACGTTCCAGGCTTACCATTTAAGATCCTTTCTGCAATAAAATAACAGAAGTTTTCTAGAAAACACTCTTTTGCAGGGGCATTGTTTTATGTTGGGTTGTTTTTTTTTCCTCTTCAAGTTTAATTAGAGAACAGGATTATAGTAATGTTAAAGACATATTTTTCCCCTATGATTTACAGACATCTTCAGAGGCTAAACAAATGTAGTGTAACACACCTTGACCATGAGACACTGACTAGCTTAATTCAGGAATAAAAGCTTAAAATTTTGGGTGTTTTTTAAGGAACACGGATTTGTAAAGAACTCATCACACTGTCAATTAATCTTGAGACCAAGAAAAAAAAAGTCTCTTTCTAATATCCTAAAAGGGTGAAGATTAATATTTAGCATGCAGAAGGTACCTTCAGAATTTCATCAGTTTTTCTGGGCTGTTCAGATTTAGATTGAAGCTGGAATATTTTGTATACCTTTCTTTTTTTTCCCACCTCATAATAAATGGTAAAGCGTTAACAGAGTTTTATATACCTGCTTTCCAATGTCCAATTCTATATCAAGAAATGTTTAAGTATCTACATAGAGGACCTCATCACCAAAAGCTATTGCAGAGATAAACAGACTCCGAACTGAAACACCCCATTTCACAGAACAGTCATGATTATAATTAAATTGCTCCAGACATATCCTCCACTTCAGGGAGTCAAGACACTTATGATTACCATTTCTAGAAAAGGGATACCAGGGGAAAAAATATTATTTCCTACTTGCTTTGCAGCCCATCGTCTTAAGCACAAGCTGTGCCAAGGAAGGATATCAGGCTGACAGGGCATTTCTTACATGATGTTCTCACAGTGAAAGAAAGGAGGAGAGATTTTTCTGGTCAATAAGAACTTCTTGACAGAAGACTAAGCAGCTGATCAATCTGGATGAGAGACTGTGTGTGCACTTCACCATGACAGTTCATGGTGATAGGATTTCAATAATAAAGGTGCCATGTGATGGCCGTGACCTTATTGTCACCAGAGAGTTTCACCTGATCAAACACCACCCATGGCTACTTCTGCTGAAGGGGAACTGTTCTGTAAAATGTACTGTGCAACACATTTAAGCATGGTTTTTATATTAAATAAAGTGAGTTTTAATGCGCTTAAACAAAAAGTGGCGTTTTTCTATATTCTTCTGGAAATCTCACTGCATCAAGCTTATCTCTTTATTGAGAACAAAGATCTGTTGCATTAACAATCAAGCTAATTTGGATATAAAAATTTAGGTTTTCTTGAAATTAAATAACATACTTGTAGTTTGATTCTGTTTATCAGTGAACAGAAGAAGGGACAAAAAAGCAATTTGAGTTACTCTTCCCCTGTTACCACTGCTATCACCAAGCACTGAACAATTCTGCACTGTTGGCAGGTCAGAAGCAAATCTTATTTTTTGAATTTTCTGTATGCCTTGAAATGACTTCACCTTCAAAGAAAATAAAGACTGTTGAGTGACAATGTCAGATTTTGTCCTTGCAACTTTCAGTGAATCTGTACAGTGCGTACATCAAAGTTCATCCAGTCAGGTATACTTGCAAATAATATAAATGAATAAATTCTCATTTAAATTAAGAATTCACTAAAAAGATTACATTTTTTGTAAGATTAATTTTGCACTTCCAAAGACTTCAAGTTTTTCAGAAAAAGTGCATATGGAAACAAAAGGCATTTGCAAACAGATTCTATTGTATGCACAAATGTCACACCAAAATAGATCTCTGTGTATGATAGTTTCACATACATTTTTTTAAATACTAGTATCTTAACCTTTCCTAATTAGCTATTTTTTTTTATGAATAACATTGCACTTAAAAGGAACAAAATTTAAATTAAGTACTCTGTAATGAAAATTTCTGTACTTTTATCACATGCTGTATCACACTTCCAACCCCACTTTGCTGAATAGAGCAAACATCATATTTTAAAGATGCTGCCACTAATGTCAAGTGTGAAGCACAGTGCAAATAACATACCTGGATTCCTCGCAGGTATTTCAAACCAAGGGAAAAATACATTTTGCTTGGAATGGGACTGTTCTTAGGCAGGAAGAGGAGGCCAGATCCCAGCTCTCCTCATGCATTCCAAATGCCTTCCTTGTATCTCCTTTTTAAGGAACATTGCAGTACCTTACCATGGTAAGGGACAGTAATCTCTATGCAGATTCTCCAGACTAATTAAATTCTAATGTCTCATAAAGATTTCTTCAGTCTGTAATCCAAGAATGGCCTGAACTAGCAGATTTGGGCTTGCTTTTTTTCCTTATACTCTCTAATATGAGAAACAGGGAGGGGACATGCCCAGGTGGTTAAGTGGATTAAATGTTATCATTTTTCCTCTGAGATTACAGTGGAGGCCTGACTGAAATGAGTTGTCAGGTCAGTTCCCCAGTGGACATTTTATAACATAAACCCATCACATATAACTGAATACTGATATAAGGGGCAATATAGTCAATTCCCACTCCAGGGAAAACCAAGATTGACTCAGAAGTGAAATATATGCTTCCATCCTATTGAAAGGGAGGTCTCTCTAGGTCACCTCAAGGTCACCTCTGAGGTTGTGTGCTAAGAATTCTTGTGTCTGCATAATAACTGACAGTGGGAAAACATAAATAACAGGTTCAACTCTCAGTGCAGGCACTCCTCCAGCCTTCACAAAATGCAAACTCTCTGTCCTCCATCTAAAATATGACCTGTATCTACACATAACTGAGCTGCCCTGACAGATCTCAGCCCATTCACATTCTATGATTATTCACAATTACAAGGCTTCCCTGGGCAGCTTTGTGAGAGCTTGGGTTTGTTTGGTGAAGGGTGTTTTATCTGATGAAAGAGCCTGATTTTTAGAGAAATCTGGAGTGTACGAGTGATGTTAAATTTGAAACAAATAATGAAAAATTGCACCAGTTATTTGAAACAAACAGTGAAAAATTGCACTTTAAGTCAATCAAAAAAGTAGAGCCCAACTTTTTTCCTTAAGGTTCCAGTGACTGTGATCATGTGATTTTTGTCTTCTTTCCCAATTACCATAAGGAAGTTCAAGAATCTTTTTATTTACAAAACCCGGTTTTGATTATATACAAAAAAAGCATTCCAATAAATGCTTTAATTAAAAAAAAAGCAAAAACCAAAACCCAATAAAATAATCTATAACTTTGAATGAGCACAACTCCAAATATGGAGAATTGCTCTCAGAAAAGTATGTTCAATACTAAAATTAAACAGAAATGCACAAAGAAAAACCCCAGAAGCCAAATACAAAAACCAAACTCACTTAAAAACATGAGAATGTAGCAGGGTAACATAGAAAAGAAGCTGCCATTTTGTTAGGCCTAGATCAAGAGAAAACAACAGAAGTCGAACTTTGTTGCGCATGTTGTTTGTGAATTATTCACTGAGTCCTAAAGAGGAAATTAAAATGCCTGAGTTCTCATATTGAAATGCACAATCTTCTCCTGTTAAGTGAAAATATGTTCTCTGTGGAAGAATTGCCTTGCACAGAAGGTTAGTTTAATGTTTTGGCAATCGATACAAAATATTCCAAGTGGTTATTGCTGTACTTGCAAAGAGGGTGCCAATTATATTTGTAATGATGGACTTGGTGTTTTTCTTTTCAAATTCATGCACAGGCATCAAGAGGCCCAAATGGCTAAGAGTGAAATTTTGACTTTGATGCTGCACAGCATTATGCAGGCAAAGAGAAAATTTAAAAATATAATGCTAAAAGCCACCTCCTTCCCTCTCCAGTGAAGACATCCAGTTATATCTTTTAACCATCTATGCTCCACAAAATCCAGCTACAGACAACTTGAAACGAGCAATTCAAGTAATCCCAGGGAAAACAGTAAAAACTTTCCATAGGCTGGTTATAACAGAATGTAAAATTTAAACCCCTGGTTTCAAGGATGCAAATGAAAAGGTTGGATCTCAGCATCCAGCAAGTCCATGTTTCCACTCAGACATCTGATCATGTAGCAAATTACAGGTTTATTTGAAAAGGTAGAATTCAGATTTTCATGCAGAAATCACAGGTGCTGATTTTGTGAACCAATTCTCAGAACTGAATCTTTAAAGCCACACGGAACCAATGCAAAAATCAAACCAAGGTCTGGATGTGGCTCTGTATCCTGAAGAGCAGCAAGGCATGAAAATCATTCTTCAGTTGAGTAATCTGTGACTTTCTGGTTTATCAAACAAAACACTGATTCTAGGAATAGAACTATTTACTTCTATAATCTCTTAAATCATGTTTTACATAAATACTTTATTCAAGATAGTGACTTTTAATACCTTTCAACCCAGTTTCTCAAGTCACACATATATAAATAAACTGATTATTATGAAGCATTCTGAAATGAGGAGAAAAGACTTAAAGGAACATAAAATGTCACAGAAGAATCATAACTTCTTAATAAAATAATAAACCAGCAGCTACTATAGAACATGCCATACAAGTCAAACCCACTACAGAATGAGGGCAGTCCTTATATAACACTTGTTGCCTGAAAAAGATGACCTTTTCCTCTGATCATTATTCCAGAAAATATCAAATATACGCAGGATGTACCATGCTGGTCTCTGCCTCTCCTCTGCAGAGCTGTTGGAGGGGGAAGTTCTGAAGATTTCTGGCATTGCTTCACCCAGCCCAGTGGCAGACACTTTGAAAGAGCCAACAGTCAGGTATGTCTGTTCTAGCAGGATGAGATTTTATACAGTCCCCCCTCATCCCTACTCAAAGCTCCTGGATCTTCCATTTTACTTTCCTCCTTTCTCAGCTCTTGTTGAAATGTGCTGGAAACACATGAGCTGGGAAAAGGCCCAGATAATTTGTCTGTCAATGTCCCTTTTGTGAAATCCAAGCTCTACTAATGCAAAAGACCAGCTCAATTTGCAGCTTGGGTAGGAAAAAAATAATTCCCTACACAAGCAACAAAAGAAGAGCCAAGACCACTAGCCTAAGTATGGCCAGTGCATCTGCAGGAAGAGCAAATTAAAAAGGTTTGGATTTTCTGAAGGAAAGACAAAGTGGTGTTTCCCATTGCCCTGCACATGAGTAGCTGATCATGTGTGGATTTAGGGTACAAACTGAGGCAATGGATATCTTTGCTCAGCTCTGCTTCAGAACAGCTGCCTCACAGCAAATCCATTTCACTTGACTTTGCACCATTTATCAGGACACAGCACTCACACGGTAAATTGGATGATTGCATTTACTACTCACTTTTTAAGGGCTTGATAAAATAGAAAATTACGCTTGAGTTCCACACCTCTAAAATCAGACAAGGGCTTCAGAAGACCCCACAATGAATTCTTTATGAGTCAGCCATTGTCCATGTTTGAATGGAAGCCACTTAGTGTCTCATTCAATTTTATTGCACTGAAAGGAGGAGAGCTCCTCTAACACCGGTCAGCCTTTCCCCTCGGGAAAGAGCAATCCATTATGGGAGCTGGACTAATTTTTCAAAGGATACATTCAATACACGCAGCGAATGTGCAATTAAACAGCCAATTGAGTATATGAGTATTCAGAATCACTTCCACAAGAGAAATATAAGCGTTTAGGGTTACTGAAGAGAACAGGACTATGCACCGAGTCAAATCAGGAAGAATTCAGTGTTTGATTCACCAGTAGGACTTCAGAAATTTCTGTATTGACATAGAAGAGAAAGAGAGAATAGGAACTACAGTTGGGAACACAAGTAAGTCTGCAAACCAGCACTGCCTTCTCAAAACATTCAGGGAAAATTGTGTGGCATCAGAAATGCAGAATAATCGATACCTACTTTTGGTCATTAACTTACATTTCCCCTTGTTTACTCTGCTAATAGCACATCTCTCCTTCCATGCAATCAAATCCAGGGGTTTGTAAGCAAAAAGGAAATGATTAATAACCAGAAGTCCTTTTACTGATGCAACCAAAATGTTAATTACTCGAGAATATTGACAAGTTGTGCTATAATTATGCTTCCTTCCAGACATCAATTGCTCTTCTCCTACCCCACCCCTTATATTCTTCTTACTGCTTACAAGAGCAAATTACTTTTTCCCATTTATACCATAAAAAGTGGAGTGAGAATTCCCTCTTTAATTTACTGCAGTGCACTTGACTAAGGGGATAAGAGAGCAAATTTTTGTCAACTATTTCATACTCATGTGGACAGATACAGATTGGATTTATAACTGCACTAGCACTGTTTCACTTTTAGGTGGCACAGGTCACAGTACATCATCCTTGAAATGCTGGATGAAGTTGGAGGAAAACTGACATGCTCAGCTAAAAATTATTCTGGATAGTAACAGCCTTCTAGGAACTGAGCACAGGAGCTCAGTGCGACTTGGCTCCAATCAGGAATACAAAAACACTGTTAGTGACTTTCTATTTAACTGCTTTTATAGTCACCAACTATAGATTTCTCAAGTCAGTAGGACTTCCTGATTTTCTTTTCCACAGTACCTCACACTGAGGGGAAAACGTATCACAATTGGTACTTTCCATTTTTTTTCCCCTTCTATGTTTAAACTAAGTTTACCACTAAAGAATTAAAATATTACTTCAGCATGAAAAATTAGGTGATAAATCAGTGCAGAGGGACTTGGTTTTCTTAACTCTGGTACATTTCCTCAGTGGGCTGGGGTGCATTTCTCAGTCCACCCAACCCAGATGAGACTTATGATATGGAGGCAGGGCGTCCCCAGGCTTCTCTAACTATTATGGTTTGCTCCTTCTGCTCAACAGGAACAACTAAGCATTGCTATCAGTCAGAGCAGGAGGAATATAACTGAGAACTGTGTACACCCATCTCTCAAATGTCTCACTTTCTGATGAAGGAAGGCCAATGGTCTTTGTTCGACACAAACGTAAAATTTCTCAGTATTCACCAAAGAGCAAAACAGCTTATGCAGGATTCCATGAATCAAAAATCAGGAAGAGGCAAAAAAGGGACTGAAAGAATCATTCAAAACCCAGGCCTGATGAGTGTGAAATCTCAGTTACATAAACATCTTTTTGGTATAGACTATTGTGCAGGTTTTTTTAAGGCCTAGGTAGAATTTGTTTACGTAGGAAGTAGAGAAGAAACGCAAAGGGACTATTCCTTGGACTGTGTGATATCTCACAGATTAAAGAGGCTGTTTGAGGAAGGGGAAGGTTAAGAACATGAGTACACTAAATCTAGTCTTTGGGAGAAGAGACAAAGGATAAAGAATAAAAGCAACTAACTCAAAGGAGAGAATCTCTGATAAATTCAGGGGAGACAAAGGCTAAGAAAGAAGGACCACAAAGCAACTAGTGCTTCCTTCAAGACAAAATACAAACTGTATGTAAAATACCCTGTAAAAATATAAAATGGCTAATTAGCAAACTCTTCACCAACGATTTGAATGAATCAACCTGAATTCAGTTTGGACTATCAAGAGAAACTCTCAGGATTTTGGGAATTGAGATGAGATTTTTAAAGGATGGTAAATTAGGGAAAATCTGAAAAGCAGGATGATATTCCAGTGGATGTTACTGGAATAATCCCTTCAGATCCAGATCTCCAGGTATATTTTACATGTTTCTATAATTTTTATTTATACCGCCTATATTTGTGGCTTGACTTTTAGAGAAGGGCTTTAGGAAGGGATATAATATCATTAGAAGTCCCATAGCACTCATATAAGGAAATGTGTGTATATAAAGACTTTAGGAGCCTTGGAAAAAATTCTACTATCCAAAAAAAAGGCCACAAAAAACCCCAACCAAAACCCCCAGTGTCCTTAATAATGAAATGCACATAAAGTGTTTATGTTCCCTTAAAACTGTTTGGTTTTTTAACATGGTTTTTATTTGTATATTTATATGCATATGCTGTATATATGTATACAGACATACACACATATTTGTGTACCTCCAGGGAGGAAGGAAGGGATGGAAGGAATGGGAGGGTCCTCGTTAAATGGAGATTTACAATGTAAACTATCATCTTCACAACTGTATGTGCTAGCCATAAAAAGTACCAGAGGGAAGGAAATAAACAATGCAGACATTGTGGAAAAGTGAAATTACTTTTTCCAAAGTAAACTTACTTAAAATTAACACAGTTATTAAATTGAAGCCTTTTTGCAAATTGCCTTTATTCTGGGAATCTTTAATATTTTCCATTTAGTGAACCCTTATTTATAATGGTCTGCCAATAACCTCTGCATAAACATCTAAGCCTCCACATTCCTAAACTTTATGACAGTTAAAAACCAATTTTATGAATATTTATGAAGGCAGTAAATTATTAAAATAAATACAGATATTTACACAGTAGAACAACATCTTCGTTTAATGGATGTGGAAAAAATGTTAATATGTGAACATTTTAAAGATGAAGTGGTTTGGCCTTCAGGGCTTTTGTTACTCTATTAAAAGTTAATTTAGGACAAAAATTATGGCTTTTTCACGAATTGCAACCCCTAAAGATTAAATCATGATCAAGACACACAACATTTTTCAAAAAATGAATCTGTTAATGACATTTCCAGAGGCTGGATATTGAAACCACTGTGCAGTTCTCCCTGAAAAAGCCTCCTCTGGCTTCTTTAACGTGCTCCGAGCAGTGGCACACACTCAGACGTGCTCCAGGGCACAGGGGCTGGGTGCTACTGAGGTGCTTTTGCCAATCTTTCTGCCACCACACATTTTATACTATTAGAATGTGTTGTCTACAAACACAGGGGGCAACTCAAGGTGCTCTTTCTCAAGAAGGTGCTCTACACCACATGAGTGATTTGCTTACTCACTGGTAATAAACTCCACCATCTTTCACCAGCCACATTTATAGATCCTCCTGGCTCAAGGACATCAGGAGTCTGCTCTGACCTCCTGTGACTGGCTACTCAACCTCACCAGTGACCCCAATAACCCGAGTTCCACCAAAACACAAATTTTCCTTCTAGCCAGGACACCAGGAGACAGTCACCTTCAATCTCAAGGTGTGAGAGAATGTGTTCTTTTTATGGAAATTCCCTCTAGAAGTTGTGCCTCACTTCTCTTCTACATTTGTCTCATTTCAGCTCCCCACTTAAGAAATTTTTTCTTCTTCCTTAATCCAGCTCCCTCTTTACTCAGCAACAATCCAGATCTTACAAGTGTCTCAGACTAGTCACAAGATCCCTTGTGAGTTCTTGAAACAGTTTGAATTTTTTCCTTCTGTCAGTTTTTCAGCACTGTGAATTATTCTGGCTAACAGGACCAAAAGGACTTGGTTATGCCAAGTTCCCTGTCACATGAGTGCTCCCCAGGTGCCTCACAGCTCAGTTCACTGCCTCAGTCTGTCTTGCTATAGGAAATTGCCACTCCAGGTGCTGGGCATAGTAAATTCCTGAACCTTTCAGCTGCTTCTGAAAAGGATTCTGCCTTTGCAATACTCTTACTTGCTCCTTGAAGTGTTTCTACCATTCCTTTTCCCTCACTTTTTACATTAATCTTATAATAGAGTCTTGCTCACTAACTGATCTTAGTGCCCTAACAATGGTAAAACCCCTTTCTCAAACCCCTATTCCACTCTGATATTTATATATATAAAATACATTGCACTTTTTTATCTTTTTTTTTTGTTGTTGTTGTTGTTTGTTTTTTTGTTTTTTTTTGTTTAACCACAGCAATGTAAACTACTTGTTTATTTATTTTGTTTTGGATTCCCCCCACCCCGAGTCAGTGCTCTTGTTGACACCCTGCTTTAAAGGTAGGGTCCACGTTCTCTTTACAGCTGTAATTTATGATGTGGCTGAGGTAACGCATTCTTTGTTTGAAAAGGTCCAGTTAAGGGATCAGGATGTGTCTCTGTGGCTCTGGACAGGTGCCCACTGCCACGGCTGCTGCCCCTCTCACCCTGACCAGAAACCACGTTCTGATCCAGGGGAACAGAAATAAAAGACTCCCAGTGAGATCTGAAAATCATATCCAATTACAAAAATAACTCCAGGTCAGATTTCTGCAAATCTTGTTCTCACAAAGCAGCTTAAATTTATGAACCTTCTGAAATTTAATCAGAATTACTCATGTTTAGGACTAAACTGCCTGTTTTAACAGCACATGAACTTCAGGCTTTTCTGCATACTCCAAATTCCCAGTACATTCCAATTTCAAATTACTCCAAGCTCTGAACTCTGTTGTTTTCAGTGTCTAAAGATATGAGAGACAGGCACAGTCTGAAAGACTGAAAGTAGAAGCACAAAATTATTTTCAACCTTAATCCTCCCCCAATTTTGTACCTTATCCAATCTCTATAAACTAAATCCATACTGCAAAAATACTGTCATTTATCCAACTATTTTTCCAAATATTCAAATTTCCATCACTTGGACCTATTTCTGTAAATTAGCCCCTTGAACATGAAGCTCTTTTCTTCCAGCACATCCTTTCTCTTAATGTGATGTAAAGACAAAAGAAATGTTGTTCAGTTTTCATGGTGATTTTTTTTCTGCCAGTAGTAGTTTCTTATTTCTTTCAGGTTTATTCCAAAGGACTCAGTAAAGAGAGAAAGAACAGTCAAATATTTTTTTAAAAGGCAAATTAAATACACAAAAGGGGAGAATAGAAAAAAACAACACGAAAAACAGCAGTAAAGAGAGAAAGACAAAAAGCATAACTGTGCAGGGGAGATACAACTGAAAAATAGAGACATAATTAGAAACTGTTACGGAGATGGAACCTCAGTGCAGGGTCTATAATAATAAGACTCAAATCCAGAGTGAGATACTTGCATAACATAAAGTAATAATAATGAAAAATTAAAGGAAATTAACACATGAAAAATACAAGTTAAATACAAGAAGTGGAAAGAAACCCACTAAGGATATATGCATATATAGCCACAGCTCTCTTATGAACTAGTGCTCTGTTTTAATGTGATGTAAAACCAAGCACATGGAAGGCAAAGATAAGGAAAATTTAGGGAGAGGGAAGTATCTGCTGAAACAGAAATGGGAGACTCAGTAAGTACAGAAACATAAACATTAGGGGGGAAAAAAGATACAAAGAGTGGATTCATCAGAGAGATACTGGGCCCATTTAAACCAGCAGAATTTGCAGTTTAAGGCAGTATTTCACATCAAATATTCCTTAGGAAAGGAGAAGCTACTTCAGATAATCTTTCTACACCTTTTCTGATAGTTACGAGCAAAGTAAAGCTTACTATTATTTCACTGCCAAAAAGACACAATATATTCCAAAAAAGGGCAGTTTACAACCTTAGGAAAAAGGGCAAAGTTTCTACCTGTGTGAGGAGAACATGAAAAATAGGTTTGGATGGTTGTTTTACCTTAGAACCTGAGCACACATTTGGAGTTGGTCTCCTGATCACACCACACTTTGGTTTGTGCTGTATAACAGATTCTGAATGTGCAAAACTGATTCTTTTGGAGCACCAGAAATGTAGCTAATGCCCCTCAGCCATTAAACAGCACGTATTTGGGACCAGGCTACAGACAACCCACACAAAATCTCCTTGGATGTGCCTTGTCCTCAGCACCTTCTGGTTTTCTCTTCTCTTTCAGGCTCTTGGCTTGGAAATTCAGACACAGTGAGTGTTCACAGGAACACAAATTGGTAAAAAGTCCATCACAGACAGTGCTGCTACAGCAAACTTTACATCTTTATCAAATCCCTGCTTTATGAGCCCTGATTGCTGTTTCATTGGCTTTGTCAGCAGTGAGATGCAGGATCAGATCTATTGCTGGAAATGATGGGCAACAACCGAGTCCCAGCAATGACAACTGACCTTTCACAGGCGTAATTAAATTGTGTCTAAATAATTTAAATAAACAGCTAAAGCTACTCAGTTGAAAATGGCATTTTTATTGAGACAAATCTTATTCCTATAGAAAAAACATTAAGTGGTTATTTTCTGAATCTGTGCTGGAGCTTTCTATGGCCAACAGAGCAGGTCCCGATTTACTTAACTGCGAGATCTGGAGTCACTGCTCTTTTATAATTGCTTTTGTGAATTGGGAATGCATTGTTTAAGCATTTACTGAGCTACTATACTTTCTGTATTTTCTGAAAGTCAAACCAGCATTTTTGTTTATAAGATATTTGCAACAGAAGGCAGTTACTGGACGTTTAGAGTTTAAATGTGGTTTATATGTCGAGTGGTTTATTATGTTTAGTGTAAAAGTGGATTAGTGAGCTCCTGCTCTGCGCTCTCTGCCAGAGCTGGGGCTGGAGAAGATGGATGGATACACATGCACCCACGTACATCCTCTCCAGACACAAGCCCTTCTGCTTTAATACTTCTTTCAGTGATTTCTTTGTTTGTCAAAAGCCTTCCAGTACACCCAGAGAAAATACAGCAGAGTACTGGGGCACTGCAAGACATGCAGCAAAATAAACAACTCTAACACATTAAAGGCACTGCAGAGAGACAGTGGTGAGTATTGAGGAGGAATCTGAATGTCAGTAAGTCCTGACTTATTGGGGAAAATGGGAAACTCGTTGTTTTCCTATTTTGAAACTGAAAAAAACCCTCAAAAAACCAAAACAAAAACAACCCACCAAACAAATAGATCTGCTGATGTGTAACCAACCTTATACAGCAAAGGTGATTGTCCAAGCTTCAAAAGTGCAATTTTTTTGGTCACGTTTGTGATGGCTTGAGCCCGGATCAGGTCTTCCATGGTCCCATACTGGACATCAACAAGCTCTGCCTGCAACGAGGAGGCAGAATTCAGGCTACAGCCACAACCACACATCCCTGAGGCTGCTGCTCGCACGGAAACAAAGTTGTTTGCAAAAGCACAAGCATCTGAGCAGACTTCTGCAATTGCATTACCCCAACTTCTAATCAGCAATATCTGTAACAGCAAAGACCTTGAAAGTTCAATCTGACAGATTATTTTTTGTGGTTTTAATTCACAATTCATAAGCTATGATAAACTACCCTCCCCCCCTTTTTTTTCCCCAGTGGTTATAAGAGATGCTGATTCTGATGAGAACTTCCCCTCATTAGCTACAGGAATTTATTTAAAACTGTGTAAGGGATACTAATTCACTTCCATTTATTTTCTTAAAAATAATCAGAGTCTTGTAAAGTATTTCAGGAAATGAGTGATTTTACTGGTCACTTCTGAAAATACACAGGTAACACAAACTCCACCAATACACAGTTTTATTTTGTGGTCTCACATGACTCCTGAGCAATCCTACCTAACTACTGAAGTATTTTCTTTTAATCCATCAGTTATCCAAGCATTATAGTCAGATAACTACAGTGATAACAGACTATGCTCTGATGTGTACACTTTTATATTAATACATATTTTTCAAATGATTTAGAGTCACTTCGATCTCAAAGTGTTTAGAACATGATGATCTTCAACTCTTTAGTTAGGACTCTGCAAGAAAATACAGTATAAGTTCTAAGTTATTATTAAATGTCAAGCACTGGCAGTAATGGAAAAATATTTCGAGACGCGTTTTCAAGTATTTTTTTTAAATATATAATTTAAAAATTACCAAGGGCATTTTTCTCACACATTTGTAGCAATAAATTCTGGCAAAAAAAAAGTAAGAGGATAATCAGTCTTGCACATTACTATTTTAGAATGTTATGAAGCTCTCAGGACATCGCTGAGGACATTCTGGAACCTCTAAATCCCCACACAGTGCTCACATAAAACCCAAGTACAAGAAGACACAAGAATATTACATCGGTGTTAAAAATTAAAATAGGAGCAGTACAAGATGGAAAAGTTTTCTCTTTCAGTTCAGTTTTGTAACTTAAGTATGGATTCCTTGCCAAAGGCAACAGTTCTGATTTTGGGTATCCCTACACAAACTGTTTAAATCCCAGCAACAGTTGCTCTGGATGTGTAGGATGTGTGAAATTTTAGTAGATTCCTGAACATAGGTATTTTAGGAAAGTATTTACCCTTAAAAAACTGTATCTGTGTGAGTTTGCATCTCAACATTCAAGTTGAAACCATACAAAACCTTTGCCAAGGTTCCTGTTTTATTAAATTCTTTGGAATTCTTCAGAAAAGTTTCCAAGTCTGCAACATGTCATCAGTCAACAAACCAAGCATGTGGAAAGGCCAGCCAAAGTTGTGAGACACTTGTGAACAGGCAGACATTTGATTTAACACCAAATAATGAAATGTAGAACAGGAAAGCTCGCACTTCACAGTTTCTTCTGAAATATATAGGGGCTTTGATATCTAAAGAACTAGAAAACTATTTAGCCAATATAGTTTTTTCCCCATATGGCCACAGTATTTGAAAAGTAGGATAAAATGAAGTGAAGATTTCATACTAGGGCAAGGTATTTTATGTTTTACCTAATCTCATGCCTCCCGTTTTAAATAATTAACCTCAGATATGGAAAGGGTATTTACGAGGGTGCTTAAGTTCATGAAATTTTTACCTCTTTCTGTAGCTCTCATCTTTATTTTAATTTGTACCTACACACATGCCATTAGATACAATAATTATTAGTGTCTCAGAAGTCTTATGGCTTGAGAGGTTATGGGAGGTTATATCTAGGTTGATTTCTAGGGATACCTCTGGGGATACCTCTATCTAATTCCTTTGGACCCAATGCCTTCCTTACCTATCCTCCAAAGCAAAAATCAGGGCTGTCATTATTTGTATGAGAGAAAGCACACTGACTTTTCCTGAGGCAAAATCAATACCCAGATATGTAAGATAATGAAGTATCAGGCCCTTTGCCTCTTCAGGATGCCTGTGTGGCAATGAGCTCCCTGCCCATCCACATTCATTTGCTGCTGCTCTGCACATCCCTTTGGCTCGCTGCTTCTCCAGGGTGCTATCCACGGCTCTGTAAACAACAAAACTACATGTTTGCACAATTATTAATGCATTTAGCAACTGCCCTTGGATGTTCTTAGTTAATTTATGGATGCAAACTGCATCTTCAAGAGTGGCTCACCAGTCCTTCCCAGGAAACACGTGCTCAACAAGAGAGAGGCAGAACAGGAGGCTCTGCAAAAGCACAGCTCATTTTTTAATGATGTAGAAAACAGAAGTTGACTCCCTGCTGCCCCAAACACTCTGCAAACCATGTGCTTTGCTTCAAATTTTAGAAGTTAGCCCCAGAGCCAAAGCTATTAAGTACATTCATACATTGGGAGTACGTGTAAGAAATTGCATAATGAAGGAGCAGCTGGGTGTAATGTAAGAGTTTCATGGGCTTTCGTCACACATCTTCCACACGAAATACAGATATGTTAAAGCTCAGAGGTTATCCCATTCCAGAAACAGCGTGTATAGCCTAGCACCCAGAGGTCTGCACAGCTTCTATCACCTCTAACTCCAGCTAAAATGACAAACAAAAATGGAGTTAAATCATTTCTTGAGTAAAACTATACAGGCTCATCTCTGGCCAAATGAAGTCAATAATTCACTGGAAGAGTTTAGAATAAAGTTTTAACATTTTGGCAATACAATCCAGAAAGTAATAGGTACACATTAAATTATGAACAGTTATACAAATTATTCTTATCCCTTCCTCTATTCTGCACCTGAAGTCTGAAGTAAAATTTGTCATAAAAAGCAAAATAATTTGCAGTATTAATGAAATCTCATCAAATACAGTACAGCAATACTAGCTCAGAGTAGTCAGTTTGGTTTTATTTAGTGGACTGGGGCTCAACTAATTGGGACCCTAACTTCTAATATAAAATAAAATATTGAAAAAATACAACCTCAAAATAATGGTGAAGAATCCTATTGAATCCAGACCTTCTACCTTCCCAATAATCCATTCAGCTGACAGACCATTTATGATGCATGAAGGCCTGTTTTAGTCACAACATTCCTAATACCTCCAAAAATGAATAAAGATTAAATTTCCTATTATTTCTCTTTTCGGTTTTTAGAAATGCTTACAACATGACATAATCCTCATTTTACACATACCAGCTTGTTGAAAAGCTAAACACCCCACCCCCAGCTACCCATATTAGATAAACTGCTTTCCTGTGGTAGGATAATTCTGTTCAAAAACAAAGGAGAACTCATCCTTTTATCAGGTGCCGAAAAAGAGCACTTGTCTACTTGGTTTAGCTATGCCACAGTAAATCCTCTTACCCTAAAACTGGGAAACTGCTGAAGAATGAGTTGTTTTATCCATCTGAATTAGGTACTTACTCCTCGAATCGTTTCAAGCTATGCTGTTTGAAAGATATGACTATTTAGGAACAAATTGTGATGTGCATTGTGGAGTTCAGTAGTATTCCCCCATGCATGAAATGAAGTAGTGGTAAGTAATAAAACAAACATTTTTAGGAAAAGTAATTATTTTATGTTAGATCACTTATTAGTTTTTAAGTCCCAAGATAATGCTCAGTGAGTTGTAAACATTATATCTTAAAAACTCTAGCAGAATCTGTCCCAAAACAGAAAAGACAAGCACTCTGAAAATGCCACAATCAAGACAGTCATGGATTTTTATCCTAATTTCTTCTGCTTATCTCCAAAATGAAACAGGATAAAAGAGTATACTTCATCCATTCATGGATGACACAGAGGAAATTAGGTCTTGCAAAGGAAAAATATGAATAACTACATGAAGCAGGTGGTAGCTGAGGTCTTGAAGATGCTGGATACTATTTTTAAACCTTGCTTTCTTGCAAATTCTGAGGCAATGAAAAAAATAAGATAAATAGGTTGAAAATAAGAGAAATATGTTTGCCTTATCACATTCTCATCAGTCCACTTGATTGAGGAGAAGGATTTAATTTAAGCGTTATTTAATGGATATTATGGATACATCTGCATCCAAAACACTGCCTGAGAGATTGTGGCTGATTTGCCAGGGACACAGAAGGCAGCACAAAGACTCAAGGAAGAAACCACTGAGGGGAAAAAAAACCCCAAAAAACCAAAAAATACAACACAAAACTCAAAGGTAGTACACCCAGGAAGGGATGTTTCTCACAACCACCAAAATGAGGATGCAGCCAGTGCAGATAAGAAAGCAGCTCTTAAAATAAGCTCTTAAAAGCCTGGCAGAAAACAAACCCAAAGCAGCACAGAGAATGGCTGTGGTGAAATGTCTTCTCCTCTTCATGCTACCTGTTGGTAGTGCCACAGCTCAGTAACCTCAGATGATGAATATATTTTATCAAATACCATGTCCCTGACTCATATTAATGAATGGATTCTGCACAAGCTGCTGGGGAACTCAGGCCAGTGGAAGCTGCAGGTATGAAAATGACACAGTCAAGCTCATATTCCTCATATTCTCAGTTCCTGCCTACCCACCAAAAGGTTTCAGAAACAGATTCCCTAAAGAAACTCCAAGAATTGAAGAAAATGAAACATATAATGTTAATAAATATTGTTCGTTCCTTAGAATTAAGACGATTTCTCCAAAAAGCACACATGTAATTCTAGAAGCATCAACCCTCAGTTCTGTGACTGTTCAGACTTACTACATCCCCTCCTTCCATCCAGGCCAATGCCCTTCATTTGTCCCTCAACATTCAGCTGCTATTTTCAGGTTGTTCACAAAATAAAGGCAGAAACATCCCATGCACAATCAATCACAATTAAATAACCTTCAACTAGTCATCCTGCCTAAAATAAAACTCCAAAATATATTTGCAAATTGTATCTGAGAAGGCAACAGTCTGCAATCAGGACATGAGACGAACTTTAATTAAACACATTGCTATAATTTATTTGCACAGCTCTGAAATTGAGGCTGAAGGCAGCATTCAGCAGAGCATAAAAGTAAACTCAAGCTGGTTGTAGATCAAAGCTGGACATCAACAAACGTGAAGAAAGCTGCAAATATAAAACTAGCTGATCTTTAAAATTACAGAAAAGGAAGAAAGAGAAGAGGAGATAAGGGAGCTGTGCCAAATCCTTTGTTGGTGTAAACTCTGTTATGCTTTCTGACCAGAGCTGTTCCCATTCCAGCCAAAAGCATCCTACAGTAATCAGGGAGCCACAGCTGTCTCCCTATGATTGCCACCACCAGGGTCCTGTTGAGCTCACCAGAGACCATAACTATCTTTTATACACTTACTGCATTTCTACAGAAATGTTAATATCCAAAGTTGTCTTTTAACCTTTTCCTTCACTTGGTTCCAGGCAAAAAGAGTGGCAGAGACCCTGTCTGAGCTCCAAAAGTAAATAATTATATATCTGGATTAATGAAGATGAATTTTCTCTCTTACAAGACTAAGGGATGCCTCTGACCAACAATGTCAGGGAAGATTTAAATCAGAGAACTTCAGTCTTGCTATGTGTTTTACCTGGAAGCCCTGCTCCTCCAACAGACTCATGACATCTTTTCTTTATGGTTGCTACCACTTTACTCTCTAGAGGCTTTCTTTTCTTTGCTTCAAAATTCCTGCTCCTAAAATAGAATTCTGGAGCATTTCAACACAATATGACTCACAGTGTCAGCTTACAGTCAGACAGGGTTCTTGTGTCTAGGTTTTATTACATAAAATTGCACGCTGCATCACAGTGACAGCTAAAGCTGTAATTTATACTAAAACAAGAGGAAAAGAAGATATCCCCTAACCTCAGTGTGATGGAGTTTGGCCTTGCAGACACAGGTCAGTCACAGACACATTTCATGTTGATTCTCCCCCCTCGTCCCACCCGTGCAGCTCACACAGCCCCATCAGACAGGGGACTGCAGCTGCTCTCACAGGTTCCTTTTGCTGTTGCAGGACCATTTTTGGAAAGACACTGAGGTTAAACTTGTTTGCTTCCCTGCTTCTTGCAGTTTATGGCAAGACTTTTTTCCTACCAACTCTGAGGGAATCAAGATTGAAGCCTTTTTATAGGCTACAGAAGAGAGCTCATCTGTATTTTATGGTTACAGAGCCCCAAATAAACCTGAACTGACACAAATAATTTTTTTTTTCACTTTATTTTTTCTTATTTTAATTTTCATAACCCCCAACTCTGTTCCAAATCATATTCTCTGTGTTTCCCAAAAGGCAAAACTAGTATTTAAATATTACTTCTTAACTCATGATGTCCAGCAAGATACCCAAACAACATACCAGGGTAGGGTTTTTTCATATTTTCTTGCTATATTTTCTTTCTAACTTTCTTACTATATTTTACATAATATATAAAAATCTAGCTTTTCAAGTTTTTGACATAAAATATTGTTATTTTCAGACACATACACTTATTTTAGAATCTCTCAGAACGCCTTTTGTTACAAAAAATTGAAGGACATGAGATCATTAGATGCCTAAAATACTATCAGAAATATTATTTCAAACTTTCATTAAGCACTGCTGATTGTCACTTCACTAGTGACAAAATTTTAAATCCTAATTATTTTTTCTTGTATGTGTTTAATATTATTTATATCCTCCCCTTCTTAGGAGTTAACTGCAAGGCTATTTAGTAGCATTAGTCCCTAAAGCATAAAGTCACATTGCTCATACTTTTCTAAGAAAAAAGAGTAATCTGTATTTGCCAGCCTGCTTGGTTTAGCTTATTCAGAGGTAATTATTCATGCAAATATACATTTACAAATTACATAGACTGAGGATAAACTAAACAAAACAGAATTACTCAGCTGCGATGTGGTATCTTAAAAAAATGGATCATAAGCTACATATGTACACAGGAAATTATAATTGTGTGACTTAAACTTGGCCTTAAAATTTTCAATGAAAGGGGTTTATGTCAGAATCCAGTCCCATTGTGTCTGAACTCAACAAATTCTCAAGGCTGGGTGAAGTTTCCTTGGCTTCTGTGGAAGACAGGGAAAGAACACAAGACATCCAGAGGCTGCAGAATGCCCTTCAGTCATTTCTATCACTCTGAATTAAAACCAGGCATTCCCTCCTGGAGTAGCTACAAGCATTAAGCCTTTAGAGAAGAAGCTTGGAGCTCACAGGTGTCGAAAAGCACTTTATCTGCAGGACAGCTGTGGCAGGGATGGATCCACCTCATCGGGGCAGGAGAGGGACCAGACTGAGCTGGGGGAGCTCCCTCCACCCACTCGGAGGCTCAGGGTGACCAACAGCAGAACATGAACTACAGCCACACACCCAGAGAAGTAAAGTCACCTCCTGTCTGAAATATCAGCTCGTAAGAACACCCTGTGAATGCAAACACCACCACAGACAGAATGTGGGTCAGCCAGACTCAAACACTACATGTGCTTTGGAATCTAAGTAAAATCAAAATACTGCATTTTATAACATAGAATACATTTGATATTTTAATTCCTTAGAGACAGGTGTTTCAGCTTTGCCCAATTGTTTCAATTTTAGATTCAGTTTGGCTGCATCAAAATAAAAAGTCCAGAAAACAGACTGCCATTTTCAGTCTTCCAAGTCAGAATTCATGATTCAGAACTGGGCTGGTTTTGGCTGGGGTAGAATTAATTTTCTTCAAAGCTGTTATGGGGCTCTGTTTTGGATTTGTGCTGAACACAGGGGTGGTAATGGAGATGTTTTTGTTATTACTGAGCAGGGCATGTACAGGGCCAAGGCCTTTTCTGCTTTCCCTACTCCAAGTAAGCTGGGAGTGCCTGGGACGTGACAGAGCCAGGACAGAGAACCCAAACTGACCAAAGGGACATTCCAGACATATATAACAATAAAACAGACATCCACCTCAAAGAGGAAAGTAACCATTCATATGTACAAGAGGAGGTCATCCTGCATCAAGAGAACACATGAACTTTCAAAAATGTTGGGGAGAAACTCTCTATTTTCTAGATTATAATAAATGATCTTTGACAAAGTACTTACAGCCCCTGCTTGGCCAAACATCATCCACTTCAACGTAATCAGGGAGATGCCCAACCATGTAATGATGCAAACACAAATCTGAGTGTTAAAGCAGATTTGAGCAAACAATTTGCAGAAGCAAATATGCAGTTGTGAAAAGGAAAATGACATCTTTCCCATTTCCTGTGAGTTCTGTTGTTTTGAGTCATTGCACAGATTTATAGGCCTCTAAATTACATCTGTAGAAAAAGGACTGGGGAAAAATAAGTTCTAAAAATATATTCAGATGACAAGCAAAGGACTCCAATAAAAACAGGGAATTGCCTGAGTAATATCAAATTCAAGTGGCCCAAACGATTGACCAGGACAAGTATATAGATGTAGAAATATAGCTGTACCTGAGAACAGCTCACCTCTGTGATTAAACAAGCATATTTTTCTGGTTTTCAACCACCTAACATTTTAGAAGCAGACTTATTTCACAAGAAACATGTAGTGTGTCATTCATGTCTCACAGATAAAATTGTACAGGGAAGAAAAAGTTCTTTTCTGTTTCAGGCTTTCAAATTTTGCTTTTAAAAGTGCACTCAAGATTTTGGAGTTGATGTGCATCCTACATTGCACAGTAATGTAAAGGTTTTACATGGCAGCACCATTTGGCTTTTCTTTCAGAAACAGCTAACCTTCATTTTCAAGATTTTGCCTATAGCAAAATTAGTAGTTCACCTTTATCTCATGTGTTTCCAAAGATTAGGGTGAAGGTTCTCCTGAACTGTGCCAAATTTCACATAGATATTTTGAGCATTAATCTCCTAAGTGTGGGTACAAACCCCACAGAGATTTGTGAACTTGGTTCATGTGCTCTCACAGCAGGGATGGAAAAACATGGAGAAAAAGAGGAAATCCCATGCAAAGGACAGAATTTGATTCTGTTTAGAGGTGGTGCCAGTAAGCCACTCATCTTGTACAGTGGCACCTCAAAAGAAAAGCTGGAAAAATCTGAAGAGACTCTGGAATCTGGAAAGTTTGATGGGAGGAAAGAGCAACCTGCCTTGACATCAAATAATTGATTTTATTGCTTAAAGCAAAAGCTTTGCCATCAGTGCAGCTCATCCAGAGCTCTGGAGCTGGACAGAGCTTCCCTCATCTTCCACACAGCCTGGAATTCAGGTCAGCCTCTTTCACAGCAGTACAGAAGCACTCAATATTATTGCAGTAATACCATTTGATGGTTCAATTCCCAATAAAAGCAGTCAGGGACATTGTTAGAGAACTATCAGCTACCACGGAAATCTGTGCTCAATTCCCTCTCTTCACCTGCTCTGATTCTTCCTGCCCCAGATCCTGAACAATCAACAAAAGAAACTAGAAATGGGGAGCTCAGTGTGTGCTCTCATAAATTCTGGTTCAACCAGAGATTTCCCTAATGATCCATCTTCCTGCATTCACTGGTGCCTTTCCTTGAGTTTAATAAACACAAGAGACTCAATTCAGTACACAAGACAAAAAACACACAACAGTCACCATCAGCCATGTCCTCTACTTTTAACTTCTGCTGAGGGAGTTCCCTCCACATTTCTTCAATTGCCTCCACATTTTGGTACCTACTCCACAAACATTGTCAACAATTTATCTACGCAGTCTGCAGAGAATTGAAACAGTTGTGAAAGTTTACTTCAGGCAGAGCCACTCTACAGCAGCAGTAAGAACATCAGGGAAAGATCTCAATTCAAAGAGTCAGTATTATCCTCAAAATCCTGAGCCAAACACTGTCCACAGTGATGCAACTTCTCATTCTAGATTTTAGTTTGTGACTTTACATGATATAATGTTCTGCTTTAGCTTTAAGACATAAGAGATTTAGCAGTAAAAGGGCAACATGGACAAAAACATGATAAAATTTTCTTGAATAAAATGTTTTGTTAGAAAACTGATGCATTCATTCTTTTTCCAGCAATGTAAAATTTCTAGATTTTTCCTACTAATTCATTCTCTAAAATATTCCCCAGGTGCAGATCGTGCCTGGTGAGCACTGACCTGCAGCAGGAGATGGATCCCTCTTGGATGAGAGGGCAGCAGGAGCTTTCTTGCATATTTAGCAGCTTTGCTCTCCCGTAGCGGCAGCCACTGCCAGACCTCTTCCATCCATATTCACCCCTGGCTGCCCCTCCACGGCACCAGAGTGAGGCAGTGAATCTGCAGCAGACAGGACTAACTCTATTTGGTACCATAATTCAGTGGAAGGAAGATAAATTCCCTGAAGTATCTACTTTCTCACGCACACCTACTCCTGGGCCAGGCACAACCTGGTGATTGATGAGGCACCTTCCCTTTGAACTGCAGAGCTCAGAACACCAGAAATAATGGTGAGAATAAAACTGATATCACTCAGAATTAATTCACATTAAGGCCATCTAAATTAATGAGATAAACACTGTAACTAATATTCATTTCATGAGGTTAGACGTGAGATTTATTTATATTTAGTGGGAGAGACAGCACATCACATAGAATAAAAACCTAAGAATGTCTAAGAGAGAAGACCAATGTATTTTCAGCTTTATTTACTTTGCACTATTTTTTATTTATTTATTTTAAAAGAGATACTTCTCTCCTGGGATTGCAGCTGGTAGGTGGAGGCATAAGTGCTGTATTTCTAAACAGGTTTAAAAGGGAATTTCTGAACAAAAGCTTCTTCTCAGGACATTTTAGCCCAGCCAGTGAAGAGGCTCTGGCATTTTGACAGATCCCAGACACAGCCAATGCACTTCTGCCAACAGCACCTGGATACCAAGCTTACACTTGCCAATGGTTACTGCCTGGGTCTTTTTTTTTTTTTTTTTTTTTTTTCCTTTAGCTTCTTATTCTTTCTTACATTTTTAAGAATTCAGTTCTTATATATATTTTTCAACCAGCTGTATCACAACAGCACTTTTTTTTTTNTATTTATTTATTTTAAAAGAGATACTTCTCTCCTGGGATTGCAGCTGGTAGGTGGAGGCATAAGTGCTGTATTTCTAAACAGGTTTAAAAGGGAATTTCTGAACAAAAGCTTCTTCTCAGGACATTTTAGTCCAGCTAGTGAAGAGGCTCTGGCATTTTGACAGATCCCAGACACAGCCAATGCACTTCTGCCAACAGCACCTGGATACCAAGCTTACACTTGCCAATGGTTACTGCCTGGGTCTTTTTTTTTTTTTTTTTTTCCTTTAGCTTCTTATTCTTTCTTACATTTTTAAGAATTCAGTTCTTATATATATTTTTCAACCAGCTGTATCACAACAGCACTTTTTTTTTTCATCCTGCTCTGAAAGGTTTCAAAAGTTATTGGCTTCAAAGGGTTTTCTCTGAGATTGGTCTTCGTTTTTTGGTCTTTCCTACTACCAAGGCTGTGTCCAGGCTTAGAGCATTCCTCAAAGCACATCCTTTGCTCTTTAATACCAAAGTTTTTTAACACAGAAGTCAGACATGCTGCATTTCTCACCAAATTATTCTTATAATGACAGCTTTAACCTTAGTTTAGGTTACATTTAAAACCTCCCAAAGATCCTTATGCCTTTTTTTTTTTTTAGTAAGAACTTATTTCCACTCTTTCATGTACTCATCTTAGAAGATATTTGGACTTTATATCACCACATCCTAATGCAGCGATAAGAAATCTTCAGACTTGTTTTGGACTTTCAGTGCTACTTTCATTTCAAAATATTGAAAAATATTTTAACAATGAGACAGAGGCTCCCACAGAAAAGCACCCAATAAACCCATATTACTACATTAGAAGAAAGTAAGTCTTAAGATTTTGACAAAATGTAGTCCAATGGTGACTGTAGTAATTGTACTGGTAGGTAGAGATAACTCCTAAGATAAAACACTGCTGAGGCTTTAGATGGTAAGATTTATCACATTGCATTGAAAATTGAAATAGCTGCTGCTGATTATTTTCAGCTGCCAGCTCTAATTCACAAGATGCCACCATTATTTAGATTTTTTTTCTTTACCAATTTAAAAAATAAACAAGTGAAGTATGGCAGAAGAGTGATTTTTTTGCCCTTTAAAAATCTATTTTATTACAGCAATTGTAGCCCATATCCTCATGGATGTCTAATGCCAGAGACTGCCAGGGTCAGAGCCCTGAGCCCATGCTCCCAGACACACAGTGTTTATGCTCAGTAACATGCAATCTGCCTTCAACTACAGATGCTTTTCCATTGCTAGTGTTCCTGAAGAGATTTTAGGACTTGCTTCTCTTCCTGAAAAACAAACTTAAAAAAAATGAGAAGCAGCAATAGTTTAATCAATATTGTATTTTACAGTCACTCATAACTACCAGAGAACTGAGCAGCATTTTAAGCAGTTCTTTATTGTTCATGCACAAAACTACATTTTTTTAAACAATAAAGTTATGTAAGTAGTTTCAGGGACAAGGATTGAGTATTATATAAATACAAAAATATTTTGTTTTTGTTCTCATATCAGTTGTAGTTGTTTCTTATGATGTTTTTCTCATACTAGCAATTTTTAAAAAGCTGATATTTACTTAATAGTCCCTCTGTTGAAGGAAATTTTTGCTTTTTTCAGTGTAAGCAGGATTCCTTCGAGGCAGTTTTAAACCTCCAGAATACTGGAGAAATTTGAAAGAAAAAGATCCCCAAAACCCAATCTCAAGAGCTCAGAGAACAAGAAGCTTTTTACTTGACAATTCCTCCTCTGAGCAGAATATTGCTTTTGCAAACTTATACAGAGAAGAAAGCACAGGTATGTTATTGGTAGGTTCATATTTACTAAGAAGGTGAAGACATAGTGACAGAGAGAGAGAAGATGGCACTACTGAAGAAAAACATGACTTGGGATTTGGCAGAAAGGTTTTCACTTGGCCTGAGTACACATGTACTGAGGTTTGAACCAAACACCATTAATAAAGGGTGGTGGTGGAAAAAAGCCTGACTGGGTGGGCACCAACCCAGGTACCCACTGAACTGCAGAGGTGATGGCAACTCAGTGGGTCTGATTATACCAAAAAAAATAAAGAGAAAAATATTCCTTGGGGACCCATGCAATTGCACAAATTTCACTGCTACTCTCTCACACTGACTACTAACAGACAAAATTCAACTCTGCTTAGAAATGATGTAATTCCCATTTACTTCAATAGGAATTCTGCTTGCACTAAAACCTAAAACAGGCACCAAATACTCTTCCCAAGCCCTCAAGGTTTGCATCCTTTAGTTTTTACCATGCAGTTGGAATATAAATAATCATTATGGTTCAACATTGCTCCCTCTCTAATATTGTAGAGAGGCTTCACTAAGAAATGCCTTCAGCTGATTCTGTGCAGTGGCATGGAAGTGCTCAGTGATCTGTTATGTCTCGAGATACCAAGATGCCTCACCCTTTGCTTTTTTATCATTTAAAAATTCTCATTTATTATTAATGGTATTATTATTGCTAAAATGCCATTACTAATGTTTCATTAGTAAAACATCAGGACAGCATTGACTCTCAATTACAAAACAGCAAAGGCTCTGCAGCAGCAGCATTTGCATCTTTGAAACCCTGCCCTTCACTGACACAAAAATCTTCCAGCAATATTAGTTGGGGCTTTGTGCATGATGAACTACTATTATTTTTAGGGAACTGTACAACTTTATTTATTAATGGTTATGTGATATATGCCAGAAAACTGACAGGATGTTCTGCAGGACATCTCTTCAATGATCGCTTTTGGAGCCCTCGCCTGCAATTTTAAATTATATAACCTTCACATTGCATTTCACAGCTTTCTATATGTAATTATAATGGAGTGGCAGCTATGCTGTAGTTAATGTTGAATGTTGTTTTCTGCTTAAAGGTCAAGTCTATTCTAAAATCCATATTCTTAGTGAGATTGTCTTGAAAATTTGCTGTGCCTACTCAGTATGCAGAGCAGTAGTCTAAATTATGATTATTTGTGGAAGAGGTTTCGGAGAAACTCTTCTATAAATAAAAGATAAATAAAGCTGCACTAAAACTTCTAAATGTTACCAGAAAATCACATGATTCTTCTCATTTGTGTGTATGTGTTATTCAACCTATAGCCCTAACCATCTGCAAAACTGATTTCAGTTGCTAGGGATTCATTTTAGCTAGTTCATGTCTCTTCAGAGAAGAAATCTTTAAAAATGTTAATAAAGATAATAATGAACTAAATTTGGCATGCCTAAAAGAATTAAATGCACACATGTATCAAGATTCCCTCTAGCTTGGTATTTTGCACCAATGTGCCATCAAAAATGACTGAAAGACTTAGGAAGAGATGCTGTGATTATTTAATCTAAATTAAACACACTCTCTGCCTTTGGAATTCAAGATGTGCAAGTGAGCATGCTGCAGAAGGCTCATTTAGAAATTCTGCCTGGGGATAAAAATAACCTGGGAAGATTTTAAAATTTTCTAAAACCAACCCGCTGACATCGATCTTAATTCTGAAATATTGTTAAGGAAATTACCAGTGATTAGCTGGAGGGAAGAGAAAAGATAATAAGGGTGCACTAATCACATTTCCAGCACAATGAAACCGAATCAAATGAAAGCAGGCTTTGGGGTCAAGGACTGTCCCCTCCAGAGGAACTCCAGACCTTTTGGTGCACAGCTGGAAATAAAGAGAGCTGCCAGTACTGGCAGCAAACAGGGCTGTAAACCTGAGCAGAGAGGGGAGGGCACTGTAGGACACAAGTGGGGACTGTAGGACACACTCCTGGGAGGAGTGGGAAAGGTTAGAGGAACGTGCTCTAGAGGAGAGGAAGGCTCCCATCTTCCTGCAAAGGAGCTGGGAAAGAAGGGGATGGATAGGGAGAGGAGACATCTGAAGACAGCCAGAAGAAAATGGGATATGGGATAAGAAGAGAGCAAACTCCCCTCCTTGGGAAAGAGGATCTGACAGCAAATCTGAGTCCTGCTTCCCTTATTCCCCTCTTGCCAAGATTGAAGAATGGTGGGAAGATGACTGAGTGATCTTAACAGATGGGCTTGTACTTCCCAGATTGCTTCAGGTGGCATTAATCTCTGCGGTGGGTTCTCATTTAGCTGAGAAAATGTCACCAAAACAAACGAACCGGAGCAGACTGGGACGTGACCAGCAGATGCAGAGAATCTCTTCTGCGTGGTGTGGGTAGAGGCAGGCAGGCAGCATTCCCACTTGTCTGCTCCCTGAACCTCTCCAAAACTCATCAAAGACACCCCTGGCTGCCTGGGAGTAGAAATGCCTCAGATCAGCAGGCACTGCAACAGAGAAATCAGTAGAAACTGGGAATGTGGATGATGGCAGGGAAGTGAAGTGACACAGCAGAGGAGTCAAAGCAGTCAGGGAACAGGGACAGAGCAGTGGCCAAAATACAAAGCAGACATAGTCAGGTGTTGGGAGAACTGCCTCGGAGATGAGCACAACTCATTTCTGTCCATAAACCCTCAAATAATCCCTGCCTGCATGTGCATCCCCACTGCAAGAACATGCCAGTACTTCTACTCTCGCATCCCCTCCTGGCTCCTGAACCAACATAGTCCTTTCAGTACATGAAAGGTCCAGAAAAGAAACATGATGTTTTGCTGAGAGCATCCATGAGGGTGGAAAGAAACCCCAAACCAGAAGAGAGGGCCAGCAAAGGATCCAACAGGGATTTGGTGCATTGTTCCAAAAGAGGCAGAGTAGTGCATCATGAGACAATGCCATATAACAGAGGACACCAGGTACCTCAGGTCAAAGTATAAAAGGAGACTTAGGATTGCCAAAAGTTCCTGAACACTTCCATAAAGTAAAGAATTAATAAATTGAAGGTGAAAGGAAAGTGAGGAAAACTTCAGGTCACACAAACATAATTTCAGAAAATGTGTGAATACACAGCAAATTCCATTTACATTTTACTTTAATTAGTCTGTCCCTGAACATTGTTCCAACACACCAACCATTACATCTGCTAGGACTATTTCCAGTTGCTAAAGAAAAAGTGGAGGGAGCAGACAAACACTGTGGACATGTGTTTGTTCCAGAAGCTGCTGCACTGGGCAGAACTGATTGAAACCAAGTGCCCAGTGCCCTGAGTGCCACCCAGGCTCCTGCAAGCCCAAATATACCCCTGATTCTCCTTTGGTGCACCCCGTGTCACACGTGGGCTACTGACACCATTCACCAGTGCGGAACTGAAGGGGGACACCAGATTTTGGGGTTCACAGCCCTCTCTCATCAGCTCCCCCCGATGTTCCCCAGTTCAGCCCCCTCCACTCCCCAGGGACAGAACACCCTCACAGCTCCTGGATCCCAAAGCTCTGGGAGGCAGGAGCAGCACATTCAGATTCACCACACCACCCTCACTTGGAGACTGGCTGGATACCGTCTGACAATGCATTTTGCTTTAATGCATAAATTTGAAGCAATATAATTTCCATTTATATGTGCACTCTGTTGGCCAGAGCAGCTTTCCTGTTTTTATCAAGCAGACAAAAGGTTTCAGCTCTATAAAAGGTGGCTGATATTTAAGTTTTAATAAAAATATATTTCAGGTATGTCATTCTTTCCTTAGGCTGACCTAGCCTACAATATATTATTTACATAACTGCTGCAATATCTATTTCAAAACTGACTCGACAGCCCTCTCCAGAACTGTAAGCTGCCCTGCCTGTCACCATGATGGGTAAACACTGTCACCTTTTCACAGCCCGGTGAAATATAGAGAAGTAGTAAAGTGCACCATCCATCACAATGGCACTAAGTAGGTTTTTGAAGTAGATTTCAGATCACAAATGCTCACATTTTTACTCACAAATGCTGTTTAGACTGTTACCAGAAAGCACAAATTGGATGGCTCATATACAATGGCCGTATGATGAATGGACATGACAGGTGGTCAAAGAAAATGAGTCTTGCTGTTCTACAAATAACCTTGTCAACATCGAAGTGGAGCTGTAGCTCTGCTGGTAGCCAGACTGCAATAGCTTAATGGTTTTATTTGCTTCAACTTCTAGCAAACCAAACAGACAAATGAGATACAATGAAGCAGCAGCATCGAGGCAGTATTAGCAATTCAGCCTGATTAAGTGACACATAATAGGAATTTTCTGCTAAGGATGTGCCACATTTGAAAGAAAATTATTCAGGTTATGAGTAGCTGTTATAAAAATACCTGTTCACAGGAAAACCCTCATGATTTTGCAATCACAAACCACTGCAGGATATCCAAAATACGCGACTTGTAGTTCCACTGCAAGCAATCAAGTCACTTTCTGATGGCTGAGCCCAGCAACAGCCACCACCTGCTACTTCTCATTTAAAGTTTTTCTACTTCTATTAGTTTAAATAGTAGAGATTAGTGTGTAGGATTGAAAGTCAGGAAGGTTAGATCACTATCACCTTACCTATAGCCTAAATAAATAGGAAAATTTCCCTTTTAGGCAAAACCTCTAGATCTAAGGACATTTCAGGTGGACTTTGAAGAACAGAACACATCTCAAATTCTGTAAGGGTGCTGAGATATCTCAAAGAATTGATTGTTAAACGATGCAGAGAGTCATTCTTTGGCTCCAGTGCAAGTTTGGAATTTTGCCAAAGCCAAGGTCCAGCCCTTGTGATGAGGACGGTGCGGGTGGTCCTCATTTCTGCTGAACTCGCAAGAGAAAACTCTCCTGGAACATAATGGAAGGTGAAACACGTGCTGCTGGGAGTAACAGCAGTGGTTTTTCCCAGAACACTGGATTTCCTTCAGTCTGATGAATTTGTTAGCAACACACTGACATTTATGAAATAAAACCTGAAAGGTCACAACCATTCTTCTTTCTGATTACAGTTACTCTAACTAAGTTACACTGAGAAAATAATATTAAATATGGAGTTTTTAAGTGATATGAGAAGGTAATTCCGTTCATTAGTACATGGAAAAGTTAAAGGGTGTATCATGCAAGTTAGGACCTCTTCTTGCCTACTTCATTTTGCTTCTCAGCAACAAATTTGAAGTGGACAGAGCCCCAGAACAGAGGCTGACAAGACTCAGGATGGAGAGCAGGCATGCTTAAATATTAAAATGTTCACAATCTGTTCCTTTATAGTCTGTAAGTTCTAAACCATGAACAAACATGTCTTTTTAAAATAAAAAAGAAACCAAGATGGAAATCCCCCGGCATCAGTGGAATAATACGATATTTTTAAAAGGAGAAAGATGACGATAATGCAATTATCAGTGAAATTGCAATTTTTATATTTCAGAAATATTTATTAAGATTTACACTATCTCAGCTAGGAAGGTAAACAGAAATTATGGCCCCTTTGTACACTCTCAAAATATTTAGCAAGAAGCTAAAAGAAAACAGACAGTGAAGACAGCACACAGGAAAAAACAAGACAATCCAAAATCTTATTTCACTTGGCAAGTAACAAATCCAAATAGGTAGAATCTTTTTCCTCACAAAACTTCCTAGAGTAACTACAGTAAGATAAAACTACAAATCGGTGTTTTCAAGAGGAAACGCAGCAGATGTGTCAACTGAATTGTCACAGAAGAAACTATGTGAGATCCACAACCATAATTCAGAGGCTGCAGGTATTAGCCCAGCACTCCCACCAGCCTCATCCTTCCTACAAGCATCCCTCAAACCAGTAGCACTCATACATCAGCAAGGATAAAGTGAAACTCTAGACACAGCTTCCAGATTTTTACACACAAGCAAAATGTGCCAATTCATAAACACAGATACTTAAAAAAAATTATTCACCTAGATATATGTGAGTGTATATCTATATCTATCTTCTGTGAACTATTCATATATATAAGGTTGTAAGGTTAATTAACGTAAGTACGATTGGCCACATCATAATTCACATAAATATGTGAATAAGCACATTTTAAGGCTGAGCATTTCAGCATATTTTCAATTGGATTGATGATCTTAGAGGTCTTTTCCTACCTAAATAATTCTGAGATTGTATGTGCAATCTTCCAGTCAGGTTCAGCAAAATCTGATGTGCTCTAACTCTATTTCACCACAAGTGACAGAGACAAATGGCCACGTTACCTCAAGAGTTCCTCTGGCAGAATAAGCTGCGTACGAGTACGGGAGGTCTTGGCTGTGAAGTGTTTTGGGGTCTCTGCTGCACTGCTGTCCACTTGGATAAAAGCATTCCCCGCTGTTTTGCAGAGTTACTGTGTTTGAAGAAGGGCCTGGCAGGTCAAGCAGAACGGAGTAATTCACCAGCCGGACATCTTCCAGGCCTTGGGAACGCCACTGACCCAGGATTTTCACTGCAATGTCTGCACCATCTTCTCTGGGGAGCTCTAACAAATCTCTGGAAAACAAACCCACACAAGTAAAAATGGGTTTAGTTTATTTCTCACCAGGACTCTTGTACCTCAGTGTGCATCAGTGCATGACTTTATTAAAAACCTATCATCAAACATGCAAAAAAACCATACAACCTTCACTTCTTTGCAAATGTTTTCTTACCAAGTCCGAGACAAAGGCAGCTGCTTTTTGGGAAATAAAAATAAGAAAAAAATGTATGTATAAGAAACATATCCAAATGAAATAAAGAATCCTTCAGAAATTATCACACTAACTGTTTCAAAATTCACATAATGTCATTTGCTTATCAAATTTCTAAAAGAGCATAAATTTAACCAATCTTTAAACATGAAGAAGCCAATCTGAAGTAATATTTCAAGGACCTCAGGGAGGGCATGATGCTGAAAATTAGTTATATAGTTACAATTACATGTTTGGCCTAATTTCAGCAAGGAAAGCAAATTTACTAAGCAGAATGGAACTGTTGCCCCCAATGATCTGCTCGCTGTCAGGGAGTTCTTCACATACCTGCACTGAAGGATCACCTGAGCCACCAGCTTGGCCAGCATAAAAGGCAAACATAGGAATTATTTTGGCAGTATCCACTGATGGGTCAATGAGAACTCAGACAGGTTGGTCTGGGCTTTTATCACTGGGTTTGCATCACTTTCAGCACTGGCTGGCACAGGGGCCACAGGATGAAAGCACCAAAGGACCACCCTCCTCCCCAGCACGTGCCAAAGGATTCCAGATGCTGGAATTGCATCCAGCAATTGCCATGATAACTCCAGAGGACAGGCTTGCTGAAGGAACAACTGAAGGCTTTCCCTACTCATGCAGGCAAGCAGTCATGTAGGCAAAGAAGGACAGAAATAAAATGTATTACTCAAATAAAAACCACTACCCACGTGCAGCACAAAAAGCTTATGGAATATTTGCTGAATTCTGTGAAGTTGGGGTTTTGGGGGGGTGGGGGGGGAGTGGTGGGGGCGGGTGTGTGTCTATGAAGCTCTCAGGACTGAAAAGAAGATTAAGGATCACAGATGTATTGATTTCCAAGCACAGAGATACTGACACTGCCTGAAAGTCTTGTCCACAATTTTCTCTTCACAAAAAGGCCACTAAACTTAACTGCTTTAAGGTCCTCAACAGAACTTCAAAAAATACCCTGGCTGTCTTGCACACATCAAAAATAAACGGTTGAATAATGTATAGTATTTTCAAGCAAGCACTAGGTATCTGAGAATCCCACCAGGTGCTTTCCAGGTACCCCTGCAATATCCAAAACCAGCTGCAGTGTTGCAGGTGGGCAGCTCCTGGCTAAAGGTACTGGCACTACTTCCAGAAGGGTCTGCACTGCCCCCAGGAAGAGCCCCAGCAAGCAAAGTTTATGATGAAAGTCAAGCACAAGGGCTCCCTTCTCCACCCATCTTCTGGTTGAACATTTGAAAAACGAACATTTACTACCTAGACAACATCAAGGTCTTAAAAGGGCAGAAAGTGAAGTTATAACACCCATTGCACCTAGAAATGGCCCAAAAATTATATATTCCATTCAAATGCCTAATGCCCATCATCACATTACATGGGCAGAATGATTATCCCAACATGCAAGAAGATTTTTTTAAAAAACAGACATATCTTTGTATAAATGTGGTTTTCATGAAATATATTTGTTCAAAGCAATATGTTGTACCCCAGGCTGCATTGCTCCAGCGAGGCTGTTCACACACAAAGTTCAAAATCTTTACAACACTGGCCATATGTTGGGACTTCAGGGATCCTGTCAGGAGCAATAACTGTCTTGCAGATCTAATGTTTTTAAATTATCTAAAATAAGTCTTCAAGCAGTCTACACCACACAGATGACTTAATCCAATCTGCAGTATATTACGAGTTTCCAATTTCATCTCCTGTGCCTGCTAATGTAATGACATAAACTTGGGCAGTGCAGAAATACAGAAAGTTGTTTGATTAACACAATCATTAACAGAATATCTGCATTTCCCCCAGGTGATAGAAACATTAATAGAATAAATAATTAAAGAAACTTATCCCAGGCCAATAGGGTTATGGCACATTGCAACCAGAAGTATTCAGTCACAACAGAAGGAATTAAGCATTGAAAGAGGAAGATACAATAAGCAAATTGCTCCCCTACTAGTAGAAGTTACTTTCCACTTCATAATTAAATCAACATGTCTTTGAAACTTTTGTGACAACATATCTGATTAAGTTACAGAAATGATCCCACTCACTATTTACTCCATGTCTTTAGAGCACGTTAAAATCAAATTGTAAATTATGAGCACACATTATTTTACAATAAATCAGCACATATTAGACTGCTTTGATAAATCTTATGAACACCACCAGAAAGATTTCTTTTTCCAGACTTACAGTAATAGCTGGCTTGCATTTGATGCTGACTTTGATGCTGACTGCATGAACTTAAAGTCAGAGGTAATTTAACTCATTTTTTCACATCCTAATGTAGTAAATATGTATAATAAGTAAAATATGCAAACCCAGTATTTCCTAAACACAGCCAAATTCAGAAAATTGTCGAGTTTGGCAGTTCAGCCTGGAAGAATATCAACACTTCACATGCACTTCACAGTCCCTCTTTACAAACGCTCAGATTATTTACTTCCTAGAACTTGCAGGGCTCGGGGACTCCCAGCAGCAGGATTTCAGCAGTGGAGAGGAGCAGCCCCTCGGGGTGAGGATGTTTCTCAGTTCCCCAGGCAGCTGCATGCTCAGAAGGAACCAATACCAAAGCAATTGCCAATTTCCATTTACAGCACTGCCTCTGATAACTTCAGCCAAATTTTTTACTCCCTTTGGTCATATTAAAAAGATATGAAAAAGATATTCAGGTGCTTTTTCAGGTTCATCCAGTGGGAATAACCACAAAGTTTATGGGCACATCTCTGTTGCTGTGAATCTATATAATCCAGTGAAGAGCAGCCACCACAGATTGAAGATTTGGTCTCAAGTCAGATTCAACACTAATAAATGTAACACTACCAGTCTGAATACTCCTGTGCGTTTATAGGATGCTCTCAGAGATTTCTACAAATTCCTGACCTTTGCTTTCTAATACAAATCAGCACTGAACTAATGTACATCAGAACAGGACATAAACTCATTTCTTGAGCATTCTCCTCCATCTCAAAATGCTCAGTTCCTGAACTCAAAAAAACCCCAGGTAAAATTGCACTTAAAACCCAGAAAGTTCACCCTACTTCACTTTAAAAAGGTAGAGATTTTTCACCTTGATGTAATGAAAAGACCACCACTGTTGAAGATTTGAAGTCCTAAACCTAGAAGAATAATTTTAAATATGTTGAAGATATACCTGTAATAAAGCCAGGGGTTCTGCAGCCTCTGCAGCATCAAAAGGCTCTTCTTTACCAGATGATTATAAAAGACAAATGAACACACACAAAATATACAAATTTCATTTTCAATTTGGTAACCATGGGGAACACAGACCTGCCGTGCCTTATTAGAAAGACATTTGCTACAACAGCACTTTTTGGCATGGCTTGCCAAAGGAGAGAACAAGGTATTGCAAATAAGCCAGCTGGGACACTGAAACAGATACTGAAACATTACAACAGGTCACTCTAACAACCAAGAGATGGAATAATTTAACTGTATGACACAATGACTTCTCAAATATTTCCACCAAATTGCTATAAAACCCCATGAAAAAAATTTCAGATTGCAGAAGGATTCTACAGATTCAATCTGAAAAATCTACAGGGACAAAAATTCCCCGCAAATACATAAAACTTCAGGTGTGGTTGGTTTGGTTAGTGTTTTTCTTTTCAGATTTACCACCTTACTAAGAAAAAATAATCTGAATTCCAGTTTTGCAGAGTTAGATGTTTAAGTGCCTTATTCCCATATTTTGACTGTAAATTTCCACTATTTTCTTCCAGTTCAGCGAAATTGTTCATAAAGCAACTACTGTAATTTTAGATAAGAGCTAACAAAAAATGCCATTTTGGAATTTTTACAGATCAATTTTTCAGCTGAGTAGCTGCTCTCAGATCCTGTGAGTTGCAGTGACTGCTCATATTTTGTAAAGCTGCATCAGATCAAAGTCTTCTCTTGTCTAACATGATGCTCCCAACAGTAGCTAGTAGCAGATAATCACAAAAGAATGCAGGAAATGCATCACGTGGGGTTATTACATTTATAGCCTCCCATGCACTTTTTTCTTTTTTTTTTAAACCTCACACTTTGTCCAGGCTGAGTTTTAAAGATGTTTTCCTATGCTGAGTATTTCAGAGCTCTCTTCAGTCCACGAAGAGCCGAGCTGTGGCACCCACACACACCAACTGCTCAGCAGAAGCACCAGCATTTCCCACACTTGCAGAAAGAGGAGTTATTTGTGTCCATCACACACAGTGTGCACACCCAGGAAATGCTCAGGAAATACCACCTGCCCAAGCCACATCTGCTTCAATTTTAATTACATGTTCCTGTTAATTAGGGCGCTCCGCTGGGCTGCTCTCCAACCTGCCTGGTTGGATTTCCCATGGTCTGAACTGATGGCCACAAATTTGCTGCTCCCAAAATATAAATAAATTCAGGTCCAAGAGAGGATATATAGTTATCAGGAGGTGAGAGAACATGCTCACAGTGCAGGGTTGGACGCAGGATGCTGAGGCACCTCAGGTTCTTCAGGTACCATTGCAAGGTCACCAGGACCTGCTGCAGAAAGCTCATCTATGAAATGTCCTCTGTCACATCTAATCAGTCTTCATACATTCTGGATATTCTGGGCATCTTTCTAGCAATAATAATAATAACAATTAACCCCTGCTCATTCTTGGGTAACAACTTACTGCTTTTGCTATCGAAGAGAATATTGACAGAGCTACATCTGCCCCACGAGTTTTACATAGGGCCTACAATATACATTTTAACATTCTTTAACAAGAAGTAGTACAATTCATGCTTTTAACAAAAAGGATTGTGATTTATGGCAGCTTTTACTTCTTGCAGACACAGAATAAATTCAATTAATGAAATCACAAAAAATATGGAATTTCAGAAAACAGAATGCGGGCACTAGATTTGGTTGTGCAATTCCCCAAAACACTTCGGAATTTTATTTTTTAAAAAAACATTATGTCTGTTGTGGCTTTCAGGTATTTCCAATAAGTGTCATAAACTCTCTCTTTAGAAAGTCCTACTAAGAGAAAACAGAGAAATAGTTTTAAACAAAACTTTATAGCATTTTTGCACTGTGTTCAAGTCCATCTGGGTATTAGACTTCCACAGGGGTACCTGACAATATGTAACTTCTCTACTGTAGTATAAATTCATGCAGAACTCCTCCAGGGCAAACCTCTCGTTTTCCTGAGAAGTTCTTTGCCATGGGGTTGAAGAACATTCTCAGATCTCAGCCCCTGCTGGCTCCCAAGCTTAGCTATTTTGTACATTTATGTTTTTTCACTACAGGACTACCAAGTTTATTGCTCCTACCCACCACATCAGTCAAACACCTTTTATACTTTGTAAATAAAACTCATGGGGATAGTTCAAATCTTACTTTCCAACATCATGATGCAAGCCAAACTTGCATTCAAGGCAGATGGTGGAAGGCATTGAAAAATGACTGATGCTCTCACTCTCTGACTCCACAGGTTACTGGAAAACAAGTAATTCTTTGTTCTCCTACACTAAACATTGCAAAGTCATGAACTGGCCATAGGTAAGCTTTCCAAAGCTATTTAAGAGATCTGGATGTCACTTATGTGACATTTAGCCAGCATCCAAATCTTCCAAATACTTCAGAACATTAGAGGGCCAATATGAGATAAGCAAATCACTCAAGAGGGGACAGGTAGGCAGAGAGAGAGCCAGGAACGGAAACCAGATTGGCTATTTACACTTGTGGCTTCAGTTATCAGAGTTGTTTGGGGTTTTTTTTAAATCTTACTTAATAATTTTTTTTTTTCAAGCACTCACTTTTCTGTGACATACACCTTGCTCATCTACCCAGTGTAGAGATGAATGAGAATGTCATTAAGCATTTCTCTCCCCTCATTCTGGAAGCAAGTTTGAAAAACAAACAACAACAACAAGAACAAAAATAAACCACAAAAAAACCAACCCAGAAAACCAACCCACAGATGGTTATCACTATCCACTTTAAATTAACCCTTAACAGAACCCTTAACATGGAGAACGACAGCTCCAGTCCCTCAAATGGAGTATTTCAAAGATCCTAAGACTTAATTCCACAAAAAGAAGAGTGAGAAAATAACTTTTACATTATGTACTTCAGCTCTAAAGAAGTCACTGCCATGTTCCACTGTTCCCTTTGGTTACAAGAATGACACACTTCCCTTTTAGCAAAGCAAGGAGACCTTGCTTCTCCCTAACACAAAACTTCAAGCACTTACCACAAACTGGACTGATCTACTCCTCATACATTTATTCTATTTATTACAATAAATGGCTTCCAACAGATGAGCTGTTGATAAAAAAAATTTCTTTCCAAATATGTACACAATGAAGATACCTACACAGGAAACCTCTTTTATTATTATTAAAGAAACTCTTGTTTGAAAGATGATCTCTCAAAATGATGCCATTTTCTTTCACAATCAATAACATGCCCACAACTACAGTTTTCATATTAACTTTCATAGCTGCTAAATTTCAGTCACAAGAGCCATGTTTGCCTCTATGGTACAGACAATTGTGTGCATGCAATAAAATCCAAACTGCTTCCAGTATTTTTTTAAATTCCATCCAAAACATTTTAAATAAGCTGCATGCTTTAACCTAAACCTTTATTTTGGACATACAAGGTTATCTTAGCCTCTGTTTTATATACAGCAAAGGAAATAGATATATGTATTTTAAATATATATAAAGCAAAAATATATAAATTATTTATATATAATTTTATTCAAGGCTTATAGATCTAATTTAATGAAGGGTTTTACTCTATTTCCTCCTCATGCAAGAGAAGCAGCAGCTCCAGACAGCTGTGCCCTGCATTTCCCAGCAGGTTGCAACGCCGAGGGCGATGTCGCGCCTCAGCGGAAGGAGGACGGGCAAGAGACAATCCCTCACCTTGAAATGTTTGCATATAACCCTGCATTCCCTGGCAGAGCACTGACCCAGCAAAACTTCACAACGATACCATCTTCTTTTCTTCCCAGACCACGGGGAATATGTCAGTGTCTCAATAAAATGTGACCAGCTGCATAATTAAGTCCAAGTGGTTCCTTTTACTGTCGGAGACAATTAGGTTTACTTCCAGCAAGAGACCATTTCTGTGTGGATGTGAATAGCACTGGATGGTTCTTTTTCTATACACAAAACCTATTGATCAAAGAAACCCCCTTGAAACCTTGCTTTTTATACAGGAAATCTGCTGATGAAAAAAAAAATAAAATCTCAACACTGCTCGACTGGCAGTATTTTATTCCTTTCAACTGACAATCATTAGGTTACACTGTGAACTCTAATGTAATTACAATGAATGTGTCATTCTGATGGCACTGGACATCTTCATTGGAACTGTATGATTTAACTTTTAAATAATACCCCAGTTCTCAAAGCACAATAAGGAATTAAAGAGGGCATGTTAACCCAAAAAAACCCCAAAAACCCCACAAAAAACCCAACCAAAACCACAACAACTTAGCAATACTTAGAAAAACTACCTATTATTTAAAGATTGACGATTACTTTGAATTAGGTAAATGCCAAAATAAATGTTTAGTTTTTAAAATTTGAAAAGAATGTAAAAAACTTTAATTTCTTTCATGAATTTCAAGAAGTTAACCTTATATACAGGAAAACCTAAGACAGCCACAAGATGATGCCATGTAACCTTCCTGTTACCAGCCTCATTTTCTTATCAGTATATGTCAATTTACCAGTGCGATTCTAATAGAACTGCAAAGATTCCTAGCTGATATGTGATCTTGGATATTTTACAAAAATATTTAAAAGTTCAGTAGCGTGTATTGGTTAAAGTGAAAACTGTAGATTAAAAGGAAAAAAAAAAGGAGAAATGATAAAATACCATTTCCACATGCTTATGTAAGAAATGTGTTATCACAAATGCCATATCACATGGCTTAGTTCTGATAATCTCCATCTCACCAGCTGAACTGTGTTTCAGATGCATTTGTTTTTATCTGAAAACACTGACAGCTTCCAAGTGACCCTTCAGTTCTAATATACAGCTGAGGAAATCAGCACTGATAACCAAAACACTGTCCTGAAGTTATTTACACTGTACCACAAATCCAACTGCCTGTGGATGAACTAAAAGCTCTCTCCAAAGGAGCAAGCATAAAATCCTCTGAAGACAGGCTTGGGACGAGGCCACAGGAGATCATTTGGTTTGAGGCAGGCTCAGCTCACCCCACTGCCACTCCAGGCATTTGTTTTCCTGCCCTTTTTCCAAAGATGTAAACCTCTTGTCCATCCTAAATAATCACCCTGCTGTATTTAGACACACTGCATTTTCTCCTTTCCCCCACTCATGTTGAGAACAGACTAATCTTTTTCTCTCTGCAAGTTTTTTTACATACTTAAGGATTGTTCTCATAGCCTTCCCTTAACTGATCGTTTCTTAAAATCAAATTTCCTCAGTCTTTTCATCCATTTCCTAACAGCTACTGCTCCTGAAATCTCCAGCTGCCCTCCCTCACCTCTTCTGGCCCCTTTCCAGCCTGTCCCCACTCCTCTTGAAGCAGAAGTCCAGCAAAAGGCCATTCTGAATATGCCATTTGCACTGAAAATGAAAGATTAGTATCCAATTATCGTCTGCCTCCATAAAATTCAATTATTATCCTTCTGCTGTCCTTTATTTTGATTTCAACTCTGTACCTCTGCAGTAAGTTCATCGACTCCTTCAGCTCTCCTGACCTCAAAGGGGCCTCATCATTTCATCACTCATTTGCTTCAAGAAGGAATGGTCCTGAATACATCTCCATGAACTGTATAAAACAGGTCAGATTTTCAAAGTAATCCACTGTTAAAAATGCATTCACCTGCCCCTCCCCACAAACTAAAAAGTTCCCAAAAAGACAACTAAGTTAAATGCTAGACTTCCAGAATTGTTCTGTCTGCCCCACACCAGACTTCACTGGACACCAGTGTGGACACTAGAAGGATAAACGTTTTAAAGTAGGTAAAATTCAAAGTATTTGCTTGCTTAGTTCTAAGCTTCTACTGATGTCAAGTCTGGGGCTAATCAGAGATTCGGCTTCCAAGATCATCACTCCATTTGCAATGAGAATCCAGTAAGTTTGCTCTCAGTACAGCAAATCTCTTGAAACCATCTGCACAGTCCACTTCAGGTCCACACAAAAAGGTCCTTTCTGTCCCTTCTAAGGTTGGTCTAGCCACGTCATCTCTTCCCAGCAGTCTCAGCAGAGTCCACACATCCCTAAGGGGCACATTTATAACACTTGGGTGTACATGGCAAAACGTAGGTGTCACAGTGCAGAGATTGCTAGAAAGGTGATAGGAAAGGAACCTGACCTCTTCCTTCTCCACCTCTCCCTTTGGCACATTCTGTATGCAACATTCCCTGTGCACACTGGCACGTCCAAGAGCACCTCACTTCCCCCAAAGCCATCTAGTTACCCACATTTCCTTGCCCATTGCAGACTTCCCTCAGACTTCTGGCCCTTCTCTAGCTGAAAATAAAATTAACCCCACAAAGTGTCCCCCGGACAGCGGGTGCTGGTTTCAGGGAGCAATACTCACAGTGTCTAACTCACTTTCAGCATCTCTTATGACCTAAAAAAAATTTCAAAGCCTGGTTTTAAGCAAACAGAGCACAAATAAAAGACCAAGACAACAGCAATATGCAGATGTTCAGGAACTGGAATCCAGGCTGAAAAATGCCCCCTACTCTTCAGCACAATTTGATGTACAATCACCTGAACTGCTCACTGCCAGGACGAATGGATGTTGCAGTGCTGTGATGGCTCTACCCAAAGGCCAGAGTGGGGTGGCTGATGCTAGACAGTGAAAGTGCTCTAGTCCAAAGGTGCAATGTCAATTAAATCTTTGAGGGAAAAAAGAAATCTTAAAAGCAGAATTGTTATGTAACAATAGAAAACTTCTGTACATTTTTTTTAGTTTCGCTTTCTGCAAATATATTATGAGTCTGAGTTTGCTCTTGATGTGTTGTGTTAAGGAAGGCACAGACAGACATGAGGACACAAAACAGGATCCAGAGATTCATCAGTTGAGCAGGTTTTTACTGGGTACTGACATACAGAACACAGTCAAGTTATCTCCACTGTAGAAAAAAGATATTCTCGTGGCCATGCTGCACTGCTTCTTACATCTACTATGAAGACAAAGTCATCTATTAAACTATCAGGTAGCTGGAGGAATTGTGGGAGGCAGATGGTCTATTTGTTATTAGCATGACATGACTACTGGTATTCTTGGTAACAAACTACCCACGTGGACTATGCAGACACAACATTTCACCCCCAAGTTTCTTAAAAATCCGTGACATTAACACATATGAAACACTCACTGACATATAAACAGGATAAATATCGCAATGAAAAAAACAGTAAGGGGTTCAAAGTCTAAATATATTCAATCAAGCTGAATCACAGCAGCTTCAGATTTTTTTAAGCAGGAAACAAAGAAAACATCAAACCACAACTTTTGCAGTGTAGCCACAATCAAACCTGTATGAATAGGAAAAAAAAAAAAAAATTGAAAAATTGTAGCTATACCTGAGGCAATAGGCACTACAACAGAGGTATCTGTAAAGTCTGTGTTTTGGGAAAACTGAAGATAAATTGAATTTTTGTATTTTATTGGAAACCCTCAGAAAACAAATCTACCTTACTTAGCAAATGCAGGAGCCCAGTGAGTGTTTCACTGCAGCCTAATGGATATCGTGTCCCTTCTTCAACTTCTTCCTCCACTCACCCCCAAAGTGGTTCAGATTTACAGCCCATATTGTGCCTGTTCACTGGCACTTTTGCTGTAGGCAGAATTCTTCCAGAAAGAGAAAAACACAACAGTGGAAGACTCAGCAGCTCCCGTGCATTTCTTCCTCAGAGCAGCCCACTGAAACAGCCAGTTACGGATTTTGCACGCATTTACTTGAATGAACTGATAGAAATTGCACAAGTGCAAATCCATACGTGGACGTTATTTTGAAGTAGTTGTGCTGTTTAATGAAGAATCATTGCAGGCTTTTCTTTCTGCACATTTTCTGCTGGCTGCAAACATTGCCACAAGCAGGGTCCATAACTGCACTGCCACAGAGCAGACACATCTCACCCCTGCAGCAACTGCAAGCTCTCCCCCAACCACAATTAACACCATACACAAGGAAGCTCCTTTTAAACCAAAATATATATATATGCCTAAATTTAGATCAACTCCTTCAGTTTCTTCCAGAGCAGACACAAGGACAACTAGGACAGCATTCACTTCTGAATTTTGGTTAGATGCTTCAGCAAATTACTTTGCATTAAAACTTCACTCTACAAGCAACAATCACTATGAGACCTGAGCCACTTGGGGTATGTTAGAAGGCAAAAAGGAGAAGTACATTATTGTGAGTCTAGCTGTGAGGAAAATACAATCTGAAAGTGCATGCAGTACTGAATGAAACAAATAGTGGATTTTATTAAATCTGATCTCCAATTAAAACAAGTATCACATGTGGTTAAGCCTTAGAAACTTTTTTTTAAAAGTCATTGTAACAGAGAGCACAAGGAAAGATGCTAAGCATATTTTCAGTGAAGTTAATAGTTTTGTCAACAAAATACAATATTAGCTGTGATATTTATGTAAGCAATATCTTCCAGGGCAGTGAAAGCATTTAGGAAAGAGAAAAGACTTAAGCTTCTCTTTGGAATTGTGTGTGGGATCATCTTTTCTACAGACTGTTTGAAACAGCAAATTTCTTTAGGCAATGGGTGGAAATGCTGTATCAATGCAGAGTCTGAGTATACACAGAGAGAGCACAAAAAGGCTCCAGTCACCCAAATATGTGCCAGTCACTCTGAATTAGGATAAAATTTGCTTCTGTATCTTTCTCAGTGAACTCTACTCTGTCAAGACTGTCAAACCCTGCCTGAACCTTCTTCTTCTGAGCTTTTGTGATTTGCTTTGGGATGTGGATGTGAAGGAGGGTCACCTCATGTCACACACATTTTTTACCATTCTTGGGAGCTTTTCTACCACTTCTCCTCACCATCCTCCCCTTCCCACTGCACAGTGTCCTTTGGTTACCCCAGTCTTTGATGACTTCACATCTGCTCTCCTGCATTACCACATTTCACTCCTGAAATGTCCCTCGTCAGCTCCAGCTCACTATTCCCCTATAACACACTCCTCTGTGTGCTCAGCTGACACGATCAGCAAACAAATAATATAATGCATTTGAGCCTTGGGACTGAAAAAATGACTGATGAGTCAAATACACCTTGAGTGGAGAAAGAAAGAAAGAATTCAACTTGACAGGGGAGCTGGACCACGTATGCCTCCCCCAGCCTTTCATGCTGCACATGACAAGAGAAACACTCCAGAAGCACTGGCTTATAAAAATAATTTACTCACAATATCCAGATGGTGAGTGGGGAGAGGAATAGCTTAGCTGCTGGAAGTGTTTTCCCACCTTGTATTCAGATTTTAAAGTTTTAGATAAAAGTGATGTCACTTGAGGTGACTTGGCAGTCTGTGCCCACAGGTTTGCTCTCTAGGCTAGCATGAGGTACAAATTTGTATAATTTGGGTAAAATCTTTTTCTACCTCAATAATCAGGTTCTAAATTTTATTTAACAACATTACTCATAGTCTTCATGTGTAATACAGCACCTTTCTTTTGGAGGATCAAATACTAGCTTATTTAAGGTTTAGATTGTTAGGGTTTTTTTGGGGGGGGGATGTCATTATAAGATTTAGTATAATTCTGTTATGCAAGGCAGATTTGAATATTTAGAGAGCTGAGAGATGGAAAATGAGAATAATCTTGCTCTGCATCTTCTGTTCACCTTGGCCACTACTATTAGGAAATGTGATTTAATGACACATTTATGTGAAGACAACAACAGCTTTATAGCTTACTACACTACACTGCTAGGATGCATTTCTTAAGTCATCAACAAAATTAACCTCTCTAGCTATGCATTTAGTCTACCTCTCAGCAACTGCAAAGACTGAATTAATCACATTAGCCACAGCTATGATTTCTTTTTACTTTTTTGAATGGATGATTAACATTAGAACCTCAGATCCATATTTAGACATATAAATAAATAAAATCTTGAATTAAAAATGATGAACACTGAAAATTAGGTCACTTACTTAGGAGTTTTATTACAGACTTAAGTACAGTTGAGATTATTTCCTCCTCAGTTAGAATGTTTTCCCATGGGAGACTGGCAAGTCCACAGCATCAGGCATTTCTAAGGACCAGACAGTCCCCAAATGGCTCATCCTCTTCTACCCACTCAGGTCTCAGCCCTCAGTCTCAAGAGCCCAAATGCTCTGCCTTCCAATACCTGCTGCCTTATCAATACTGCAAACCCACCCAATAAACTCACCCACCTCCAGCTTCCCCTAGAGGGATCCTTGTCCCAAGCCCTTCCCTACCCCTCTGCCTCCATCTGAAAATTCCTCTTTGTTCAGCTCTGCCGACAGAACAATAAACCCACCTCACCCAGAACAGTCTGGGGGGATTATCTACACAATTTAAAAACTAGATATTTGTTAATTGCATTAATCCACTAGATAGAAAAATCTTTTTGTGCAGCAAGTCTGCTCTCTAAGACTAATTGTAATTTTTTAACAAGCCACCATCCAACACGAATCCTCTTCCAGCATTTTTTGGGCACCCACAGTGGGCAGTGGCTATTCTGTTTCCTGAAATGAAACCAGCACATCAAAACCTTCTAGCTGAATGGGCCTGACCTTTGTAAAGCAGTGCTATTAATAAGGTAAAATAAACTGCAGGACTCCAGCAACCAGGTTAAAAACTCAGTAAATAGCCAGGAGACGACACAAAATGAGACCAAGAGGTCTGTGCGTAATGAAGTAGACAATATCCTAAAATTGGATCAGCTTCCAATAGCCAAGATCTGCTTTTAAAATACAGAGATACATCTGCATTGGCAAATGAAAAGACAAAAATGTATTTAAAGGCAGTCAAAGGCATGCTCTTTCTATCAATTCGTATTCCAGAACAATGATGCATGAAATAATGGCTGTTAATATACAGGTTTGTGCATGCTGCCAGATTAAGGATAAACCCCAGACCAGACTGACTGCAAGAGGAAAATATCTACTTTTCTTCCTATAAATGTGCAGGTCTCTTACGTGAACATGTAATTGTAAAAACAAATCTTCACAACTGCATTTTCTTAGCTCAGAAGTCAGGGAGATACGTAGAATATATACAAACCCCCAGGAGTAACTGGTAATCCATGCACATGTGGGTGCTTGTGTGTGCACACAGCATCAGCTGCTGGGACTGGAAGGAGCCTGACACCTGCTTCATCTGCTGCTGCTGGTTTCCTGTTTAAGGCAGATTGCAGAACACCAGAAGATTTCAATGCAACCCTTGATGACAGCAAGATGTTTGAAACACAACCTGCTTTCTCTGCCCCTGAACATTTGTAGCTGCAGCTCCACTTGTCTCCTGGCAGCTGCAGCACAAACCCCAGGAGACTCAGCTAGCCCAGGCTGCTCCAGCCTCATTCACCACAGCCTGGCAGAGACCCACAGCAGCTCTTCAGCTGCTGTTAGATGATTACAGAGGAATTTCCACTAAAAAAAAAAAATCAAAAATTTCCAGTATCTAACAAGGTCAAAAACTTAATGTAAGCTCCTAACAGGACAAAATTACAGGATCACTTCCCGTACATTGAACTCTGTCTCTCTGGGTTAATTACAGAGCAAAGCTGTGCCCCTGTACTGAAGCCCCTGAAGTTACAGTACCACACAAAAGGTAACGTTTAAATTAATCCAAGCCATTTTATGTGCTATCTTCACACTTACCAGTTCCACAACGTGACAGAGACTTTCACAGTACAAAACCCCATAAATGCTTCCAGAAATTACAGCATTATTGCCATATGCTTCAAAAATCTTCTAATGCAAAAGGAAGGACCTGTAATTCTTTCACGGTACTCACAGGAAGTGATCAATTCAGAGACATCAGTTTCTACCAAAATATATATTTATGAACCATTAATGTACAAAATTCTATTAAGCAACCTAACCAGTATTTTGCCCACACTCCAAAGCCAGATGGATCACTGATGTACAAAATACTTTCTTCTAAGTAGCCTCCCTCAGTAGACAAGTACTGAATTCTTAGACATCTTCCTTACATAACTAAAACCAGAAAAATAATACACCCAAAACCATAGAAGCCACTTACATAAAAAGACTTTAAAAGCCTAAAATAGACCGATAGGTGAACTTAATCTGATTACCCGCATCCTATCAAGGATTTCATATTATAAAAGGTTGGATTATCAGGTAATTCCTGCCAACTGTATCATTAGAAACATTAATAAAATGAAAGGCTGCAGTTGTCAGCTAATGAGCACATTGTTAATGTGGCATCACACATACAATCACCAGGAGTCAATATGTAATCTCCTATTTTTGAGAGTGGGAGACTATCAATAACACAAGAATTTTAACACTGTATTTTTTTTCCATCTCCTAATCCAGGCACACTCAGGAAGAAGTGGTAACTGAAACATTCAGAATGGTTTTGGGATCCTCGAATGTATCAATGATTTTATTCCTTAGAATATGCAGTACAAGTTTAGTACATCCCCCAAAAAAGGTCCAGTCAGTGCTTCAAACATATAAAATACAGCTTAAAGCAATTTCAGAAACAGAAGCTGGAGAAGAGAGAAAGCAAAAGGCACCAACATCCTGCCAAGATCCCATTGTGCATTACCAATTCTCATTTTAGGCATATCCATGTAATGTGACCAACTATCAGCAAGATTTTTATGGGATATTACTCAGACAAGCAAATAGTACTTGAAATGTCATGCATGGTTCACAGAGGAGCCTTTTCCCCCAGCTTTACTCCCAAATTCCTACAGAAGTGCCTAGAGCAACAAATAAGAAGTTTCCAGCCATGCAAATCTGTTTTGCATTTAGTCTCAAGTCTTAGCTCCTGGAATACTGTCACGGTGTCAGATTTTCAGCTTTTATTAAAAAATATTTTAGCTGTTAGGATTACAAAGGAGAACATAACAGAAATGAACTGAGAACACTCAGCAGTCAGATAACAAATTAAAAAGTATTCCTATTTAGATATAATTACTTTCATTGCTTGAGCAAGTAACAATAGAAAGCAGATGAATCATTTTGCCTTGTGGTGCTGACAATATTGCTTTGTGCAATATTAAAAACAAAAACTAAGGTGATGAGACAGTCACACAGAGGGACATGGTCTGGTGTGTGTTTAGTTGGATGTCTGCCTGCACTGCCAGTGAGCAGCAGCTTTGGGGCCACCACTGCAGGGTTCCAACAGCAATGTCACTCACTGCCAGCCTGCTCTGCTGCCTTTGGGGTGCCTTTCCTGGTGGCAGCTCAGAGGATTTGGCAGGCACAGAGCCACAAGAATACATTCAATACACACAGGGCTTTGGATGCTGCCAGGAATGGCTGCACTCCTCTGGTCTAGGCATGTGAGCTCAGTGAAAATAAAAGCAGTATTCGGAATAATATTTAATTCCCCTACACCTCATGCTTGCTGGACAGCTGCTGCATGCCACACCACAGGAGCTGCATTTCTGTAAAGAGAGGAGAAAACCAAAGGAGTCTGCAGCACTGCAAACCCTGAGCCAAAGCCTCCTTTGATTTACACTGAGGAGTGAAAAAGGATACAATAAGAGATGAATAAACTCCTCTCACTTGCTATAATATAAAGAAAACTATTCTAAACAAGCCTATTCTGGAAAACCCCTAGGCTAACAATTTAATTTCTGACTGCAGGGATATTACCTTGTTAAATCAAGAGTCAGTGAAAGGCTTTTACTTCTCCCTGTAAATGCATTCTCAGTCCTTCCCTTTCCCACTGTACTCCTGCCACCAGATGGAGGGCACATCATGTGGCACTCGCAGGGGAACAGCAGGGAAAGCCACAACCCTTCCTGTGGCTCTTGACTCGTTCCAAACAAATAAATACAGTTTGAAGTTACTGTCTGCACTGAGGCTGGAGGGAGTATTTGGGCCAGCAGCACGAGGACACAGCGAGCGGTCCCTCGCACGCCGTTCCTGGTGGAAAAGCCATACAGCAGTGGTTTTATGAGGAATAAAGTCATTCACTTGAAACTGTGCTGAGAATATAACAGTAATTTATGTAGTTACCAGTTACAGTCTTTAGATTAGGAGATGATAGCCAGCCAATGCAAGATGTATTCTTTCAAAAGGCATTTCTTCCTTGAAACAGAGGGCAAGCGAAGGAGTGTACAGTTCTATTGTAAGCATTGTTACTGCAGAAAAAGGGAAAACAGTTTAACTCTTCAGCCATCTGCTGTAGCCTGACCCTGCTGATTTAAGACACAGTAAAGCAATTTTGACGAAAGCAAGAATTATTACAACTTCAGTGAGAACTCAGAATCAGCTGAAAATAGGAGTGAGAAAACTTCTATTTATGTCTGGAAAACTCCCATCTATTCCTTATTCACCCAGTCTTTGGAACTGAATAAAATGTTTTCTTCTCCTGTTGCTCCTGACAGATTAAGAATTCCAGAGTTGCCCATAATTAATTTTGGCATGAAGGTAACTACCCTTGCACAGTCTGGAAGACAAATGAAGTGTCAGAGAAAGGCATCCCAGAGTAATTTGTTTCTTGCCTTATCTACAAGAAACAGGTGTAATTTTTTAACAGGTGTGATAGGACAGCACTAGGCAGTGACTCAACACCACCCAGTAAATGGAAATGTAAGAGAAATACTTTGAGTGCTAAGTAAGGAGTAAGGAGGAAAATAGAGAGATCAATTAGTAAAACAAAACAATCTGACCCCCTGCCCAAAACCCCAACACACCTTCAGGTGAGCATCACACATCCAAACCATTATGGAGGTTGAGGATCTGCAAGGAAGCAGCCAAGGAAATCCTGTTGTTTGGAGATCCTGGTGCTGGGGTGCAGGTGTCACACACATCCCTGTCCCAAGAGCTGTGACTCAAACTATCCACCCAGCGACAGGGCTGGACAGTCTGAAGCAAGTCAGGGACAGATCAGGACATGACACCAACAATAGTTTGGTTTCCCTGACCATCATCATACGCTGGTGCCTGCTAAGGATATGATCAGCCTGTCTTCTGGCACCTCTTCCCTTTGGAAAGGAAGGGACCCTACACTCAAGGTCAGGCAGCAAGAGGAGTGACCCAAATTCCCACTTCTTGCTTCCTTTTTCCAGAGAGCAGGCTGCCAGCAGAACAAAAAGCCACCAACAGGGACAAGGCCACACAGGAGCAGACTGGGCTCCTGGGATGCCACTATGGGATTACCAGGCAGAGACGTTGCTGTGTGAGGTGGGACGTTATTTATTAACACCAAAAGTACAAACCTGTCATCCCCAAGCTTTCCTTTCTTGTTTACCTCACCTCTCCCCTATCAGCTTAAATCCTACTATTCTCTCTCTCTTTTCTCAGCTCAAGATTACTTTTGGTTGTCTTATCAGCCTCCTCCAGACTGATAGTTTCAAAGGCAGATATATCCCTGACGCGTGTGTCTGACAGGTTTGGCCTCACTTTTTATGACACCTGTGCTGACAGCACATCGCCACCACAGATACACATAACTGCAGCTGAGCAAGCCCAAGGACTCACAGCCAGAAGAAACAAAATTTTTCTTCCTTTTATATGAAGATTTCCATTGTAGGCTTTCCGCTAAATACAAATTATGAGTCCAGCGAATTTTATACAGTCAGAATGTGTTAGAGAGTCAGTCAGTACAGATTCAAAAGGTGGGCAAAAGTCTCAATTTCAGTCAAAAACTGAAATGGAAATAACAACGGAATAGTATTAAAAAGGTGTTACCCACCCTTTTACCCTCCAAAATGTAGTTTTTCAAAATTTCTATCAGCTTTTCCCTGAGCAGAAAAATAAGGGAAAGCCATTGTTTCCCCTCGCTCCCTGAATCATTTGGAAATCAAGGTCAATCACATCAAAGCTCTGACATACACAGTCCTTGTTCTTGGACTTAGTGAAACTAATGTCTTCCTGTCTGACACTCCAGCTAAATCCAGACTCCAGCTTGCAAACCCAGGAGATCGAAGAGGAGCTGAACAATCAACTGTTCTGTTACCATTTTAACAGCTGTGAGTTCCAGTGCTCCTCATTTCAATTCAGTATCACCTGAACACAAACTGAAAAACACACCTGAAAAGAAAAAAAACACCCAAAACCCCACATTGAATTCACTAAGTCTACCGAAAATGCTAATAATTACTCCAGAGTAAACAATAGTGATGTAAGAATTTAGGAACATCAGTATGTCATCAAAAAGTTGTAAAAAGCATGGCTCTCTCAATTCAGCACACAATTACTTTTGTTGCCCATGAAGTTCACAAAAGCATCATCAGAAGTCAGTGAAGAAGAAGAGGGAAAAAAAATTACCAAAACCCTCCTGGTGACTAAGAGGTCTTTCAGAGAAAAGCAGGAATGTTACCTGGAATAAACAGAGAACTTTCACAGAGGCTGTAATTTTCTAAAGCTGCCAATATGACACATTCAATACCACTGATTAGATATTGGAAAAAGGAAATTTTAAAAAAGTTTTAAATAAGTGTAATCATTTAAAGTGGTCTTACCACTAAAGCCAGAAGAAAATAATACTCTTATATACACACATATAAAGAGGTAAGGATTAAAACTGCAAGAGGATGTGCAACAACGTAGCCAGGTTTTATCCACACCATGTTAACTTCAAATTTCGGTATTACAATGACAGCACATCAACCTGAATACAGCTGATTCATTAAACTAACTGGTTTTACTTGTTTGTTTTGGTTAGTTTGGTTTTTTTAATTAATAACACCAATGAGGCTAAAGGCAGGAAAAGGAGAGAAAAGATTTCTCATTTTTCAATTTATTGATCACCAAAGGTAGTTTAGCAATTATGTTATCAACTAAAAGGTAAAATAAAGTCCCTTTGAAATCTACAAAAATTTGATGTGAATTGGTAGAAGTAAATAGTTTAAAGAAAATTTCAAATGAGTGTATAAAGGTTATTTCTGTCAAAACAAGCAGTTTCTTGGACTTTATGCACTCATTGCATGAGCTGAATATGCAGTAACTTCTCATCTGCTTTTTAAGTAATCTGTTTGAATTTAAGCTGAGTTTAAATGGAATATGAAGACATATTTGCTATCTTTTAAAAATCAGCAGTAATAAACCAATCACCACAAATTCAAAAGGGAACAGCTGCTTATTAAAGGAATAGCACAGTACAGGTCAGCAATAAAAAAGGTTTGTTTCATTAAATAATATTCTGTATTAAATTATGGTTCTACATGATCTGCAATTCAAGCAAAATTAGAGGGAAATAGCTATACCAGTATAATTAATAAAGCCTGAAATAACTAAGTTTTGGAAAGAAATAATAGCAAGAGCTACAAGGATCAACAGCTTCCAACAGCGCCCAGGGTAAGTCCAGCTTTGGCTCAGAAAAATTCAACGAACATGAAAAGGTTTTGCATGACTGAAAAGCAATACTGGAGTCTACAAGGGGCAAAACTTTGTTGTGACAGGAGTTTTCTGTGAAAGAAGCATCTCCAAGGCTTCCAGTGACCTGGTCAGTGCTGCTGCAAATGGTGCAAAGGCCACTGCAGATGCCCCATGCCCAGGAGATTGCACATCTGCCACCACAAGAAACTTGTACTCTTTGCCCTCTCCACCCAATTAAACACCCCATTTATGCAAAAGTATCACATAAATGATGGATTAAACCTTCCCCCCCCTTAATAAAAATATTGTGAAGAGCAGCTAGGCAACATTTAATAAGGAATTATGTGTTTAGGTGTTTAACGAAAATATGCATTTGCCTGACCAAAAAAAAAAAACAAAAAAGATTTTTTTTTGCAGAAGAGGCAGAAACACCTCAAGGCATAATACAACCATTAGGTGAGCCGTAATTATTGACTGTGAGTTCCCAGAGAATTCTCTGCTGCATTTGGCACTGGCACAGAACAGGAGGCAGTTTCAATTACATGCCTGATCTGTGAAGTTTATTGATCTTCAGAAGCGGGGCTAAGTCTTAACTGGGAAGGCTCAGATGATGCTGAAAAGGTCTTGCATTTGCCTTCTTGCCTTTTTGTTGCTGCTGTTTTTAATTAATTAACAGGGCTATGGGTTGCTGTCCATGTCCTTTATAAAATTTGGCATAGTTTAATTACAATATACACGCTTAAATATTTTCTTAATTTCTCATGTGAAAAGTACAATATTTCATAGGTGTTTCCTGTTGACACAATTTAACCTAGCATTGTATTTCAAGCTTTAAGATTCTTAGCCAATTTTTTTCTGAAATTAGAACATTTTTTTCAATGAGGGAAGCAAAAAATTGGCTTGAAGAGAGTTTTCTCTGCTATGACACTCTCAGAACCTAACTTCCTTAACTGAAATAGAAATTACAGGTATAATATATAGTACTCTTCTGTTTATCTTACACTTAATACCAAGACTAATGCTCACTAGGCAGAATTTTCCATTGTATCCAATATATTGCTGCTGTTGAAAATACAAACTCACATTTTCTGGAACTTAATATTCTGCATCATCAATGTGATCTAAGTATGAAGTGTTATGAGTATATAAGCAGGGAAAAAATATTGTTAGCTTGGAAATCTTAATTTTTCCTCACTAGTTTGGGGTTCTTTTTCCCCAAGAGAAGCCCACTGCAATGGAGATGCCTCCTGTGCTGCTGTAGCCACTGCAGTTCTTAGTGCTGACAACAGGGTTTGTTTACCTGCTTGAAGTAGCAGCATTGCAGTCCATCTTTATAGATTTTACAGGGATGTTGATTCCAGTTTAATGAGCATCAGAGAGCATCTGGCAATTATACCCCTGAGGAAAGCTAACTGATAAATTTGCAGACCCGCTGCAGCAAGGCCGGCAAAATTCACGCTTTAAAAACAGCTCTCAAACGGTCTCTGGCACACAGAGAAAAGTTTACAAAGAAGGAGCTCCTACTTTGAAAATCGTTAGTAAGACACTAAGTGCCATGCCAGAACAAAGCTCTGATGAGCTCCAGTTCTTTTTGAAATCAGATTTTCCCAGGAGCACAGCTCCTCATGGAGATGTCCAGCAGGTAGGTCAGGATCACGAGTAATTTTTCTCTTATGGAACAGAGTAAGAATTGGCCACCACACTTTCCAGGAGAAAAAGCTGGTAGAAAATGCCTGGAAGGAGCAAGGCAGAAGGGTGGTGACATTTCAGCTAGCAAGGTGGCATGGGAATTCCCTTGGTTACACAGAGTTATACAATCCAGGGAAAAGCATTCTATGGAGGATGCACAAATGACCCGAGTTTTTGTCCAGGGTTGACTGATGCAGTTGCATGAGGGGAAACTGAGAAGCATCTGAAACTAAACACTGACCTAGTGCACTGTGTGAGTACAGTTCAAAGACACGGTGCTCAACAAATAAAACACGAGAATAAAAGCAAACAGCCCTTTTCATCCAGCAGCAGTAAAACCAGAGGGCAGAAAACGACGCTAAATCGCTTACGCTTGTTGCACCAACAAACCGTATCTGAGAGATACAAAATCTGTGTCTCAGGGCAACCATTCCTATGCAACACGTGGCAAAGTAACTCACAGCTGCCACCGAAGGCAATTTGAACCCACAAAAATGACTTACCCTGGGAAATGGTGGCATGTGAAGGAGGAAATGGCTGTGTGAGGACCACAAAGCCAGCAGAAAGCAAAGCAGTGCACAGGCACTACTGTGTAAAAGCAAGGAGCCAGAGAGGGTTTGGTTAAACCACCTAAATATGACCCCAGGTGACAGGAGCGTTCCATTATTTTGGTGATTGTCAAGCACAGTCAGCAGCTCCCAGTGCTCTTCCAGGGCTAAGCCCAGCCTCAAATGTAAAGGTGAACTGAGGACAAAAGTTAAAAGAGCAAACATCTGGACAGCACAATAAGGCAATGTGAGAAATAACTCCATGATGACCTGCTTGTGATCTCTTTCCTCTGGGCTGCCTGAGCACTTGCAGAGCTACACCGACAGGAGAGCTAATAAATTTGGAAAATACCAGAACAATTTTAAGTAACTTCAGATGTTCAGGTAAAGAATCCTCATTTTTAGTCAAATATTAATAAAGTTGCGTTTAAAAGAAAAAAAAAACCACACCCATTTCTAATGCTGAATAAATACAAATTTTTATAAAATTCCTTCTACTAATTTCAGGTTTAGACTGTGCAGAATAACACATTCAGAGAACTTTATGGTTCTTTACATTCTTAGCCTGGGACTCCTACTCATTTGGTCCCTCTCAGTCAAATTCTTTTCACACCTGTCATATGCAAGCGTAAGATAAAAAGCCAAAAAACTTGTCCTAGAGAGGGCAGAGATTTTTGAGCACGTTTCACTGGGCTCATGCAGACTTTTGTTTCTAACCACATTAGAAACTTGTGTTGGCTAAATGATTTTTAAATGTCACTACAACAAACGGACTTTGTACTGTGCATCAAACTGACTAGAAGGATTTAACATGCATTTAAGATGCACAGCTCCACGTGTGCAGATATTCAAATACAAAGCTTTTAGATAAAAACGCAGTATTTACTGTAAAATTAATAAACCAAGAAGTAACAATTGTTTCCTATTTCAATGAAAGGTGTGTCTTAAAAAAAGAGATTAATTCCTGATATCAAGCTGACCAACTGAATTAGATTTTCAAGAATTATTCAGTTAGTAGAGTTTAAATCTCTCTCCTAGTAGAGATTCAAATATTAGTTCTGTAATACCTCTGTAAATACAAAAATTCCCAACATCTCAGCTGTCTTATTCCTTCCAATAATCCTGTGCCGGAAAATGTGTCTGGGGTTTTAAAACACAAACTTACAAATAACCCAGAAGAACTCAAAACCAAACCAAAGTAAAACCAAAACCCTAACACACCTGAGATGCTCAGAGCTAAGGCACTTCCCTTACTCCCTCATAACACTTAATTATGAGGAGCTCCAGGGCACAGTGTGAAACATATTCTGGCAGCAATTACAGTTTCAGGGAAACTGGTGTTCTGAAGAAACAAAATATTTTGCATTTACAGTCTCTTTGGTCTTCTTCAACCTTCAAACTGCTTAAAAACCCGAAGATAATTTTTACTCTGAGTATTCCATGGCATCAAACTAGCACATCTCCAAAGCTGAGAAAACATATGCTGTCAGCAAAGAACAAAATGATCTCTTTGATACTAATACCTGTGATAGTAGCATGATAATAACTATGTGTGACAACTTCTCCCTGCTCTCAGAATAATTACGGCTCTCCAGAACTCAACATCTGTGTTACCAGATGTTACTGTCAACCACGTAAGCAAAAGCACTGCAGAAACCTGGCCAGCCTCCAGAGCTTTAGTCTCAATACCTCAGCAGATGCAGGTGGTTTTCAGTAGGCCAATATTTGGAGCACCAAGCCATGCAAAACCACTTGTGTAAACAAGAGAACAGCATCAGCAAATAATGCATCATACCCAAACAGGCTCGGTGCAGTCTGGGACTGACATTTCTGCCAACCCAAGGAGAACTGAGATGAGATTTAGCATGTCTGACACAAAAAATAGTAATGTTATGACATGCTTCTGTCTGAAAATTCAGTTTCATTAAGTCCTTTTAACATTGACTTTCACACACAGGCACAATATGTGCCAGCTGGATGACACACGAGCTATTAAAAAACAGGCATGGGCAGCAGAATCCTAAAATATCATCTCAAACCCATAAATCATTCACTCTTAAGACATAAGTGGCATCTTAGCACCAAACTCTTTGCCTGTACAGGATGATTTACATACAGTGCAGCTTTTATGGAAGAATTTTTCTTCTGTCTATGTTAAGTCTAAACTGCTGCAATCTGAAATCAAATTATCTTCAGCAGGGAAGCAATCCAAACTCCAGCTGAACTTTCTAGAGTGAAAATAAACAAATTTAAAATGGAATTAACTGTAGCCAAAGGGTAACAACCTTTCATAAACGTGCCTGAAGCCCTTGGATGCTGAACCTTTTTTATTTCACACTCCTTAACTATTAAACCAACAGGTTTATACCAAGTAAGAAGAACAAGTAGTTTTGTACTAATGACTCCTTCACCATTTTGTTTCCACAACCAAGGAGAGATGAGCCTGCCCTGTCCTAAGAGGCCAGGCTTAATTTTGTTTCTTAAGTCAGCCTAGGACATCCCTTTCCCAGAAGAGGCACGTGGAGGGCAGCTCTGCTGCTGCAGCATCTCTCCAGTCCAGCACTGCTCAAAGTCCAGCTCCTCTTTTACTCCTCAGTAACCCACTGTAGATCCCTAGGGCTGCAAAAACATTTTGGGAACCACTCACCCAGCACACTGATGGGCACAGAGAGGGTGTTGCTACAAATACAGATGGGCTTTCCCTAACAGTTGCCCCAAAGCATTTTACACAAGCAACAAGTGAGGTCTAACGTGCTTATGCAGTTTATTTATAAATTAGGGAGGCGTGAGTGGAGGCTTAAACGAGATGCAAAATACTAACAAGAACAGAATCTGTCTGCTAGATCTCAGCAGAGCTGTGCAGGCTGAGAGGTAAAGCAAAGCAGGTTTCACAGCCAAAGACTGCATCCAGTACGTGGTACTTGGACATGAATCTCTAAAGGGTACTGAATGCGTATCAACCTAAGTGTTCAGATACGTAATTAAGTCAGAAATCATTAGGGCCTTTATGACAGCTCTACAGCACTAAAAGTCAAGGTTTCCACTATAAAACTTCTTCTTCATGCATGTAAAAATTAGCTGTCAGAATTATTTCTAGGTTCAAATACGTCTCATAAGCTCTTCACCTTCAAGCAAATTAAACTGAAGTGCCCAATCATTTTTAAATGGCATTTGCAGTAAGTTCTAGGGGGGCTGCAGTCTGATCCAATTCTGAATATTCAGCCTTTTAACTTGAACTTCAACAATTAAGGTTCCCTTAGCAGCGGTAGCTTCACCCTCTCTCCAACTCTGTGCTCACAATTTTCTCATTTTCTACAATTATGGCAAAGGCTGCATTCAAAATTAAGAAGCATAAGCTACATATGCAGGCATTAATTTTTAGGAAAACAAAGGCAGTGTTACTACTGGTTGTTGGCATTTTAGTGGCTCCAAACAGGAATCCGAGTTCAAGACTCCAGAACACCAGCCACTGTATAGAGAGCAAATAAAACCACTCACCACCCCAGAGAGCTCACAGCCTAGACACCTGATAAATCATATTTTTAAAATATATACATTCATGGTCTTTAGTTATTCTGGTCCCTCTCTGCAGGGAGGTACCTCTTTTAAAAAAAGATTTCAAAAAACAAGTGCCTATCAATACTATAAATAACCTAACTCAGTCTTTCTGGGGCTTGTCTCTGAGAAACTATGTACAATCAGGATTATTTTATTTATTAATGAGTTAAAAAAAAATCCAAGTGTGTTATTCCATATTCCTCAGGTGTGCCAAGACATGATAGATATCTCACCTAACAAAATTAAAATATAAAAATATTCCTACTGTTAACTATAAATAATGAACATTTAAACAAAGGAGCTAAGTTATACAATCACAAATTCAGAACAATTCTGGAAAATTCAGGAAAATAAGTACATACAAGGAAACCTGAAAAAGAATGATGAAAAATTTTTAAATCTGCTCTAAAAGAGGGGTTAATTAGTTAAATAATTAGTTATACGTTTAGACCATTACAAGGGGAGTTGCAAACTGGAGGGGCTCCCTTTCAGTGGCAAAAGCAGGGAGAACAGTTCAAGAGCATTTAAAAAGGATATTATTTGCCTTAGCTCATCATGGGGCTTTATCCTCCTCTAAGAAACACTGCTCCACTTTCCTGACTGTCAACATATTGCTTAAAATGATACTTATAATCAATTTAAATTCCAAATTATTTTTATTAGGTTTTTTTGGGGGGTTTTTTTGTTGTTTTTTTTTTTAGTTCTTTCTGACTGGAACCATAGTAATTTACTGAATTATTAAATTACTGAAGTGCTGAATCTAAATTTAGTCAACTAGTCCCTTCTGCTCAGATCTGCTAATATAAGAAGATGAGAAAAATTTCACATGATATTAATGGAAAAATTAATTTAATGTATTTGATTATTTTTTTAAAGAAGGGTCTAAACAGCATTAGCTCAGACTTTTTGATTCCCAGTGCATAATAATATTCGTGTAATAATTCATGCCTGTCTTTTGTTTAGATTTTTTGTTCTTTTTTTAAGGAAAAATAAAATACAGATAATGAATTTGATTAAATCAAAACATTATTATAGAACACACACTCTGAAAGGCAAATTGAATACCTTCAAGGAGCTTTTCTTGTCTTCATTCCATCTTCACTTTCCCTAAATAATTAAGCCTTCTCTGAAAATTCAGACTTTCAGCTAAAGAGATAACTATTTTGTGATACTGTACTTTAATATTTGCATGTATTCAAGGCAGGTGAGAGACAATATTTCCAGTGGGTATGAAATTCTTCTGTTAAATAGGGAAAAGCAACTGAAAACTTTGTTACATTGGCTTCAGGATCAAACTAGGATTCCTCCATTTCATAAAATCAGAGCCAGATCATTTCTTGTGAGCAAGTACTCACTGTAATTTTCCATATCTAGTAGAATGTGGTGTCTCTCAAAGCTAGTGTTCAAGTAATGCTGTAAGTAAAAAACATTTGATTTTACTGTATTCTCACATATTCCCAGGGTGGTTCAAATACTGTCTCGAACCCGTGCTAGCAGAGATCCATCAGCTCCCTCTCAGCTGTAATAACAACAAACCAATCTTGAGCACACAAAAATGTTTCCAAGGTTTCAAACGCTGATCTGGGAAAAATAAAAGAAGAGCTTTTCTGGCAAACTTCAATTGCGTTCACAGCTGAGGAGAAGTAAATACATTGTTTGTAACACAAAAAAAAAAAAAGCAGAAAGACATATTCTAGCTATCTGGCAAGGAACACTAATTCTCTATTGCTATCAAGTCATCTCTTTAAAGGATTACAAACAGTACTACAATATACCTTTGATGCTTCTGGAATAGCTGCCCCTGCAATTCCTGCGAAGGTCACAATTTTTCCTTTAAGTTATCTTTTTAGTAGTTTTATGAAGCACAATTTACATCCTGTATCACAATCTGGCATAAAAAAACTAAAACTATTGGTGTATGGCTACAGGAAACCTTAATGCAATTATTGCCATCCCTCTATGTATGAAATTACTTTCCTCTCATCCTGGAAAAAGAAACTTTTTTTCCTTTGGGGTAATAGATCTTCACTGTTCTTGTCCCAAAGTCACTCTTCATGAGTGACACAACAGCACATAACAAGTACTTAACACTCATCTTTAGATAAATCTGCTTTCTACCTCTGCTGAACTGAGTCACATAATAGAATGCATCCAGCAACCAGTGTCTAACACACAATAAATAAAAGGTGTTAAAATGTCTTTATGCACCAGGAGATCCAGTATATAACTAATGCTGAAGTTAATTCTTTTGGGGTAGACTGGGTTATTCAATAACCAAAATTCAGTGCAAACATTCTGAATTCCTTGGAGGATAATAGAAATTTGGAGCAAGTATGTAAAGAAACCATTAAAGAATATCCTTCTATGCTAACCATCCCTGGATGGGTTTTTAAAAAGACTGGATATGGCACTTGGTGCCATGGTCTAGCTGAGGTGTTAGGACTGGGTTGGACTCGATCTTGAAGGGCTCTTCCAGCCTCGTGCTTCTCTGTGTGTGCTCTGTGTGTGTCAACAGGTGCTGCAGGAATGCCAGCTGCTCTTGTCTAAGAGGATGCAAACAGGACCAGATCCCAAAGAGATCCACCTGTTCTGGAGAAACCAAACACATGAGCAAAGGAGCATCACATAAGTCCCTCAGAAGTCAGAAGATGCTGGTGCCATCACACCCTTTGCTGGGACAGGCATGCCCAGCTCAGCTGAGATGCCCTGGGAGAACCCTGAGGTATCCCTGAGGCAGTGCAGGAAAGGTCCCTGAGCAAATGCAGCCAAGCCACAAAGCATTTAGATTTGGTACATACAATTCCACAGTCCTGCTGGAAAAACTCCAACATTCCCCCAAAGTGATCTGGGAAATGACCAGTTTTGCCAGCGCTGGGGAGGCAGAGAGCCCAGCTGGGCAAAGAGGAACCTTCCACCAAGGAGACCCAGAGCTCTGGAGCACCAGGGCACCTTGGGGATCCTCTGGCAGGACCTCACAGCGTCCTTAGCAAGGCAGGGCCAGCACTGTGCAGGAATGTCACTGAAGAGCTTCTCACTCACCTAACTTGATACAGGACAATTTGATCTTTAATGTCAGTCTTAATTACGTTAACTGAGGGGAAGGGATGCAATTCTACCGCCAACATTTAATCCTGTATGACTCATCCTGATCTGATTAACTGTTTCCCACACAGAGAAACCTTTTTAATGTCAAGACACACTGAGTCAGGAGGAAATGAGAGAGACAGAAGGGAGACCCAGCCCTCCATGAGCCTCATTCCTCCTCAGGAATCTGAGATCTGTACACAGCTGCTGAGGCGGCACTGTTGGCAAAAACTGGAAAAAGGGAGTTAGACTAATCCAGGCAGGATGCGACCAAAGCATGTAAAACCAATTTCCAAATCCACAAGACTAAAGGAGGATTTAATTTATTTAGCTTTGTATTTCTAGAATAATACCAAATTATTCTTGTTTTAACAGAGTCTGCTTCTTAAAAAAAAAAAAAAAAAAGAACAAGAAAAAAAGTTTTGCTAGCAAAGAGCTGCAAATCCCAGATAATGCCCAGCCTGTTCACAGTGCCATGAACAGCCTGTGCCTTCCAGGAGCTCTGTGACAGCACCCGGCTCCACCCCAGCTCCTGCAGCCACCAGAGCCCAAATCCTCTAGTTTAGTTCAGTTTGTTAATCAGGACAGACTATTAATATCAAGCCCTCTAAGGCATCGTAGCAAAAACAGCTCAAGAAGAAAGGCAAAAAAGCATTAATTCAAAAAGTTAGTCACAAATTTTGTTCATCTTGGTATGCCTCAATACAAGCTCTGAAAAGACTGATGAACCACAGAGATCAGGGCAAAAAATTAGAAAGAAATCACTAAGTCATCTCACCTTTTTGTCTTGTGTTGAACTCTGCGACAATTTGGCTAAATAACATCCAACGACAGAACAAAGCCATAAAGGAATTGGTTCCATTCATCAGTTTTTCTGTGCTGTGTACTTCTACTTGTAATTTAATACTGGATTCTTCCCCAGGTATCTATTTTTATGTGGAAATACTGCTGCACTGTAATCAACTAACTTCATCTTACATTCTCTATAATACTTACGTTGATATGAACGAGACAAGCCCCCCAAGCTGTATTTATATGTAAGGACTGTGTCCTTAGTAACTCTCTGGGCATTTATAATACAGCCATCATGGTACTTGGAGATTTTACCACTTCAAAGGAACTACGAACAAAAGAAGTACTTCTGGCCCTGGGATTAGAAGGCAATCAGGCTTCAGCCACAACCACAGGGAGAAGTGGTGCCAAGCACTGGAATATATGACAGCTTTGAGAAGTGCTGTGTAAAGGACAGAACTTCAGCTATTATGCAAAATTACACCTATGTATTCACACAGGCACAAAACCCCATATAGAAAAGGACATCTATACAAATAGATGTTTCTGTCTGTAGGAAACAGCCTTTACAAAAGTTATTAATTTTTTTTTTAAACCCACACGTTTTCTACAAGAACAAAATGAATACCTGTAATAACACTATGCCTTATCTATCTTCTTAGCACATAAACTGAATAATTTAGAAACAATATCCCCTGCTAGGATCTGTGCTAGGATCCTGAGGAACCATGCAGATTTAACTTTTTTTTGTTGTTGTTGTCACAGGGTTTAATTTTCTTAAATAGTTTCCAGGAATATTAGTAAAGAAAAACAGGCATTGTAATACAGAAGAAAACCATTTGTATATTTTAGGTCACTATTTGCACTGCTAGCAACACAGCAGCAGGTTCCATTTGCCTTGCACTAAGCATGTTATGAATAATTCATCTCTTGCTTCGTTCCCTAAATAGTTGACAGGGAATGGAAACTTTGTTCATGACCTGTATGGCCTTTTTTGAAGCCTGCCTATTTATTTAATAATGCACATCACAAGGCCCATCACCCAGGCTGGCATTTATTAAAAATAAAAGCATTCAATAACGATTACTAACAAATGACCATGAAACAAGTGACTTCCCAGAGCTACCACCTTTTAGGCACAAATAGCACTCAGCCAACTATTTCAATAATTAAATGCTCTCAATCTGCATTGCATCTGCCCTGGCTCATGTAGCCTTGGACAGGAAACAGATGCCAGAAGCACTGGGAACACCTTCCAGCCTGGCCACAACTGTAACTGTAAATATCTGAGCTCTCTGCTAAAGCACAGCTGCCCTGCTGGAACAAAGGAAACAATGCCCATCAAAGGCACACTGACATTTTCATGGACTCCTTACACATTCTGAACTATTGATCCTTCTCGCTGTCTCACCTCTCCAAATTCTGATCAAGTCCTGGGCTTCTCCAGTCTGTGGGCTTCAGTTAGTCACCTGAAGCAGCAGCAAAATGTGATATTTCCTGGAGCATCACACCAGTACTGGACTGCTGAGTCAAGGTAATGTGGTTCAAAATTCTGGCCATTTCATCAATTCTCTATTACAACAGAGGATTACTGCAGGGGTCTGCAGCCATGTCCCACCTTCCACAGGAAAGACATTCCAAATCACTTTCTTTCTCTAGACCCAGATCTCAGTAAAATACTACAATTATTGCAAACTCCTGTCTTTAGAGCTTTCCCAAATTTCCTGGAGAGAAGTCAATCTGTGATGGGGTCCTGACCCTTTCAGCAATAGTGGCCTTTCTCCTGAAGCCTCACACAATCCACTTTAATTAGCCAGATGGCTAATGAAGATTGAGCACCCATTAAAAAAGTAAAACAAGTAAGATCTTAAAGTGTTTTTTTTTTAATGCTCTTTTTTTTTTCCTGTTATCTTCTCTACTCTGTTAAGTAACAAATTTTCACAAAAGAGAAATAAAGACATTAAGTTGGTCAAGGACCAGACATTGCTTTGTGGGGAAACGTCAGCACACACCCCCCAAATTCGCCAAATAGGAACAAAACTCATGAGGTCTCCAAGAAAAAAGATTTCCAAACAATTTTGCTTCTGAGCTATTCGAACACTCTGTTTTGATAGTGACATTTCAATTCACTTTTCAAGTTTTATGTTTCCCTAAAAAGAAAAAAAGAATGGAGAGAGAAAAGTCCATCTTACTGGAAAATTACAGCCTTTTCAGCCTTGAAGAAATACCCATAAACCAAGCAGAATATGAGTGGGCATTTCAACTTGGACAGGAACATACGTAAATTTGTGGCAACTGGATGTGCCCAAAGGAAACACCAGCTTACATGAAGGATGAGAAAGGAAACACCAGCTTATATGAAGGATGAGACTTGAAAATATATACTTAAAGATTGCCCATTACTGAGACTGAGAGAAATCAGACATACACGCAGAGCAGGAGGCATTATTTAACTTCTTGTCCACAAGCAGTACTCTAGAAATTCAAAAAAGCCAACTTGTTTTGTAAAGTCTTACACTCCACAAGTTCCAATATTGCCAGGGAAAGCCCAACTTTGCAATGCAATCCATATTTGTTTCACTCCAGAAACTCATCAGCTTTCCAAGAGAATTGAACTGAGAATAGAAGCCCCTTAGCGGAAGACTACTGCAGAATATCACCATTAGAATTGATTATTATTCAGACAATATCAATCTCATTATCCCTGATCGATCCTGAGCAATGTTCCCCAGCAACCTTCAGTTACAAATGCTGCATGAACAGTAACTTAATACAGTACAACAAACTGTAGTTAGTTAAATTCAGCAACAGTTTGACTTAGGCTTCCAGCAAATAGCTGTCATAGGTGCTGATGGTAGGGCACTGCGTGTAAAAGCACCACCAAGAAGGGCTGAGAAAACTCCTTCCCCTCAGGGCTTTGTTAATTTGATTTATGTGTACAGGCAGGAAACTAATTGCTTATTGTTGCAGTGCCTACCATGGAACTGCATATTCCACTGAAAGGCTGGAGGATACTCTCAGGAGTGTCCATGGACATCAGTTTTACACCGTGCTGATGAGGGATGCATCCTAAACAGCAATCTGCCAGGGCTTGGTGCTTCAGAAGTTTTAGGGACTCTTTGCAATGCCCTCTGTCACGATCTCCACTAAGGAAATATCCACCCTCTGAGCACACTGTAATGCTGGGAGGTTCAGAGCAGAGACAGGAGAAACTCCTGAAGTTGTCTGGGCAATTAGGAGACAATCCATGTGTCACTAATTAAATTGTTAAGGGGGTTTTTCTGTAAGGTTTGTTCCTCATTATCACTAGAAATACATCCCTGGGACCACCAGCCAAAATTGCTGATCCTTCTTGCATTGACTTGCAAGGACTGGACAGTGAAGGACAACTTTGTCCAATTTCTTCAGCCTGTGGTATTTACCAAATGGAAGCATGTGGCCTACAATGAAAACTGGTTGTCATCTCAGCAGGCTGTGTGGTTTCTTTTTCCTTCAAGTTCTTTCTGTTAGGAAAAATGTGGTTTGGTTAAATCTATAAAAATGATAGATGGCAAGGTAAATAACTCTTTAGCTTCTAAATATTGCCTTTTAGCCAGCATTAGTGTCAGAGTTGCTCAGAAATCTCCAGTCAAGAATTTCTGTTTTTCAGGTAAAGTCAAGTACAGAGCCTATTACTCACTGAAAGTTTCTTAAAATTGATGGATTTTTAAAATCCATAGATGTTTCACCATCCATTCCAGATTGTCCGTGAAACAGAAACCATCCCTTGAAAATCTGGGCTTTTCAAACAGCACCAGTCACCTACAGGCAAAGGGGAGAGCAAGATGTCCCGGGACAGCCCAGCTGACAGATGGATTCAAGGCATCATCAGGCCCTCCTCAATCCCTCTGTTACCCAAAACAGGCAGGAATGCAGAATGCCAGACCTTTAAAAAGCAAATGACTCCCTCAGCCACGATGGCGCAGCTCATTTCATCATCTATTAGGGAAAGCAGCACTTGTCACCATTCAGAATTGCTGTTCTAATTGGGACTAAATTGCCCCACACTTTAGCAGTGATGGTAAAGAAGCAGACAGCTAAGGGCCATGGAAATTGGTTCTCTCTCTAAACCCTAACCACACTCCTCTTATGAGGACTGCGAGGCAATTCCAGCAAGGTAATCTTTAAAATAAGTACAATTATGCAATTCAAAAATAAGTGATTGGAGAAAAATTCATTTATACTTTATAGCCTATCGAAAACCGGTGTCACTTTTTCATGGCAAACACGAGGCAGCAAGACTAAAGCCATTCATCTAGGCTGTGACAGATAGTAAATTTACCAAGGGACTTATTATGCTGATGTGGCATAATATAGTTTATTGATTCTAATTCATTGACATATCACACTTATTGCTTAGGAAATCACACATGCATGGCTTAGGAAAGTTATTTTAAGGCAACACTATGTACTTAATTTACAAAGGATACAGTTACAATGCAAACAATCAGATTTTACTGTAAATGATTTCCCAAATCAAACATCTAAAAATTGATATATGTTTATGGTTACTATTAAAAAGATAATCAACTGAAAAGAAAAATTGTTCTCAGTGAAACACATGGTGGACTTGAAACATGTCCTTTCAATGGGAAGACCTAAGACATTTCTTCAACAAAGAAAAGGAATATTATAAGCATATGCTGCAGCTGACCCTAACAGGATCAAACCTACACATCCTTCTCATGCATTATATCAATATAATGCATCCTTTTTTCATCTAAAGAAAAAGAAACAAAATTTAAAATAGAATGAAACCAAGGAAAACTATAAAACAGACAAGCCTTTCTATTAACACTTCTGAAGTACAGATATAACCTATTTTTTTTGGTTTAAAAAGAAATCATATTTGACATAAGTGGGTATCTGAAGCCTAAATTTATCAAGTCTCTGTTCCACAGATAGCACTTGGGTCACACAGGGCATCTTTCTTCCACAAAAGACACCTCCCCATGTTCCCAGAGCCATTCTTCAATGGGGAGGTGGCAGGGGGATAAGTGGGAACTTTTCGTTGTTTGATATTACTCTTCTCTCCTTTCAAAAGGGGCTTTGTACTTATAAATACACATTCAAAATTACCATGTGAATGAAGAGAATCCCAAGAGATTCTGCACTGGGAATGAAATAGATCTAGGGAGCTCACTTGGCTCCTGGTTACCTGGGAATACGCCAACAGCCATTGCCAAAGATGAAGCAGGCCTGGCTTCAGACCGAGCCTAACTAGATTTAACACTTGCAATTTTGATAGCAACACAAGAAATACCTGAAACTGATATCCAGGAGGAAATAAGATGAGTTCCCACTGAGACTTGCTTTTTTACAATGCTCTTTTCAGCTGTTGGTGTGACAAAAAACAAAATTTGTGTAGAGGGGACAAAACTGATCGTGAGTGAAGTGAGCAGGGGCCTAGGCCAGCACACTGCTCCCAGCAGCAGACGTCAGGTGTGGCTATTAATTAGCAGTAGCTGTTAAGAGGAGTAGGCACTAAATGGGTCTCTACCCTGGGAAGAAGTCACCAGAGCACTCCTTTCCTCACACCCTTCCTGAATCTGCTCCTGCAGTGATTCCTCATTCCTGGGACAATTCACCAAGCACCAGCCTGTAAATTTAATTCAGTACAAATCTCCAAAACTCCAATTTTCCTACAAGTTCCAGGCACTCTTTGCTCCTCAGGTATCTATTTCACAGGCCTTACCTGGGAAAAAGATTTGAAGCCCCAAGGTTTTAACATGACTGATTACAACTGATCAGGGAACAAGAAACTCTTGGATAGGTAAGCTTCTCACTTCGTTTTGAGAAAAAAACAAGTAAAAGTCCTTTTCTCACTGCACTGGCACTTTTGTTCCTTGGCCATGACACACAGGAGAGCAGCTGCTGCCTGCTCTCCCAAAGCCCTTTGAAGAATTAAGCTGAAGTTATGGATGGCAGCAGGCACCAGTGACAAATCAATTGCTGCCAGAGATGGATTTGGGAGATTCTGCAGGTGATATTACCAGCTGGAGTAAGGAACAGATACGCCTCTAAAGGACAGTTAGTTACAACTGGATGTATTATGAAGGGATTTAAACCTCCCTATTGCTCTAGGGGGGAAAACATGACAGTGAAGGAAGCATTTCAGTGAGAATACACTGGATGAAAAGCAGAGTTGAAATGTAGGAGCTTCTCTGTGGACTGGCTGGAGAGCAAAGCAAAGATTGTTCTCTCTGTGCCCCCATCCCAGTTTTAATCATGGGAAGATGTTTCTAAAAAAAACCTGTGGATCTGATAATAACCAAGATGTACAATTTTGGAAAGTAATTATTGAGCAAAGCTCAATAAGGCTACAAGGATTTTAAAAACACGAGAGCAATTTGCTAATCTGATAAATAATGCACAGCCAGAGTTATCACTGGCATCAACACGACTGCCTGTTTCTTTTATTCTTACTATTCAACGTGAATCTTTGTTTATCCATTTAATTTACAGAAGCCAACCCCAAAATTACAACCTCCTAAAAAATTATGATAGCCCCACATTTTCCAAATAAAATAGGATTATTTCATTTTTATTTTATTTTGCAGCAATAAAACTGAAATAACTTCATATACATCATACAGAGTGAGAAAGAAAAAAAGCCAGCTGAATTTTCAAAAGCACTTAAGTGATAGTAGAAATCTCAGTGTCATTTTAAAAAGTAGCTTTAACAAGTCAGATCTCATTGAAAATTATGTATATTTTCACTGCAACTTTACTTTTGAGAATTAAGCAGCAGCACGCTGCTTACTGAAACTGGCAGTGGGCGTTCCTGTATTTTTGAAGGTCTACCTCTTATGACCTTCAGCATTTATTATAAACTGCAGAGAGTTCCACATCTAAATGCTTCCATCCCTTTGGAGAGCAGGGCCCTTCCCAGTGCAGGGATGGTAATTTGGAGCTGCAGACACTGCTCGGGGAGCGCGGCTCGAGGCACGGGTCACTCCTCTCCAGCCGCGCCCTCCTGACACGCTCTTCAAAAGGGCTCCAAGAACTCAACCCACCTGTCCCAGGAGATAACCTGCTTTCTGCCTGTCAGTTTTACCACCTTCATCCATCTCTTTAGCCCTGGTAAGTTCTGCTGGTTACGGATATAAATGTAAGCAGTGCCCAAAGTATTCAGTGTTTCAATTTCTACCTCTTTCGGATGTGGGATTTATGCCCTTTCCATACTCACCCCGAAGGCCTTTTGGAGCCAAGTTACACCTAACTTGAACTTAATTTTTGTCATATATCTTCCAGAAGAAGCCTGTGGAATGTTATGTTCATGACATGAAAAGATATAATTACTGGATTCCCAGTGATGTCTGCTGAGTCATGAGTGATTTTACCAGACCTGAATCTGCCTGTACTGTGGAGCAGAGTGTTTCTCTTTAAAAATATATATCTGAACAAATGTAGTATTCACACTCCTGAACGGTTTGATTTACTGACTGAATCCTATTAATAATATTGGTACCTTTTTTCTTTTTTGTTCCAGTTTAAAATGCAGCGTGCTAGGTGAGGAAAAACTTCATTTTTCTTGTGGCAATTACTTTTCCCCTTCAGGCACTTCTTACAACTCATCTTGAAACCTCTGAAACATCAGGAATGAACCGATTTCTACCTTTTATTGTCAACAATGCAAGCACCTCCCTACAGGGGGTGGGGAGAGGTGTTCAAAAAGGTTCACAGAGATAATGTTGACTTAGGCTGTACCATTGATTAAGCAACTTGGCCAAGACCAGTAATTAAAACTGTGCTAAATTGCACAGAAATTCTGCAGCATTCCCATTTCACAGGAAACAAGGGGCAAAGTTGAAGGAATAAAAGCCAACACACTTGAGTTTTCTTACCTAATGATTTCTAGTATGTCTGCTAGGAAAAAAAAAACAACAACAACAACAAAACCAACAAAAAAACCCAAAACCCAACCTTAACATGGAGCTTGGATGATGTAGACAGCCAGGATGGGACTGAAAAGAGGAGCCCACCAGGAGCCTCCAGTGGAGAAGACACACAGGAAAACCTGAATATCCCAAAACTGCAACCCATGAACACAAACTGCAGATATCCTACACCATCACAGAATTGTTTAGGTTTGAAAACACCTCTAAGACTGAGTCCAACCTTTAAGCTAGCACTGCTGAGTGACAAGGTGACTAAACCATGTCCCTAAATGCCACATCTACATATCCTTTAAATCCCTCCAGGGATGGGGACTCAACACTCAACACACCACTTCCGTTCCTAACAGAGATTGCTAGACAGGCTTCATTCAACTCACAGAGAATCCAATCCAAACAAAACCAATACAAGTTCCCTAGAGCACTTCTGCCACCTCTTTAGAAGTGCAAAGGGTCAAATCCTCAAAGCTTCATCTGATCACAAGCAGACTTCACCCCAGCAGAAAGCTCCCACCCCAGACCTTCTAGCACATTAAGGTGATGTCTGCTCCAACACTGATTGGCATCTCCGTGTCTCTTAAACAGGTTTTTTTTCTCCTAATTCCTTTAAAGGACTGTTAGCAAACTCCTCTATCATCTGAGACTGATCTAAGGAGTAAACAACGAAAATTAAATTAATGTCATGCTCAGTAACATTTAGAAATTGCAAGCTAAGCAGCTGCCACTTACTCCTAGTAACTCAAAGTACTTTACTGAAGGAAGTTTTCCAATAACATATATTGATTTTGTCAGGTTTGGGCTTTTTCTTTTTTTTTTTTTTTTACCCAAGCAACATATGTTTCACGTTCTGTACTCGTAGGCCTACACACACCCAGGTTTCACTGCAGTCACTCTGACTCCTGCCAAACAGATGTTGAGGGAAGCAATCGAACATAACACGGGATAAAAGCTGTCTCAGACCAAAATGCTGGGTTAGGAAAAACCTTGTGGGTAGTGCAGTGTACTAAAAGCATTGATTATATATCTATATACAGAATTGATAGGTAGCTGAATTAATATTCGACTGCTTTTATTGAAATCATGCTATTAAATAGAAAAAAACCCACACAAATATTAAGAATTATGTTATAGGATGGCAACTACCGAAGTTTTTTAAGTTTCAAAGTATTTACATAATTCATTTTACCTAAAATCCAGATTCTCACTGGTATCATCCTAAGAGCAAGCTGAAATCATCTGACAAGTGATAAAGGGTTTGAAAAGGGATTGTTTTAAACCACCCTTTGAAACAGTAGAATAGCAAGTGATTCCCAGTCCCCCAACACAAAGTACTCAAGTATTATCCTGAGTGTGACACTCACGTCAGCAATTTCCTGTAATTTGTGTAATACCCAACCTTAGGGCTTAGCTTACTCCAATACTTTGGTTGTGATGAAGCCTAATGACAGAATTCAGTTCAATTTACTCTCTGAAAGACAAAGAAGTTATCTTTTTACACTAAAAATCAACATTTTTCATGACCTGTACCCTTTCCATTATGAAAATAATTAGATTTGTATGAAGTAAAATCAGTTCAGTACATGAAAACTGCCATGAAACCCTTCATATTTACTTTTTCTCTTGAATTTAGTAACAGTGTTGGCTCAAAACATGGTATCACCCACTACAGGATTTAAGACTTGGCTTAGCAAATATAATAAAAGCCAAATATTGTTAGAACACCCCTGGGGTTACTTCTGATATATTTCTGATCGCCTCAGTAACACCTCTTTGGATGATCATGACAACAATCTTTTCTAACTCCAGGTATGGGAGTTCTGAATTGATACTGATCAAAAAATCTGCAATGCATTATCTTTAACATGAAAAAGGAACTTTGCATTCCAGAAGCCAAAAATAAGCTCATCTCCCCTCCCCATACAGAATAAACTTTCAAAAGTTGACAGGAAAACCTATTTTCTTCCACACTCACTGCTACAGAAAAGTGATTACACTCTGATACAAACATGTTATATAGACTGTCAAAGCAGTGAAAGGATTCCACATTGAAAAAAGAATAAAATCAAACCCAAGTATTTTACAAAAACTTACATTCTTAAAACAGGTAATAAAGAGTAAAAAAAAATAAATCACCATCTTTTAGAGTGCAAAGGTCAATTATTCCATCCTAAACCCATAGAGAATAAAGGTTTAATTTACCATATAGAGAAAAAACACTAGTTAGAGTTCACTTTTGTGCCAAAAATTCGATGGGGATTTCTTAAAGCACCAAATATTACAAAACATCATATCAACCTTGCTTTTCAATACTGCTATTTGGCAGTCAGCTGGATCTAGGACAGCTGTTCTATTGTCTATATTTCAATTCAATTGGAATTATCTGTGTTTTTCAGTTCATTTATATTAAAGATAATAATATATATAGCAATAGAACATTATTAAAGGAAAACCTATTATGATTAGCACAAATTTGCATTATTAAAAAATGAATTTTGTATACGCTTATGAACATCTCCCAAGCGTCACGATAAAACCGAACATAAAAAAGAAGTCAGGGTTTGTAAATAAGATTCTGCATTTAAAAAATCAGGTGAAGACTTAACAGTGGCACCTGAGAGCATTTAGACAAAAAACCTGCCAAGGTACGTACCTGTATATCCGTTTAATATTTTCGGCTTTGATTTCCTTGAGAATTTCATGGTAGATATGAGGATTATTTGGTTCTTGAGATGTTGGGGGAGAAGGGCATTTCTTGCGTGCATAATATCCTATCACAATTCCAAAAATAAATAAAATCAAAGCAGTGCAAAATACTTTCAGTATCCGAAAAAAGCTGCAGCGGTTGCTCTTTGGTGCCTGTCTCGTGTAGTGGGAGATGTAGTCGGGGTCTTCCTGAAGCCTCTGGAATCTTCCCTTTGGAGAAGAAGAAGGCTGGATGGGCTCCAGGTCGAGGTCAGGGCCCTGCGAGTTCCCCAGGTGGTGCTGGGCTGCACTGTCCACGCGGAAATGGTCAAAGCCAGGCTCCTCCAGCTCTTTTTCCATGTCCCACTCCAGTTCCAGCGCTGTGGCTTGGAGCTCATCGTTGTCAAGGTATGGAGAGTGCCCCTGTGCTCTCTGGTCTGCATTCACTTTGTGATAGGCCATCTTTTTATCTATTAAAACAAAATTTAAAACCAAAGTATTTGTTTCTATGTGCACAGATACACAATTTATTTTTTCTTTGTAAACCTGAGAGAACAAAACAGGCAATAAAGCCCAAAAACTGAGTTCTCAGTATTTCACTCTCCCCATTTCCATTGTCCTGTCTTTTGTAGGATCAGCAGTCCCATGAACATCATCGTGGGAAATACATTGTAAGAATATGAATAAAAGGAATTTAAAAGTGCCAATGGCAAACCCCTGAAATTATCCAATTATTTTGTCAGTCCTCGAGATAATATTAAAAAATTGAGTGAAGGCTCAGAGTTTCCAAAACAATTATTTGTTACCTGAAAGTAATTTTAAAGCTTAACAACTGTGTGCAACAATTTCATTTCACACACCATACAAAATAATGCTGCTAAAATAAAGTTGAAAAGCTGGAAATAATATGAATAGCGTAATCTGATTCTAAACACAAGGAAATGATAAATTAAAAAAAGAAACTTCAGGGTGACACTGTACTTACATATCAATAAAAGGCTCCCATTTAGATGGAGCATTCTATTATTTATAGGTATTTTAAATGCATAGTTCCTGAATGACTGATGAATTTACTTAGAAATTCTCCCAGCTGTTTTGCTCCACTTATTTTTCCCATTTTAATGAATCAAAAGCACTGCCAGGTAAGTATTTGTAACAAAATCATTCTTTTAATAGCAAGGCATAACTATGGCACTTCTAGATATTTCTATGGAAGTAGAAGCCCTCTAAAGGGAACTCTGACCTCCAGTACAAACACTCAAAGTCAATTTTCAACAAATCATTTTTGACAGACTGCAACTACAGGGTGCCTTTTCCCCCACACTCTGACAATAGCCATTCCAACATAGAAACATCTGTAATTTAGGGCTTTTCAAACATCAGACTCACTTCTCAATTAGAAGAAAATGAAGATAAAGATATGAAACCTCTCATAGTGATGAACACTAGACTGACACCTACAACACTACATTACCACTCCATTTTTATGTTTTAAGGCATTTTCACTCTCCAAGACTCACCTCCAAATAACATTACCACATAATAGAGGAACCCACTGTAATGGCAAAGTGGCATTCAGCTTTCTGAAGCTCTCTGAAGAGAGCAAACTGCTTGCAAGCTCCAATATAATGAAACAGCCTATTGTCCCCTGAAAGGCTATCTGCCTCTATACAATACCAATTTACAGCTCCTATTTTCCCCCTACAGCCATATAAATATCCCTCACCTATAACTGTCAGACAGCCTGGGAACAGTCAAGAGAGCCCACACGTTCCAAGTCACCACTCCGGTCCCTTTGCAAATCAATTCTCCCCATGCAGTCCAAACTCTTCCTTATGCAGTGGGAGCAACAGAGTTTCCAGTGAGCTGAACTAAAGCCTCTTAAAATTAGTGTGAAAGCCTGCATTATTTATTTAAATAACGACTGCAAATTTAGTCTTTAAATTCCAGTGGAGTCCACAAATGGCTGCAAAGTCCAACAGCTGCAAAGCTGCCATGGCTGCCCTCTGGGGAGTTTGTTAGCCCAGCCCTCAGGCTTGTGAGGGATCCTCTGAACTTCAGCACCACAATCCCCAGGGCTGTGAATCACCTCGAGATCTCCCAAGGGAACACTCTGCCTCTCCATCCAGGTTGTTCACGAAGATATTTAATAATGCCAGCCCCGGAAATGATGCCTGCTGCACTGACCTTCCTGCCAAGCACCAACTGGACATCAAACCGTGTATTAATATTCTTTGGAAAATTGAGATAACTCATTTTCAAGCTATTTATCTGCCCTTTCACTCTGTCTCCTCTTCTGTTAGTGGAAGGATTAATTTGCAAACCATCAGTGACAGAGATCACTGCTAGGTAATATCAACTGCCCAAAAACCTCATCTTTCCAACTCCACTTCATATTGCTTTTTATTAGAAATTAAAGACTGATGTTTTGTCTTTTAAAGCAAAGCAAATCATCACTGCATTTCATAAACACATAATTTGAGCTCTAGAATTCCGGAAGTTATTCAACTAACTGTTTTAGGCAACTTGGCAGATTACTTGGCAGATTACTACAGTACTAGCCATAAACCAGAATTAAGGCAGTTTTTCAGATGCAATTTCATGGCAAATATTAATCTTGCTGAGCTTATAAATGTTGACCATTGCCTATCCATGGTCCTTAAGTTTTCCCTGTATTTATGACATTAAAAAAAGTGTGTTATTGTTCAATGGAGTGTATTAATAAAGGTTATTTAAATCTACATATAAATGCATAATAAAAATTCATATGAAATTTTTTGAAATGGTTATTATGCAGATGAGTAGTAACCCCATTCCACAGCTTAGCATCTCAGCAATTCAATTTTCATTCAGCGCACCAAAACCAGTTTCCTCACTTCAGGAAAAAAACAAAACAAAAAAAAACCCCAACAACAAACACGCAAGCAGCTAAATGACCTAAAATAAAAAATCAATATTCAATTCAGTTTTATATTTGAGACCAGTCTTTGGAGTATGGGATCTTATTAGCAACTCACATCCTTTGGTTAAAGAATGCAAAGAATGCAAGAGTAGCTGTAGATGTTAACTTCACTTTTTCCACTAATATTTCTAAGCTCAGTGTTTCAGTCTAAGGACACAGCACAACTTACCTTGAAGTATCTGAGATCAGGGCCTGCACTGGACTTAACCATTCCAAAAGTAATTTTACAAAGGGTCTTCTGGTTCTTAAGGCACAGATCATTTGTGGCATGCAATTTGTATCACCTGTTCTATTTAGTATTTGGTATTTAGCTGGTTAAGGAAGCAGGCATGACAAACATTATGTATTAAATGTAGTTTGGCTTGGAACTGGAAGGAGATAGAAAACACTACATATTCACAGTAATAGTGAAATGTGAAAAAAAAAAAGACAATAGAAATACAGAAAAAAATGGAAGTCAAGAAAAAATACTACAATACTCTAGTTCAGGCTTCTCTATAACACAGACCACAAAATGAACATATTTTGAAAGACATTTTTGAAAACTTCAGGAGATAGAAAATTCACCCCATCTGCCAGCAAGCTGTTTCAACATTTAATTGTTGTTAAATACATGTTTTATTATAAAGATAAAAGAGCAACTGCAAAATGCCAGAAGTCTGAATATGCACCAAGCGAGCTTTAAAGCCACTCTATAGGGACAGCAAAGGGGATCATAAACTCTGGAATACTGGACAGAGCTAAGCTGATGACCAATAAAGCTGATGTACATTTCTGTACTTCCACTGATTTGTGGGGAGAATGTTTATAGAGAGGTATCAAACCAAAGCTAAATATCCTTTCAATTAACTGTACACAAGAAATCGGGAAAGTCAGCTTTATCAGATTGTTATTGCCTTAACGAGCCCATTTCAAAACTCTCTGCCTGTGCTTTGACCTTAAAAATAACACATTTACATCCTGCCTGATAGGAACATCTTGTTATGGAACCACCAGAAACTTCTTTTCTTGACAACTTTCCCTGCTCCAATCCCTTATCAGCAAAGCTTTTGAAAACCACAGAATATGATCTTCATTAAAGGTCGTGCCACCCCCCAAAACCTCCATAACAGAGAGGTGAGTTTACATGAACATTTTATGAAACCAACAAGGAAAAAGCAATATGAGCATACTACTGTAAATGGTTTGTGACTGGTGCTGCATTGTTAAATGCAGCTCATAAATAGCAGAGACAATTAGCAGGCTCATGCTCAGCAGGAAGTGTGGCAAGTGTTAACGGGCTGCCCACAGCGAGCCCTTCTCAGGCCACTAAGTGCTCAGCACTGAAAAGGCAAAATTTACCCAGGAATTCTCCCAAAGGCATTGTGACCCCTTTGTACAGTCATAAATCCAAAATTCCAGGGTTGTTGCCTCATCTCATTTTGAAGGGGTCTCTCATTTTTATTTTCTTCTCCGTATCTTCTATACAGAGTGCTTTTCCTCTAAGTCCTTGTAATCTTTTTGTGCCTAGGAAAACCCCCGAAGTAGATGTAACATCACCTGTTGAAAGGGCCAATAGCTGTGCTCATCATGGAACTCAACACCCACTGCACTTGCAAGGCTTTAAACTATGCATGACAACAAATTAGTACTTTGTTAAACGAGATTGTGCCAAGTTTCAGGCCTAGACAAATTTCTTCAGAGTTATAAATCCCTGACAAAACTTGTTTGCAGAAGAGATTAAGATGCCCTTGTCAACAGCAACATTACACTGCCCTGTAATTCAAAAATAATAATGTGATATTTCCATCACCGCTGCCTTAATTTTGTGCAGTAATGATTTCTCCCTTCCCTCACCTTTGGGATATGGGCTTGGCAAGCAGTTCAGTTACAGCAGGACAATTAAGTAGCTTGTCACTCCATAGAGCCACCAGATAAAAACAAATGACAAAATTCACCAGTTGTTCACATTTCACTAAAGATGAATGCAACCTGAAAGACTGAGCAGTGCTGTAGCTGAAACAACAGAGAGCTCAGACTGGAGAAAGGTCTGTAAAACACAGCAAAGTTGAATCTAAAGCTGTCTCTTCATTAGTAAGTCCTTTTTTGCACAGATGAATGATATAGGGTGTTTAACCTCTTCAAAATCTCTCACTGATTTTATTATATCACAAACAGCCATGTGGGCCAGCATACCATTAATATCAACACAAAGGACGACCACAAGAACAGGGTCTGTGGAGCACCCTGACTGAAAGGACTTGTGCACAATGATGTCCAGCTGGAACAAGAGTTAATTTGCCTACGATCAAATGCATCAGCCACCTGAGCTGTAATGTCCTGGGCCATCCAGATGTGCACAGGTACATGGATGCATTTGCCTGCTGCCCTTTCACAATCTCTGAATTCCTGGGGCTTGCAGAAAGATTGCAGGAAGCTCCCTCTTCCCCAGCAGACAAGTATCAGGTAACAAGGAGGCAGCCTTAGCTGCTCTCTAATATGCTGGCCATGTACTACTAACAGAGATCTTTCCCATTCTCAGACACGTTTAGTTTGCTAATACCTATTTGCTGGAAACAAAACTCAGATATATTTACTGACCTTATAGGAGCTAACAGCATCTGTGATATATGCAGAGTCTACTGAGGAGGTTTATTAAAACTGCAGTGTAATCAGGCCAGTCTAAATGGCTCTGCTACGGAGCCCGTGCATTTCTCGTGGGACGTGCTGTGCTGCTGCCTTTGCTGTGCTTCCAGGACAGCTCTTCCCTCCCATTAGGGTGGGAACAGCTCAGTTTTCTCACTGTTCACTCTTTTTGCTCATTTGCAAACATCAGGATGACAACGCCAAACAAGGAGAGAGAAGCCACACACACACTCCAGTTTCTTAGTTCATGAATTAATCACTCATTTTTCCACTGGAACCAACAACACTCAGATCCTGCTGTTCTCCTTGAGAAGGGCACTGGATAGGATTTCAGTGTTTCTAAAAGCCAAGAAGCAGACAGAGAATCAGGACTTCCAGAGCTAGTTGGGATGTGTTGTGTATGTGTGTTTACACACTGTTTTTAAACTGGGGCTAAGGGGAAGAAATTCTGCCCCACATCTCTGTTCATGTGCACCAGGCCCAGCCCCAGCACCTAAACCCTCCTGCCCAAACCACCTCCCCACCATTTACCTTCCCAAGACTCTGCCCGAGCTCCTGTCCATCCCATTCCAAAATGTCAGTCTTTCCCTTTTCCCATTTTTCCTCATACAGACTACCTCTACACTAACCTAATATCCAGTTTGCCCACATAGATCTGTTTTTCCAACTTCAAGGTTTCATCAATAATATATTTTGCATGACATTCCCCCAGACATTATAATTGCCTCTGAAAGAAATAAAATACAAAGCTTCACCAGGACAAAAACTATTACTGGGGCATTTGCATTTAAGCTTGAAGTTGAATTTGATGTGAAATAAAATCATTGTAAATGGTGTTTAACTTGAAAATGCTGACAGCAATAGCTGTACTAACAGGCCATAGCAGTTCTTAAGAAAGTTAATTTTATATGACTCATTTCTGCTTCGGAAATTTTTATGTTGCCAGTCTTTGGATTGGGCACATTTCACTTTGATATTTTTCAAACTCTTTTTTCTCTTTAATTACAGTCAATCCTATTTAAATTATTATTTAAAAAATTAAGTAATTTTAACTTTAAAAATTTGGAACCTGTACATTTGCAAGCTACTACATTGTAATAAAGTGTGCTAGTTGAAGTCTGCTATACTTCAAAAGATGCAAACCAACACTGGAAAATACTATGTGGTTTTAACCCATATCTTGGAAAGAACAAAAAATACACAAACCAGAAAAAAAAAAAAAAAACACAAAAAACCAACACCACAACTAACCAGCCGACTAAAAACAAAAACAAACAAAACCAAAATCAAAAGGTCACTTTCATGGATGAGCTACAAACAAGAAAAACTGGAATCTGGCCTTATCATAGGCATCAACCCCATTCCTGATTTTAAACAATCATTGACAAAACCTTAAAGAAAATATTAACACATTGTGTTTAGGGAAAGAAAACCAAACGAAACCAAACAAAAAAAGAAACCACAACCCACAAACAAGCTAATGACTCTGGACCATTTGGGATACAATTTTATCTAAAACTGGTCCAACCTTGCTGCCCAGCAGGGTCATCCCAGAGGACACAGCACAAGATTGCATCCAGATGGTTCTGGGGTATCTCCGGTGAAGGAAATTCCACACCCTTGCTGGGCAATCTGTTCCAAGTGCTCCAGTTTTCAGAGTTCAATTTCACAAATGTAGCTGGTTACAGAAGACAAATCTTCCTATTAGCAATATTTCACATGGAAATCAGAAATACAGAGGAAACATGAAGCCCTAATGTTTCGTGTCAAGAGTAATTTTTTGGATAAAACCAGACTTTAAATGATATATTCAAAATACTGATAGACACACACAAAAATGTTCCTGCTGTCACCATCCTGTGCTATTCTAACTTGCTGTAGAAAAATAGGTCAGTACTTGTATAAAAAAATTAAATCTTTACTTCAAGACTACATTTTCTAGATTTTTTTTTTCTCATTTCTTCCTCAGTGGGGTTTTACTCAATTTTATCAAGTTCAACAAAGACAGGGAGCCCTTAAAAATAATGTATTATGGAGCTGAAGATGGCAACATTTACAATTTAGCTTTATTGGAATTTTACTATATTTTGATAGATGACAGCTTTAATGATTCTGTGCATGGTTTATGGCAGAAAACAGTAAGGCAGTAACATAATTTTCATCTCTTTTCAACGATCTGTATCCAAAGAATTCAGGAAACAAGCAAGTGTACTTCATAATCACGCCAGATTTATTTTCTGGGTGAACTCTCAAATGTTAAAGCTCAAGTACACAGAGTGATGTTGCCGTGGCAACTGCTACTGCAAGCCAGGAGGAGCCCATGTTCATAAAGCACATTTCTGTCCCCTGCACACCTGCGAGGCGCGCGCGGCCCGGAGCCGTCAGGAGGCAGTCGAGCTGCTCACGCATTACCGGCCCCGAGACTGCTCCTGGCGAGGCGAGGGGACATTGGCTGCAGCCATGGGGCTCTAACAGCCCTGCATGTGATCTATACAATGGCAGAATCATAGCCTGGTTACACTGCAAAAGACCTTTAAGGTCACCGACTCCAGCCATTAACCCAAGGCCACCACTGCACCATGTCCCCAAGTGCCACAACTACACAGCTTTTAAACACCTCCAGGGGTGGTGACTCCTCCAGTGCCCTGGGCAGCTGTGCCAGGGCTTTCAGTGAAGAAATATTTCCTTATATCCAATCTAAACCTTCTCTGGTGCAGCTTAAAGCCATTTCTTCCTGTCTCACCACTTGTTACCTGAGAGAAGAGATTGACCCCACCTGGCTAAACCTCCTTTCAGGGAGTTGTAGAGAAGGTAAGTTCTCCCCTAAGCCTCCTTTTCTCCAAACACCACCACCTCCCTCAGCTGTTCTTCTTAAGCCTTGTTTACTCCTGCTTCTAGGGCCTAAATGAGAAACCCTTCATTTGCCCCAAGACATAATATTAGAAGATTTAGTGTTGCTATAGCTATAGGCAGAATAGAGCAGTAATATGTTTGGTGTCCTTTGACCTTTTTTTTTTCCTAAATCTCCACTGAAATAAGCTGTCAAGTTTGAGAAATGTCAGAGTTTGGTCATTTGAGTCTGCCTGGAGGTGTAATTTTGCATGGTGTACAATTCCTGTGAATTTATCAGAACACGTTTTTTCACACATAGTCAACATGGTGTGACATTCAGCATCCTGAATCCGCCAATGTCTACACATTGCTGAAGTGAGTTCATGATTTCTCTTAAAAAGAAAATCTGAGATGTGTTAGTTCAGGTCAACAAAGGAAGCCTCAGTGGATTCCTGAGGATAAAAATTAAAGGAAGCACCCCTTCTTTCTGCTGTTTTCTCTGCACAGCTATCTTCTGGCAGTTCTGCCACAGGTTTAAGATCTGTGATGAAGTATATCTACATGGAAAGCTTCACATATCAGTAATGTATGTATGTGCTTTCAGTAGCTCTCCAGAAGAATTTCACACTTCACTTAAGCCCTTCTGGAACTAAGCCACAAAAGCAGCCAGACCTGATGCTGTTTTTAGCCAAGTCCTACCCAGCTGTGACCACATCCTTGGGAGAAGAGGCACAGCTGCTTAGCCTATGGTTTAATCTCCAGCCTCACTTTGATGGTCTCCCAATCATTATTTAGGGAAATCTCTCAGCCTTGCTGTGCTGTATGGCGATGAGGGCATTGTAAGAAATAAACTGGAGAAGTCCATTATCCTAAAGACTACCTCAGTTCCCAGTCTCAGCCTGATCTGGTCATTTTTGACACACTCAAGCTGGCAGTCAAACTTCTGTTTATGCACAACTTATCACAGACTGCCAGTAGACTGAGCTTATTAATAGTGTTAGTCTGTATACATTTCCCAAGGAATAATTTCTTAAAAAGCAACCATATCACTTCTTGACCACTTAGAGAAGAGCGTGATACACACCTTATAATCTAATAAAACCATATCAGCAACTGTAGAGGAAAAACTTCTCATAAACCTTCTTTATACTTGGCCAGGGTTGTGCATAGCTATTACAGCTTAAATTGTTTATGCTGTAGAACTTTTTGATTTAGAGACATTAGCAGTTGAAGAGAAGCATGGTGTGCATTATGACAAGAACAAAGAGGACATATTCAAGAAACATATAGCTTAGTGCACTGAGCTAAAGGAGGCTATAAACCATATAACTGATGCTTAGAGGTATTGCAGCAATTCCCTTCTGAGGTGGGAACAGCGCATCAACAAAAGGGCTGATGGTTTCTGCTAATTCAGCTCTATACCATCAGCTAAACGTGGGCTGATGATCCTGGAAGATGCTGGATACCCATGTCCAGGTACACACCCTGGATAAGACAGCCAGTGATGTTTGGGAACTTTCAGCAATGTCATTTTCACATACCATTACTATCTGCTGACAGCAAAAAATGTGAAATAACAAATGCCACAAGAAAGCAGATGTGGATGACCAGTCACAGAGCATATTTTACTTACTGGCTTAATATGTACTATTGCTTCTTCTCCAATTTTCTTTAAAAAACACCATTAATCCAAAATATACCAAGGAACAGTGCTAGGAGAAGACTAAACCTTCTGTCCCTGCCTTCAGCTATAAACTAGAACAGGTCCACAGCAGAACACGTTACAGCCTCCTAAAGAGATGGGATGATATATCAATTACAATAGTGGAATTAATTCTGGAAAGTTACACTGAAAAGTTGACAATTCATGGAATCATGAAAATGTTGGCTGGCAGGGACCTCACAGGGTCACCTGCTCCAACCTCCCACACAAAGCAGGACTGCTGCCAAGAACACATCAAGTCACCTCATCCTTAAGCTGAACTCATCAAGCATTCAATCCGAGCTAAAGGGTTCAATATAAACACAAATGTATGCCATTGCACTCCTTTTCCTTCCTCTGCTGCCAATACATCTGTTTGTTAGTAAAAATAACATCAGTATGCAAAAATAAAAACTCTCAGACCTGTAATATAACCGGTTGTTAAAATTCATACAGACATTTTTGCTTAAAAAAAATAATACAATACAGAAAAGAGACAGAATTGGAAAAAGAAATGAAAAGTCTTAACACACAGACATAGCAGCCATGGCATGAAAAATTCATTTCCATTAATGAGACATGGTAGTCCCCAGGCCAGCGCCCTTTGTATGTGAACCATGTTAATCAGATTGTATGAGCATTTGCTGGAAACTCCTGGGACAGCAAGCAACTATAACTATAGAGCAAGCACAGCAGATTAGCAGCTTGCTGAAAACTGCTTGACTTGTAACCCTCGAAGCACAGGAATGATGCAGGTTTGCCGAATTACTGATAAATGAAGTATTTCATTTATATGTCTCATATTTGCAATTTCCACATCACCAAAACGTGGCCAAAACTTCCTTCTCAGGGGCAGCTTTATGTAAGAAAGCACAGACTAAACACACAGATAAGGTCTGTGTCAGCCCAGCCTTGGTCACACGTGCTTCTGGCACAGTGCCTTGCTATTGCTATCCTACATCTCCGAAAATCCTTCCGTAACTGCAGCTGGGTTGGAGCAGGATGGAAACACAACAATTCCCACCAGGACTCACTGCAGGAGCGCTGCAGGTTTGGATGAGGAGTTCAGCTGGATTTATAGCCAGGCTGAGCAGGACAGCAGGATCTGGTCTTGACCAGGCAGACTTCTCCTTTTGAAGAAGTTCTATCTATGAATCCTTCAGCCTGAAGCAGGAAAACCATCTGGATTTAGGCTTTCCTTCCTTCATCTGGCAGTTAATACATTTAATTGCTTCCTAGCTTGGGCTTCATCTGCTGCATCTTTCCAGTGACACAAACAAATGGAAACCTGTGCTACTTCAGACAAGTTCATTTTAAAAAGATTTGGTTTGAGAGTCTCATGGAAATTTCAAAGTTACAAAGGTTTTTATTGATTTTATTCCCAGCCTAATTTTAATCTCAGTCACCGGCTCTCACTGTCTGTGCAGAGCCAGGAGTCAGTAAGAAACCAGTGTTCTAAAAAAGTCACCCTCCAATTGAAGGAAATCAATAAGCTAATTTCCAAAGAACATAACCTGGCAATATTCATGAAAATATTATCCATAACTGACTCTGAAAAGGAGTCCCAAGAAACATGCTATTAGTGACTCTGAATAATACAAACTATTAAATTCTGCAAAATACTATATGAGTATTTTCAACATTATGCAGAGAATTCTAATAAAAATATGAATTACAGTGCAATTGCCTGCCTTTTGTTCTACCTACAATACTTGGATGTCTCCTTGAAGGAAGAAGAGAAGACTTCATAAAATAAACAAATGTATAACCAACCATCATTCATATGCAGCTTCTGTCTCTCTGCAGGCCCCTGGGAAATTGTCTAGATCACTACAGTCACTCTCAGTATGGCCCTGGTCTCTCCTGCTCTTCTTCCCTTTTGAAATACAAATTAAAAAAATAAATAAATATAGAAATAGGGATACAGATCCTAAACTCCACAAGGATCTGTATTTTCTTTAACTTCAAGAAATGAAAATGAAATTTTTCAGCTTCCCCAGAAATGTCATTCAAAACTGAACATGCTCTGCTTTACCTTACATGTAATTATTTCTCTTAGAAATAAACATTTCCTCACTAAAAATGTGCATTTTTATTAAATTTAGGGTTTTAGTGGGAATACTTCCCTCACAAAACAACTTAATCAGCTTTCTTTATACATGACCTAATTCCAAGCTGAGGGGAAGGAAAAAAAAAGAAAAAAAAAGAAGTCTCAAGATGCCCATGAGGAAGAGGATCGGGACATGCAAATCAAAAAAGCAGTAGCACTTCCTTTATCTCTACTACTTTTTTACAGAAAAATGTCTTCCACTGAGCTTCACGGTACAGTGTTTTTCATGATTTACGGCAAGGAAAGAGGCAAATCAGTCTCTAGTGAAAAGCCACCCAAGCTCATAAAAAATTTAGAGTGACTAAATTTATAATTAAAATTAATGAAGAATTGACATTAGAAAACAGTTTGTACATTAACAGAAATTCAAGACTGAAAATCTGAATGCTCTTCTTTTCTTTTTTTTTCCAACAGCAAACACACAGATTTCCCTGTATTTTAGATATAGGACATACCTGTAATTTCTTTATGTATTAAGGGTATTTAGAAACACAGTGAACTATATTAAGCATGTCTCATAGCTTTTATAATTTATTTATGAACAGGGGCATTATTAAAAATAAATGATCTTCAATAGCACTTAAAAGTAAAGCTGTTTTGAGACCAAATGTTAGGCAAATGGCATGAAAACGTAAAACTCGGGAAGTCACAAAGCACTGCTCTATCACAAAATATTGATACTACCAAAATACAGCCTGAAACGACCAGGGTTGTTATAAGACAAGTAAAATAATTACAACTGAATAATATGTCATAGGCTAACAGGATGTCAATTTTTCAATCTCTTTTAAAAAATATCAAGCTATGAATCAGCTTCACCCAGATACAAAGCTGCCCTGCCAGACATGACAAAGGGCTTGGTCTGAATATGGCCAAAAGTAGCAAGCTCCACTACCCATTTTCAGACTTTTTTACAAAATTCTCAAATATAACCATTACAAGGTCATGCCCAAAGCCCACCACATTGAATGTAAAGGCAGTAACCCTACAGGACCATTGTGCCACATCCGTATGTAAATAACACATAAATGTTCCATAAATCTCTTCTGGACCTGTAATCCACTTCAATTTTTCTCTTACTTTTAGATCCTGGAAATAATTAAGACTTCAGTTAAACCTAAAATATTGTGTGCTGTCTCAAAGCCATACTGGATTTTTACCTTCCTCTGCTAAACTTAGTCCAAAATAATTGCAGAGAATACAATTATCTACCACAGTCACCATCTGGGACATGAAAGCAATCATTTTAATTATTGCCATTGTAACTTGGGACCCACAAAGACCATTTTCTGGGCTACATATGGAGTTTATGGATTAATGTCAAAACAGGTGGATGCAACATATAAAAAGGCAGTTGGCTAAATGCCCATTAACTTTTCTATCTAGTGCAGACTACTACAAAGAACTGGAGAACTGAATTTTATATCCAAGCTGTTTGTTAGGCTGCTGGGTGATTTCAAAACCAAAATCAGCACTGTTCTAAAGTGCTTTTATGTATCATTGAAGTAGCTACCATTGAAGTAAAGAGATTACTTTCTCATTAGGGATGCAGATTATCAAAAACTAGTAATTTTACTGACTGTATTGGGAATTTTGTTTATGGGAAAAGGAGAATACTCTGGGCACTTTTATTTGAGTAGATACCTATGAGGATGCACCTCTAGCATAAGCCATCAAAGTTAAAATGGATTTATCCAGCAGAGCAATCTCGCAGAAAAGAGCAAAGGAGGACTGCAATCTAATTAAATTAGTGAGAACCAGAAAAATAAATACATAGTGAATGAAATGTAGAGAGAGTATTAACTTAAGATTTTTTGAATATAGCACTGAAAAAAGCTACTTAAATGCCTTTAAAGATAGTTTGAATCTGGTTTACCAAGGTCAAAATGACTGCGTAAGAAATTGGAAAACTTACATGAAATGGGAGTAAGCAAAATCTTCTTAGAGCCCTATCACAATTTAGGCTTCACACAGCTGAATGGACTCTCATTTAATGAGCCCATCAGACCCAAGTCACAAAGTGAAAGTCTTAAGATTATTAATGAATGCAACAGCCGATGGAATTCCCAGCCTACAAGTGTTTGAGAAGATCATCACTTCCTTCATCCTGACACAATGAACTCCTCCTGTGGGCTGCAGAGGCTGCTTAGCTCTCATGAGTATTAAAGGAAATTAGTTTGGTCAGCTCCCCCAAACTGTGCTCTGACTCCAGCAGAACTGAGTCAGCAGCAGCTTTCCACCCCACAACACACCTTGAATTACGAGCTAATAACGATGGTTGTTTTCTGGTTTGCTTCGTTGTTTGTTTAAACTCGTAAGTTGGTGATCATCAAGATGTCTCACTATTTACTTCCACTGTTTTAATAAATGATAAAGACCAATTCTGGACTGAGATGAGCTCAAAGCCAGTTTGCTGGCCAGAAGCTCTGCATTTTGTAAGCCAAGAGCAGCACAAGCCATCCAATCAGCAGGGCTTCCTGGCAGAGCTGAATGGTACTGGAGCAACACCCCAACAAACTGCAACTCACTCACCATCACACCTGGATCCAATGGATGTTTCCAAAGATATCCATGACCACTATAAACACACTCAAATAACCTACTCAGGCTGGGCAGAATGCTCTTCTACTGCCTGATTAGAGCCAGATCTTATTGCCCATCTTCCATTCAGATTTCACATTGGCAGATTTCTTCTCTAAATTAAAATGATACCTTGCTTTGAATTAAATACCATTAAGGGTTGAAAAAAACTGATGTATTTAAGCATTGAGATCTAAATCCCACTCTTTGGCAGGCCTACTATGAGCATCCAGATCTAGTTCTTTTTTAAGATTTACCTGCAGCACACCGTAGAGTGCAAGGATTGAGCTAAATATTTTAAGAGATAATGATACAAGTATTGAGCTAAATGAAAAACAATCATACATGACCTTACCAGGAATATTCTAATAGTAATGTTTATCCACAGCAATGATCTGGAGTAGGTCTTCATCCCGTAAGGAACACTTGACTATTGAAAATAAAAACATCTTTGCCATGTTTTGAAACTAAATAATTAGATTTAGAGAAAATATGCTTAATTATACCCAGAACAATCAAGACTGACTGCTTGGAGGGTGTGAGTCCCTCAGTCCATCTGCTGAGTGGGTTCACTGCTTTTCTGGCACATCCTTGAAGTCATGAAGTGAACACACACACACAGAGGTTAGAAACGCTTCAAAATCATGTAAGCAGATGGTGATACAGCAGGTAATAATTTAATTACACAACTCCTAGAATATGTTTCCAAAAAAAAAACCCCAAAAAACAGAAAGAGGGGTGGAATTAACGATGTCCAGTCTAATCTTTTAATTGCAGTGCAATAGCTTTTGTTGAATTGGCACTGATTTTCCACCCATCTATTCTGCAGCTGGAAAGAGTAATAAACAAGAAGGTCTATACCATGTTTTACTCCTAACACAACATTTAAGATGGAAAAAAATAAAAATTAGCATGATAAAGTATAAGTTGTCCTTGTAGACAAGAAAATAACAGCAACACCAAAAAAGAAAACTTATCTTTAGTTTTGCAGATACAAAGAGGTCAGAAAGATGCACAAACACCTGCTCTTGCTTCTGTGCAGAACTCTGATACTTCTGAAGTGTGAAAGCAATGAAGAAATGCTGCTCTTACTAATACTTCATTTCATGCAGAAGCACAGAATCCCATGGACATGGAGCAGCACAAAAGAGACAAGACATCAGAGTTGAACTGAGTAATTAAATGAAAGAGAACAGCATTAAAGGAAAAAAAAACAAAACAAAACAAAAAAAACCAGCCCAACATTGTGTTGTCTACTTAGCACCTATGAAGGCTGAAAGAGAAAAAAGGCTCCCCTGAATGCTCTTATGGCAACTTCATGTTTTAGACAAGGAGTTGCTGCCTACAAAGAGGCTGAGGATGACAAGATAAACACTGAGGTACACAAGGTTTGATTGGCATTTTAAGTCAGTGCTGCTGAGTCATCCTAACCTAAGGAATGTCAAATTACATCAGAGATGCATCACCCTTTGCACTATGGGCATAAATTAAGGCATAAAAGTGTAAGGAAGCAAATGCAAATAAATTGGAATAATCAGCAAATTGTTACTGAGACTTAGCACGTTTCAGCCCCTGCTGGCATTATGGGATGTCTTCTAGTGAGACATTAAGATATGGGCAGAAAAAAAGGAGGGTTGGGTGTAACGTAGAATTAATGGTTGTGAAATTACCCCAAAATAATACAAGTTTATACATAATACTTGAATTTTGTCATAGAACAGTAGATTTTGTTCTTATGGAAAGGTCAAATGGTTTTAAGAGTCAGAATATCTGAGTCACAAAGTGTAAGCAGTAATTTATATATATGTGCAAATAGACATGTATTAAAAAAAAAAAAAAATCACAAAAATCACTAGTTGAATATTTGGGTTTTTCTCATTCGGACTACAAATGCCCTAACTGGCTGCCTAATTGGAATTAAAAAACCTAGGTTTATGATTTAGGCAGCTCATAATGGAAACTTTCATTGTATTATTTTTTTATTAGTTCAATTTCTCAGCAAACTCCATACGGAAATGGATTATGGAAGTTGGGTTCTGGATTTTATGATACTATAAAATAATATGAAATATTATTTACCATTAAATATTGTAAACAAGTCTCTCCAAACTGTACATCTAGTCAGTTCCAACTTGGGATCAACTTCTCTTTTAGAATGCACAGCAAACAAAAAACGAGCACAGCTTCCTGGAGTGTCACCTTGTCTTTGTTACACATTTATCTTTTCCTGTTTTTGACTGAGTAGGTAAATAGCATAAAAGAAGAGAGGTGAAGCATTTACAACTGTTTCCTATAATTTCATTTTTTGATTCTCACAATTTATTCCCCCATAAGTTAACAAAACAGAACAGAAATACCACAAAAGGTCACTTGGATGTAGAAACATCGAAATCCCCAGCATCATTCCAGCTAGGTTTATGATGTATAGCTTGAAATGCTAAATAAACTCAGAAAAATATATTAAAATAAACCGCATAATGAAAACAATAATAAACACCATATAATTCTGTGCTGTGCTTGTCACTCGAAAAGGAAGTTCAAATCAAATTTTAATAAATATGACATATGAGTTCAGATTGTAATAGTGCATTTACCACATAAGACAATTACATTTTTTTTTTTAATAGAATGCTGTTTAATGAAGCTTTACCTTACTTTTCAGACTACCTACACCAGAGCGTTTTGGAAAAAAAGTCCAAAATAAGAGTAATTAAAATCCTCTGCATGTCCTATGCTGTTGCTGTCTACAGGTTTTTTGGTTGCTTTTGGGGTTTTATTTAGGAATGGCTGATGTTTTGTACACAAATTATCCACTTTATTAAGTATACACAAGTATACATGGACACAACTATATACGTGCCTGCATTTTCTATAGCTATATACAGAATAAATGGAAGTTATTATCTGGTATTTTCTTTAAAAACTACACAACCACTGAACTACTTCCATGGCAACAAATACCTTACTGGAAAATGAAAGTGGCAGTAAGAACTACCAGGTTTAAGTATTTAGTGGCAAATATTAGGCTTCTGACTATTAAAATGACTCCAAACAGCCCTAAAGGTGCTGTAGCTGGACGTGTGAGGAACGGGCTGAGGGAAGCTCTTGCTAGAAGGGCAGCCAGCTAAGAAACAACCTGCTCTGTCCTCCAGAAAAAGAAACCAAGAAACAAAACCAACCTGAAGTCTAAGATCCTTACCTACAGGAGACATCCATGTTCATATGGCTGTCAAGACTGACACGGTAGATGCAGGTATCCAGTGGGACGTGACCATCCCTACAGCAGCAGCTGTGGCTGCCTCAAGGCACCCTTGCCCAATATTGAGCATCAAACTGAGTGAGTTTGCCTCAGAAAAGGAGCAGAAAGTAAACCAACAGCCAGCTGATCTGTTTTGTCCACCATCAACCACAACAAATGTAGTGCAAATCAAAGTGCTGTTAAGTTTTCTGATGAACATTCATCATCCAAAAGTTAAGTCATGGCAGTGAGTAGTGGTAAGTAGCCATGAGAAAGCTCAGATAGAAGAAGAAAAGACAAAAATACTAAACAAGTTTCTTAAAAAAAAAAAAAGTTGTTTTTTTCTTTTTTAAAGCTCCCTTGAACGCTAAAGACCCTACACAGAATAACAGGCCAGCTATAACTCACACGGACAGGGCAGGCCAGGGAAGAGCCAGGCTCAACATCAAACACCACCAGCAACCACCATCCCCAACTCTAATTGGCTTTTAAACTGCGCCAAGTTGATTGATGTGTCCCTTCTGATTTACTAGATACTTTTTTTTGGTTCTGTGAAGAGAAGTTAAACACGCAGAAGAGAATAATGTGTCAACCAGGAGATTAGCTTTACAACCTATAGGTTGAAGTGAATAAATTGTACTTTCATTAACACAAGTAGGCCATGCGCCGGAAAAGTCATTGGATTCGCTTCACTGGTGAACTGGAGCAACAATATCTGATTAGAAATCCTCAGCAGTTCAAAATTCTTTAAAGACAGGTCCAGTGGTTATACAATTAATTTTTAATGATATTGTTCCATCTGGGAGATTTACTTCAAGCGCCAAATGGGTTCCCTGAGCTGGAGTATTCGCTTTAACAAACCCGACACATCTACAATCTGTCTAGTATCTGCTTAAAACACTATTAAAAAGTTTATGGGGAGATGCTCTCCCTATTTGTGCTTTCTTCTTCTCCAGCAGTTTTCAAGGTCCTGTAATACTTCCATAGTAGGAAATATTAGCAGCAGTAAGTTGGGTTTTTTGGTTTGGGTTTTTTTTTGACAATTTGGAAGACCTGAAAGTTTGCTAATAGTAATAGTCATATAAAAAGGTTATGAAAAGTTGTGTTTTATTCTAACTGGATTATATGATAACCCATCCTTTTAGAAAAAGAAAAAAATTAAAAATCAAGGTTTCTGATTCCAGAAATAGAAATGTATCATTTTCAAAAACTGTATCAAAACTAATCCCCATAAAACTTTTTTACAACTTTCCACAGTTTAAAAACTGAACAGGCCTTAGAAACTAAATTCCTTTCTCTCAGAATTCTTGCTAAATACTGCCATTTACAGGGGTTTTTTTTCATTCCAAGTAATACAAGGCTCAAGCAGCTTCTATTAAACACAGAATCCAACTTTCAAACTTTAAGCACAAACAAAATAAAGCAGGATTTCCTTATTTTTCTCAGAAATATTAATATATGTTACATTTGTTATATCAGCACAGATTTTTATTCAGTTATCCAAGCACAGCAAAAATGCTGAGATTTTATATGGAAATTCAGGGATAATTCAGAATGGTATTTAAGTGTATACTTTCACATATTTTAAGTATTTAAAACTTATGACTTCTGTACAATTAGAACAAACAAATTGCTGTAACACTGCTACATATCTGTTTTTTTGAACAGGCAGCCTCTATTCTAAAAATGTTTTTGTCTCCGGGGAAAAATCAATGTTTCTTCAATAAAAAAATATGCACATGAAGCTACTGAGCTGTATTTTGCTACTGTATTTGTACTCATATTACAATAGTGAGGTTTAAAAATAATCAAGCAGACCTCCAGTTCCTATTCTGGGTAGCAGATCTTTTTCTATGGCCACAGGCTCCTTGACATGAAAGCAAAAAAAGCAGTTGCTGGAAACCAGCATTGTAGGATAGAAAGCTTTCACCCACATCTTTTGGTAGTTAAAAAAAAACAAAGCAAATAAACCAACAAACAAACAAATCACCAAACTTCATTTCTAAAACTGGGACATGTTTATGGAAGCAGGGAAGTCTGTTTCCTTGACCCAGAGTACACTGCATGACTCATATTTCATGGAGCAGCTCCAAGAGAGATGGGAAAGAGACCAAGCTGAACCTCTGATTCAACGAGTGCTTAATAAGGATGATCAGACTGAGAAGGAAAATTTTGAAGCTGGGGGAATCTCCTCAAAAATATATTGAGAACTTAATGCCAAAAAAAGCACTAGCAGGTAGCATTGCTAATATTCAAATCAAATCGTTATTATCTAACTTAGTCTCATATTTTCCCTTTTAAATAATATTTGCTCCAGCACTGTGGCTTTCTGTTTCTGCAACAGACAACCTAGCACAAAGCTCACAGGGAATTTTTTTATCCACTTTTTTCCCCATAGAAACCATTGGAAAGCAGCTGATCCCTATTCTTGTATCAGCTTCTTTCCTTTATAAAATATGTAAACGCTTACCAAACTTACATTTTAGAACAGATGTGCATTTTACAGTCAGCAAACAGAAGATTTTCACGGATAAAATGGCACCTATGCCCTTTATGAAAAAAAAACAAAAAACATCTATAGCTGAAAGGAAAGAACATGAATAACTGAATTTTGTGTTTTTTCTACTTCATCGAAAAACATTAAGAATTAAAAGTAGAGATTCACAGTATCAGAGAAAGAATAGAAGACTAAAAGATGATTCTAAAGGTCACATTATCCTAACAAAGTGCCACTTTCTGACAGTGTTACACTGATACAGAAATAATATACTCCATTTACCAGCAACTGCTCTATGACATCTGTGCCCTCTGCACTCTAAACAAAGAAATTAGTGATTTTCCTCAAAGGTCACTCTGTGAGTGTGATATTTCTCTGCTGCTGAGGTGAGCAGCTCAAGTGCTCAAATCCTGCGTTCAGTTTTGGGCCATTTACTCCAAAAAAACCTTGAGGGGCTGGAGCGTGTCCAGAGAAGGGAACGGAGCTGGGGAAGGGGCTGGAGCACCAGGAGGGGCTGAGGGAGCTGGGAAAGGGGCTCAGGGGAGACTTTCTCACTCTCTGCAGGCACCTGAAAGGAGGTTACAGCCAGGTGGGGGCCAGTCTCTTCTCCCAAGTCACAAACAACAGGACAAGAGGAAATGGCCTCAAGTTGTGCCAGAGGGTTCAGATGGGATATGGGAAAAAATTCTTTATGCAAAGGCTGTTAAGCACTAGAACAGGCTGCCCAGGGAAGTGGTGCAGTGCCACCCCTGGAGGGATTTAAAAGAAACATAGCTGTGGCACTTAGGGACATGGATTTGTGGTGGCCTTGGGTTGATGGTTGGACTTGATAATATTAAAAATGTCTTTTCCAGCCTAAACAATTCTATCAAAAATGAGGCATTTGCCAATAGGTATCTAAGAAACGTCTGATCCGGGGCCTGAAGCGAGTCTTAAAAATGTCACCAAAACTGAAACAACCTCTCCCCAGATGCACTTTTTTGTGCCACAGGACAAATTCTGTCTCTCTTGCAAGGCAGCAGGCCACAGCATTTAAGTCACAGATCCAGAATCTTTTATTCTTTCCAGAACACAGCTATTTGAAGAAACGTTATCTCCTTTTAGCAGGCAGAAAAAGCAACAGCCTCCACTTTCCACGTGCTACTTGTGTGCATTAAAAAATACAGACACAGAGGCAGAAACGAAACAGCAGCTCCATCCCTGCCCGGCGCTGAATGTGAAATCCTGTACATCAGCCTAAAGATAGGCTTGTTACATAAGATACACCCAGTGCTGGTTCATGGGAACTGTTCCATAACAACAGACCATGACAGCCCATTACTTAATGTGCCACTGAGCTGATGCAACTCAGATAATAACACGCAGGGAAATTTAACGCTTCCCAGCACACGCTCTTCTTTCTACAAGAGTCCCTTTTCAAACCCTCATGGCAAAGTAGCTGGTCTGCCAGCAAGAAGTGGACCTATATTTAAAGGTTATTAAAAGGGCAAGAATCAAGAAAATAACAAAGATCGGCTCTGCAAAGCTCAGTAATAATAACAAAAAAAAATTATAATAATGCGCTGACATTTCTATATAAGATGTGAAACTAAAACAGATATGAAAAGATGAATAGAAAAGAATTCGGAGAACTAAATGCATGTTTTGTGAATAAGATATGTCTCCAGCAGTCATTCACCATTCTGACCTTATCAAGCTTTTCAGCTTATCCAGGCCTGTTAGAGCTGTTTAACACCTAAAGAACCAGCCCACTGGAGAACTGTGAAAGCAAAGCATCTCACAGGAACTCGATTACCAATTTGCCAGGAAGTATTATTGCTGTGAAAAGTGTATTAAAATGACACTCGTTTGAGTATCTCCTCTCTCTAAATTTTTGAGGATCTATCTGTATTTTAACAAAGATCTTTCGGGGAAAGAATCCCAAGAGTTATTCAGATATATTATTTTGGTGAAATGGTATTAATCACATCTGTATAAAAAACCTAACACTGCCATAACAATGTGTTTGTGTAGCACAAACAATAATGTTCTTGCTGTTCTGCTGCTCAGTCTTACACCAAGATTTTACTGGGCTTTATTGAACCTTGCACTTGTAAACTATGAAAATTTATGGAGAGGGAGGATATAGATAAATCTCTCAAGGCAGGATTCACATGCAAGACCCTGTAAAGAGAAAACTGAGCTATGCCAAATGTTACATGGAAGAGCCCTAGAACTGGTGGAGAAGATCCTCTCCCTCAGTCTGTCCACTTCTCTCTTGACCTAAGCACAAATCCATCATCTCAGCAATTTAACAGAGCCTCCATTCCCAAGACAATTCAAATCCGAATGCATTTCTTAGAATAATGATGATATTGCAATGTGTAACCTCAGTCTTCCTCCTGACTCATATTTCTTCACACTCACTCATCTTCCATTCCCTTTTTGGAGAAATTTGTGAAGGGTGCATGAAAATTTGTGGGGCAAAAGGGAAAAAAGGCAGAAATAATTATTTCCTTCATCCTTGGCAGCATGCTCTCCCTTGGGACAATGAGCTGCTCTTTCAGGGGCTGCACACATATTTTGTATTGAGTTGTCACTGTATAAACTTGCAAACTGAAGCACCTGAATGCTACTTGAAGGTATCAGCAAATACTGAGCTCTACACCTTTTTTTTTTTTGAGCTACACACCTTCAAGAACCTGAAACTAAAGGCCTTTTTAATGGATTCTTTCCACTTATCTCATAAGCCTCAGCTTCCATCCTTTTTTCTTTTTCAAAAGCAAGCCGGTAATACGTACCTATCATTAAAATGAGAAGAACAAATTGATTAGCAGTTGGAAAGTACGTTAATTTGAGATAATCAAATATAATAGAGTAGGTAAAACCAAAAAGTATGAAGACTTCATTGATGTGATACTGATCATCTAAATATATTCTTCTTTAATAAGTAGTACTAATACTGTTTTTCACCAAGTCAAAAGGGTATTATTTTTCCTGAAAAACTTTTATACCTTATTACTGCAATCACTTTTTTAATTTCATGCTTCCCTAACTTTATTACTGTTAATTTTACTCACTTAATTCTACCTATTTTCTACCATTCACTAGGAAAATTGACAGAACTTCACAGGTTTCTGATAAATAAAAATTAAATGACTTTGTGAAAAAGGATATTTATGCATACAGTATGCTTCTTACCACCACTGGAGGCCTTCTGACATCCTACAACATTTATCTCTGGAATTCCCATAAAATTCCTGCAGCCTCAGAGCAGAGGCCAAGGCAGAAGGAAAGCAGCAATGGCTCAAGAGGCCCTACTGGCTGAGCCCCAAGGAACAGCCCCACCCACTCCAGTGAGGTTTTGGATCACATCTCTTGCTGAAGTCTTCTATCACTGCTGACTGCAATCCAAGCAAGAATTAATATAATGGAAGCCACAGTTGATCAACATGCTGCACTTGGTCATCTTTATTGAGAAAGATGATTCTTCTCCTCCTATAACAGGTTTTTTTTTTTTTTTAATGGAGAAAAGGATCAACTAGGAATTATTCAAATACTCCTGTGATTTTTCTGTCAGGTTACGACTAAACAACAAATGTTGGACTTGTCGTTTAGAACAAAAAAAAAGTCCATGTCAGCCAAACTACTACATGAAAGTCAAAGATGAATGTATTTATGTAGAATTTTCCATACCTTTTTCCTTTACTGTTCCCTTAATATTTGCAAAGTGAGGTTACAGAAGAGCTGTAAATCAGCTCTTTCAATAGCCTAATGCAGACAGCTTTCTCATGTGTTTTATGCCTAATGGTGGGCTATACAATGAAAGCCTAATGTCTATAACTGAGAAGATATTTATATTCATAATGTAAAGGAACTGGAGAATGAGTCTTTAGAATATTGTAGCTTTCAGTCATCTTGGCTTTAACTCCCAAACTAATGCTGGATTATTAGAAGAAAACCGCTGTATTTCCCTCTTTCCTTCTGTATTAGCATGACAGTGGAAATAATGCACTAAGGACCTGGAAAGATGTTATTGCACTGTGAGTCCTTATGGGTGGATTGTGGTGTATAAATTAATCTTTTCAATATCTGCAACTTTATCTGATGGCATTTTCCAAGCTTCTCCACTCAAAGCATTCCTCTAAAACAGCCAAATTCACTGTTCAATACTATCTGGCATTGTTTCACAGTTCTAATTATAAGTTATACTCTCCACAAGCAAGACAGATTAGAAGTATTTCAAGCTAAATGGGTGTAATGAGATACCCTTCCAGTTCCATTTGTTCTTACATGATGAAATGAAAAGCTAAATGCTATAACCATAGCTCTCTGATGTTGTGCATTCCAGGTTATGCTCATTTGTTGTTTCCTTCAGAAATAAACACACAAAAAAAGGACAACTGTTTAAAACAAAACAAAAAAACCTTGAAGGAGACTATCTTAAGGGTTTTTTTTTTAATCCTTGAAACAGGCAATTCCCTAGAAACAAGATGACTTTGTGAAGGTTTTGTTGTGGCTAAAAATGCCCTTTTGTAGGAGCACCCTGGCTCAACCGTGCCATCCACTGGAGCTGAATATTTAGATTTAGAGTTGCTTTGAGTTCTTACAACATTCAAAAAGCAGCTTAGCCATGTGGGTTGTCAAAGTATTAACAAGAATCTCGCTGGAGCAACACAGATGAATTTTTCACAACGCCTTAAAAACATTGTTTCACAGAGTTGGCAAAGTAAAACCAGTTGTGCTCAGCTTGTCTACATAGAGATGCTCCAAACTTTTTGGGTTTTTGTTTTCTCTCTTCTTAAAAACATGCTTTGTTTTAAGTAAAACACTAAAAAGACTTTATGGACTAAACCATCATGATCTTAATTAACACCTCCCAGACAGCAACAACCCGCCCCTCCCCTGAAGTGCTGCCTTTCATCTCTGTGCCTTATGATATTATTTTAGCATTTGACATTGCTTAAAAGCTGACTTTTTCCCTGGCAATTGAGTTGTATAATATTCTCCCTCCCTGACACCCTGCTTTCATACACCACAAATACGTGCATCCCTTCAGGAAGAGAGCGAGCCACCCAGCATAGCTGGCTAATTGATGATAATATTTTAATTTGCTGGAATTGAAAGGAATGGCTGCACAGACAGCATTACCTAAACCCACTAACTGTGACAGCATGTGAAGGACCTTGTGTCCCTAATGGCACACCACTGCATCAAAGACAAGCAGAGCAACAAACATCTTATTAAACAACAAGTGCAGGAAAGCAAAAGGCAGAAGCCTCCAGGGCCGTGTTAATTATCTCGGGGTCGAAGTGGCTCAGAAGCTGTCTCACTGACTCCAAGGCAGTCAGATGGCAGTGCCAGCACAGTGAAGTCCCCAAGGTCCTGCAGTTACAGCACTGTCATATTTCAAATGACAGGTAATACTTAGGAACATGCCGACACCAACCTCCTCAATTATATTCAATGTCAAGGTTTTTGTGCTGAAGGAACTGCTAATTTTCAACATACACACTTGCTGACAAAAGGTACTTTATCAAAGAAGGGAGTTGAGGGTATCTGCTGCAGATCCTTTTTGACACAGTGGGAATTCTGTCCACCATGCAAGCTCTCCAAGGATGAAATAAATACTGCCCTTAGTCAGGCACACAAACATCACAACACGCTGTGTTTGCTTTGCTGACAGACAGTGCCTTTGCACAGAGATCTCACTCTGTTATTAACAGCAGCACGGACAAACAAATATTCTCTCGGTTTTTATTTGAACTTCCTCTAGAGGAAAAGGCCCAAGTGACTGTGGGATCTTGCAATGCCCCAGGTGCTCCAAGAAGCAGGACTAAAAATCCTTCCCCCACCCCCAGAGCAGCCATGCGTGCACAGAACAATTCCAGTGCAATTACCAAGAAAAATGTAAGCACTGAATTTAAAGAGAAAGACACTTGAACATGCGAACATGATTCCTTGTTTATTCCCATATTTGCACATTGCAGACTTTAACTGAAAATACAATTAAATGAGCTTGATTTGACAGTCTAGAAAAGAGATTAGGTGGCAGAGATATGGCTACGGGTGAAGGAACATGGTCTCATTAGAGCTTCCTCTCTGCTCAGGCAGCTTCTCCCACTTGCAGTCATTAATATGAACTGGAGACAGATTCTGCTGTGAGTTGCACCAATTTAAATCCAGAGCAACTCTTATCTGGCCTCCAATTTGCATTAATGGTCAGAGGTGGCAGAGTGAGATGAAGCACGATGAAGGCAGCACCATGTTTAGAAGGGGAAGGAGCAGTACCCCAGCAGAGAGGCTCAGAATTTAAAGGGACACAGTGCAGTGTAAAGAGACACTTGTTTGAAACATTAAAAAAAATCAAAAATTAACACCCTGCTAATATTAAAAAAAAAAAATTAAAATTCTTTAAAAGTATTATAGTTACTTGCATTATTCTGACTTTTTTTACTTTGTACAAGAAATTTCAATGGCTCATCATGATTATTTTTGCTAACATTTACAATGCACTAATACAAACAGCCAAAAATGCCAAATTCCTGCAGAACATGCCTGAACAGCATTTGACATTTTAGCAGTTACTTGGTCAAATGTTCAGACTAGAAGAGTATTAGATCTCCTCTCGCTTCCCTTGTCACACTGCAGAAAACCAGACAAATTTGGTTTTTAACAGGCAAATAGGAGCAGCAGCACCCCCATTTGTAACTAATGCAAACAGAACTGTAGCTACACTATGAACTTTCAGTGCCTCATGTTCATACAGGAATTCCTGCACAGCCCTGGGAGGAAAGCTATTACTTTCCAGCATCTCATATCCAAGAATTCCTTCATAATGATTCCTGAATTGCCCATGTTAACAATGAACCAGCAACCAGAATGTGCCAAGGTACTAAAATCACAGAAGATCTCATTAGTCCTTTACTTTATTAATTAGGAGTGAAAGGGTTAAGGAAAACACACCAAAACATGAGATTTTTACACCTGCATGTGCCTTTCTAACTTTATATAGACATTTTTCAATTGATCTGACTGATCCTCTTCAAAAGAGCTGCTGGAGTAATAAACCCATACCCACTTTCATGAAAGGGAATATTTCAGCAACACAGGTTGCATTTTTTGGCAATATGTCTACAGATCCAGAGCTTGAAATTTGTGCTGAGCCAGCAGATGGATTTCATAAAGCACTGTGCTCTTGTACAAGCAAAACAAAACTAACCTCTCTCCCAAGTGCCACTAGTCCAAGAAGAAATTTGCAGGTCTGAGACTTCCACATGCCCAAACTAATAACATTCAGTATTCACACGGACTCCTGAGAGGTCTGAGATTACTTAATGTCTGACTATTCAACCCTTTGTCAGCACTTTTATTCAGAATATAAGAATTCCCTACATTTTCTGTGAACAACATGGACTTCTAAAGTCAAAAATGTATAAACATGCGTTATACCTTAACATACCAACACATCATTTCCTCCCAACCTTGGTTCTGATGAAAAATGGTCCAACTAACTCATAAAAATGAGTTTAGACAAGACAGAAAAGAAAAAAAAATAGATCTTCTCTACCTGCCATTTTGTTATTAAAGTAAGAACCTGGTGTTGATCTGGTGTGAATTGAGAAGACAACTCCTATACAATTTAGGATGTACAGTAGTATTACAGAGTTGTTCACATCTTATCTTAAAAAGATACTTATGCTGTAAAGATAAACATGAGAAAAAATATTTTCTTTCAATCTTTTAGCTTTGAATAACTCAGGGCATATTCAAGTCAGTAGCAGCTTTTTTGGGGGGTTGTTTTTCTTGAGTTTATTTTTTTTTTTTTTAATGGAAGCTGAGTAGCTAATACCACTCTAAAGAGTTCTGAAAATGTAAAGGTTATTCTGGCTTAGGGAATTCAAATAAGCCCCTTTTCTCACTTAAAATCTAATTTTTAAGCACTGTAAAATACTGGGATCATTAAGAGACGTCTAAGAATCCCCATAAACTTTAATGAAGAACAAAAGTATCATTTTTTAAAAATACACTGTTGATAGTTTCACTTAACTTTCATACTTCTCTTATTACCCAATATATATATATCTATTACATATTACAAACCTGAAACTGCTACATATCCATCTGTAGAGAGGGACAAAAAGTTAAACATCCTAAAAACTACAAGTTTCTTGGCAGATTTCATATGCACCTACTATATCTCAACAAAATACATATTCATGTTACACTGACAGGTAATTTTACATGCTGGTAGACACTTGAAAGGTTATTTTTTTTTCCTGTACACAAACATAGGTTTCAGTACACTAAAACATCTGATTTTGATCCTATCAATCATACTATCTTACTAATCTCTGTTCTGCAAGAAAATTAGACTCAATGGACTGAATTTCAGGCAGCCAGAGGTCAAGAATAAATAAGGGACAAACAGTGTTTCTCTGTTTCCACTAAAGTACTGAAAACACGGCTTGGTTTAGGTACCATCAAGAAATTTAACAGCAGAAGTGCTGTAGGTACATCTTTATCTTTGATTTTAAAAACGCAAGTGCTTCAGAGATACAGCAGCTTTGGTGACATAAAAGCACCGATCCTACGGCAAAATGCGAAGAGCGGGCGGCGTTTTCTGCTGAGAGCTGCTGCTGTCCCTGGGAGCACAGCACCAAGGTTACAGCTCCCAGCTCCAGGGTGAGGTGCTAAATCAGGTTTACAGGGCCATATAGTGTGCTACAGCCACTGTAGTGTATATATAGCATACAGTGCTACAGCCAGCCCAGAGCAGCTGGGCACGGGATGCTGTCACACCTGCAGGCACACCCAGAGCAGCTCCCAGGGTCTGCTGTAAAGCGAGGGTGGGCTCTGAGAGCCTGGATACAGAGAGGGGCTGGCACACTGCTCACACAACCCACCCCCCAAAATATGCTAAATCTGCCATTCTTTACTCAGCAGACCTTGGTGCTCCCCACAAAGGCGACTTACTTCAGAAACAATGGGCAGAGATAAAATCTAGATTAACATCTGAAGACCTGGCCCGAAGATTTAATACAAGAGCAAGTAAAAAAAGCCACACTTCCAGAGCCAACTGTAAAATCAAAACCACACTGCCAAATTAAGTTTCTCCACACGTGACATGACTTAATATTTGTTCAGTTCTTGTTCCAGTAACAACCCCATGGAACAGAAGCCTTGGAGAGATGAAATTTGCTCTTGCTGCAGTGGCAGCCTAAGTTATCTGGCAGCCTTGCACCACACTAAATCCTGTCAGGGCTATCATTACACCAAGTTTAAAGGCAACTTTCTAGAATACGCATGGAATGTTTCTGCAGAAGCCAACAGTAAATGTTAAAAGAAAGAGCCTGGAAACCAGGATATTCCTAATGCTATATGTTGATTTTTTCTAAGGATTCAGTTTCACAGAACCAACAAAGAAATAACCCTAAGAAGAAAGTATTGTTTTTCTCCCAGTGTTACATAAATCAAATGACATTTAAAAATTTGTAAATGTAAATAGACATTTATTTTTCTTGACCTACTCAGGCAAAAACCCCAGTCTCAAAATTCAGCAATTCGATGCGAACCAAAGATCCTGAGGCCAATAACCTTATTTAATTCCATAGCAATGAAGACTTAAACACATGCACAAATATTATCTTTTTTCATCTCAACTCAATCATGTTCACATGAACTTAGGTAATTTTAAAATTGGGGGCTGCACTGTTTGCTCATTTTTCCAACGACTGGAATCACGATTCAGTCAACTCCCTCTGAACACTGGCAGCGTCGATCCCAAGATATTTAAAGGATTAGTATTTGCCCAGTGCTTCTTTCAGACAAAAATTCTCTGACCTATAAAAACAAAACACATCAGATCTGCAAGGCAACACACAGGAAAGCTATTCCAAACTGGGCTGTTTTGCACTGCAGGAGCAGCATGTGGAGAAGGGAAGCTCCCAGATCTCTGAATCCCCCAAAGGCAGCAATTTGGGTTGTGATTTCAAAAGCACAAAAACACCACGGCCACCTTTGCAATAAACGATATTGCATGTCATAAATTTATAAATATATATAAATGTGTCTATATATATCACAAATAGGTGTGTGCACATATATACATACAAAAATATATTTTAAAAAATTTATATCTGCTTCCCAAAGTTAGGCAAGCCAAGCTGCTGCATCATCAGCCTTCAGTGCTTTGGACTGTGCCCATCCAGGACCTGTCAGTGAGGCTTTCAAGCTTTGTTTGGAGCAAGGTTTCTCCTGAGAAGGCAGCACTTGGGTAATGATCCCTATCACCATCACTGAAGTTCAGCACCACTCAGGTGCTAAAGCTTGAAATGACTGTTTTCTGCTAAGGTAATGGATTTAAATATTATTTAGGCAGAAACAGATTCTTTCCTGCACATATGTGATGGAAATAATCTGCAAGTACTTTCATTTAGAACTACTCATGATGTAAAATTATTTCAGACTATGGCTTCATTCTAGCATAGTATAAAAATTTATATTAAAGCTGACTGAAATATTTGCAAGCTGTAACATCATTCCAGGACCAAATCTTATCAAATCAAACCCACTGCAAAATAGATTGTTCCCTGACTTTTCACAGAAGTAGCAAGCCATGGAAAGGCATTGTTGGTCTTACAGCCAGAGGTGTATAAAATACCTGCAGCAGATGAGAAAGGATATCCTACATGCAAACAGCTTTACCTCTCCATATGACAAAGTCACAATTAAATTCTTCATATTTTACAGAGTTTTCCCTCTGATAAATATGTCCCTTTTCTAGCAAAAAACGTGAGTTCTTTTATAGAAAACCTGGACATGGTGAGTTACACCAAATATAATAACTTTAATATTTACTATACAGCCACCTAACTGAATATCCAAATATTTAGTAGGCAAAACCCAACATTTCAAGCATCACAATTAACATTTTAACTCTTTCACATGTTCAATAAAATTGCCTTATTAGTTAATGGAGGCAGCCTTAACACTAAACCTCTAAACCTCCTTTCAATACAGAGGGTTTCAGACTTAACACACCCAGAAGAAGTCACATACTTTCGTCATTCAGAAAGTTTGACCCAAGTTGCTTTAGACACCACAGCAAAAACACAGTTTCCATAAATCTTGTGTAGAAGACAGAAATTTATATAGCTGGATCAGGCCCAAATGGATTTATTTACATTAACTCTTAATAAATTCATACAATCATAGGCCATACTATCATTAAGGTTGGAAAAGTACTCCACGATCATCAAGTCCAACAATTAAAGCAGCACTAAAACATCTCCAGGTGCCACATCCACACTCCTTTTGAACACTTCCAGGGATGGTCATTCCACCACTGCCCTGGACAGCCTGTTCCAGTGCCTGACAACCTCTTTAGTGCAGAAAGTTTTCCTAACACCCAACCTAAACATCCCCTGGTGCAACTTGAGGCCATTTCCTCTGGTCCTGTCACTTGTTACCTGTGAGAAGAGACCGACCCCCACCTGCCTACACAACTTCCTTTCAGGCACTTGTAGAGAGTGATAAGGACCCCCACAATTTCTGGAAATTGCCCAAAACATCCAAGGAAGCTGGGCAATGCTATAGGAGTGCTGTGCAGTGAGAAAAAGCTATTATGCCCTCAAAAGATGTCTCTTCAGCATACGAGGAGATGGTGGGAACTGGGATTCTGTAAGGGTCTCCCATTGCCTCGGAAATGGTGGGTTTGAGCTGCTTCAGGTTTGACTGATTTAGATGTGTTTTAGTTTTTTAAATATTATTTTTGTTTGGTTTGGTGGGCTTTTTGGTGGGGAGGGTTATTTTCTTTGTTTGAGTTTAAGAAGGGGGGATTTGCTGCCCAGAGCAGGGGATGGCAGACTGAGGCACAAGGAGAGGGTCTCAGCAGCTCCCAGCAGATCTACCTATGGGGAATCCAGACCAACCTTGCAGGGCAGCTCCCTGAGCTGTGCCTCTGGAGAAGCCCTTTCCCAGCACCTGGACAGAGTAGATGGTCCAAAGAGCAATTATAACCCATCAAACAGGCTCCAAACTACAAGAAAAGGAGTTTTCTGTAGAGCAGGAGAGTTAGTGGCTACCTCAGGCAGTCCCTCATCACCACAGGATGCTCCTCAGGGCTGGCAGTCTTGCTCACATTCAAATATCCCAAACTGAGACATTTCCGTGTTTCCTTTTATCCCTCTGGCCAGAAATAATAAGTCTGTTTAATGGGTTGTTTGACAGATGACCTCACTGAAAAGAGTCATTACCATTTATCTCCCCTGGTTTCTGTGAAAAATCTCAACTGATGGAAGCTCTGCATTTTGCTTTTGTTTTATTTTAAATTTATTCTGTTAGAAATTGACTCGTGTCAGCTGGTGGCTGCAGAAGAGTTGGACTTGTAAGAGGAGCAGCAAGACAAGCTCAAGCATGTAACAGGCAAAGCACACTGATGGGCTGGGAGATGCAAAGCTTTTATGAAAGCCAGAATTATGTTCCAGCAGAGAACTTAAACTTTTATATCTCCTAGCAATTTCTCAAAAGTAGTAATACTTATATAAATGTAACAGCTGCCTACAAAAAAAATAAAGCAGCAATTGCCAGCACATTTTACTTCATCTATAAAGGTGCACACAAGGAAGCAAAAAGTTTTGTACGTGTATTTCTCAGGGAAATAAACTCAGCCCAAAAGCAGCTTTCTGACTTCTGAAGACACTTGCTGTTCCTGGAGAGCAAACATCAGGCTTTACAGCTTTGGGAATAAGGTATACATTATGTCCCTGGGAGCCAACAGTGTCAGACAAGTGATCCTGTGGGTTTCCTGGGGGAGTATATGAACAGAACAACAACAAAATCCACTAATCAGGAGCACTGGAATTTGACAGAGACAGCACAGCTTCCTCCCGCTAGTGACGCTGATGGATGTTAGCTGTACCAAAACTGTCAGTGACTAAAGAGGCTGTAACGTGAAGGAGCCTTTCCAGCCCCACTTCACATTATCTGGGAAGGCTGGCACCGACTGACAACTCAAATTTACAAATGATTGACATCCCTAAAACAAGTTCAGAGGTGGGGCACCTTCAAAGAGCTGCTGGTGGGAGCTGTTTTAGCTCTTGGTGCAGTGACTGGCTTTGCTGCACAGCTGAGGGGACAGAGGGCTCCTCTTCACTGCTGACACCAGCCCTGCCCTCACTTCCCAGCCCAAGGAGACCAAAAATAGTGATGCTGGCATGGGTCCCTGAGGCAGTGAACACACATTCTTGATCTATGATGTTGATTGCTACACATACCAGCATCATGGAAAAGAAAAACAAGCTGGGAAAAAGACAAAAATTTATCTGAAACCAGAGGCAGAACAGAAAAAGCACAAAATGGTAGGGGATTTATTATCTTTGTCATGTCCTATTTCCATCCCTGCCTGGGAAACATACTTGTCACCCCCAGCGCCTTCTCTCTGCTTTCTGAGCAACACTTGGCTTTGCCTTTTCTGAGAAAAACACACAAGCAAGAGATGACAAAAAAGTTATTTCATACTTTTTATATTCTCAGCTCCAAGTGATGGTCCAACCCTGAGGAACTGTCTGTAGAACACTAACCCCTAATACTGCACAGAGAGCACCATCCCACAGCCAACCTGCCAGCAGGAACTCAGGTTTCCACATTTCAGTTCCATCTACAGAGATCCCATTTGTGGCACAATCAGCATCGTGTGGCACAGGTGCTTAAATCTCTTGGGAAAAGAGTCACAGTAAGGGTGTGTGTCTTGAGTGAGATTAGCACCTGTTGCAAATAAAAGTGAGATTTATACTTGCTAAAAGTCTAGTCTGCTGAGGAATAAAATAAATTTAATATGCAATTAAGAGAACAAGAGCTTAATTTTAGTACAGATGAGGAGCATGACGTAAACCAGAGCATCCTGCCATCCATCATGGTTAGGATGATTTTAATGGATCTTTAGAAACGCTTATGGAACCTATGAATTTCTGGGCACTACTTTGGGATCAGCAATAAAAGAAATTCATTCTCTAGTTACCTCCTAAGGCAACTTAGTATACTATGTATGATGAAGAATTATTCTCTGCTTGAGAAAAGATACTTAACTCCTTACAATGCAGCAATAAATGATGCCTGATCGGCGATGAAACTTGAAAGCTTTGAATTTGATGGGCTTTAAGAATACTCCTTTGCAAAGTATTAAACTTTATTCTTTTTTTTTTCCTTTTCAAAATGATTGTTTTCCCGCACACTTTCTAATATGACCATACAGGCAGAAAATACTCAGTATTTCTTTTTAATTATGAAAAATTCCTTTAACCATTTATTAAGGTGGAGAAACATAGGCAAAAAAAAAAAAAGAAAAAAAGAAAAAGCCCCTCAGTATAAATCACATGCTTTGCACTGTCTGCATCTCAAGAAGTTATGTCCAGACTCAGCCAGCAGGACGACTGCTCAGGAGAAGATATTTTTGTAGTCAACATGTATCCCCTACAGTCACTTGTACCCACACACCCCCTCTTCTCAGAGGAACCATCCTTCTTCCTCTGCTGCTTTAACTTCTCTTCATATTTACTATGCTCTGAAGAATTTTAATAAATATTCCTTGTCGTATCCATAAAGCAAATAAAAATGATTAACTAACAGTCAGCACAAATGCCTCTAAAGCAGCATGCACTCCTCTTTCATGCAGGATCATCAAGTTCAATACCATGATAAAGGTTAAGTTTATTAAGCATTAGAGAGAACTGAGTTCTCATCATTCAACCCCTCCTTCCCCCCCCCTTTTCTTTTTGAGACAGTGCAATAAAAGGAGGTGCACAGCTACATGGTGACCTTTAGAAGTACTGTCTTCCTATGGGAGGAAATGTGCTGTATTTGATTGTTACCTTTTAGAAGATTAATTAGTCTGGTATGCTAATTGATATTTTTTGGTAGGTGAGAGCAGTCAAATAATTGGTTTTACTTTAAAGGAATTATGTAATAAATGCAATCCAATGAATAACAGCAATATATTTGTTTTAGGTTGAAAAATATGTCAAAAAAAGAGAAAAGCATCCATTTTGGTAAAGTTATCTGGCAGCATTATGTGGCACAGCTTTTTCAGCCAGCAGGTCCTCCATGGATTTAAATCACCAAAGCACCAAACCAGACCCACAATAAAGGTCTCCTGTTTAACAGGATGACAGACGTCACCAACAGAAAGCCTTGGCATTAGTGAGCTACAGCACATCTCCCATCTGCATTACTGCCTGTGCACCACTGCTGCTGTCACACAACCTCCACATAAATGCAACAGCACTGGCTCTGTAAAATGCCAGCACTGCTAACACTGCTCGTGTTGCTGGGCTTTTACTCGTCAGAGTGTCTGTGGACGCAGGCACGACAATCTTTCCCAAGCCTGACCTTCAGCAGGCAAGCACGCCCTGCGCTGCCAACGCCGACGAAGACACGGAGCCAGCGCTGCCGGCCCGCGGAGCGCGACTGAGTTGTCACAGATTCGTGTGCCACCCACAGCAGCCGAGCACGGCAACTGCCCAGCCAGCTGCTCTGAGCCGCTGGAACGCAAGGTAACCAGGCAAGGGGTGTCAGCACAGCCCTGTCCCACCTCAGCCAAGTCCAGTAACTTCTCATTTGGGCACACACGGGCTGCCCCCGCGTCCTGCACAGCCACAGAGCAGGCCTCAGCGCGCAGGCCTGCGTACAACCCAGCACTCGCTGCCCTCGCCTCGGGGACTGCTCCGCACGCCCTAAAGCAAGTAAGGGCTGAGTCACACAGTCAGTACCTCCTCCTACAGCACCAGGACTGTCCTCTACAGGCAATGCACAGTCCTTCCAGAGGCTACACCAAGGCTTACTTGCCTCGTATCTAACTTAAGGTGACACTCCAGCTCTCGCCACACCTGTCGCAAAGCTATCACGAGTTTGACCTCTTAAATTTTAAGGCTCTGTGGCAATACTTCAGCTTACCCAGAACACCCAAGAACAAGCTCCTAAATGAATACAGATTAGGTGTTAGAAGGATGACACAGTTAAATGATGGAGTCTCTAAAACCCCAGAAGATGATGCTTTTCTCAGCTCATCAGCAGTTCTGGTAACGAGTGCAGGAGGCTCAGCCCAGATGCACACAACCAGGAAGCTGCTGAACTGGGACCTGCAGTGGGGAGTTGAAACAGAAGAGAAAAACCTGCCTACCTCAGTCAATCTGGCCTAAATGGAAGTAGTTTATTGCTCACTAATTACAAGTTGGGAGGAGGGATTAACCAACCAGCCTGGTCCCTGGTGCTGACAGAAGAGAGAAGTACAAGGATTTAACTGTAACATTTGGTCTTTCTAGTAGCAGAAATACAAATCCATTTTCATGGGCTTTATCAGACACCACATGTCTCCTTGGGCTTCTCCTAGGAAAGGTCACTAATTAGTGGCCAAACTCTGTTAGGATGCCTCTAAACAGTTTGGGAAGGACCGCAGTGCAATCTGTGAGCCACCAGTTCCCATTCTGGTGTTGCAGAGTGAAGAATTTGAGTTCAGAGACTGAACTAATTAATTTGTTGTTATTTTTGGAAGCCAGGAACAGAATTAGAAATTAATTCTTTATTAAATGAGAGTGCCCTCCCTAGTGTTTGATTCAGTAGACAAGAGTGTCTCAAAACAAACCCCCCAACAAAACCCCAAAGCACTTCTTTTACCAGAACAGTGAATAGGGAAGTAGTTGTACAACGCACAGAAGCACCAGCAGGAGAGACATACTCCCCAGATGCTTCCTTTAGCCATGATTTATAGAGATGAATGGGAGAGGAACGAGGGGGAAAAGGCAACCTGAGTTCAACTCCAAACTATTTGTATGCCCAGACCAGAATCCTAGCTGGAAAGCAAAATAACTGTGCACAAATTGAGGCTTGTTTTTTGGTGGTTTTTTTGCATTTCTTTCAGGAAACAGCTCCAAGGCCACGGTTGCTTTCCTGCTCAAGCCTGGTAAAGCTGCTGAGATACTTTTTTTGTCTTTTGTTAAATTCTCTTCTAAGCAGGCTTTTGACTGCTGGGCTCACACTTTCTTGGCTTTGGGAAGCTAAATCTAGACAGTTTTGTTGATAAGAAATGGCAGAAAGCAGGCAACATGACAGGAGGAGGACATTTCCTAAATGAGAGGTATGCTTGCATGAGGTACAAAGGACAAGACTGGATATTGATGACTTTTAAACTAGAATTATACTGACATTATTTCACTCTTTTCATAACTGGAAATGAGAAGTAAGATTAATTTTACAGCAGCAGATTTTCCCCGTGACTTCAACAGAATTAGATTAAATTATTCAGTTGTGCTTAATCTAAATTTTTGTCTTCTAAGCTGTAGGCAAATGGTTTCTAATCACTATTTCTGTATCATCTGATGTTGAAGGTTCATCAGTTTTGTTTCCCACCAATATGATTAAACTCTTATTCAGGCAAGAAAACATTGTTAGTAAGGAAATCAATTTCTTTTAAAACTTTCTCATGTACTTCCATTTAATAGATTCTTCAACCAAAACAGGAAAAAAATCACTGGTCTTGGAGTTATTTTCTAGCTTTATGCTGAGCTGTGAGATTGTGATGTTTCTCCTCTCTAATTCTTCCTGTCCCAGACTAGCAGCATACAGGACAATAAATCTGAATTCCCTCCTACACAACTCTTAAAAAATAAAGAGCTGTTAGAACCATAAACTGACAAATAGTGCAATTTTAGCTTATTTAATGAAGGACAAAATGAACTTCTACATTAGAAAACGTAACTCCAATTAATATCCAGAATAAAACACCCTGTGCTATTATCAAAAAGTCATAAAACATCTGGGGTTAACAATAATCTGCCTGGAGAGTACGATATATAACAAATGAAGTGCCTTATTGCCATTCATCATTTTCCATCTTTACAAGGCTACTGCGCTCACACATTAATTACAGATATTAGATTAGCAAATTGTATCCCCATGCCCTGGAAGGCTGGCACTCCAACAGCTGGAAGAGCAAAAAAAAAAAAAAAACAAAACATTAAATGGGTGAGATCCTTTTCCTGCCAGGTCTGCCAGCAGTGTGATTTCACAAGATCCTACTGCCAGGCCTTTACCTTCAGCTGTACGTGTGAAATGTCTCCCCCCATGAGCACCTTATGCATTCCAACTCGTGTCAATAGGTGAAGGAGTTTTTTGGGTGAGGCAAGGGGAGTTCAGGGGCTCCTGACACTGCTCTCAGACAAACCAGTGAATAACCTGCCAGCAGCACAGCAAGAGGGAACTCGGCCATGTGGAGTTAATTTGTTTGGTTTAAAGGTACAATAAACATATTCGAGGACAAAATCAGTCTGTTACATTAATATCTACTTAATTTAGGGTAAATGCACATTTTAATGTGAGGCTCAAGCACCACAACAGGTACAGAGGCACTACTTGTGCCCAAGCTCTGATGGAGTAAGCCCTTCTTGAAACAAAACCAACCAGTACAGGATTTCAAGCCCAGCCATCAGCCCTGGTGCAATGCCACAGCTTTTCAGACCCTTCAAGATTTTCAGGCCTTTCCCAAAAAGCCACATCTGGTTTGGGAAGCAGGGAGAAGGGAAGGGACAGAGAGAGGACAAGGACTCTGGGTCACCCTGTGCTGCCCTGGCTGAGGACAGTCACCCCTGAGCCTCACGCAAACAGCTGCGAAGAAAAAGCTACTTATTTACAAAATGACAATCCACCCAGGCCTGCTTAGCAAGTCTTCCTCCTCTGTAATGCTTTAATAACATATTTTTAGCTACTTTCAACAACACCACACCTATATGATAACATTTTTAATTCCTTAGAAAAATAAACTCAGCCTCCAGCGAGGATAACTTTGTAGCTCACCAGCAGACACAGGGTTTTGACGGCTGACTGGTCATAAACAACCAAAGGTTTGAACAAAAGATAAAATACTTGTGTGGGCCACCATTTCTGCCAAGAATTTCAATGAAAAGTGAGGAACAGCAAAGAGAGAGGATAAAATACCGTAGCCTGGAAGCAAAAGAAGTCTGCAGACAACAGGGGCCTGAAAGGAAGGGGAAAGTAGCAGGATGTGTCACTAGGCATAATTAACAGCCAGGCAAAAAATAGCCAGATTTCAGAAGAAATCCTCCTTCTGTGGAGGTTTAAAGGTGACAATAAAGCTTAAACTGTCAAAAGCATTTGATTAGTATGTTACAGATGGAATTTAAAACTGGCAGGTTAATAATGAAGAACTCCCCACAGTACCTGACTCCCATTAATGCTTCTCCTCCTTTACCTGGACCAATCAACCTAAATTCATAGTTTCCCACCAGCTGACAAAATACAGCTGCTGATAAACAAACAGCTATTCCTAGAAACAAATTAAATATTTATGCCATTCTATTACAATGTAAACAATTCAACAATATTTTCTAGCTGTAGATCAGTACCTTCACTGCAAAATTTAATCGTGCACTGTTCCCTGGAAACTGCTTAAAAGTATGTTTTAGAAACTGTTCACAGAAGGTAATAAACCATACTTAAAGTCACATAAAACTTATAATCATTGTTCCAGCCATTTTAATACTGAAAAACAACTGTGCAGGAGTGGAACAGCCTTTGCTAACACTACATATGCCCTTTCAGTTCCTCATTAGCTGATAATACTCAGGGTGCCTGTAATGCAAAATTCAAATGCCTTGCTTACCAAAGTGTTTAGCATTCCACAAATAAGTCTTTATACCAATTAAATCCCTTGTTACTATTAAAATGCCTCCATACTGTTGTAATAACACAGGATAACACAGCCAGTGCTACTCTAATCGTGCGGCTATTCTTTGAGTAATTGTGGGATTTATGAATAATCATTGCTGAGGACACGCAACTATTCAGTACAGAGTACACAAAACCTAATAATACCTTTCAAATAAATTTGATTTATGTTACAGTATCTTTTAAGTGTGGCATGTACACTAAAAAAATCTTCCCGAGCCACTGAGAAGCAGTATTTTATAGGGCAATAATTTACTGTAGCAATTCCACAGTAATTTACAAGCACAGTAATTTAAAAGTGTATGCAGACAACAAAAATCTGTTTTTCTTCTCCTGATCTGAAAATATTGCTAAATATCAGGTTTTATCCAAGAGAAGATTATTATTTTTCATTTTCTCTAGAAAAGGCAAATTAGGAGAGATTATTTGCTCACAGGGCAAACTCAGGAATGGGTCCAGATTCCCTAAACCAGCAAGTCAAGAACCTGCATTATCGCCACAGAAATATTTAATAGCAATGGCTTATAGTTCAGTCCAGTTCTAATCTTTTCTGCTGAAACTATGTACAGTAGGAGAAATACTTTATTCATCACCAGAGTAACTAAATCCATTACTTATGCAATAACACAAAAACCCATCTTATTACCTGAGGAATTTATCTTACTCTTACCTGAACAAAATTCTAGGCAGCTGCAGAGCAAGGAGCTCCTACCATCAAAAAGATGAACACTAACATTTAGAAACTGGCAGGAACTCTAAGGAAATCAATAAGACTTTTTCAACAAGTAACTTGACATGATCATATACTAAGTTCATCTAAAGAACAAAATTAAAAACCAGTCACTACTAAAAAACTTCTACATAGAATAGGAACAGAAACATTTTAGAGAATTATTTCATTATTAACTTACATATATGGAGACATTTAAAATGATTTTCACGCACAGGACTAGTCAAACCTGCAGAAGTCAGCGTGGTAACAGAGAAACACAGAGAGAGATGAGATCACTTCTTCCAGGCTGAATTAGCCTTGAAATTCCTTCACCTGTAGCTAGCATAATGCCCCTCCTACCCAATTCCATTCAGCCTTTTACTTTCACTCCTGGAAATAGCTGAGACAAGTGTCCAGGAGATCTCCACGTGTTCACCTTCCTCCCCAAGGAGGATTGGCAAAGCTTCCACCGTGAGACACGAGCTGTGCTTCACCAGGGCAGGCAGAACTGTCATTGTGGGATACACAAGGGAAAAACCAAGGACCAACTACTGAAGAGACAGACACGCCACGCCACTTTCAGACATCTCAGGAGCATCAGCTCAGTTTCACCAGCAAGGGCTACACTTCCATTCTCATCAGCTTGGGAAGTTCCAGGTTCCCTGCATTGCTTTAAGAATATCATATCCAGAACTGCTTGGAAAATATTTTTTTTTTTTTAATTGCGTATCTGTGATGTTCATTTATAATACAAAAGGAAAGTGTGAGGATTCTGCCAAGCAGTAAAATATCATCTGGCAAAAAAAAACAAAACATGGACACAGACAACTACATTAGAAAAAGATTATTTGTAAAAATTATTTTCCAAGATATCAATATTTATACATTACATACAAAAATATAATAAATACAAACAGAGAAAGAAAGTGAAAAATCACAACAAGCTGCTACAGATAAACAAATCTGTTTATTTTTTCCTTCAGACGACATTGGTTAGTCAGGCGGAACACTCTATTAGCAAATCACGCCAAAAAGAGAAGCCTAAATATTCCAGAGATTAATAACAGCTAAACTGTTGCTTCTGGTCTCCTGCCCAGTGAATGCTTTTCTAAAGGAACAACAATATTTCTATGCCAACCATCACCACACAGCATTGGACTCCACCTCTTCCTTTTGAAAAAGCAAATTACCCACACACTTAAAAAGAGACACTTACTGATTTTATTAAGTCTCAATCAGATGGACAAAGCTCACCCAAAAGGCATTAGAATCACCCAGTGCAGCCAGGCAATTCCACATTAACAACAGCATTCGGCAGCATCATAAAGGAATTTATTACAGAAAAGAAAAAGGAATCTTGGCACATAGATACAGCTCTAGACAATTAAAATAGTAAGATAAGAATAGATGTGAAAAGCTCTTCAGAAAGACAGCTGTTTTCAACAAGTCTTTAATGGAAAATCAAATTCTTATTTAGTGCACCCAGAACATATCACTAAATACACTGTACATGAATTGACACTGTGCCTCAGGGGCTGCAGGTTACTACTAAATATCAACAGGATTTCCACCCAGGGCAAGGGCCTCAAATTGCACATTAAGTATCAGGTCACAGAGACTTCATTCAAACTGGGGCCTCAACAGGGGGAAAAAAGAAAATCCTCATTTTCCTAGAATGCTGGAATTCCATTGTTTGAAAGGTGAAGGTTTGTTTTCTGACTTTGATCAGATGCTTTCCTAAAATTTTCTCACATACAGATGTGCCATGCACTCTACAAGCAACTTGTAGCACTCCACCATTTTTTTGCAGTGTTCTTACAAAATTATAGCATACTAAACATTTTGTTTCGTTTTTTTTTTTCCAAACATGTAAAAATGAGAGGAAAGAAACATTTACATAAATTATACAAGCACTTTGCATACATGGAAAGAATTTGTTTTAGCAAAGCAATATCTGCAGACATCAGATCCCAACCCATTTCTTTACATCCAGGTATCCAGGGAATCATGCAAGGTTTTCTTTCTTTTCTGTTGTTTTATTACATGGATTCTTTAATATGTGAGGCAAGCAAGCACAATTTCATTAAACTAGTGAAGAGAAAGGCAGAGGCACCAAATTGGAACAGTTAGAAGGCTCAAATTAGTAATTTATGACAGCCAATCTAATCTTTTAGTGGCAAAGTAAGTACAGAAGATTGTATGTCTGAACTTTTTCCTGATGCTTCATTAATCTACTTGCTCACATGTGTCTAAATTGTGCTGTCAGCATGTGCCACATCCCCAGGCAGATGAGTATGGGAGCAGCCCTACCTCTGCATCCACAGAAAAGATTCCACAGTGCTTGAGAGTGATCACTTGCGATGAAAAACTTCCTCATTAGCCATTTTTACTGAGCAGACACCACTTTGCCTCATTGCCAGCACCTCTGCCTGTCCACACCTTTGACTTCCCATCTTGGACTTAAAAGATAAACAACTTTCTCTGCCTTCCAAGCTGTCACTCTGAAAGCCACCCATGGGCAAAAGCACAGCCACTGCAGGAAGTCATTAAATAAATTAAGTGCATGCCTCAACCCATCGTTGGAATTAATGTATATAAAACATGGGCAGCAAATAATACAATAAACTGTTTAAGCACCCTTATCTTAATTTACATTTACTTGTCTAGTAATTTAAATTACTTTTTTTTTTTGCAGCACCTGGGAGTAATCATTAACATTACATTTAATTTGTATATGCACTACAGCATCATCCAGAAACACGAGGTGCAGGAGCAATATGCCAAACACGGCACCTTGAAAAATTTCAACCTAATTTAACCACACCGATTTTTTGGATGAAGTGAAGATCTCTGTTAGGAATCCATATGCAATTCACCTTAACCAACAGCTTCACACAAGAGGAACTTACTAGATAAAGGTCAAATATACAAAGAGTAACACACAGTCTGACACAGAAAATACTCCTTTGGGTTTTACTTGTATCAATGTAGTTGATAAGCAATTAAACCTCAGAAGCTGCATGCCTAAACAACATAGTGCAATTTATTTTGATTACAGAGTTTGTTTTTTCATGTGTAGCCCGCCAGTTAACAGGCAAACCTAAAAAACCATACATCTCCTTGGTAACAAACTGAGCCCAGCTCGAGATCTGAAAAACACTTCATCCCCTCCTGTCCCTTGGCCAGGGATGGCAGCTGAAGGGGCCCTGGGTGCCACCACCCAAGAGCTTTGTCTGGAGACAGGTGACGGTCTCCGTGTCGGTGAACGGGACAGCCAGGCCTCCCCAGATGGAATTATCAGACACTTCTCACAGTCACAGCCACAAATATGCACCAAAGGATTTTGTCATGGTTCCACTGCCCTAATTCCAGTGGGGTCTGGCACATCCCACACGCCAGCCACTCCAAGGCTTGTCCAAAGGTAATGTCCCACTCTCTGGCTTTTCCCCTGGATCTCTGGTGTTGGCTGTTCGTGCTGCTGTGCAGTGAGTGATGGCTGATGAAAATCTCCCTACCTGCACGATGCGAAACTGGATGGACGGAACCTGTTATTGATGGCACAATACATTATAATGGAATTTTATAAAGATCTTAGGGATTTCTTCCCCTTTCACCTACGAGCATTATTTCAGAAAGAGGTTTAAGCAGGAGTCAGCCTGACTTTTGTTTTTATCTCTTGACTATGACAATATAATTAAGCTGTGAATGATATATCAAAGTGCCATACAGAAAGATGAATTGACAGAAGTAATTTTTACCGCTCAGAAGCCTTTGGTTTCATATATCATAATATCCTGTAAAGCAAGCCCATGACATCTGCTTGACTGTAAAAGCAATAGCTTGGTACAAACCTCAATTCATCCTTCAAACAGGCATTTGTGCTCCCTGCTTATTACCACCACTACCTGCATTACTGCAGTTGGAACCTGCATCATTATTTCATTTCTTTAGTAACTGCTTACCACAAACAGAGGGGAGAATGTGCCGAATTCCTGTATGGCAGTGTTTCATATGAATGCTCAACAGATGTTCTGCTTCTTTTGAAGGTGCTAATGAACAGAATTTGGCATATTGGTGGACTTGGCAGGACTGGGTTAATGGTTGGATTCAATGCTGACAGAGGTCTTTACTTAAATGATTCTATATCTGGCTGGGATCCAGACAGATGTCGTCTATTTTTTTTTTTAATTAATTTTTTTAGTAAACAAAAAGGAAAGGAAGATTTGTATTCAAGCTCTCACTGCTTCTCATTTCACTTCTTCTTGAGCTGTAGAGGATCTTAGTTTTGTACCTACAAGAATGAGAACCTCATTTACAGCTAGGATCCTAAGGCACTGCTGTAATGCAATTATTATTATTATCATCACCATCACTATCAGTCCAATCAATCTGACTGTGTGCTTCTAATGAGTTCATGTCTTAGGGCAGTTAATGTTCACGCTCTTTTTTTTGTGGGTTTTTGTTGTTAAATAACCATGCTTTGCAGCAAATAAACTGAAAGCTTGATTCAAAAAAAATAGCATTTAGAGAGCAACTATGAAAAATCTGAAAAATCTGATTATAGGAAAACATTATCAAGAAGAGCAGCTTAACCAAGCTCGTTTGGAGGGTGAATTGTATTTTCTGGGTTAAGAGATATGACTTGGCCGAGAGGCAATTTCCTTATATCTTTGCTTCTTCTGTAGAAGAATAAAATAATTTCCTTGAAATAAATAAATTATACAGGAGAGATTAAATACTCTCCCACAGAGGCCATGTGTAGAAGGAATGCTTGCTATTTAAATGACTGTTTTGGCAAAACAGAAATTAGCAAGATTTGTTTCCTGAACATTCCTGTGAAATTCATTCCAGTAAATTGCCCCACCTTCCTCTGAGAACACCAGGGACAATCCTTTCTTGGCCATCAGATGCCAGAGAACTTCCAGCTTGAAAAAAAACAACCCAAACTTAATTTGTTCTCGTCTGATAAAATATTCTGCTACAGAAGTCTCAGTAGTGAATAATCACCATTCAACCACATGAATCAGTCCTTTGTGTATGGATTTACAGGGATAGACTCATTGTCAGCTGCATGTTTGCAAGCTTTGCATTGAAGCCACCATTTCCAAGGCAAGAATATAAAGAAAAGTGAAGGTGAAAACTTTTTCATTATCTTAGAAGACAGCCTATTACCAATATCACTTTCTCAGATATCCATCCATCCACACCTAATGAGTCCTATGATTTAGTCAGAACACATCCATAAAGATGATTCATGGCTGCAATGCAGCCACTTGATGTTAATAGCAAAGCTGATGTCTTAAATCACAGCTGTTTCCCTATGATAGCCAAGGGGCAAGGCAATACTTTGGAAAACAAAGGGAAGAATTTATTAGAGCAATTCTACAAAAGCAACATTTACAAGAAAAATGTAAAGCAAAACATTAGGGTTGAAAGCAGCATAACCAAAGCACTAAATAGTATCAGATGCTGTACAGTAATCTGCATATGATAATGTTGCTAAAAGTTTACTATATCTAGGTCAAAAACTTCTGTATTTAATTTTATCTGTAATCATTTCTTGTTCCACTAGCATAGTGACCTGTATAGCCTTAATAACATGAGGCAAGTAAAGTGTCATTCTGTCCTGTGTTAGTAAGCATTTCACCACCAGTGAGGAGAGTAAATTTCAACAAAACTAAAGTCTGATTAAGTTAAAGTCTGATTAAAGTTTAAAAGATTTGCTGATGTTTAATTATATTGATTAAGAAACAGATAACACAGTATGTGAAGAGTACCAGTACTAAGCCAGAAAGAAACACCAAATGACCCAGTGTCTCCAGGAAAACTACTTACATCCCTCATTTTTAGTTGGTTACCAAGTTCTGCTGGATCACAGAGCAAAAAGGGTTTTACAGGGCTGAGTCCCCTCTACATACACCCCACTCACAGGCAATTTGACTCAGAAACATTTAATTTATGTAGGCTGCAGACTCTGGAGCATTAAAGATTATAATACAGCCAGGAAGGAAGGAACACATGAGTAAATTTGGCATCACACAAAAGTTGACAATTAGACACAAGATACCCATCAGCTCTTGGAAATCTCTTAGCAGATTCATAGATAAAGAGATGTTGCGGCATCAAGCTTTGTTGAGAAATGGGTGCATTTTTAACTAGAACCAACAATTCCTGACATTTCACTTGCTTTCAGCAGGGATGCAGTTGCCTTACTCATCGCTATTAAAAACACCTAAATGAATCCAGCAGGATTTCTGAGAAAGCAGTGAATGGGCTGTGATTTTGCAAAGCACTGTCTGGTTCCTGCCTCCATTCTTCTGGCCAGTAATTTTAACAATAGAAATACTCAACTCAAGCTCCCATTAACAACCAAATGGTATTTTTAACAAGGAATAAAACGACTGCCAAAAACTGGGGGGAAAAAAACACGGAGACAAGAACATGATGTGCATACACCCAAGCAAAGTGGAATAATTGCATAGATTAAGTAGGTCAAGTACAGGTATAGATTTCTTTTAACATGATCCAAAAAGGTATGAGAAATTTCATGTGAAGGCACGCTCCAAGAGAATTCCCTTCCCACATGCAAACAGACTTGTCTTACTCAAATCAAGGGAGGCAAAACTGAAACCACCTACCCTAAGGAGCTTCCACTGGAAAGCAGGTCCTATTTCTCAACTTGCTCGCTGGAAAGTAGCTGTGGAATAACCGGAGTGACAGCCGAGCACATGTCCCACAACAACTACTTCATGATCTTTTTGTCAGGTGATTTGTAACCAGGAGCCTGGATTGGATAGGAAATTACCTTCTTTACAACTGCTGCCTGGTGTTTTGCATTGTGAGGAGCTGCTGTTCAAAATACAGGAATACAGCAACTGGTGCTTTCCTCGCAGGGAGCTCTGAAGTTTTCGTGACTATTTAGATTTGCAGTGTGATTTTCAATACAAAGCTAAGCCAGTGTATCCAAAACAAAAAGGTGAAAGAAGGTCAAGCACTGCCCTGTTAAAAACAAGCCTTCCATTTCAGGAGAAAAGAGGGGATACTTTCAAAAGGAAAAAATCTCTTGGGAAGAAAATGCTGGTAACTCTTGGGAACCTGTGGATCAGTTTGGTTAGTGGGTTTGGTGGGGGACATAAGAAAACACACGAACACACATGCAGATTTCCTCCAGTTGCTAAATGCCCATGGAGATTTTTAATCTATAGATGTTTTCAGCTACCAGGAGTCTTTTAACCCTCTCATTATTTTCTTCTTTAAAAAGTAATTTTAAAACAGAGAAGATGGAATGGAATGGAATCAACGAGGCTCAAGCAGGCCATCAGGAGAACCTCTCATTTCTGGAAGTGCTGAAGCATTAGGTTTATAATGAGAAACTGATGCCAATCCTAAATAAATCTGAGGTTTTCCCCTTAAGTACAAAAGGGAGGTGCTTCAGCACGCAAGTTCAACAAAGCCCCTGGAGATCTGCATTTCCCAGGCACAGGAGAACTCACAGATCCCCTGACCAATGGCAGAACCACAGGGAAGGGTCAGCACCAGTGGGACATTTTGTTACAAGCCGGCCTTAATCTGCCCTGTAAACCCCAGACTCCTGAAGGCGCCAGCCTCGGGAAAGGAATGAAAAATTCAGAGCTGGGGAAAACCTCTCTCCTCCACACTCCACTCCATCACCCACTACTCCTCTCTGAAGTAACGCAACAGAGAGTCAGAGGCAGCAGAAGGAACACTCCCTCCTCCCTGCCTGAGAGAAGCAGCGAGGAGGCATCGCTGTGCACAGGTTTCTTGTTTGAAACCCCTGCATGGCAACGCTCACACGCAAACCGCTGCCACCGCACCGGGGCGGGAGCCTGCTGACTCTTGTGCTGGCACAGTCCTGCGTGTGTTGGCAATCCTGGCTCAGAGCCTCCAGGTGAATGAAGAACACGATCGTACCGATAAGAATACGTATTAAACACAAAGGCACAACTTCCCATGGCTGCTAAGTTCCCTATTCCCATCTCCACCCGAATACCAAAATCTATGGGTATTCAGTAACTGTAAACGTGGTTTCGAGATCATTACACACATTCTTCTCCAGCGTGAATGGCAGCATGATTAGTGCAGGAGGAAAAAGAGACTGAAACAAAGCAAAGGAAACTGCCGAAGAACAACCTGTCATCGTAAATTAATGGAGTTTTGGGACGATCCGGGAAAAGTTCCTGAAGTTTCTTCCTCCTCTTCATAATTTCATGCTTCTAATTTACTTCATTTATATTAATAAACACTGGATTACACAACTATTAATCTAGTTGAGAACTCCACTAAAGCTCACTAAATCTGTCTCTAATTATTATGATTAATGGTGCAAAATGATCAGCTTCTCAAATTAACAACCTAAAGCAACTGGTATAGGATAAAGGATATTTTTCTTAGTAAACAGGTTCTTCAGTCTTTCTAGTTAATGAAATCTTGAGCAGTCCATTCAGTAGTACTACATTCTAATTCACCATGACTACCTATTTACATAGATTTGCATTGATTATGCTGCCATTATGTATTTATTTAAGATTAATTATTTTTAAATTGCATTAAAACTCTGTCTCATGCTTAGTATAACACAGCAGAAATAGATCTTCAGGAGCTGACTGCCTTGGCCTTATTCTTTTTATCTCTGTATCCAGAGGTTGTACTATATTTCTTGTTTTTTTATTACTACTCTTACTATTCACCAATCCTAATTTTCAAAGGATAAGTTCTCCATTTAATACCTAAGCTGTGCAAAATAGTGTCCAACACTTCAAATTAATTAACAAATTTTAAAAAATAATACTATAGGAATTACTGTTATTACTGCATTCCTCCATTACTTCTGTGATTACTACTCCAAAGTCTGTTATTTTACGGTGATTTTTAAAGAATGTTAAAGCAATCTCATCGAGCAACCTAAAGTTAATTAAGAGAGACTATAAGGAGTGTCTTATCAAACCCAAAAGGAAGTATTTTCAGTTCTGAGACATTTAAATTTGGGTTCCTACACTGGCAGTTCTACCCAACCATCACTGAAGACAGCTGAGCCAAAGTCAACTCACAAATACAATTAGAGAAAAGATGCTGAAAATAAGAAAACAATGGTAAACTCATCCTTTACCACCCTCAAACTAAAAAAAGCTTCTCCCACCCCTCAAAGCATCCAGTAAGGACCATGTCTACTACACTGATTTCCAAATGAGAAGACCCAAATAAGCCCCCCAAGCACTGAGACACAGTGTGAGGACTAAGAGGGGAAAAAAAGCCCTTCAAAAACATTGAAAAATGAATGGCAGCTTCCTTTGCCATCTAAGACACACTGAAACTTCTGTGTCTTCTCTCCTAAACAAGGACTGATAGCTCTTGCTCAGTGTATTTTCACCAGCAGTCTTTTTTCTCAAACATCTCTCATCAGTAAGGCTTTTATTTTTTTTCTCTGTAAAGTAAAAACATGAACAGCCCTGCATGGAAAATTAAGCCCTGAAGAACATAATGAGAAACTTTCCCACAGCTGCAGGAAGCCTAAGGGATTTTTCATTAAGAATTAGACTTCAAACTATATAGATATGGTCAATGCCATGGGGATGAAACGTGTGTCTCAAGAGTGGCAAAGAGAACTGATGTTTCTACTTTGTCCTTCCTCATCACAATCCATTCCTAGGACAACTGGAATATTATTTAACAATGTGCTTCTCTTGCAAAGGACCAGCATTGTGTCCATGTTTTTTATTTCTCCTGCCCTTGTCCTATGGCATTATGATGTGCAATACCATTGTGACAGTTGGTCTTCTACTACAGGTCTCACATTTCCAGTGGGAATTTTTTATGGCTATGGCACAAGGGAAAACTCGCAGTATTTATTCAGCAGATCCTCCTGAATGAGACATTGACTGCATCCCTCCATAGCATTGTCCCAAGGCAGATGCCATATTTCATAGTTTCCCTATTTGTAGTAAATTTATATCAATTCAGAGGAGCCTTTCTCTGACATAGGATTGAGAAGAAAATATAGAATTGCTACTTTAAATAAGGATTGAGGAGCTAACAGAACCTACAACACTGTTGGTGAAGAACTTGCTCCCACTTGAAGATTCCTCTTAAAATTTTCAAATTACATGCTCAGTTTAAACAAGTTTGTGTTCATTGCTTCTGTCATCATCCAAGTTAATAACATTCATTCTTTAGCACACGTGAGTAACCAAGGCAGCAAAGATTAAAAGGGAAAGCCAATAGCTAAAACAACTGGTTTGGCAGCTGCATGGAAGGAACAGGAGTGGTTCAACCACGAAATTCTCACATATGAGTCTGGGAATGCCCTGCAGAGGACTGCTTAGGACACACTACTGGCTGGTGTGTGGGAAACCTCAGTGCAAGACTGTTTCAACACAAGAGGTGCATTTGAATGCTCTTCAAAGCAATTGTGAAAGCCACGCAAAACCCACTCAGTTCTGCTTGGAAGGTTATTGGGAAATGGCAAATTACTCATCCCTGCGTGGTTTTCCTTCTGTTTCCTTGCTCAAAATGCCAGCTTGTAACTAACCTGAAAAATCTCAAAAATACTTCTGATACCTGAAAACCTCACCAAATGCACCCTCGACACTACTGCACTGTGATCACCCCTCTGTGAGATGAAATGTGAAGATAAAAAGTGAACAAAAGCTCCTTTAAGTGAAGGAATTACACTATATCCATAACTAGAAGATATAACTGCAATTGAAAGTGATGGGATATTGTTCTCTGCAGGTTCCTGAGTTGCAGAGGTGAGATGGGGCATGGGGGAATGTTGCTCCCAATGCTGGAAACTATCTAATATTATGCTGTAATTAAGCCTCACATAATCTAAATATTTTAATCCTTTTTTTTTTTTCTTTTTCTTTTTTTTTTTTTTTTTGACAGATCCATTTTACAGAATATGCTTCTCACACTTTTCCTCTGGAGAAAGAGGTAAAAAGTAAATTGCCAGTTTTACTCAGAGGTAATTGGGCTTTACTTTCTTTCTGAAACTATGGTTTCCTTCCCTTACAGTATCAGCAGAACCTGGAAGAACAATTTAATCACTTCTGTGACACTCTGACTAGTCGTTTCACTTACTTTTCCTGAACTAGTAAGAAATTCACATCGCACTAAAGAGTAAAACCACCTGAATTTCATCTGCTTTCATGTCTCAACAAGAAATTTCATACAACTCTATCCATCCAAAGTAACCCTGCAAAGTCTGAAGGGTTACTGATGTATTTCTTAGCTCAGAGTGAATCAGCAAGAGCAGACAGACCCACCTGCAGATATCCTGAAGACTAGAAAAATTGCTACTGTGCATGTATAAGATAAACATAATTTGTGACGGTGTTCATGTGTATAGGATTTCCCAAGGCTTTGTGTGACACAAGTTCATAAAACACACTTGTGCCTGATGGCACCTATTATTTTCTATCACTACCACTAACCTCTCCTCTGTTCCTATGAATTTTCATTAAGGCAAGAAGAGTCAAACATGTAAGAAGAATTTTAGTAGTAGCTGATTGGGTAAAGGGGATATTGAGTTGCAAATATATTTGCCCCATTAAGACTATTTTACTAATGCCACCGTGAAAAGACAGTAATATCAGGTACCACTTCTGGAATGGCATTCTTGCTCATGATGGCTGTTAAAAATTGTCCCTAGAGCTAAATTTCACATTAGCAATTAAATTGAGGGGATATGAAACAGGAGTTTAAAGAAAAAAAGCATACAAATGCTGAGAAACCCATTTAGTAAACTTTAGAGTTACTAATTTAGTCATACCAAAACCCCCTTCTTTTTTATTTTGCAACCTTTTGTATGGCATTGCCCTTATTTAGGTGCCATGATAAAAAATATTATCAATAGATGACAAAGTAGCATGCAGGCATTGCTGCTGTGAGCACCAGGTTTTGATCCAGCTCCTCAGCCTGCAATGCAGAGAATCCAGGGAAAATACAATTTACTGCAAAGACAATGTCACACTGTGTTTTGGACCTCTGAGTGAATAGGAAATATACATCCCCACTGGATTCCCAACACATTCCATACAAAATTCTCGCTGACTGTAAAAAGAAAACCCCCATAAAAAAAAAGTCTATAGGGTTACAAATCAATACACTCCAACGATGTAATTGCACACGTCCATGTTCTCTACAGATAAATGATATAAAGGGTCCATTTTGTTCTCACATCTGGGAGCCAATTAAGCCACATTCAAGACACTAGAAACTGCTGTGACATACAAAGTCTAGGACCAACAAAACCTTGAAGACTTTGGAATCTGTTCACACTGAGAGAAGTCAGTATAAAGTTTCTTTAAAATAAACTACTGCTAAATTTACATTATACAACTGTACCACGTGCCCACTGCTGAACAAAGGAAACTGACAAATGCTCAGTGCAAGCTTCAACGCTTCACAAATAGGAGTTTATTTTTGAAAACAAAGTCTTATATTATTTCCTACCTTCAGCATCATATTTAGAGTTTTAAAACACACACCTTAGGTATCCTGAAGTCAGGATGAAAGGAAGCAACAGCAAAACAGACAAAAGCCAAACATCTTTGAAATGGACAAGGTTTGCAATTCTCCATGCAGAGAGAAAATTACAGTCCTTAAGATAGAAATTGGTTAGATAAAGGATTCAAACAGTGAAGTATAGAAAGACCTAGTAAAGAGTAAGAAATATCTCCTTGATGGTCATAATCTGCAGTTTATAAATCTGCATTCACTTGAAGTCTCCCTAAAACTAGAGCCTGCTGTTGTGAGAAACTAGATTATAGAGTAAGGTAGATATATTTTAAAAGAGTAACAACTAATTTTTTATAACCACCTTATGGCATGCAATAGAGTTTTTCCTATTAGAAAAAGCTGGTGAACTGAGGATCACACAGAACAAAAGTTCCTTGCAGGTATCCCCCTCTTGCCACACACAGCTTTCTCAGGTTCTCTAATTATTGTATTTATTTACTTTACTTTCTCTATTTTAAGTAGCCTCCTGACTTGAAGTTAGACTGTGTTCCACCTTGAGCTGCAGGTGATTATGGTCCACCCAAAGTGAAGTTCATAATTTAATTTCTGAGAAATAAACACTTTCGAAAGAGGTAAATCACTCTTATTTTCAAAATAAGGCTCCCACAGACTGCTGAGACAATAGAGCAGAAGTCCTGCAACATTGTTATTGCCACACTTCCAAATCACAGGTCTTCAATTCTCCAAATAGGACACTTAAACATCCCCTCTTCACCACCACAAACAGTGCATTATTGAGATTTTTTTGGAGATTTTTATTTTTTTTTTTCAGAAAGCACTGGTTCTTAAAAAAAAGCAAGACATTTTCTCAGAAATACATTCTAAAAACCTCACTAAGAGCTCTCACATTTTGGAAAAGCTGCTGAAGATTCCCACGTGAGCACTATAATGCTCAAGGTGGGTGCTCCCTCTCTTCACTTCCATCATCCTGTGGGAGAAAAAGGGTGGGGACTGGTGGGGAGTGAGGGAGAAACATTTCCTGAGCATCTCTAATTACAGGCACCACTATCCTCAAAGAGAGGTTTAATTGGCCTGATTCTTATTTTAGCCTTGTCAGTTCACTCATATTTAACAATTACTGAAAGACATTATGCTGTTGGTCTTGAAATTATTTTTAGGCACCATTAGAAGCCTGGCATAGGCAAAAATTCTTAATTTAATTTGTCACAAAGAGAGTAATGAAGTTACTCAAATACGAAAGACTCCACACTGACAAAAACAAAGAGGAAAGTGAAAGCTCATCAAGTCACACACCAAAATCTCCTACAAATCTCCCACCAGTGAGGAGGTGCTCGGGCTCAGGCAGCTCAGGTTCACTGTGTCACTTCTGCAATATTTAAAGGCTACCACATAGCATCAGCTTGGAAAGAAATTGCAAATCTGACCTAATTCCTGCTGGGTTTGAGATGTAGAGTGCTCCTCTACATCCCTGGGTAAACCCAAAACAGCAGTGCCATGCTGTAATACCAGGAACTATTTCTGGGAGAAATTATGCAGGTTTTGAAGCACCAGGTAGGACCAGTATGGCCCAACCCTGGAGGAGATTATTTAAACATGCACACACACAAAATTATCCTACAGACAACAAACTCAACCTTCCAGAAGTAAGCTGTTCTCTAGAAGCTGTGAGTGCTAAAGAAAACTGCGTACACATAAGCCTTAACATCACCTGCATGAAGATGATAACCCCTCTCATAATGGCTAAAGAGAGAAGACTGAAGCAGAAGAATATAAATCCAAAAGAATATAAAGCTCTACAAAGCATCCCAAAGTGCTACACTTCACATCAGGAAAATGCTTACTTAGAGGGAAAGCCTCGTGTGCTGCAAAATGCTGCTGTAATGGACAGGGGTGGAGCTGAAAGGGATAATGCTGCAAATTCTGGCAGCCTTACTCTTTGCATAGATTCAATGTATTAGCAGAAATATTTGGGTTTAGTTTCCTGCCGTCAGAATCAATACTAAAATCTAGAGGCAAATGAAAAACATGTTTATGCCAATGTCAGAAAAAAAGTTCTACCTTTATGTCTCCAGAGGATTTTTTAATTGATTTTTTTTTAATTAAGCCATGCTACTTTAGAGCGACAAAAGGCATCCTGAATCACTTCTTTAAAAAGTCAAACTTTCTGGTGTATCACTAAGATTGTTACAAATTGCTTAAAAAATGCTGCACATCAAAGTTATCTACTCAATTATAAAAGCTTTTGTCATAAGAATTAAAAGTTTCAGTTGCAGGTTATTTTGACAGAAGAATTAAAATGAAAATATGAGTACCATAAGAAAAACAAACCCAAGAACTTGTCAGTTCTTTGTTATTCAGCACTCAGGTTGACATTATTTTTGAGATAAAGTTCCACTGCAGATTTATAAAAACTGCACATTTATCTTTTGTCCATATATTTATGGCATTTGGTGGCAATGCAGATTATAATCTAAGTCTGGATTTCTTCTTGCATTTCACCAGTAAGTCCCTTCTCCTGAATAGTGGAAAAATTATCTCTAAAATCTGAATTTGCTATGACTAAGTGAAGCTTGGACCCATTTCTTGGTGATGAGTGAATGAAAGGCACAAATGCAGTCAGCTGGATTCAGGTTGGCACACAGTTATTCATTGGCTGATCTTATCTAATTAATCCTCTTAGAATGAGATTTTGGATGTAAAAACAACACAAAGTTTTTGAAGTGGAGTTTTACTTGCTAACAGTGACAGGGTTTGGGTTTTGTTGGTTTTTCTTTCTCTCTATATTGTCATTGTTTTATATTCTGTGTTTACTTGTACCAATCAAATAATACAGTTCTGTTCCTTTCTTTATTGTTACTTCAGATGTTGCAGAGTGAAAAAACACACAGCCCTGACTTTTCTAAGCTTAGAGGTTGTCCCTTATCTGTGTGAATAAAACAAAGGGTCAAGGATACAGACAGAACAGAATCATAGAACAGTCTGGGTAGGAAGGGACCCTTGGAAGTCTAGTCCAGTGCCCCCACAATCAGCCCACAAAGTGCATTTTTGTTAAGCACCCTGAAGGAGAGCTTGAACTGTGAGCAATTAAATTCTGCTTACATTCTCCAAAAAGCAGAAGAAATACTATAGATTATTTGTTACAGGACAAGATATCTCACAGGATAATAAAACAAAAAACAACCAAAAAAACCCATTAATCCTTTTAGAAAACACTCAAATTCAGGACAGATTTTTGTTCAAATGGGATGAAAACACTTACTTGGCCTTTGTTACCTTGGCATTTTCTGAAAAACTCGAATCAAATAAAAACTTCGAAATGAATTAACAGGCAAAGTTACATGAAGCGCTGAGCACGACAAGAAAAGCCAGCAACTGCATTATACAATGTTACAATTAATCATTAACACAGAGCAACATTTAATATCTTTCCTTTGAAGTGCAGTGGTATGGGAAAATCCCAGTGATGGGAAGCCTCCGGTAATTGCAGCGAGCAGGTGGTTTAGCCCGAGGAGCTGGAATCAGGAAGACCTTTGTATTTTCATTATTATTTCTTTGTAAGAGATCAGAAGACAATGTCTTCAGTTAACACGATGGAACTTCAAAGTACAGGTATGGCTGTGCTGAGGAGGTAAAAAACTGTGCAGAGAAGCTCAAGGACTGCCAGCAGATCCAGCAGAGGCTGGAGCCACTGGCCAGGAGGATGCTCTTACAGGAAAGCTCTCAGGAGGCATCCAAAGACAGTTAAGCCCCAAAAGGTGATTAAACCAATGATTTTCTCTGTATATGAATAATGCTACTTCTCTGTACATGCCTGGAAATTGCCCAGAAGTTTTAGAACATCCACAGTGTTTTCTAAAACATGATGACGTGTGTGACTAATATTTCTTAAATATAGTTTAGAATTTGGGAACTGGGTGAGAGAGATATATCCTTAAGAAATGAGTTACAGAAGACCACATGACACAGAGATTCCTTTAAACTGTCATTGAAAAAGTTACATTCCTCCAGAAGTGCAAGTTACTGCACAAATGACAAAAGAACTTCCAGCTAATGAGGGAAATATGACTGAATTTCCAAGGAGGCTTTACAATGGCTTACAGGAGATCTTTCATTAATATTTACCTCTGTGACTCAACTCTGACAACCATTATTTCCTCAGTTTCTAGGTAAAAAGGAGATCCTTTCAAATGGTATCCTGCTGTATTTGGCAGCATTATGACACTCAGGGACATGGTTTAATGTGGACTTTGTTCTGTTGGGACTTGACAGTTTTAGAGGCCTTTGCCAGCCTAAATGATTCTATGCTCAGGGGAAAAAAAAAAATCCCACGCAGATTGTGCGTAATTCCATATATAATTTTCACATATAAGGAGTTTTTGACTCTCACCAAGAGGAAATTTTCAGGAATTTGATGGTTATGGGTACTCCAGCCAACTTCTCTCTGGCAGCAGAAGGGAAGTCCATTCCCAGCAACAAGCAGCCAGTGCACACATCGAAGAGGCATCATGGGGAGGATAAGGAATGTGTTCAAATATTTCATTAAATTAACTTCTCTCTGCTTGCAGGCATTTCCTTCAGCTGTACAGTTGCTAAAATTTAGAAACTAATACCAGTGCTTATGAAATTTTAATTTGACTTATGTGGTGAAAGACAAAGTATAATTTATCACACAACAGATTCACTTTCACACTGTGCTGTGGTCTTTTCCCTTTATCCAGGCACCCTTCAGTTAGGGAGCAGTGCAATTCAGTCACCTGCTGTAGCAATACCTGGTGAAAGACAATTGCCAGAAGTGATGCTGGTGGGATTTTGGTCAAAAATTCAATTAGAGGTTGAGCAGGTGCTTTTTTAAATGCCTGTCTTCTGGGGTGCAGAAGCAGCACAGTTTTCATGTGCATAACAGCAAAAAACTCCAAAGGGATGAAGCAAAAATGCCACACACAACCCACACCAAAGGGTAAAGAGCTGGATTTCAAGCAGCTATTTGCTATCTGGATAAAATTTGTCCTTTAAATGTTTTTTCAAATTGAAAGAGCAGACCACTGGGTCTTGCCGGTGATGCTCACCAAACCAAAAAAGCACAGTACTTTCTCTGGGCAGAGGGAGACTCATTTTATTCTGACTGCTGTTGATAACAACCAGAAAAATGCCTGTCAACCCACCAAAAAATTAAGCTCCAGCTGGACAATACTATACAGTTCTTGCAGCTCAGTAAACTGCAAGCGCTGCAGCCTTCACACGAGTCTGCAGCAGGACTGAAATGCAGTTGTATGTGATTCCCAGTGTGAAATTCAAGAGAAATACCAGGACACTTGCAGGGATAAAAGGTGATAGGAAATCTTTAAAAATAAATCCAGATTTCATCCAAAGACCAACATGGCTCAAATCCATGCAAAACAATGTCAATCATTAATTTTACAGTACAAAAAGCACAATGCAAATGACAGAGGAGAACAAAAACCTGAACCACTTCTATGGTGCATGTTGGGCAGAGAGCACTTGCAACACTTCAGGGTACCTCTGCAAGTGGATTAGGAATTACTGTTTCATGAAGTTCCCCACTACTTCCTCTATCAACCTCTTTTGCTTCTTTATATTGTCCCTGTACTCTCTCTAGCAGAGGTGCCCATCCATCCACACACAGCTCACACACACAGAGGCACAAAAGCCCTACAGCAGGCCAGGATGCTTTTTCCTCACGTTGTGTCTAAAGCAGCCTTTTATTCACACTGGCATTACAAAGCAATCCAGCATTTAGTTACTCTCTTCCCAGTCCTTTTGTCATTATAGCTTCAGACGTGCTGGCTGATGCTATCGGCTTTAAAGACCCCGTTCCCCAGGTTGTCTGTGTGCAGTTTATAAATCTGCTTTGGATTACATTGATTTACTAATTGACCAAAACACTGGATTATACACTCTGTTGGACGCTTTACACATTAAACAAAGTAATTGATAAAGACAGCATGCTCTTTGGGCTGATTTTTCTAGGATTTGATCTTTTCTAGGAACGTACATTTCAAGTCAGTCCTTAATAGCAGAAAGAAATAACATAAGAGAAAAGAAACAGGGAAAAGCAGTCTCTGGAAGCTGATTTGCTACTGGAGGAAGGCTGGCAGAGGCAGCAGCAGGAGCAGGGGCTTGACTGGCAGCAGAGACCTGATCAATGCTCGCTATCATGCAATAAATGGAAATTCATTAGGTAACACCCTCAGCTGCCCAACAGAGGCACCTGCAGTGTTCCCCAGGAAACTGAGGAGCAAGCACCTATCCATCAAATCCCTGGAAAGAGTAGTTTATCTTCCATCCCTTTGAATATACATCTGCTATTAATCAATAGCTGTTAGAATTCGCGTCCCCTCTCCTCCCATTTTTACACGAGCTGGCAACTTTCCTGTGACTGAAATAACCCAATTAATCTTCCACATAGAGAGGCAATTTTTTGTTTTGACAGGCAGATGTTTGACAATTGATCTGAACAAAGTGAGGAAAAGGAGAAGGAGCAAGTACAAAATAAAGAAGCATATGTGATGTCATGATCCAGTGCTGTAAATAGTTCATTGCTCCACCTGCTGTTGGGCTCCTTTTCCTCTGCAAACAGCACATTCTCCATGGCTAATGGCAAATGAAAAACACTGTACCTACAGAGAGCCTCACCACACGAATCCATTTCATTAAAAACGACTAAATGGACTAAAAATGCACAAATCTAAAGGCAAGTCAGAAGGAGAGAGAACACTGATTTATGTCTTAAGCCTCTTTTCATTGGGATGTAGAAATATAAAAGACAAATGAGCAAGGATTGACACATGGACTTAGATGCATCTTTGAAGGAGATCTCTATTGACCAGAGAACAATAAAAAAATAATGCTACAAAAGAACATATTCCACAGTGCAACTATTTCTTACCTGTATTTAAACAGTGATTGCTATTCCTACCAGAAGACCACATTCAGTTAATTCTCTAACATTTTGTAAAGGAAAACTGAAACCAGTCTGACTTTGCTTTTCCTCTAACCCCTTTAAATCGTGTTTTGCAGCCCCTGTGCTCACCTGACACACAACTGTGTCCCCAGGTGGGCCCTGCTGGGATCAGCACACTCAGACAATGCCTGATGTGAGCTTTCAGCTGCATGGGGGTTTGAGCAACCTGCTCTAGTGGAAGATGTCCCTGCCCATGGCTGGGGGTTGCAATAAGATGATCTTTAAGCTCCTTTCCAACCCAAACGATTCTGTGATTGTGTGACCCAGTCCCAAGGACCACAAGAGAAACAGGGAAGGGATCTGAGTCCCCAGGCAGGGGCTCCTCTCATCTGGTACCCACAGTGCCACCCAGCTCAGGATGCTCCCTCCAATCCATCAGCCAATTATCCTCCTGAAGCACTCTCAGAGATCAAACACATTCAATTCCTGTGGCCAGAGGTGTGGGTTTAAGTGAGCAAGAGCATTAATTTCAGTAGTCAAATTACATGTTCCACTGTGGCTAATGAAATCTGCATTTCATTAACTTTTCTCTAGGCCACCCATAAGTGAATGTTTAAATGGAAAAGAGCTGCGACTCAGGTTGGGGCACAAAGGTATTAATATAAATAGGTAATGTATTGTGAGATGCAAAACTGCTTATGAATGTAATGGCTCTGCCACTGACAGCTGTTAAACAGCAGAAGGTCAAAAGGGCTTCTCTGAATTTTTAGCAGTAAAGGAAGATCCTGAATTTAGTAAAGCATTTTAAATAATAACACATCCTTTTATGCTATGATTGTTCTCCTTTAAATTATCCACAGGAATTTTTCTTTAAGAAAGCTATTTGCTTTGTACAACCTTGTTGTTTATTAAGTGTGTGAGCTGGATATCCTAAGAGCAATACTCTCTGCCCATCAAATCCGTTGGACTTCTACTATCAACCAAAACCTCTCTGAGCTTCACACATATCCCACAATATCAGCAATATACTGACATTAACACAAGCAGCACCACAGTTGCATCTTAAATCTGTCATCCCTGACTCCCCAAAGGCCTTGCAGGCCTGCCCTGCTCTACATTTAGCTCCATGCTTTCAGCTTTCCAGCCAGTGATTCAGAGGTATGAGAACAGCTTTAAAATCCCAGGACTGTAAGCAAATAAAAGCCCCATAAGACAGCAGGTTCATGACCCTTACATCTACAGTATCTCAGCTTTTGGCCTTTTAGTCATGGGTTTGATTCTAATCTCAGCCCCACACTCCACATATTTGCATCACAAATCTTCAACACGTGCCCACAATAACAATCACTCTACAAGAGCTTATTCTCAAACACTCTAGCATTCAAAGCACATGTCCACCTGAATCCAGCTTCAGATTCCAATTCACAAGGTGTGGTAAATGAGAGCCACCCCTGGTTTGCAAACACTTCACATCTTCTGGACAATGATTTCAGTTATCTCATTTATTATTACCACAAGTTATTTTGCTGGTTTAAAATATATCTTAGCAGTATATCTCCGACTGAGAAAACCAGCCTGTAAATAATTCATCACTGCCAAAATATTCCCATGAACTGATTATTCCAAGGAATGCATTGTACTTATTAATATCACTCCAGAAACAGAATTGCTTTTAATGCCTCCAAAACCCCTTATGAAGAGAGGAGTTTATGCACTTAAATCTAAAACTAACTAGCAGCCAATTTAGACATCAAGAGCATCCCTTTCTCAGTACATTATATTCAAGCACAAATTCAACTTTCCCCATGCTTCAACCTTTCAAAAATACTATGGCTCCATCTAAAACGTTTTGTTAGAAAATATCACTTTTATAGCTAAATGTGAAATGACACAGTTACTGTTAAATCCTCTGAAATCCTGCCCACTGCCCATATTAGAAAGAAGTTCTTCCTCCAGTATTATGTTCTTATTTATAAGAACCACACAAAATACCACACTGCTTTTCTATACATCAGAAAGAAAACTTCACTTTCTCATTGTAAGAAAGTTGCCTCACATTAGAGGTGTATTTCAGTGACATATCCAGTATTCAGCCAGCTGAATGCCCTGGACAAATGTATTAAGATCCACTGTACACTTATCACTGCATCAAAACCCTTGCAACTATAATTACTGTTATAAATTTCAGAAACAGAAATAATAAGCTGAGCAGGTTTTTGTCCCAGAATTTGTTCCATTTGACAGCAACACAAAATTGCCCGTTGAATTTATTTTTATCGTTTGTCAAAACCAGCCATGATTCTCTTTCTGATTAAAATCCACAATTAGTCTGAATTCTCTTAGAATTCATATTTTTTCCGTTTGTCACTATGATTATCATGTCTGTGGTTACGAGGAATTTTTTATTTCCCTTTTCCTTTACTTTCTACAAGTAAAAAAATCTGCCTGATCCAAAGAATGTCGAAGACTGGAGGAGTTGAGACCTTCTACAGGAGGAAACCAAAGGAGGTAGAGACCCAACACCTTGCTGCAGTTTTAGGAACTGCACACATGAGGAGGGATACACACCTCTGTCACACTTTCTCCTCACTAGGGCAGCCCCTTGTCATCAGGCATGGAAAAAATTCCCTGTTCCATCCATCCCACACCCACATATTTTATATTTATCACCGCAGTATAAGATCCTTCTGTCACACTTTCAGTGGTGGTGGGTTTGCTCCACCTGTTTTATTTCCTTGATCCAATAAAGTAGATGAAAACCAGAGTATTAGTTTCAGTTACCATGTCTAAACTCCAATGTTTGGTCAACCCCTTCACTTCTCCCACTGACAGACTGCAAACAGAATTTAGGGCTGAAAAGAAAAAAAAAAAAAAAAGGAAATTCTTATTTTAATCCAATTCTTCTGAATAAAATTTGCTGTCCATAGAGAGGATTTTTTTTAAATATGTAAAATCATCCATTCTGTTTAATGGGTCAAAAGTGTGGTTTATGGATAGGCCCCAAATTTGTTTCAGATTGACAGCTATTAATAGTCTGGATATTCCTGGCAGAGGCCAAGAACAAGAACACTTTATCAATAAATCTTTGAGATTTCTTCTAAGAAATAATCACCATTCATCCAAAAGGTGGCAGAACTTATGCAGGTGTCAGTGTTTGCCATGAACTGACACCATTTATCCTCTCAAGAGACCTTGCTGGAGTTGTGGAATAACTAAAGGCTCATGGTAATTAAGAGATCTCTAGAAAGAAACTGAGAAATTCTGAACAGCAAAACAACTGGGGGAAGCAGGGACTGCAAAGAAAGAAAACCATCACTGATGAGGGAGGCCTAGAGAGCAGAAATCAATGTTCTCACTGGGAGAAGAGGGATGTCATGAAAGTAAATTCTCCAGATAAATGTGTTTTAAAAGATAGAGCAAACAATAATATATTTATAAAGATGCATATTTTATGACTGCGTTTATCTCCCCACTCTGATAATGCTGTTTGGAAGTGTGTGCTACAGAGCACAGAGACACAGGATGTGCAATTTTGAAGTGCACATAATTAGCATTTACCACCTAAAAAACCTAAAACATGACAGGTACAGGACACTGGGTTTTGTTCCTTTATCTGCCTGTATTTTTAATAGTGTCCAAAGCCCTGCCCTCCAAGGGAAATCTTTCAGCATCTCCTGTTCTCACTTTTGGGAAAGTGAGGATGAAAAATGATGAGGCTGCATGAAGCCCCACACTAATAACTTACTCCTTCTCATACAGTCTCCAATCTCACTGTAAAATGCAATTCTGACTGCGAGTAGCTTGAAGAGACACAGAAAGTCAGTTAGGTGAAGTGGAAAAGGCCTGGGAAAGGATGCAAGCAATGTCAGACCGATGTAATTGTCGCTTTTATAAAATCTTTAAGAATCCCCTGGTCCAATTCCGAGCACAGGTGGTTGGATTTGAAAGTGTCTCCAAAATGAGATTCTGGTAATCACTGAGCTAGAAGGAATGAAATGGAGGAGATTTCTGAGCTGGGACAAATAGATTTCATTCATCTGGACAGTCTATAGTCAAAGACCAAATAATTCTATATAAAATGCTACCTGCCTAATTCTAAAATATATTTCTTTCTGTCTATGGAGTTCCACTGTGCAGAATATTTTAGACACTGTGTGCAGACTAGAAAACCCAAACTCCATGTAGTGCTGTCTATGCCTCATTTTCCAATTTAAAGTTCATTTTTATTTATTCCAACCTCCTCAACAAGTAATGTCTTGCAGATTAGGCAGACTCAACAAGTAATGTCTTACAGCAAAAAGTCTTATTTTGAAGGTTAATTTACGCAATTAAACACAAAACCTAATAGTCAAAATTTGCACGTGCTGAAAAAATCACTCATTAAAATTATTCAAGTAAGAGCAATTGCAGGAGTTTCCACGTGAGGGGGAAAAACCCAAAAACAAACAACAAAAACCCAAAAAACCACCAACCAACCAAAGAAAATTAGGAGCTGCATTTGTGTTTCCAACTGGGAATCAAAACTGTAACAAGCTAAATAAAATCCTTCAACTGGTTACTCATGGCTAATTGGTAAATACCATTATGGACTTAAAATGAAGTAACACTGTACTTTTTTTTTTTTAACTGTGAATCTGACCCACTGCTGTCTGATCTACCAAGTAAAGATATTTTGTGTTCCAGCTGGGCTAAATCTAACCCAAAAGAGGTGCAGCTCTACAGGTATGTACTGGCCCTAGTTTCACATGAAGAAGTTACTTCACATGACAAACCACAGGCTGTGTTTGGTGCTGGAGCTACAGCTCACTCAGAGCTTCTGGTAGTGGGAGGAAAGTACCAAACAACTGGAAATCAAGGGTAAGGATATTTAAAAAAAAATAAATAAATAAAAATAAAAATATTTTTTCAGCTCAGAAATGGATGCTGAGAAACATGGGCACATAAAATCACTGGTATCTAGACACACCTGTCCTGTTTGACACTCTCCTGGGAAAATAATCCCTGCTATGAATGGCAATGTGGACAATCACTTTATTGTTAAAAAGATTTGGAGCCATTAAGGTGTTTGCTATTCTTACTGCTCTCATTTTTAGTCTTTAGCCTGTAGTATGCCAGAAATTCAGTAAGCTTCCCCTCCCAAATAAAATCTTATCTACCTCTCTGTAGATGCAGGCCACATTTTGACAGGAGTCCTGAGCCATCACCCTTTAAAGTAATCACATAACAGCATCAGGCTTTCACTCTGTAAAATTTATGTTTCAGACCTTTTCAAAACATGCCCTACTGGTCACCAGCAGCTGGCAGAGGTAGCTGGTTAGATCCAGAGAGCAGCTGCCAGGGTGTGAGGTTAAGCAAAGGGAGCTGCACACACACTCAGCTGCTGTGCGAGTACGGGATGTGTAGGGTGGGACTGCTCAGCCTTCAAAGAGACCAACTCTATTTCTTTTTTAGGAGTGCACTCGATCAAGAACCACCTCAGGACAAGCTGCAAAGGAGCACTGGCCTGCCTCCTGATGCAGGCTCAGGGCAGCAGGTGTGACAGGACCACTCAGCTGCTCTTCCTCCAGAACTCTCCCTGGAGCCACGTCAGCGCACTGACGGCAGCTGCCAAACGCGCCACTCCATCGCTGCAGACGAAACAAAACCACCTTTCATCCTCACACACGAGCCAGGCTCACCCTGCTCACAGGCCCTTGCAAGGCCCACCACCCACCTCTGCTTCCCAGGCAGGGGACAGCTTTCTCTAGAGTAGGAGCACTACAGGGAGCTCAGGATCATCCTCATCATCATCATGCCTTGGCTTCCCTGGCTAGTCTGAAGAGGTTAAACTCAGCAGCTGAGGGCTGTTCTAACCTACCTATTGACAATTTACAGATGTTTTGCTCACCTAATTTGTTCCACTATTCACAAAAGCATGCAGTTACCTTAGCAACTACTACATTATATTTTATCTCCAAGCTGCAGAGCTTTCTCTTTCCTAAAAACAAACTCCACAAGTCTACTCATACTGCATGTAACCTTTGATATTAATCTTAGCCATTTCAGGAAACAAAAACAGGCATAAGTGTAATGAAAATAACAGTCTCACTTCTAAAATCGATTAAAGTTTTCCATTTATAAACAGATTTTCTTCGTAGATTTGTTTTATTTTACTCTTTTGTGTATTTGCTATTTTCCTATGGGTTACAATTTGCATAAAGGATATTACGAGGACAAGGAGGAAGACCTGTTTTGATATAAGGAGTGAGCTGGAATCCTGGGAGAAGAGATATTAAGGAATCAAGGGCATATCTTGAAAATTGCTGCAGGAAGAAACAAATGCTTTTAGGCCACTGACTTCTAAGTGCCTTTACTGAATGGACATCTAGAATGAAAACACATCTATTTTTATATGACCAACCAACAGAATGCTGAAGGTTTTTCTAAAGTGAAAGACATGAACACATCTAAAAAAAATAATAATTATACTTGGAAAATATTTGCAGTTGGTTATGCACCAGCATTGCTCCTGGGCATCACAGCTTCCTGCATCACGTGAATTTGCATTCCAGTGAAGCAAATTTGTTTTGAGAAGCATGTTCTCATCATGTCATATGAAATGATGTGGAGACATGTACACAAACACTGAGCAACCTGGGACCTTCACACTGCCTGCTGCCAGATGAACCAGCCTCGGATCTAGATGTGACTTCCACTTCTTGAAACATTCCTGTGTTGCTGCCCAACACTGCATTGCACAGGCAGGAGGGGAGGAAAATGAAGAGTTTTTCTCCAAAAGAAATATATATTTTGGGGGCATAATTTTGTTTTATTTAAATCAACCGAAAATCACAGATTGCATTTTCTCACAGCTGTAAAAAATTATTAAGGTTTATCTTCAGGGATAACTAAAGTTAGTAAACTTGTTGAGTGTTCTGATTTCAGCGACTTACTGATTCAAATCCATAGATCAGTGCTTAGACTGAATTTCTAATATATTATTTTAACTACCTTTGAAGTCAGGAATAATCTTAAATACTGTCCTGAGTTAATACTTTAATAAAATAACTTCTGCAAAGGTCTTGTACAGCAGTGTGTGATAACCTTTTATAGCTGTGACAAGATGTTTGATTTCCAGCTCCCTGCTCTACAGTGCCCATTTGTGCATATTTGAATACACCAGAGAATGGAGCTTCTGCTTTCTGCAAAAGTTGGATACCTTTCAAAGGTTAATTTTTCCATTAAAGATAGATAAAATAAAAAGCAGTTGGAAAAAGAATTTTTCTGGTCTTTCTTTTTCACAGGAAGTTATTTTTTAATCAAAAAGGCACAGCATCTTTACAAAGTGATAAATCTTTGCGGGAAGCCATCAGTACCAAGTTCAATCCAAACTGACAATTTTAATTGCAGTTAATTAAAGTGTTGGTAGGGAAGTAATCTAGCATCCAATCAGTTATTAGTAAGTAATCTTCCTGCAAATCTCACTGAGGATGGGTCTGAACACTTAAGCTCTAAGTGGTTTTCCAGTTTACTGACCCTACAAGTTTTCTCCTGCCAGTACAGCAAATTCAGGCCATCTGACAGTTTTGCTTTTCTTTATTACCCTCAAAAATCCCTGGATGGGTCCACTGACTCTGGGTCTGTGGCCACCAGGGAAAAACCTCTGCCATCTGTAAGTCACGGCCTCGTTCCAGCTGCCCCCTCTCTGCTCTCTCCCACGAGCACCTCTCCAGCTGGAGCTCAGCAGGACTCTGCTTTGAACCTGCTCCTTCTGCAGTGCTGGACAAAATCACTGAGGCTGACCACCACGATTACCTCCCCAGCTCAGCACGGGGGGCTTCCTGACTATTTCTGAAACCACAGCAACCCTGGAATGAGGATTTATAATGTATTTTTTTTAACAACAGATACAGCTGTGACCTTCCCATTTAACACCTGCCTTCCTATACCCACCATCCCGTTGTGCCCTGAACACCACGATTCGCTCTGATCAGAGATTTTAGAGGAAGACACTGAATTCCTGTCTGCTGGTGTCTATTAAAAATTGTGTTACACACTTTGTATCATCCCCTAATTCACCCTGTTAGCATGTGCAGTGCTCTACCCCTAGCACAGATGTAAAATGACTAACTATACAGAACATTAATACCACTTTGTCAACTTCTCCTTTACCTACATCCCTTTCAGCAAGGGAGATGCAGAATGAAATGTTACCGATAGGTAAGGCTTTATAAATTTACTCAGTTACTTTCTACATTAACATTCATTTAACTTAGTGAATAATTTCATGTAGTTAAAAGGCAGCAGGAAACCACAGTAATGCCAACACAGCACTAAAATGCCTCAGTACTTGCTACATCCTTTTTCTTACACCACTCAGCAGACAGAGCAAACCTCCCCTCCTCGACCTCTACAAAGAAGTGCTACAGCTTTGATCAGTGATATTAAAATTGCCACCACATTCCAGTTGAGTGTGGATGAGTTTCAGTGTTGTGGGAAAAGACTCACAATGTGTGTGACAACAGCTTGTCTAGGCTGCACACAGGCGCGACCAGCACATATGAAATGAGTTACAGGAATTATATGAATTAATAGACTACCGTAATTTATGCCACTCGTTCTCTTGGCATAATGCAGCACCATGCCAGCCATTAAAATTCATAAAAACAATTCATTGCTTTTTAATTTTTACATATTTATGAGCACTCATTTGAAATGAAAATTATTTTCTTATTGACACTTTCTTCCATCTTGACAAAAAAAAGAACAATTTTGAACATTAAAGCCTAATGACTTCAATATGTTTTGCAGATATTAATCATACTTGGAATGCCACGAAAATGAAGAGACATTTATCCAAATCCAAAATACAGCAATCAAGTAATTAAGACACCTAATCCAAAGCCAATAAACAATATTCCAAGCAGCAAATGCGGTGATGTAATTACAGCTGTTTTAGCACCTTTGCCTATTAAGAATATTTGAACAACAAAATAAAAACTAATGGCAACCTCAGCTGCTAACATAAACAGAAACAACTTTCATTTTAAAAGAAAGCAGATGTATTTTCTTAGGTTAAAATGCATAAAGCATTTCCTGTAATATTCACATCACCTTTATTTAGAGCAATCAACTTTCTTTACACTACCGTATCTGAGATGGTAGACATGAGACTGTTTAGTGAATTAGCACACAACTTAAAATGACTGAACTTTACAAACCACTTCATCAGAGAGAGGGAAAATCCTCCTTCTGTCTTGCGAAATAAACACAAAGTTGCAAAAGAAAAATTGGCAGAGACATGAAAGGCACAGGTGTACCCTGACACGGTAAATTATTTGTATTCATATTAACATTCATCTAAATTTATCCAGCATGATTCCTTGATAACTTTTCTGTTCTTCATTACATGGATGTGACAAGAGGAGATGGATGCTGGGATTGCAGTTTTGGAGACCACAAACTGACCCTCACCCTGTTTTCTGGGGGAGAGGGGAGAAAAACAAAAAGGGAAAGAAAAGAGGAGGCACTATTTCTATTCCAGCAACCTGGAATAGAAAAGCAGCATTTTTCTCAATACTTTGAAGAACACAATCCTTAATTTCTCATCAGCTCATCAGAACCCAGAGCTCTGCAGGTCCCTGTCATGTTTTCACAGTGGCAGTACCCTCACATTGGCTTCACTCCCAAGCAGTGCTGAGGAACCAGCCACGATGTCCTGTGATCCCCCAGCCACACACTTCTTCTTCTCTGCCCAGCAGTTTGTTCCACATACACCCAATTCTGCTCCAAGTGCATACTTAGTTGGAAATCAAGCTCAGCATTGCTTGCTACTGTAGTGCCACATGGGTTTTAAGCAGATTTCACACATATTTTAAGTCAGGGTTCTAAAACGCACTATTATATAAACCCAGATGGATGAAGTTTTCAAAACACAGCAATGATAGAACTTCGCTGAATGTTTGATAAAATATTGACATTTCCACACCCAAAATTTGTGAAGCACTTGAGAGTTTCCCTAACTATTAGAGAGCTAGAAAAAGAACCTGACAACAACAAAAGCAAACCATTTTTATTCATTTTAATGTCTTCGTATAGGAACATATATTGTCAAATTGGGTCTGGAATCTTAAAGTCTGATCGATGACTTTCATAAGTTTTCTACATAAGAAATAGTTTAATGCCAAGCAGTAAAACAAGTATTTAAAAGGATTTTTAGACCAAAAGTTAGTACTGGGATTGTCAGGAGAATATATCTCTATTTTCAGAGTGATTGTGCATATTTCCCTTTGCTTTGAGAAAAAGAGGATCATTAACATTTAAATTGAAGTAAATGAGACCAATTTCTACTCTGAAGGGCCTGCAAAGCAGGAAACATGATCCAGCATCCAGCAAACCAGCAAATCAAGTCTGTTATCAGCACCTCTTGAATAAAACTCTGTGTAATGTTGTGTACCCAGCACACAACACTTTTCTCAAGAGAGGCACAGCCCATAGTGACCTTTGAACAGCCAAGTAGGTGTTAGAATAAAAACAGCCTTGAGATGCTAGGGTTTGTAGTAACTTTACATTTACAAGGTGCATGTCAGCACTGGCTGTGTTTTAGGAGGCTTAGTGGATCCCTGCATTGTTAAAAATAACACAGAGCAGTTCACTCCTTACAGTACTTACAGAACCTGAAATAATCTTGAACCCGACACGAAGCACGACTCAAGAGGAAACACTGGGGGAGGGTGAAAAAAAGGGTTTTCATTTTCACAGACTCGCCGGGTTTCAATGCAGCCACAAACATGCACCATCCTGGGAGCCTGAGGAGTGTGGGATCCTGCAGGGACACGTGGAGCAGGCCTCCAGGGCCCTGATGCATTACTAACGTGACAGCAGATCACTGACATCCCTGTTAGGATCCAGATGTGTCACCTGAGGCTCAGATTTAGAAAAAAATCCTCTCAATCACGCACCTGTCCTTCCCACAGACAGGTGCCACTCGGCTGCAGCGCAGCGGAGCTACAGCACTTTAATATGTGGTGTCACATTAGCTCTGAGCTCGAACTGAAAGCTGAGTCCCTGTGGAATAATCTCTTCTGTGAGCACTTTCAAAAGTGCCTTGGGTAGGATTAGCTTCTGTCTCTGAACAGGGAAAGAGAACAAAAATATTTTGCCTGGGAAAGGAACTGTAAAATACTGATTTGTTTGTTATTCTTGCTCTTAGACTCTTCCCATTTGTAATTTACACTTTTATTACTATATCAAAACATGGAACATAAAAGTTGAATGCCAGCTGCAGCCAGGTTCATAATGAATAACACTTCAGAGCCCTAATGAGTGTTTAACGCTCCCCTAATGCAGGCAGTGTACAACAATCATCTCTATAAGCAGGTTATGAAGCTCCTTTGACAAAGTCCCCTCTCTCTTCCCTCCCTCCAACACAACAAATGCCAGACTGGCTCAAAAGTTAGGAAGGAAAGGACACATCACCATTCCTACCAGCCATTTAAAAAACGTATTTCAAACTTCAAATAGCGCTTGGGATCTGCTAGAAAAAAAATAGAAAAAAAAAATTGAAGCGTAAGACTGCAATATGCTTTCATATTTTTTACACCCTGATATTGCCAAGAGCAAGATTAAACTGTAAGAAATAATGACAAGCTAAGGCTTTGTCATTTGTGTGATATGTGCAACAATGGAAATAGCAAAGGAGTCATTTTTCATCCTATTGAGGATGACTTAGTTAAGAGGGTAAAACCACATGAGTGAAAACACTCAAATTTCTTTCTTCATTCCTGGTGTGGCAGCCAAAGAGACCTGCAGAGGCCTGGATGGAGATGGAGGAAGTGTTCAAAGCCACGCTGGACAGGGCTTGGAGCAGCCTGGTCTGGGGGAAGGTGTCCCTGCCCATGGCAGGGGTGGAATGGGATGAGCTCTAAGGTCCCTTCCAACCCAAACCTGCCCATGGTTCTATGATCATTTGAATGCTACAATCTCTTCTCCCCCAAGTATTCAATTCTGGAAAATAAACCAGCCAAATAAGGATTAGCAGCTCTTAATATTCTTTTCCTTGTAGTATTGAACTTGGAAACTTCAGACTATTCCAAATATTTATAGTTCACCATGTTTCACAGCTGTAAGAGCCCAACTGGACAGCAAATGTCATGCAATCACACAGAGACCTTAGTTATCATCAATTTTTCTTCTTTCTCTTTTCTCCACATTCATTAAGCCTCTCATTCTTTATCGGAAATGCATAGAGCAAATGGGAATCCTTACTCCAGAAAAAAAATTTTTTGTTGTTTCTTTCAGAATTATAATTGTCTTTTCCAAGATTAATGACCAATTATTGTTTAAATTTGGGTTTAATTACTGTATTGGATGAAGACTGAATCATCGCTCTAACTTCTGTGCAGTCTCTGGTCTTCTACCAAAAAGCTTAAATAATTTAACACATCTTATTTTTTTAATGCATGAACCCTTATTAATCATAGAATCATGGAATTGTAGAATGGTTTGGGTTGGAAGGGATGTTAAAGACCATCTAGTTCCACCGCCCTGCCATGGGCAGGGACACCTTCCACTGGACCAGGTCTTTGGCAGTACAAGCACAGGAAGGAAGTTAAGAATACAGCATTTCACTTTTGTCTAATATTTAATACCCACAAACTGTACTATTTCTGTAAGCAGGAAGTCCTTACCAAAGAAAGTGTCCAACTCCCAGCTGGGTTTTTTCAGAACTAGCTGCAAATGTCATTTTTGCAGTTAACCACGCAGAGCATTCCAGCTCAACTCAGAACCCTCTGCTAACGCAGTGAATGGAAACCAACAGCAGTACAAAACCAGGCATTTCTGTAAACACTTACTACCAAAATAAACATATTTCTGCTGCTTACTGGTGGACAGCAGGATGAGAGCAGCACTCTAAGCCAGGCAGAAAACAGGGGGTTCCTAGATAACCACAGTGCCCCATTACAGATCTGGGTCTTCTGCTTGAAGGTTTTGACATGCCAGTCATTGTGTTTCTGACCAGGGATGAAATCCCCAATGGACTGAGCCCATCATTTCCAGGTGTTTCCATACCCTGTCAGCACTCACACTGCTACACTGATGCTCCTGACAGATTCCTGGTGATCTATTAGCAGTTTACTCTCGCTGATTAAATGCAATTGCCAGACAGCAATGCAAATTAGTAAGCAGGAAGGATCATTAGAAATTTGATTCATTATGGGAAAGAAGACAATAATTTCAAATAGGACTAATAAAGTAGTTAAAAACACATTTTCACTATGTCCTAATTTCAGTTCATTATAAAAAGACAAACTGTCTAGAAATATTAAGTTTTGATTGGAGAAAGGGAAACTTTAATAACGGGTAAAGGCAACATCTGCAGGATGTTGAGCTTTTTTTTAAAAAGACTGACCCTATTAAGAAAAAAGTGCATTCATATTCATATGGAAGTTAAAATCTGCCTTTAATGATTTAAGACTAAAAGCTAATGGGCACAAAGCTGGGTATATAAAATACAGTAATTATACAGTTATAATTATACACAAAATGACTAATATGATAATGTTTGTGTTTAATAACATGATATGGATACACTGTCACAATGACCTTAGTAAATCAACCGTAGGCTATTCTAAATTATTTCTCTTTGGTTCCTTCTCCCTCACCACCCAACACTCTGCAGAGCCCCAGCATCACTGACTGCAGCTGAAAACATCAGTTACTCTTGCATGAAATTGAACTTTATGAAGAATAGGAAGTTACTGATGATCTCCAAATTCAGACGCATAATAGAAATGCTTATCTTTATACTTGGCATAATTTAAACATTTATACACTAGTAATTTAAAATGGCTGCAATGCCTCATGGTTACGGGGTTTACAAACGCTAACTGAACAACCCAGGAACATTTAAAATTCTGCTTTTTCAAATGGGCTATCTCAGCATTCTGCTCCTATTCTGCTCCATGGAATATAGGATTTTAATTTTCTCCTATTACAGTAAGCAATCATGCCTCTATCAGTTTTCCATCTTCACAACAGATGTGCATATTCAAAGACCTAAACGTTCACTTCCCAAACAAACACCAAAGTCAAACCAAGACAAAACAGAAAATATGGCCAATTATAACTTTTAGCCCATATATGTCGTAAAAAAACAGAAAACAAGAAAAAATGGTTGCTATAAACAGCCTGTCAAACAGAAGCATTCCTATAAGATAAACATGAACTTCTTTTAATATATACAATCAACTGGAACTTGCCTTTTTCAAGTGAATGTTTCAGTCCTAAATTTTATATTTAATAATGTATTTCAAGATTGAAACAATTTTTTATTTATTCTTTTTTTTTGTTGATACGCTGGAACGCCAGACATGGGTCAGTGGGTGGACTGGATACTCCCTCTTCCAATTCTGAATGAGAAATACCAACAAGATAAAGTGAATTAAATTAAATGCAGACAATTTTACTGCAGTCTTTAGGAGGAAGAATTCAGATAGACTGTAATTGTCAGGACAAACTTGTTAAATAGATTTAGCAAAAATTTAGCAAAAACAAACACGTATGTTTGTGCTCATAATGCCTGTAATCTGTTGAAGTATATTACTGTAAGTCAGGAAAAGTTTTAAAGCTTGGGTTCAGTTCAAACCCTCATTCTCAAAGATTTGTGTTTGCTTATCAGCTAAGAATTTAATCATAAAGGAAATCATAAAGAATCATAAAGGAAAACAAGATGACCATCACAAAATTTCAGTGGGCTATTTCACATCTGGTCAGAAATAATTTAAAGACACCAGCTGGGTTTCATCGCCTCCACTTAGGACCTGTCTGCACTCCGAGGCAGTGAGGATGAAATGCCTGAACACAGCCGGAGTCCCACAGCCAAAAAAAAAGAAAACAAAAAAAGAAAAGAAAACAACACAAACTCCACTTTTTAAAAGCCTGAGTTTTGAAGACAGAGATTTGATTTGGACTGAACTCAATTACTCGGACTTTACCAGAGTTGTGCTGCAAACTGAGGCTGCTGCATTTTTAAAACCCTGACAAATATCTATATACATGAGCTTGCTTCATCAGCAATTTTGTTTCTTTTCCTGGGATGCTGAACTCTGCTGAAAGAAGCCTCATTCCAAGACTTCAGCATATAGAAAACCCCGATTCACTTGCTCCCAAGGCAGTTTATTTACTAAAGACTGGTACAAAATTAAACAATAAATTACATCTGAGTACAAGTTCATGATTTGGTTTAAAAAAACATCTGTTTCTGAGACAACAGAAAACCCTTTTTTTTTTTTTAATAAACATCTCTTTCGAAATATGAAAGTGATTTTTCTTTTCTGCATCTTTTAGCTTTTCTGTAATTGCAATAAAAGATGCAATCCAATTCAAATGACTGCAGCTTTTCTGTAATTGCAATAAAAGATGCAATCCAATTCAAATGACTGCAGCTTTTCTGTAATTGCAATAAAAGATGCAATCCAGTTCAAATGACACCAAACTCGGGGAAGAAAAAAAAAAGAACAATCCAAGTTTCTTGAACCCAGCAGCTGACAAACAGACAAAAGCCAGGACCTTATCCTCATTCATTTGGAGCACAGCAGGAATCATCCACGCTGCAGAACTGGGACACAGGCCTTAAATCCAGCAAAATGTTTCCTTTTGGTCTGCATTAAAGACAAAGCAATAGACAGAAATAAACCTATAATTTTACATAAATAAAAGAAACCAGGGAACACAATACCCTGAGGCTACATATATCTAGACACTACGACTCCTTTTGGTCTCGGAATCAGTTTGATTTTTCTCTTGCTTTTGGGTAGATCTAAAGGAAAAAAACCACCTCTTCCACCTTTGCAGACTCTGTTCAAGAAAGGTTTGGTGACCAAGGTGGATGCCTGGAGAAATAATATGATTATTACCTGTGGATGTACCACAAACTTCCTAGGTTAGGAGTACAACCATGTATTGGAAAGGCAAAACACATAAACCCTATTTTAAAGGTGAATTCAGCAGACTTAAGTGTATAAACAATTGTGAACTTCAGCCACTGCTCTTGTATGTGTAACCACAGAACGAGTGCACCAAGGTGTTGTACAACCCTCCCTTGCTGCTCTGCTCATTTGTCTGTGTCCTGATCTCTGGGAGGGGCCCAGGGTGGGCAGAGAGTGTGTTCTGAGTGCCCAGGATTTCTGGAAAATGGCTGTAGGCACAGCCAGGTCACTGTCCTGCCTGTGCATGCACTCGTTCCCACCACCACCAGGCCTCCGGGTGCGCTGGATTGCAGGTCACAGGTCAGTGAACTCCTGAGCTTGCACCACCCTGCAACGCCGGGACAGGACTCCCAGATGTGTCACCTGTACTCTCTATCTTCAGCTGAAGACAGCAGTGGTGAGTGACAGACTGGTCTATGGACCCCTGAGATGTCCCTCAAGGATGTGAAGAGCCACCTGCAGCAGAGCCAGATGTCAGCACCTGCTGTTTGCTGACCCCAAGACATCCATGCCAACCCTGGAGGATACAGCTTACCTTAAAAATACAAAATGCAATGATAAACATTGAAGAATGAACAATAATATACTGCATTTCCAAGCCAAATTTCAGCTTTCACACTTAAGAAAGAATGTATTTGGGATATTTGATTATAGTAAATTTAAGGGGCTAGATTTTTTTCCCCAATATGTTTGAAATTTTACAATACTTAGCATTTCTATGAGTCAAACAAATACCAAATCATTATGCTGGATAAATTTCCACCCTCATTTAAAAAAGAAAATAAAGAAAAAAAGAAAAACAGACAAACCAACCTACAAAACCCTCCCAAAATAATCCCTGCAAATACTTGAGAATTCATGTACAAAGCAAACAGGTATTTGCATTACAAAAGGAGTTGGAAGTGCCATAAAGCAGAATAAGAAACAACACTGAAGTGATATACAGGGAACCTTTCACTTCTGGATCACCTCTGGACTGTGCCTAGAGCTACTTAGACTGACACTGAACTTCAAAGCGCGACGTAAAAGGAGAAGTGTTCACTTCACTGCTGCACCCTGGGCACTGAAGGAACTCATCCCTCCCTCACCCAGAAACCCGCCCTGAATCTTCCACACGGCATGGGATGGAGGGAACATACATAATTCCATCCAGACTCGCATTCCAACCTGTTTTATAACCCTGTTATTAGTACAGTGCCCACAGCGTTTTGGATGTATGGCCAGCTGGGTGTTGGAAAAGTCTGTCTTGAAACAAGGAACACCCTGGGGAAGGTGGAAACCTCCTCCCAGATTTGAGGCTTCTATCAGTGCAAAGGGAAGTGGCTGGTGCTGCCAGGTTTCTTAACTGACCACAACTGCAGTACAAATGTGATCTGGGCAAATTATCACATTCATTTTGCTCCTCATTCTTTCCCAACCTTTCACTTCCCATCCTTCATAGAGTTTTTTATATCCTCTTGATTTTTAGCTTAGCTCGTTCAAACCTCACAGTTTAGAAAAGCTTCCTTTTGCACAGAAGACCTTGGTTTTTTTCCATTTCATCTGAACACTCTCCTCTACTGTTAGAAATGAGCCAATTAAACCCACAAAGGCACTTGTCAGTAGTCCTTTCGATACCGATATCGTATTTACCTTCCTAAGATAAAGGCACTTGAGAGCCATTGACAGAGTTTAACCCTGCGCTGTCTGCAGAGCACGGGCAGCTCCTGCTGCTGATCTCAAGTGAGACTTGAGGGTAAAAAATGAAGCAAAGGGTTTGCACAAAGCAAGACAAGGGGCAATCCTAGCCCAAAGAAAAAATCTGTTGTCCAACCAAAAATTGAGAGAAGACCTTTCTTAGCCCATCTGTGGCTTTGAGTCTCCAGAGTACAACACAGCACCGAGCTTTAGTGGGTGCAAGCTGCCACTTTACTCTCTCCCTATCAAAAAGGGCCTCTCCCTGCACGTAAGCATCCCAAAATTCAGTGGCAGACATCTATTGTTAGAGCAGACACCATGCTATAGCAAGCACAAATTCCCTCCAAAGCAAAAGCCAATTAATTCCATGTCTTACCATTTGTTAAAAAGAAACAAACATAAACCCCCAAACTTTAATTGCTTTTTAATATAAAATCTTTACACTTTTTGCAGATGATTATGTTATTTCACAGTTTATTATAAAATATTTTCTGTTATCATTAACTGAAAGTTAATAGTTTTCTGGTGTGGTGGCTGGAGTGTAGTAACTGCAGTGACACACCAACATGAATTTTAAGTTGCTGCGTACGGCAGCAGTACAAATCTGACCTGCCAGCCAGAAACAATAGACAGAAAAATCTAAGTATATAAAAATTAGAGCTTGCATTTTTCAAGGTACTGAGCTTCCCTTTGTCACCAAAATAAATGGTAGAACACATAAATGGCAGAACTTTCCTGGAGTACAAGGCCTAAATTAAACAGCTAAAGGGTAACTGCAGGTCTGGGTTCAGAAGCTGTTGGAAGCTTTTAGGGAGAACTAGGCATTTCAATGATTCTTTTTCCCTGTGAAAACTGCATACATTTCATACATTTCACTCTTTTTAGAAAATGAAAGCAGACAAAAAAGTATTATTCAGGTTTTGCTAGGGCTCTTCAGAGAACGCAAAATTGGGGATGGTGCAGTGTTTTACATTTTGCTGAGAGGGCTCTGCAGTCAGATGGAGATGCCACCTCGGTCCTGCTCTGTAAAGTGAACGCAGATGCAAGCTTTGATTTAGACATTCAGTCCTACATGAAAACATTTAAGTCAGAACTTGCCACAGAAATCAGAAACCACATGATTTCTCCATGTCCTTGAAACAGCCACAGCTGTCTGCCTCACTGAGGCCCATCCCAAAAAACACTTGACGCTCACACAACACATTTTGTCTCTGTGTGCTCTTAATAGGCTTCCGTTTACCTGCTGGAGTGCAACCTGTCAGCTTGGCCACCTCAAATGCCTGCAAGCCTCAGTGGTATTTGTTTGTATCCCTTTTGTTCAAAGCCAGGCTGAGTTAAGTCAGCCAGGAGGGTTTGAGCAGCAATACGCCCCTGGCAGACACTTAGAGGGAGCAATTTCCTGCCCAAGAGCTGGCAACAGCCAGCACAAGCCATCCCTCTGAAGCCAGCTTTGTCCCACTTTGCTGAGCTCACTTCTTCAGTAAGAGGTCACAGTCACGTGCAGTAAGTTCGAGAAACTTCAGGTGCCGTGTATGGTAATGCATGGCTCACCACAGGGTGAAGAAAAGAAGAATTTAAGTAAAACTACCAAGCAGGAAGGGACAGAGGTGCTCCCATCCCTTGCTGTAATTGGGAGAAAAGTACAGTATTTCTCCAGGGGGTTCTTGGGAGTCTCCTTTACACAGCTCCTTCTAAGCCTGTGGTATAGCTTTACAAACATCCTTCCTTTTAATATCAATGCATCAACACCGTGCTTGGCACTAAGACTGGGTTCACTGTATCTCTGCACTGAGCCAGCAGCACTGGCTTGTCTCAGCACCACACAATTCCCTCCTTGCTTCAGACATTTGAAGGAAAAGCACAAAGTGCTTCTGGTCCCCCAGGCACCTGCTCAGCACTCAGAGAGCCTCTGTTATTTCTGTCACCATGGTGAGCTGCCCTCGATTGTCCTTCCAAGGGCCAGTTCTTTGGAGCTCTCCAACCCATTTTCCTCTTTGTAGCTCCAATTCTCCTGGACAGGGAAGACTATCTCTCAACTGCCTCAAAGCAGTGTCTCCTCAAAGACCATTTTGGATGTGGGAAAAGAAAGGGAGCTTTATGTTACCCTGCCTACAAAGACACCTGCACTCAAGTTTTACTGGAGTACAGCCTGTATTTCCAGTCACCTAAAACAACTATTTTTGGGGATCACCTACAATCAAACCTCACGAATCACATGCAGACCAACCACCAAACAATAGACTTGGCTCTAGGCCTAATGTGGGTTAGAAAGGTGGTCTGCATTTCTAGTTCTGTTCTCAGGACATCCTGCTCTGAAATTCAAACTTCTTAAAAGCTTTTCCCTCTCCTCTGCAACATCTGAGTAAGAGCTCACTGTGCCACAGAGCCACTGATTCCAGAGCAGATCAGAATTTCTAGGTTACTATTTTAAGTCTGACTTAAATTTTTACACTAACAATCATCATCTAACAGCCCTGGTTGAAGAAAAATGCAGAAATAAGGCTCCAGCCTTGGTCTCATCTGGCCCTTGAAATTATAATTCTTCCACAACAGAGAAGTTAATTGAATTCCTATTTTAAATGTACCTCTAAGACAAGAAACACACTGTACACATTACAGCATCCCATGGTGAGAAAGAGTCTTTGATAGAATTAGAATTTGCTTTCTTGCATCTCAAATGCAAATTTTTCTGGAGATAGCTAAAAAAATCTAGTAAGAAACAAAAAACTCTTCAGCAATAAAATATTTTTAGTACATAAACAAACCAAAATATTCTCATTTGCATATGGCGCATCTTCATCTCCTGTGACATTTTTTATTTTTATCCTATATGACAATGCTACTGACAAACTAAATAACCAGAAAAAGCAGGAGACATTTCTGATGCCAGATGCTGAAGATCAATAGCTATTTCCCAGAGTTTATGGCATAATTAAAATTTGTAACAGGAATAATTTTCTCTTCAACCCCTCAGGCTAAGTCTAGAATTATTGACTAAGTCTAAGTCATGTAGTGTAGCATTTGTTATTATGTTTATGGATAATATAAAGGATTTTATGCTTTTTTCATGTAATCTGGTAAGTGCAGAAACAAACTAGGAAAGAATTCTCTGTATCAGGAAAGCAGGAGTTATAAACATTTTGTTGTTCAGGTATGCAGAAGACAGGGTTTATGTAATTATCTGCTAGTTAAACTGTGCTCCAGTTTTCAGGAGGCAGCCACAATGCCCATGAACTACCAGAGAACTGAATCTCCAGTCCCTCAGAGCTCCCAGTGCCTTTGCTCCATGGAGGGGGTGCCAGGTCCCAGAGTCACGGGTGCTGCCAGGAGCTGGAGCAAAATATGGTAATTTAAATTAAATTTACTGCCATATGGGAATGGCTGTATATTTATAACCCAAAGAGTTTGCCTATGCTTTCCTCTACCCAAGGCATACAGACAGCAAAGAAGAAGAGAGCAGAGTTGATCAAGGACAACTACACATCACTTCCATAAGGAGGGAGAAACAACCCTTCTGCACAACCAGGGTTTGGGTTTGCTGTAACTTCAGACTACCAGGTCAAATAGACTTGGTTTATAAGTGAAAAAATATATATATTTGTTTTCTATCAGCCCTAAAAACTCATCCCTGGGCACTGGAAAAGTAACTGGATTATTTCTTTTTCACATCTCAATCAAGGCTAATAACAATACAAACCAAATTAAACCCTCTTGATACCAGTACAACCCCATGACTTTCATTACATTTTCACAAATAAAGCAAAACTAGAAAGTTGGTAAACATTTCTGCTGATGAGGCACAAGAACAAATACAGTCTGACTCAGTCCCTCTTTGCAAGGCTAGCAGGAATAAAATGTGGTGAACTTAATTGTGTTATGAAGGCACAGAAAATATGAGCTTACACAGACAGCAGAAATGCCACTTTTAAAAGCACTATTTGAAGGAAAAGATGAATATATACACAAATTGACAAAGCCAGCTATTATGCCTAGCACTATGGATTCACAGTAACATTCGGGCTAAAAAGCACAGCTTCACTTTCTATAACTGTTTCTACAGGGATGGATTTAGTTAACTTTAGCTTATGCTTTTTATTCTCCTGAATGCTAAGAAGAGCTTCAGGATATGACCAAAATATAACCAGAAACATGAAACTGGAAAAAGGCAGAAGCAGCTGCAGCAACACTCCAAGAGAGCTGACCCTTGGTACCAGGCAGGCCCAAAGGTACCTGTGGCTCTCCACCAGCTGAAACATGAGTGGACTCTAAAAAACCCAGAATTTTAAAATTTGAGTGAAAAGCTCCAACATTACACAGAACACGTGCATTTTCTCAAGAGGGAAGAAGATGACAAGTCTCTTTGTAGTTCATTGTTGGTTTGCAATGATTTCTAGCTACTTGCCTGACGTACATGAAGTCAATGTTTCTTGCTTCCCCGATTGCTCACTAAACACAAAATGAACAGTTTTGCAGTTATTAATGTCATTTCTATATATCCCACAACCAGGAGACTGATTAAGAGACCAGGCCTTGAGGGGGAAAGGGGGAAAACAGAACCAAACAAACCAACCCCCCAACACAAAACCAAACACTCAGGAAAAAAAATTCTGAAGACCTGGATCAGAATGACATTGCAACAAAAACCCCACCTCGATTGTCTTTAAAAAACACATCTCAAGAACTCACTGCAAGACAGAAGAGCATTTAGGACACTGTCCCACGGTACTGGTGATCAGTAGAGATGCTGTTTTTTCAAGAAAAGGAAAAAGACAAATAAAACAAAACCTCTCACCATCACCACCTTTTCCACTAGGACTATGGAATGAAATCCCTGTATAGAGATGGAAGAATTTCCAGCCACTTACAGAAAATTTCCAGTACTTGAAGGAGGAGGAAAAAAGAGAGCTTTTCAGGACCTGCTATGTATGCAGAACACTGTTTAGTTTATGAACTAGTTCATATCTGCATAAGAAGTTTACATAAAACCAGATTTCCTTTGGCTGAACTGCTCAGACCACATTCATATTCCCCCCGCGCCAACTTCTGCTCTTTGCTTTTCTCCAGTAAGTGACTGACTTTCAGAAAAAGAGGTGCAGGAGCAGCCAAAATAAACATAACCCTTACCACACACACTGAACAATGATGTACTGGGGGAAAAACCAACAACTTCCCTTGGATCACTTCCCTAGAGTGGGAAACACTGAGTCTGACAGAGCCTACTGCTGACAAGGGCTTATTCCTACATTTGGTAGAATTTCAAAGTTTAAAGCAGCTTTATGAGGAAAAGTTTTCAAACACTTTGCAAACATCATCCTTTTGCTGTACATCTACTATGTTTTCAATTTCAGTTTTACTTATTGCAGAAAGATGTTGCTATCTTGTTTCATTTTCAGGCACACATATTAGGATGCAACCATCTGCAACATACCTTTAAGAACTGGAAAGGATTTGTAACAGCAAAACAACAATAATACCAAGCAGATTGGGAGCTGAAAGTCTTGGGCTTGAAATCCAGTTTTGTGGTCAATTCTCACCATTGCAGACAGATTCCCTCTTATCGTGCTTTAATTTATGCAGTTTTCTCAGATTTAATATGCTTATATTAGTGATAATATTTGTGTAGAACTGAAATCTCAACTCCTGATTTCTGAGCACATATAAACTGGGAAATGAAAGCTAAAAAAACCCAGGTATTCCTGTGATAAAAGAGTTAAAAGCACCCTGAAAATGTTCGAATTACTTCAGCTGAAGTAAAAAGAGTGCTCTGTGCTGTTCCAGCTGCTGATGGCTCTGCGGGACTATTTAAATCTTGTATTTTTCACAGCACCAGGATAGTGATCAGAACATACTTCTCCAGCTCTCTAGATTCACCACTTTGAAATGAAAGTCAAAAATCTACAGGAGGCAGCAATAAAACGAATTATTTTAAATTACCCATTGTTACTGTACCTTGTTGGGGAATAGAGCCAAGCTGTGCAAGAAATGCTGTCACAGGAAACCCTTGCTATTATCATTCAAAAAGAGCCAAAAAGGGACCCGGTGATGTTCTGTGAGTAACTGTCCAGAGAGCAAACCTCGATTGGCAGGGCTGAGGTCATCCATCACCACGGGGAGAGAGAGGAAGCACTTTCACAATGCACCTTCAGAATTGCCACTTTTGTTAGAGAAGCCCCCAGTTAATAACTGCAGCTGATTACAGCATTCATTAGCATTATTCAGAGTCCTGCTCAAAAACACAAACCTGAATGAAAATTGTTCATGTAGCCTAGCAAGCTGGGTAGACCTGGTAGCCAAGAAGCAAGAAAGACATTTGAGACTGAAATTTGCTTTCTGGGACATTCCCTTCTCAATCCCCAGTGCTCCATGCAAGCATGCCAGGATCTTTATGTAAGCTCTTGATATTTTCCTATCACCTTTCTAAGCAAAAAGTAGTAGCTGCTTCTTTTTAGAGCTGGTCTGTAAATATTTCATGAGAGTACATATATATTGATCTAAAAATCAACATCAGAACACAAGAACAAACCCTAAGGAACACACACTCAGAGCTGATCCAAAGCCCAGATTCATTACAGAGGGAATCTGAACTTGCTGGGAACTGCTTTTAGAAATAATGCAGCTGTTTAATAATATGTTTATATTAAATATATATATGTAATGAAACCAGTTATAAAAACATTTAAGTTACGTTAATAAACAGCACATAAGGGAGCCCTGAAAAAAACCCAGATCTTCCAGGATGTTTTATTAATAATGCTCGTATGAGTCCTCTCATTCTCGCTCACTTACTTGTGCCTCTCAAGAACCAAAAGAACAAGCTGCTTTAACTTGAACTTCTCAATTCAGCTCTCTCCTCTGTGGGCCAGAGGCAAGCATGGATTACACACACTTTGCAAGCCAGCAAAGCTGCTACCACCATCTAGCAACACAATACAGTGTAAAATCAATTACAACTCATGTACAATGTCATCGAATTAAAATTTACAGCAATTGCATCTTGTGGGGCTTATATTGTCACATTCTCCAGTAAATAGTACTTAATTCATGGGAAGACTGAAAACAACAACTCGTGCGAAGGGAATGGATCCTGATTCTAAAAGCAAAAAGCCCAACAACGACAAAAGAGGGAAAAAACCCAAACCACCACAGAAGTACAAGGTACTCCTCGTGAGTTTCAGTGCATTTCTGAAGGGCTCTCCGTGCGCTGCCTGAACCAGGAATCAATCCATGGCTGGCAGTCAAAGTCCCATTGTTCAGAGCTTTGCTCTTTTCGCTTGTCACGCCCCGGCTGCGGGAACGGGGCTCTGAACCACTGCCAGCAGCAGCAAAACAACAACGGGACGGAACCAAGAGTTAATTTATTCTCCGGGCTTACTGTACGTGGTGCAAAACAAAAATGCCGTGACGGCAGAGTGACCTTGTATTTACTGATTGACCAGATGGCGAGAATTACTGACTTATGTAAGCCCCGAGCCTCCTTCCCCGTCTGACGGCTGCTGGGGGAAATCAAATAAAGGGCTCTGCACAGTCTTTAGGGCTCCAACCTAATCATCACAACACCATTAGAAGAAAATGCTGCAGGGAAAGGCAAGGAGGGAGCAGGACTGAAACCCTGGATCCTCAAAACCAGGTTGTTTTCTCACAGCAGAACTGAAGCCATGGGTACAGCACAGCAAGAAGGTTTGTGCACCTGCTGCCCAGGCCGTATCTCTTTTGCTAATGAATAAGTGAAGCCAGCCTCCAGGGCTGTCAATCTGGCACCTTTAGTAATTCACACAAGCCTCAAAGTTCTCTAAAAATAAATAACATGAAAAGGAACCCAAGTTGTCTCACTAGCAGTGGTTTTGACAGGTATCTTGAGTAATGTTAATCTTTGCACCTTTCTTTCCTTAAAAAATACCAGTTGAATCACCAATTATTTGGGACAGTTTCTAAAAACAAGCACACATGGAAATAAGGTTGATGGCAACTGAAAAAATGAAACTGGAGGTGTGCATGTGTGCACACAGAATTTTTTTTTTTAAAAACAGAATTACTGTGCAGCCCTAATTCTTGTCCCATTTCCATTAATGCAAATCAAGAGGAATTCCATTTGACTAAGCTCACTTAGGCTAATGGAGAAAAGGAACGAATTAAGCCAGAATCACAATCACAGTTCCCAAAAGACCTGTATAAAATCCAACATGCTTGAAAATATTTTCCATCAGTTTTATTCATAGATTACATTGGCAGAAATGAAATAGCTCCTCACATACAGCACAAAAAATAAGATTGGAGTTAGACTGGATAACCTTCTGAGCAGCAAACCCCTGTAACCACAGTCAGGTCCTGAATGAAGAAAGAGAGAAAGAAACAATGCCAATTCTTTCATTACCATGCCTGAAATGGTGTTTAGACCTGTACAGCATTGAATATTCCTGGTGCTTTATTCAATATTGAAATCTGGATCAAAATATAATTTGCTGCCATATGTTTTCTGGATAGTTCCTACATAATTATTAACATACAGAAAAAAAATAAAGAGAGAGAGAAAAAGGCAGTGGAATAGAAGTTCTCTGTGAACTAAACTTGCTTCAGCATTGATGGAGTTATTCCCTATTAAATATGGAAATCTGAGACACACATTTGAAACCCTGGATTGAATGAGTGCATGCATATAAAGAATAACTTCAAGGGAAAAATAATAACACATCTTGTCACTGACTAGAAAGTTACCACTCCAGCTCTCAGAAAACCTTTTGCAAATTTTACAATGGTTTAAGGATTCTTGCAAAACACAAAATAGACAGAAAGCTATATCCTTTGTATGCAAAGGATGAGAAAGAGGCCAGGAAGAAACTGGTAAAGTCAAGAAAAAGAAAAGCATGGGTTGAATGTCAGGGGAAAAAAAACACTGAATGCTAAGAAGATAAAATAATGGAATAATTCCCCAGGAAGATAATATTTTCTGGGATGTTAAAACAGCCTGTTGAAAGAAAAAAGGGCTACTGGGAAAACATTCTTTCTCAAAGCAAAAATTTGACATTAATGTTGCAAAAGAAGGAGTAAGCAAGATTTATGAAGTGTTGCGTTCAGGATTCTACTGAAAATTTAAAATACCTAGGACAGAATACTCTGTTCTTACAGTTAGTCACACAAGTGCCCACAAGGGCTATTTTGCATGCATGTGTTGGTGTAACCTCAGCACAACCCACAAAAGGAAAAAAAAACCAAAGGCAACAAGCTGAAATAAGCCACGAATGCTAAACAGAAACAATATCCTTCATCTCCCTGCATCTGCCATGCCCTGCTCACATGCAACAGGCAGGAAATATGTGCAAAATAGTTGTGCAAAGCACATCCTACCCAAAAAACATTTGCAAAAGGTTTAACAAAGCTGCAGAACATTAACTCCAACATCCACAGATCACCTTAAATTTAAAGCAAGCTTTATTGACAGTACAGTGCCAAATGCCTACACGATCTTATCAGACCTTTCCTCGCCCTCCTAAATGCAAGCAGTGGGGTTTTTTTTATATAATGCATTGCAGAGATGAGTGATGTGGATTTCCTCCTTTCCCCAAAACACATGCAAGGACAAGTCCCCTCGCGTGGACACGCTGCCAAGCCGGCAGCAGAACAAGCTCCCACACGCAGGGCAAGGATGCCCCCGAGCTCCTGACTGCACAGCACTCCACATGTGCTTACCTGGCTGGGCTGCACTCGCTGCACTGGGCTCATTCTCTCCCATTTCCACAGAATTATGAACTCCCCTGAGAGCAGCCGAGCCGCTCCAGCCAGGGGACGTGGCTGCTGTGCAAGTTCTGACCTCCTGACTTTCTACTGTGGCGTGGTAACCCTACACCTGACTTTCTGCTGGGAATAATCAGTATCCTGCTTCCTGAGCTACCTGGGCCTGCCTGACCTGTTTCTCTATAAACTGACATCATATCCTTTGATCTGCCTTGATTAACATGTGCTTTGGGCAAGGCTGCTTTGTCTCCTCTTGGGCTCTCCAGCTCCTTCGCTCCCCGCCCTCTCCTTTCACTTTCACACAGGCAGCGAGATGAAGCCTATCTCTGGTTCGTGGCAGGTGTTTGGGACAAAATGCCAAAGGCCACAGAAAGTTTGCAATTGCTTTTAAAGAACCTCTGAATTTGCATTTCGTAGGAAACCTAAACGTTAATTATCAAACCAGTGTCTGGGATGGGAACCTCAGAGCTCTCCAACTAAGAGAACAATGATTGATGGCCATGCAGAGCCCCTTGGCAAAATCTTTGCAAAGAACCTCAAACCCATCCCACCCTTCCCCTGCCTTTCCCAAGGATTATCCCCAAGGAAAATGCTTTCCTTCACCACTGCAATTTCAATATTGTTTTGACTGTTTAACAAAATGGGCTTCTAAACAAAACAAAAGGTTGTTTTGCTTGTCTTATCCTCCCTCTCCAGCACAAGGAGATAATCTTATCCAGCCACACTCCCAACTGAGTTCCAAGAAAATATTTGCTCTTTTCTGCCACGTAAATCAAATAACAGGTGTCTGATACATTTGTAATCAATTTGTTGAAAAAGTACACCTGTCTCTCTGCCTTCAAAGTTTGTTTTATTTCAACATTTACATTTGCAACTGCCAATGACAAAAATCAAAGAGAAGACACAGTGTTATTTTAAAGGAACAAAAAAACTGCAATTTAAAAGAGGTAATTAGCTCTCCCCATGTTAATCTCCATCTGGATTACACTCAAAATGGTCTAATCAATAGCGCTAGAAAGTTTTTGTAATCCAGAAGCAATTAAGTCTGTTTTTGAAACTAAAATGTATTGTTTTTTCTTCCCTTTTTTTTTTCTTTTAAAGTATTGAAAGAGAAACACAGAGGGTAAAAAAACTAGAAGATGAGTTTTTCAAGGTAATTCAGGCTAGGTAAAGCTTATTTTTCAAGTAAAATTTCTGAAACAAACTACACTAATTCAAACAAAAATCTCATTTAGGAGTAAGAACATCCCCATAGGCAGTAACACCCCCCAAGGTATGCATCACATAAGTTGAAGTAAAAGATATTTATGTACTGAATTTTGCTATGGAAGGTAAATCAGACATCCCCCAAACCTCAGTCATCAGAACAGCGAATTCCAAAAGAAGTTCTCACTTAGTTTGCAGAAATGAAGGTGTTTACAAGAAAATGCTCATGCTTTATTCTTGCCTGATTATTACATTAGTTGGGTTAAATCAACCATTCCACAATCAGAAAAGGCACTTTACCAAGAAAGCAAAGAGAGAAGAAAAATGAACTTAGGTCTGAAATTAGGCCCTCTATTATTTTACTTCTGTTAGCTAAGCTGAGCTATCACTACATATTCCCCCATAATCAGCTCGCAGCCCAAACTTTGCAGTCAGTGGTTCCTACAATTCACCAGGCTCGTCCATCCTACTGTCATTTACTGCCAAGGAGCTGAAGCTGCCCCTGGCCAGCTCAGGGTCAGTGCAAAGGGTGAGACTCCAGCAGACACCTGGGGAATCTCTCCAGCTGCTCTGTGACTTCCAGTTCCAATGCTGAACATCACCTTTGAATTAATTCACTGAGTTTGCACTGGGAAGTACCAGTGAAACATTCCACTGAAACATCCGTTTAGTGGGTGGAGGTTTTCAGCTCAGTTCTAGTGCAGCTTCCTCTGCTTAAGGACAGAGACTAAATGAAGTTACTTTGGTGTGCAGAAAAATGAGTAAGTAAGGACTTTGGTGGCTTTCAAGCGTGGTGGCACTTCAAGAGTGAGAAACCAAAGTGGTCTTTCCTGAAAGCTTCTGTTAGGACAGCTACTGGATAGCAAGTATGCAAGAGCAGACACTGAGCCTTTATTAAAGGCTCTATGTCTATTCCTCCTTTTCAACCCGGTCCGTATTAAGAAAAGAGATACCTAAGCTGCACAATCCCTTCCTGGGGACAGCAGAGGAGCACATTCAGAAACTCCTCCTTGACCACCAAACTTGGGGAAGTCAAAGATTTGGTGCTGAGCTTCTATAAACAAATTAGTTTGAGTTGCTCTATTTTTTAAAGACATGTTTAAGAAAAACAAGTTTATTTACCAATGACGTTCTGCACTGCAAAGCAAAATATATTTGATAATTAACTGATGACAGAAATATCTAAAGCATTTCTGCCCTCTCCAAACACAAACTGTCCATCTCTCGAAATAGAAATCCTTAAATAACCTATGTTAGTATTACTTCTAATCACGATTATTAGTTTTTACTCTCAATACTGTATTCCATGAGGTGTCTCTGCACCCCCATAAAGAGAGCTACTCATTCCAAAGAAAACAGAAGTCTAAGGCAATAAAAATAACTCTTCTCCTTAGCTACTGAGGACCAGCACTTCCTTCAAGAGTAAGGTTTTGATTTTAGGCTTTTAGCACCTACAGAAGGATTTTGTAGTTTAAGTTCTCGCATTTTCTCACATCACCTTCTGTTAACTCTTAAATATTTTTAAGAATTCAAGAGATGAGAGTGATAGTACTGAAAATACTTCTTCCCTTGAAATGAAGCCTACAAGTGGGAATAGCGCAAAAAGGACGGAAACTCAAGATTTTTCACACCCCCTCTCCCAACAATGACTGATGGTGAGAAGTGGCTTTCTTGCTTTTATGTTCTCCTAGAACTGTTTGTTGTGCTCAGTTGTGTGCAATGATTTAAATGGAGTGTTTTCCAAAGGAGGAACTCTTAATTCATTCACCCTCTGCAGAAAGACCCAAGTGTGAAAATGCAGTGGCTTTGTTCTGCTCCAAGAAAAAAAAGAAAGGAAGTGATTCTGTGTATTTACTGCACATCAAATACAATATTTCTTAGTCTAAAGAGTGCATTTGACAGTCAGTGAACAGAAACGTAATTTGATGATTGTAGTGATCAGGGCTAAAAAGGAGAATATTCAGTTATTATGCTGTGCGTGAAGCCATGGCAAGCAGATCACTGCATCATCCTGCTGACACCATGGATGACTGTAAGCCTAAATTCCATATCATTAGAAACAGAGCACACTCCACCAACAGTGCTGAGAATTGGCAGAGAATATTAATTTTGTCACAAGTTTCCTAGAGCCCGTCTGCAAAGCTAGAGGCCCTCACAACTGAAAGCTTTCAGAAAAGCAAAGGTTTCCTCTATGTGCTGGCCCAAAGGCTTTCAGGAGTCTCACTTTTACTCAAGAATATTGTTGTTTTATAGAATTAATGCAAACAAAGCAATATCACCAACAGCTAACACCGCTGCTGTCACTCTTTATTGCTAACATGCTTTGTCACACTAGATACTCTACAAAGGGAACAGAAATAAATGTGTTGGGGTTTGGTTTGTTTTTTTCTAAATAATATCATTCCAGTGTTTCCAAAACGTGAATAATGAGACGCACTCACTACATATGAAATTGCAGAGATAATAATATCTAGAACTGAAACATAGGAACTGTGGCTATGCAGAGTTCTTTTACACAATTGCTAAGATTACTCTGATCCAGGCTCTGTGAACATTTGCTCCTTGATAACCACATGTTTTAAAGTAAAGTTTCTTGCACTGACCACCCATCTGGCATCATGGGCTGACAGTTTTGACAGGATAAAAATAACAAGTATTTCACCTTCACCAATGGCAGGAGTGCTGGGAGCAAAGGGACAGTGCCCATCCTGTCTGCCTCTCTAAACCAGAGGGGCACAGGTTCTGGTGTTTGTGTATTGTTGGCACTCAGGTTTTCTTGTTGTTACTGCTGGTTATTTGTTTTTAAGAGCAACATGGCTATTTCATTTATCTCACGAAAAATGGTAGAGCAAAAGGAACAGCAGTATTTGGTTTGCATCTAAATTACAAGCAGTTGTTTAGGCTACAACCTCAAATAAAACAAGAGATGGGAGGGGAAAATATTTTCTTCCACAATTAAAATGGACTAACACAAAGGAAAAGATAACCAGTCTCAAAAGCCACACTGAAAAAGGTTTTCAATGTCTATGCAAATGATGCACTAAGAAAAAGAGTGAGTGCCAGCAGCAGAGACCTTGCACAGACAGCACTGAGCAGTGAGCAAAGCCCAGGGAAGACTTACTCCATCACGGATGAGAAGCTCATCCCATATTCCTCATCTTGTCCAAGTTTTATTTCCAGCTCTAATTGTGCTAACCACTTTTTCACCAGTTACAATGATGCTGTGGTATAAAACTTCACCCAGATGCAAACATCACCTCTTTGGAACTTAGCGAGAAACAAAATATATTTGTTCCCATTTATTTCTAAACATTAATAACAGTTACTAAAGCGACCAGAAAAGTTTCCAAAACACCATTCTGACCTGCAGCTCACTGATGTGGACTGAACAGATTTAAGATTTAGGTCTTCCAGACCCCAGAGGAGGTGTTTTTCCCCTTTGGCCATTTTGCCGGGGGACAGTTGCACAGAGGAGCAGTCTCCTTTTTCAAAAGCACATCCAGCAAAATGACTGACATGTTGTTCAAGCTCTCCCTAATCCCTTGCTGAGTGAGAAAATCACATGCCAAGGGAATTTATTAGTATGCAGAAAAAAAAGAAGGATTCATTATTTTTTGTTGTTTTGTTAACAATGCATACATTATGTTCACACTACCTGAATTATGGGTAATCGTTGTGTCTCTCTGAGACTTAACAGTCGTGACGTGATTGACAAATGTAACACAATGTGACCTGTTTTACCTTTATGACCATAAGAAAACTCAGCATCTCTCCTTCTTCACTCTCAAAATCCTGATTTGGAAGGCTGAAACAAGAACACTTTTCCTCAGAGAAGTATTTTTCCCTCCATAGAAAACAGGTGCTTTGTCAAAATGCAATTTTTGAAGTTCCTTTAAATTCCATTTTCTAATCAGTTCCTGCTCCTCGGTTTTCACTCCCAGAGCTTTAGCAACCAAACTTAAAAAAAAAAAAAGTAGTTGGCAATCAAAATCAGCAATGGCCTCCTGATTCACTTCTAATGTTTTATATTTCCTAGTTAATGAAAATATAAGTCTGTAGAAAATAAATAACAACTCAAGCTTCAGCAGCTTCAGACTTCAGCAGCTGAAGGATGAGTGTACAGAAGCCAAAGCTGCAGACACATTACTGTGAAGCTGGTTTGCAGAAGGTAGAAAAAAGAAGGATTAGTTTCTCCTGTTTCCTTCTAATTTGGTCTTTTCTGTATTCGACAAAATTAAACTCCTATAAAGGTCTGATGCACAGAAGACGGTACTTTTTAATCTGGGGCTATAAAATGATAGGAATGCAGAGCATAAAAAATGTAATAAAAATTTTCCTGCCCTTTGATCCACTTGATTATTTAAGAAAACAGTAGAATTAAACCAGTGCTTTTTAAAGATGCTGTTTGTTTGACTTAAAAATCTCTTCACAATCTATTTCTACTACCCCTGCTTTTGATGAATCTCGTAGTTATAATTGAAAGCAAAGGAAAAATTGCATGACAAAAGTAAGCAGCTTAAAAAAAGGAGAACGGAAGAGTGAGGGAATGAAGAAAGTTTGTCAGCAAGAGAGCTCACGTTATAAATGCCAATACTAACTCCATCTTGCACAACTAAGAAGTAAATCTTACTATTCTAAGATCACATTAGGAAGCACAGAGTCTAGAAACCTAATACAGGAAATCAAAAGCTGATCAGCTCTAAATAGGAAAAAAATCACCATTTTATCCTTACTCTTTTAGATAAAGCACCTCTTCAAAAAAGGGTTTTGATTTTGGCAAGATGAACACACATCTCTGATCCATCTAGCACAGCTGGGAAGGGCTGTAGTTTAAGTAGGTCAGCTTGCATTCCAGGCACATATGTAAGCTTTTGTAACAAATTTACTATATGAAATGCAGTGATTTAATATGGAGATGGATTTTCAAGCCAACTTAGACTTGAATGCTGAAATATCTTCTACCCCAGGCAAATACAGAAGAGCCAGGAAGAATCTTATGAGTGAATCTTCAATCACTAAAGATTGTTACAACAGGAGAGCTGTAAAACACATATATATGTATGTATAAAGATATATATCTATGTATATCCTACAGAGAAGCAATGCTATGCTACAAAGGACCTCGCTGTGTGGGACTGCCCTGTACAGCAGGACAGGCAGCTCCTGCAATGCCACGAGCTGCAATCCACACACCCCATCAAGCAGAGCCTGGCAAACAGCTCCCTCCAGAACCGAGCAAAGCAGCCAAACTCTGCCCTGACACATCATCCACCAGGCTAAACAGGGTCTCTGACAAATTCTTTTGGTCACACCTATGCACAAATGAGGGCACAAACTGACCAGAAGAGCCTCTGACCTGATATTCCCACACCCATTTATTACTTTTCTAGCCAGCAGACTTGCTGCCCTCTTGTGCCAGGTGTGGTTGTCTCCTGAAGCTCTGGTAAGCCATTCCCTTCACTAGTCCCACTGATGCCTTCCCTTTGATTCTAAAACTAAGAGCCAGACATGGTTAAGGGATAAAGGGTTTTTCCTTGGGGATTTAATAAGGATTTTTATGGTGCAACAATTCGCCAAGGTGGAACGCGCCGAAATGCACACGCGCGGTAGATCACGGATACAATTTTACAGATTTGCAAATTAGCTTATCTAACAAAGATGCTGTAATGAGAGGCTTGAATGAATAGCGTGACATCTCCCTATCCCAAAGTACTTCCCCCTAGATGGGTTTAATCCTAGTTTAGAGAATGTGTTTTGCAGGGGACCTTGGTTTTTTAAGATAGCGTAGGGTTTTCCGGGAGGCTGTGAGGCCTTCGGGGTGTTTGGTCTTCTGGCCTAACAGAGTATCAGGACTATGCTAAGATACCAGGTTTAAGGAATTACAAGTATGCCCTGCTCAGGGTACTGAGAATACAGAAAAGGTGTATATAAAAGAAAAGGCAAAAAATCATCATGGCATCACCACAGTACGAAGACACCCAGTATTTCCTGCTCCTTCTCTGTTTCCTGCTACCTAAGAAATGTTCCTCAGCCCCCGCAGGGGCGCACACGGGGGAGCAAGCCGCTTTCCTTGCTGCTGGCAGGCTGTAGGGTGAGCACAGGCTCCCTGACGCGGCAGGGCACACGTTCAGCTCGGCACAGCCTCGCCCGCGAGGCCTCCTCTCCAGTGACAGCCGGGCCCGCACCTGCCCACAGCCCCCTGCAGACACAGCCCAGCCCGTCAGCCCGCAGCGGAGCACGTTTCATCAGCTCTTAGCAACGAGGCTGCAAAATCAGCTGGGCAGGCCCTGGGACTACGCAAAGCGAGGCCGAGGTTCTGGCCCAGCACAATCTCCGCAGCCGAGTTGTGCTCCAGACTGAATAAATTCCTCCTTTTTTCCAAACTAGTTGTTAGATCAATTATTTACCATAAGTAACTCCCCATACAAAGCCTTTCTAGCATGGAATAACACTCTTCATTGTTGTTTGCATCTCTGAATCAGCTTTGCAGTACTGCTAAAAAACAGAAGGAGCTCTATTTTTCCAGAGAGAGTAAAGGCAGCAAAATCTTATTCTCCCCAACTGAGGGGAAAAAAAAGACAAATTATTTTTAGATTAGCACTGTTTTCCATTTCTCTCCAAATCCACAATAAAGTTTTATTTTTCCCAATTCCAGTTGCAGTGCTGTACTCTTAGAAAACACAGCTGTTGGCTTGGTATTTGCTTGTATGCAGTTATTGCATTGCTTCCTATATTTTCACATGGATTTTTTAAATACAGAAGCAACATAGGAAATTAGATCTAAAACGCATCAGCCTTGACCCTTTTTTCCCCTGTTGTATCATATGCTTTAATCAATAAATTGTCTCCATATCTCGAAGGGACAGGCTATTATGTAACACAAAACAGCACAGAAGCCAAAATGAAGGATGAGAACTTAATTTTGTGTCCTTAATTAAGAAAAGGAATCAAAATCTCACTTTCATACAGTGCTCATGGTACACGCAACAAAATAAAATCTTTTAATTCTTGTCTGCTCTGGGCTGAACTTTCCATGACTTTCTGTGTTTCAGTTCCATAAGAAATGAAGCAGCCCAACAGAAATTACTACAATATGGGTCAGTAAAAGAAGATTAAAACCCTTGCAAAAGTAAGTTGAAAGTGTCAAAACTGGCTGAATTAAGGCATCATAGTGTAAGTTTCCTTAACCAACATTTCAATGTAACCAATGTTTTAATAAATCAGTAATACTGAAATTTCCTAAGACAGCAGCAGGCATTTCAACAGAATGCTGAAAGCATTTAATATACTCCACTCACATTCCTTACTAAAGCTGGACAACAATGATTTAAAGTTTAAAATTATTGAATTTGAATTGCAAATAAAAGAACATTTCTGGTAACATTATAGAAGTTGGTCATGTTTTTCCATCAGAAATGCATTGTACAGACAGAATAATACACACTGCCCACAGTTTAAAAAAAAAAAAAGAAAAAGCTTACTTATTGTCTTGGTTCAACTATAAGTATTTTTAAGGTATTTTGCTATCTTAGGATCTGCTATAGGGGAGTATGCAGCCAGCAATTTAGACACCTTGGACATGAACACAGATTCATCTTAAAATTTTAATCTTTTCCTTCATTGATACAGCAGATTAAAGCACAACTTCGAGGCTTTGGGTCCGAAGTTTCTGTAATACCAGTGCAGTTGAAGCTCCCTCAATGCTAGTGGTTAAATTTGGGTTAATACAATTCTATCCACAGACAATTACCGTGCAGATGATGAGAAGGAGCAATCTTGCCCCAGACCAAGGTTGCCCTGAAGAATACAAGTAACCAGTCCAGAGCAGTTTATCCAAACTTTCCCATGAATCATCATGAGCTACGAAACATTTCTCAATACCCTGTAGCAAACTCAGGGCTTGTAATATAAGTATAAACCATTAAAAAGATAAATAGTAAGTCAGACGCTACAGCTTGCAAGAGAAGGAGAAAGACCATTTTGTTAATGACAATGGCCTCAAGGCTTTGGCTATCTGAACTGAAACTTTTCAAACCTTTCACCTGATTTTCTGAGGATCTCCAGTTCCAAGGAAGTATTTCCACATAGCTGTGGCTGCTGCTGTCTGGCCTCTGTGTGTTTGCTTGGGGACAGAGAGGGAGAATGGATTGTGCATAAAAAAAAGTTAGATGAAAATGCTGACAAAAATCAGATTATTATTCCAAGTCTGATAACTACAAAGCCTGCAGTAAATTTAATGGATTTCTTTGCAAATTTCCATCAATACATTTCCATGCAAATGCTGTTTTTTGACAGCTGGTCAGGTTTCACACTATGCCAAAATGTTCTAAAGTTTCACCCTTAAGAACAACTATTAACAAAAAGCTTGAACTCAGCAAGAAAAAAGGGAAGCAAGAATTTGGCAAATGACAATTGCTCTTACCAGTTAGAGAGAAGTATTTGATTTTTTTTGTTTAAGAATCCCCAAGATGATATAATGGTAGATATACACACACTTTAACCTCACTTTTGCCTGATGTAAGAAATGGGCACCAAATTGCCAGGTAGATCTTTTGTCCAACAGTTCAAAACGAGATTCACTAGATGACAACAACGTTCCTGTGGAAATGTCCATGTACTTTGCCAAAGAAGTCTTCTAGGGAACACCAAATTAACACCACATCCCAAAGGCAGCATCACCTACTACAACCCTACTGCAGCACACAGAGAGATCCACCCCTCGTGCTGACACCCGTGTTCAAAATCCATTTGAATTGTTTAAGAACAACTTGTACAAGGTCAAGTCTGTCAGAGTCCTCAGTGTGTTCGCAGCCTGACATTATTTCTGTGTAAGAAGGGAAACAAAGCAGATGTGTCACTTCAGAGCTGTGTTTAACCACAAAAAGCCTTCTTCTCAAGGCTGCAGTTATAACACAAACCCCAGCTCATTTTCTTTTAGCACTAATGATAATTTTCCGAGGGCTCTCAGACCAAGAAAACAGAACTTTACCTGGAATTAGGTCTAAGAGCTCTCAATTTTAGGCAAATCTCTTCCTAGACACAGCTCTCATCTTGAAAGCACGATAAGTGCATGGGACAGGAAGCACACATTTTCTTCCTTTAAGTAAAATGCTTGATTTGCTTCTATTCCTCCTGTGTTTCCTTTCAGAACTATGAAATACACAGAGACAAAACGCCTAAGATACAAATCTAACCCAGCCACGATACATATTGAGGATAAAGTGTGCAAACCCTCAGAAGTCCGTCTTCATGAGCTCAAGAGATGAGCCAGTGTCAACTCCTATGCAGTGACAAGGGACCTCAGCCCATCCTCCCAGGTTGCCAGGCAACCGTTCCTGTATCCTTGGCTGTATTCATCAGCCATTAAGCACCATCAGGCTCCCTTTCTTTTCTCCCTCACACAGGCTCCCGCTCTCAGAGATGGATGAAGGGGAGGGGGAAGCTAAACAACATGACTTTCTTTCCAAGCAGAAGCAACATTCTGAGTTTTAATAGCTGATAGCTTTTAGCCAATTCACACAACTCAGATAATTGCTTTGTAGTGAAAGGTACAGCATGACTGCAAGGTATGGCTGTATGAGGAAGAGGGTTCTGTTAAAAGTTGACATTAATGGACATCTAATATTATTAGAAAATGATGATCTCGTGTGGACAGTACTAAAGTGCCCTTTGAGTTTGTAAATAAATAAAGCAACAGATGACAGTTTTTTTAAACCCAGAAGAATGAGAAAGTGCTATTCTAAACCATGTCGAGATAAATAAAAACTAATTGATCTCAGAAGCAGAACTGTGCTATCTTTAACTTACTGCAGGGAAACAAAGCAGTACTTCAGCCACTGGAGGTACTGACCCAGTCCTTAGTATCAGTGCAAATCCACCCCACCTCTGGAGCACTTGTCCAGCCACAGGTTCAGTTCCACTGCACGCACGAGCAGGGCAGTCCTGCAGCCCAAACAGAGCTGGGCAGTGCAAATGAAGGTGAAGATTGCTCTCCTCCCAGCCCCAGGCTGGCTTGAGCCAGAGCAGCTCTCACTCAGCTCCTCACAGGGCAGCCCAAGTGTCCCCAGTGGCACAGGGCAAGTGTCAGGGCCAAGCTGAGGACAGAGGAGAGGACACAGCTCTTCCAGCTGAAGTCCACTCTTGTATCACCTTGTGCTTCCATCAAATAACCAACAAGAACTGAATCTGATCTGGTTCTAGAAGTACCTGACAGTTAAGGGCAAATCCCAGGCCTTTAAACCAAACACACGACTGAACAAACTTTGACAGTGAATATTCCCAATTTAGTGTGCTCCTGGGACGTGGGTCTATGGCTCGTGCCAGTATCACAACCCCAACACTGCGATATGAAGTAGCAGATGGTTTCTGTGATGTCTGCTTGCATTGGTTAAATTTGGGCAAGTTTTGCTTGAAAATAAAGCTTTTTGAGTACAGCAACCTCACTGGTGTCTTCATCCACAGACACAGCAGAGCATGTAGAATCAAGAAGTTCCAAACACTGTTAAAAATGTTCTGAGTGATTTCAGTGAATGAACAAGACATGCTAAACATTCAAATGAGGTACAACCATGATAAAGGACACTTAGTTTAGATTAGAATACTTAGCTGTACTTACGGGTAACTAACTGTTCATAAATTTTTTTAAATAATTCTTTTCTGCAATGATTTCACAAACAAAACAAGCTTGCCACAGAAAGTTAAACAATTCTGGAGGAGAAAGGCTAAAAATATGCAGTTAGAGGATACATTTTCCATATACATGAGAAATCAAAGCATATAGATATATAATGAAAGCTGTAGAGTGCTGAAAATTAGTCTCTGGTTTGGCTCTTACTTTCCTACAGATATTTAATTACCCCTTCATCATTTTCACTGCCTTGCTCCCTATTCCAGGAGTATGGTACCATGAAAGGAAAGTTAAGAGGAAGAAAAATGTGAATTACGAACAAATTCTACCAATTTTGTTTGCAACTGAGCTCCCCACATACAGAAGCTCAGAGCTGCAACCTGATTTTCAATTATTTATACTTTGTTGCCTTTTTAATTTCATATTTTCCATTCAATTAGAATGATCTCTCCTTCATATGCATATTCAATTTTCAGACAAAACCAGACAGTTGGCAAGACAGTATGTAAGACACATAAGCATTCATGCCACTGTCTGTCATTTCTTTTAATTACTGAAGCCATACTCAAATAACTGGATTATGCTTACACTTTATTTTGGCTAAATTTTAAGTTTTGCAACTTAACTCCTTAAAATAATTTCTTTATTCTGAGCACATGATATCCTCACATTTCTTCCAAGCTGAATAACCACCATGATGAGAAGAAAAGTTAGAAGAGGTTTTTGTCATTTACCTTAAAGCCAAGATGGGATCAGCTTTGTAGAGACTTTGTCACGAAGGCATATTTTCAATTTGGCCTCGACACTAATTCTCTGCAAAAGAGGAATACATCACATTTTATAATACCACTCATTGAAACAGAAAACTGATCATTTGCCATGATGCAAATTGTAAATATAAATAGAAGATGCATTTTCCTGACACAGCAGCAAAGTAGAACATATTTCCAAGCATGATGGTACTTGGGAAATATTTTTCTTACTTAGAGAAACAAAATATCTGCCTAAAATGTTAAAATCAATGTCCTTGTATCCAGAGCAAGGTCAGTTTTGTGAAGCAGCTGACTGCCCAGCAGGGAATTTGTGGTGGCACTTCTGCTATACTACAAAACACTGGACAATAAACAATCACCTTTGTTATCCATCAGTAAACAGGAAGTGTTCTTATTACAAAAAAACAAACAACAGTGATATTATGATCACTTCAATTTTTCACCTGTTTCCGAGTAGCAACCTCATTATCACCCATATAAATCTCCCTCCTTCTTTAATGAAATTCAGTTGTCAATGTGTTCCTTCCTCAAGCAAAACAAGGTAGTTCAGTACATATTCAAGCAGTCTCTGTGCATATCACTGAAGCTCAGTCATAATCAAGGCTTGTTATAAAGATTCCACAGATTGCTCCACTAATAAGCAAGCTTCCATTGCTGCACTCCATAAATTATAAAACAAAGGAGGAAAAGGACCTATAGCAACCAAGTTTTGCCATAACTTTCTGTAAACACAACCATATCAGTAAAGAAGTAAATAAATAAAAAAAGATAAATGCACCGTGACTAGTGAAGGAAAGCCTGTGGCACTCAGTGCCATGGTCTGGTTCACTCAGTGCTGTTGGACCTCAGAGGCCTCTTCCAATCTTATTGTTTCTGTGACTTCTTTTCAATGTCCAGAATGCAGAACCCACCCAGCTCCTCCATTACTCCATTTTTTAGGACCACAACCAGCACTAATCCAAATAAACAACACACTGAACTAGCAGGAGTTCCATCTCCCAGACACTTGGCTTTAATATAAATTTTACTGATTTTAAATCAGGAAGAGCAATGTTAGATCGGGATGCTCAGAGCTTTGTACAGTCAAGTAAAATCAAGAGAAAAATACCAGTCCTAAAGAAAATTCATGTTTTGCCCTTCAAAAATCCAGCTTCCTCTTCATAAAGGCAGTTGAAAATGAACTGCAGCAAAGCAGCAAAAATTTAAACTGAAGGATGAATTTACTGGGTTCCAAAAATCACCTTTCCTTGACAATCATAAATACAATATTGTACTACTCTTCTGCAAAACAACACCTCTAGACTATACAGCCCCTGCAAGCACATTTTACATTCATGGTCTGACTGGGCAAGACAAAAGGAAGCTGAAAAAAACAACAAAAAACCCCAGTCTTTTCCCTGGACCAGAAAAAAAACTTACTTGCTCACAGATCTCAGATAAAAGCTTCACGTTACCACATTTTATCTTTCTTACAGTTTTACTGCTCAAAAGATGAACTATGAGATTAAATCCAACTTTCTATTAAGCTCCAGAGACAGTCACATGCCATGCAACTCATAAGACTTCAGAGTTTGGACACAGTAGTAGATATTGAATATATGAGGGAAGCATTTCAAAAAGGCATTAACACTAATAGGGCTTACATATGTGTATCAAGGGAAGAATAGCTGCTAAGTTATGACACTACTCAGTCCTGACCCAGAGGTACAGAAAGAAGCTGTCTGTATAATTCCACTGAATTCTGAGAGATTCTCCTAAATTCACCTGCTTAGAAGACTGATTATTTTTTTAAGCATCTACTGGAGAGGAAAAGAAGGGAGAGGAAAAAAAAAAAAAGGTCAAATCATATACTAATCATTCAAACATGGTTGTGTTCTACCAGTTTGAAGAACAAGTGCAGGGGTGAATTTAGCACACACGGAATGGGGGTTGCTTTGTTTATTTAGTTGAAAATCAGTGGGGGAAAAAAAAAAAAAAAACACAGTGAGTGATTCCACAAAACATTGACAGATTATAGTTTTGTCCTGTCTCTCACATTTGGACATGCCGAACATTTTAAGTTTTTTCTGTCATCATGACTAATAACTGCAGACTCTCACACCCCTACACCTTTTAGATATACAGTTAAAAAGGAGCAAAACAATTTGTTTGTTTGTTGACATAGTAACAACAAGATTCAGGATCAGGGAACTGAAAATAAAAGGTCATGTTTCAGTTTTACCAGCCAGAGCCATTTATTTCATTAGTGATCACCTTCCTTGGCAGTAATGACTATGTTCCTCACATGCTTCAAAATTTTTGTCCATGCCACCTATATATAACTTTATGCAGCTAGCAAAGGTACAGATAATGACTCTGAAGTAATTTCAGTAGGGAAGCCTGAAGAAAAAAATTCCTGTACACAAATCCTTAAGCAATTATTTTCTTCTCAACAAAGTTTATATTTGAGGAGGTAAGTATTTCTTGCTAGGAATATTGCAAAGTAGAGCAGAAATCCCATTTCACTTAAAATTGTGTTTCACATGAGGCTCAAATTCAGTGGGTAGAGAGGGCAGGGAGAGGAAGGAGGGATACAAGGATACAACAGCTCTTGGATTAGATGTTGCCACTTTCGATCCATCATCACATTTTCTCAGATTATGAAAATGAATTTTTCCCAGTCGTACATTTTATGCTTGACAGATTACAGATCAGTTTACACATTCACAATTGGAGCACTTGGATTTTACAAAAGTTCAGGTCTTCTGAGACCAGCATTTGTTATATGGTTTGACATGAGTCAAGAGAAACATTTTATGAGACAATGCCACAGACAGTTTCTGGCAATGAAATGGGTGAAGTCACAAACTCCTTAATGATCTCTGCAGCCAGCCTGAATTTAACACATTTTCTTTGACTTTACAGCTGGCTCAGAAAGGTCATTAGACTATTATATCTACTGTTATGTAGAGCAGCACTATACATATGTAAAGTTTCTATAGCAACACTTTCTTAATCCTCTCTTTAAGCAAAACACCAATTAGCTTTTTATTATAGCCAATTAAAAAAATCTGCACACTAATTGACAACCTCTCTACACAGAATTTAAGCTTATGCAGAGGAAAATTGCAGTAAAATTTTTTTATTGTAATAGCTTACCTCCTATTCTCCCCTCTTAAGAGAACAGTAAATTATTCCTGATCAGGGCTGAACATTTATTTTCCAATCTAAACCATTTAGACACAGAAGTAACCTATGCTAATATGCCTTAAATCTGAGGAGAGCCTGAAGATTACAGGTTTCAAAAAGGCATCAGAAATGTAATCAGCCAACTTATTTCTGCATTGCAAGAAACAGGGCATTGGCCCCTGCACCTGCAAAAGGCAGCCAGCAAAGTGCTTCTCTGTCAGAGTAGCCAAGCATGTTGAGCCAAGTGAGAAAGATGGCAAAAAAACCACTACCAAAAGTCAAATTTAGCAGGGCAGAAAAGACATTTTCATTTCCTTCTTAGTACTTAAGTGTTGGTTTTCTCAGATGTCTTCTGCACAGCTGGTGATGACAGCTTCTTTGTATGTCACTTCGAGTAGCAAATATCAAGACATATTAGTCAGAAACCAGTCAGTGAACACAATAGGAAAGGGAATAGAACATGATGCGGCACATCAGGACAAAGAGTCAACAAGAGAAGTTAAACCATCCTTTTTTGTAAGATCTTCTGCAGGAAGCTGAATAAAAAACATTGTTCCCCTTACAGTTTTTCCATGTGAGGTGTTGGGATTCACCTTAGTAATAAATAAATAAATACACACAGAATGAGGTGGCAGATGGCTCCTCTGACAAGCTCAGCATGCCCCAATCAAGAATTAATGGTACTTGAGGTATCAGTAGGTCTGCTGATTCTTAAGGACACCACACTACAGAAACTGCTCCTATTCTCACCATCTCATTTACACCCACTGTCCTACAGTGCAGTATTCACACAGAAACCGGAGGCATCTCACAAGTTATGTGGGGAAACCAAAAGAGTTTCCCTTGAAAGGCTGACAAATAGAGGGATTAGAGTCTTTCAAACCTACCACTGTAGAGGAGAGATCAATGTATTCACCCATGGGAAAGAAACCACTGTGTGTAACCTTGGAGTTGCTGCAGCATGCAACAGGTCTGGATACACGGTCAGGCTCTGCAGTACTCAGGGACACCAGAGATGAGGGACTAGAGCCAAGCAGCAGAGTTACAGGCTTTTACCTCTCTAAAGACCTGAGAATAAACTCCAAAATGCACTTCCCTGAATTCCCAGGAAATTGGAGCATTTTCAAGTTCCAAGCCTTCCAAGTGCAAAGCGCCCACTGTCAGATGCAGAGCTCTGCCTCCCGCAGGGAGGCTTAGTCCAAGACACAGTGCACAGTGCTGCACACAGAACAGGCACTAATTCAAACTAATGTCATCATTTGCTGTCCTAAGACTTGGAGGATTTCTCCTCCAGTAAACCCTGTGACCAGCACCTCACCAAAATATGGTCAGTTCACCCACCCCTGCAGTGAACATCTCTCCCTTCTCTGCCCTCCAAGGAAGGAGAGCAACCCATGGCCTAAAACAAGACCTGTCAGTCACAGTGATGCAGAAGTGAACACTTGAGAGTACCAGAGCAACCAAACTAGCTTTTTTCTTCTTTTTTTTCTTTTTTTTCCCCATTTTTTTAAAGCTATCTGCATTGGCATATCAAGCCATTTAATATTTCAGCCAGCCAGTCCATCCTGCCAGTTAAATATTACACAGAGTGCATCCAAGGAGAAGGTTTAGGGCAAAGTTTAAAGGCAGCTGGTACTTATTGGCAGCAGTCAGGATCCCCTTCAGTTGCTTTCCAGGAATGCGCATTGCCAGGATCAGAAGGCTCCAGCTGGTGACAGTCACTTTTCAACACATCAGCACCAGGTATCTCTTTCTTGCTGCCTTCCCCGATCTGCTCCTCGCCCAGGCAGCTGCTCTGAGCAGGCACGTCCATGTGCTCAGGCCGCTGGTGTGTGATGTGAAAACCCTCCAGGGAGTACAACAACGGATATGATTTCTGGCAGCCTCATCCCTGCCAAGAAAACACCTTCAGTGGCCTAAAATACGAACCCAAGCCAGCTGTGCAGCCATCCCAGCCTTTGTAAAAGCAGACAGTTCACAAATCAAGAAGACCAGGCAGGTAGAAGCTTCTCCCCCGTAATTCCTGTTAACAGGATCAGCGTTCAAAGTGTCTTCATTAAAAGAGCAATTTGTGGGTAAAGGACACAGAGCTACGTTCCACTTTAAGACCCCAGAAAAACAATTTTTTCCTGGATTGACTTTTTTTTACTGTTTTACAGGAGAGCTGACTACAATTAAACTTTGTCTAAGTGTAAAAGCTCATTTCTGTTATTTCCAAGAAGTAATGGGATGACTTTGTTGCTTCTGTAAATTACCCACTGTTACGATCTACCGGAGAACTAAAGCAAATTAAAACAATAGCCAAGGCATCACTGAGAGCAAAGATTTTCAACAGTTTTGAAAGATCCTTTTTGACTCCTTTCATTTACTTTTCTGCTTTTGAGACACATAAAACACAGAAGCATGATTGCAGTAAATTTTGATAACTACCATAGATTTCTCCCACTCTCTCAATGAAGGAAAGTATTTCAGAAAAACTTTCCATCTAAATTTATCTTTTCAATTTCTGCACAACCCCGTGTTGGCAATAATATGCACCCGTTACACTGGATGATGAAAAGAAGAATTTAAAGGAAACCATAATTTTCCTGCAACATTTTTCAACCTCTGAAAAGAGGACTTTCTCAATCTCAAGTCTAGACACAGAACCTGAAAGCAAAATTACTGCACAAAAGATAATTTTCTGTCTTCACATCTTGGTGAAGAAAGAAAAGCATCAACTTTATGACCTGCTACATTTCAATAATCTGAAATTACTACGCTCAAACCTAAGAAAATACAGTTTTATTACTATTTTTAATAATATTTTTATATAATACATTATATATTTGTTTATAGACAATATTATTATATTAATGTTTGAAGTCACTGAAATGTTACCCAATAATGCAATTTTATCACTGCTCTAATTCTTGGTATTTTATTAAAGATTTATTGCAAGATCTCTGACTTGCAATTAGATCAAACAGTTAATAAGGAAAGGCTCTCCTTCCCTTCTGCTTTCACAATTTACTAGAAGACTGAAAGTTAGGAGTAGCTCCAATAATATTTATAAAACTCTAACCCTAAATTCCCAATTGCCACATCTGTAAGCTCTGAAATCAGGAACTCTGAGTAAACAGAACAAGTGAATATTATGATCACCATCAAGTTCTCAAGCCATGGCATGAGAGAGAAATTATTGAGTCTTTCTAACTTTCATAAGGTCTCCCAGAACTCACACTTTTTAATTCAGGCAAAATAAATACAACGAATTTCCAGTCCCGCTACTGAATATGGCCAGCTCATATCTAAAGGATACAATACATTGTTTTCTATTTTATCATTTTGGAATTAATTGAAAAGACCTAAACATATGCTAGACTGAGCTGGAAAAGAAGGAAGCATGTCCAAGGATCCCACCATTTCACAGTCAGGAAATTCTGGCCAATTAAAACAGCAACAAACACTGAGGAAAATACAATTACATGCTTCTGGGGAGGAATAACACTGTTAAAACAACCCAGCCTGTCTCCCTCTTCCTATTTCTTTCATCCAAACCTTCCAGAAAGCATCTACACACAGTAGTTCTCACATCTTATGTTAGGGGTAGAGCAGCACATATTTGTATTATATGCATGAGAAAAATCAATAGGTGCAGCAATTGAGATCTCAGCAGCACGTGCAGCTTGATGGATACACTGCTCTGAGGAGTGCCAGGGGACAGCTGGGAATCAAGGAGAAATGTCAGTGCTGCCACCAACCCCTGCAGCACCCGAGGCATCCACTCTGCATCTCTGGGCCTCAGCCAAGGGCTGGGAGAAAGAAGAGCCACTACACCAGGAGAAACAGGGAACTTATGCTGGCCTTCTGCTTTGTCTTCGAGATAAGAACTCCAACAGTTTGCCTTTATATATTCAGATAAAAATAACTGAATATCTACCACTCAAATTAAAGGACACAGATGGCTGCTTTGAACTGAAAGAAAAGGCCAAAGACACCGGCTTCAGTTACAAAGTCCCCTAAGAATAAGCAGAATGTTGTACCTTTGTTGGGTGGAAGGAGCTGTTATCTACCTTCCCTGCTCCTAATGGGATTCCCTGGGGTCTCCTTTTCATCAGTTTCAAAAGGTCAGTCTTTGTCTCCAAGTGCTCCTTGTCAATGTTAAAGCCACATTCTGCTTTTTGATACCGAGATAAAAGAAGTATCTGCTGCCTTAGACCACCACAGACTGAGAAAAAGCCCCACTGCAGTGTTTCAAAGCAGCAAGTGCATAACACAAGATGACCAAGGCAAGGAAACATTCTGCAGAACAAAATAACTTGCCGGGATAAACTCGGTGACACATTTCACTCTCAGCCCGGTCCAAAATGCACTAAAGTTTGCAGAACTTCTGTTGATTTTAACAGGTTTGGGAATACGTCCCTCACGCCCTCTGAAATTATATCAGGAAAGGAGTATCAGTTTATCAGGTTTAGCGGGCACACACAACACATTTTATCTTTAAGCTTCTCTCCTTTAAGGAAAAGGAAGGTTCACATGCTCAGGGAATTCAGACACAAGAAATAAAACAAATGAGAGGGAACACAGATTTCTCAGTGGGAGAACAAAGACAACAGGTTCATTCAAAAGGGTTTGTATTTTCTCCCTCAGCATAAATAAAGAAAAAATACAGATAACATACATTTTATTTTTACTTGTATTCTCATCAAGATTCATCCCAGTTAGAAAAGAAGGTATGTCTCTCTATATAAAAAGATTAAATCATAAAAAAGTAGCAAAAAGTCAATTTCCAGACTCTATTTTCATTTAATAATTTGTATTTTCCTACTGCTAAGATCTAGACCTCACCAAAACCAGGTTTATACAGCATGACTACAGATAATCATCTACCAGCATTTCTAATAAATTCCTTGTATCAGCAGACTTCATAAACTGGAAATTATATATACATATATTTTTTTTTATTCTTTCAACAGAAACATTGTGGGGCCCAAGAGTTTTGTTGGTTTTGTTTTTTTTTTGTCGGAGAAAAAACTAAACCACACATCTCCATCTTGCCCCAGCACACAGCCACCCAAATTTCAAAACTTAAAATAATTCTTGGCGCACGAGCAAAGGCTGACCTGCTGTGTGAAAGGTGCTCATCACTGTGCAGTCTTCAGCCTCCACCCTCCAGTTCTGCCCTGGCTGGGATGGGAGAGCTCAGGGGCTCCATGGGAAAAGGTGACTGTGAGCACTCAGCAAGTTTAAAACCTCCTCCTGCATCCGGGGAATCACAGAGGGCGTGTGAGGCCAGGACAAAGAGATTCAGCCCCCGTGCCAACAAAGAGTATGGAGACAGCTCGGACACATTTTCATCTAATAAAAGGGTCTGTGGTGTAGAGATGCACCAAGCAGTAACCTATGAGCTCGTCCAGGCATGCAGCACACAGCAGTAGCTCAGAGCTGCTGAAACCAGACTGCACTCAAGACACCTCTCCTGAATTACACTGGGTATTCCTGCCCAGCCCTAAATTGTCTCTCTCATCCCACCCTTCAGGAGACACCACAGTTAAGTCATGCCATGTTTTCACGAAGGGAGTGGACAGGGAGAAGAGCCTCCTCTTCCCCTCAGAACCAATGAAGCACTCCTGAGACACAGCCTCAGCAGGGCTGACCCTGCTCCTCCTCACTGCTCAGGATCAGGAGCACTCAATGCCATGGATTCTCCAGCAGAGAAGGTGCAAGACCTGATTCTGCCTGGAATTCCGTGGCTAGGACACGCCATGGATGTGGCATCTACATCCCAGGTCTACCCCTGCCCAGACAGGTCTCTGGACTTCCCAGCCTCAGTCCATGGGCATCTTCTGGTCTTCATCCTCCTTAGATAATCCTGGTTTATGGGCATCCACCTGGTCAGCCACAGCACTAGCTGCCTGCCAAGGTTAGAGGGGAAAAATAGGAGCTGATTCATTTTGAACAGTTCAGCTGTACTGAGTTTTGCTGACTTATTATTGGTCAGCATATTTATTATGCTAGATATAAATAAAACATTAAACATTGTACTCGAAATATCCAAAATAGCCTGCAATTCTACTTCCTGAGCAAATTAAATGAGTTTTCGCCCCAGTAGCTTTTGCTCTTTTTTTATTATTCAAGAACCAACACAGGGAAAAGTCATGACTATGCCTAAACTATGCCTTTTCCAGGGAAATAGGGGGTAAAAAAAAGGGAATAGCCATGAGATGATACAAACAGACAAACTTCTAGCTGAATTCTCTGCCATTGTTGCTGTTGCATTATTTGGGTAATCCAATTAACTTCTGATGTTGTCAAATGCAAAATCAAAACGGGTTTGCACAATGAGTGCTTACACACAGTAGTAACACAATTACACCAATTTCTATTAGCCTGTGCTGTTAAATACTCTCAAAGGCCAAGGGTAAAAGACTTACTTTACAGCAGTGATTATTAATTCCTGTAGTCCAGGAGACAAGTATTGCAGATGGTGTCCAACAACAATAAATAATTCCAAAATTTCATTTTCTTGCTTTCTAAGTAAACCCACTGTACTACTGCAATGTCTGTTTGCAGTTTGCTGCTAAACTTAGCTATGTCACCAGCAAGTATCAATAAAGATCCTATTGATTTAAGAGTATGCATTGCTAAAAGTCAATGTTCCAATAAGTGGGACAGAGGCGACATCAGAATAGCAAAATCCTACTTAGCTGAGCATCTAAACCAAAAACCTCATCCTAAGCCATTCTACAAAAGAATGATCTTCAAAAGGAGAGCAAAGCCTAAACAAGGCTACAGATAAACTGGCTAATAATGCGAAACCAGAGTCCTTGTTCATGCTTGCAGAAATGAAACAAAACAAAAAATAGTCCTAATAACTGTACTGATTCTATTCTCTAAAGTCATTTCTTTAACCAGTTGCAGATCTATCTTGCCTCACTGACAGGCCACAGAAGGATGACCTGTAATTGTTCCAAAGGCCAAGCCTGACTCTGAGGGGCAGGTCAGGAGCCGTCCCAGTGGAAGTGAGAGCTGCGGAGGTGTTGGGGAGGGCAGCTCAGACACAGCCACCAGCAGCAGGGTGATTTACAACTCCCGCTGACAGCGAGGCTCTGGAAAGATCAGGAAAGCTCTGATTGCCTATTATGCATTATTAAGACACAGATCAACAGAGAAACCTCCAGGGGCCACTAGCATGCACTGCACGTGTGATTTCACCTTCTGCAGGCACAGGAGCCAACTGTGGGAGCTGGTTCCTGCAGCCCCCTGGCCAGGGACTCTGCACTGTACAGCCTGAGCTGACACATCTTCCTTCAGAAAGGTCACACGTGGCTCCCCTCCCCTTCTACCTCACCTTCTTCCCCCTCCCTTTTTTTATTTTTCTTTTTTCTTTTTTTTTTGTGCCTACTAAAAGTCAAGCCATCACACTGACTTGTGCTCCTGCAGCTACACCCACTGCCATTAAATTTCAATTTAAGCATTTTGGGGCAGAGGCTGGGCTGGGAGATGGACTTGCTTTCAGGCAGCAACCAATTGCAAAAGGTGCCAGACTCCGGCTGCAGCCTCTAAACATTACTCTAAACACCAAGAGTAACCTGTTATTTCAACATGTTTTTCAGCTGAGGGATTGATTTTAAGGATCAGAGAACAGAAACAGCTCATTTTTGAGGGATAAAAAATAAAATATTAGGAACTCCAGATGCTCAGTAATTTTCTTCACAAGACAGGAATACTGCTAAAATTATCCTCGCTACCAAATTATATCATTTTTCTTGAAAACCTGAATATAAAAGTAATTTCTGAACAGTAGCATATGTCATAAATATATGTACCAGCACCACTCTAGCCTCATCCCACCTTGCCAGCAGAGCTGGGCAGATTCAGGTGATTTACAATAAGCATAGTTAATAACTTACAATAATCATGCTTAGCATCAAGCTCAGAATGAACTGCTGCCAAGCTGACAAATGTGGCTATGAAAATTGATAGCTTTGAAATTTGTTTCAAGGTTCATGTACAGAAAACCTCGCCAGCACACACAAAATTCAGAAGCCTTTTAAGACCAACAGTATTCTGCATGAGACTGAATTAGTTAATTACTTGAAAATCACCCACCCAGAAGGAAAACTGTCTCCAGCTCTGGTGATTGTCTGTTTATTTCCAGCACAGAAATAACTTTATTCATTGTGGCAAAGAAGGATAACAGATTCTTTGCACCTTCTGAAGGGTAGAAATACGTATGGAGAGTAAAGATAAATCACTCATTTAAAATAGGTCTTCAGACCTTAAAACTTTTTCAGTTGCAGGACCAATACAACTCCCATATGATTCACCTTCTGCCCAAAGTTCAGCGACCCTTACTATTAATTAGATGTTTCTCCTCCATCCTCTTGGATTTATTCTTCTAGATACAGAAGAATGCACACTATAAGGAGTTGAGCTCAAAGTCTTACCAGAAAAAAACAATAAAATAAAAAAGCAACACAGATTCTGAACACTGGACCCTAAAGAAGAACTGGCAACAAGACAGAATAGAAGAGAGTGGAATAAAGTAGCAGTTATTTTCACACAGCTTCCATGGCAGCCAGTTCAGTCTATAGGCTGGATTGCTGAACTATCACTGCATAGCATCTGGCTCCAAACGCCTCCAACTGCCAGATTTTGACCCTGTGGGTTAAAATTCTGAACTTCTCAATCCAGGGGCAGATGTTTCTACAGATTTCTGAAATGTGATTTCATTAATTCACCAACAACAAATAAGAAATCTCAGCACAGAACGCCTGATTTAGGGGAAATGGAGTTCAGAGCGCAGCAACTGGGTCAAGAAGGGCTGGGGAGAAGCAGCAGAGAACACGTGGAAAGGCCAAAGAAAAGAGCAGAAATGGACCCAGAGAGCAGCAAGACTCACAGTCAACAGCGCTCTCCAAAAGTCTTACTGCAGAGCCTAAAATACTCCAAGCTATTGATTTCTCTTGCTCCTCTGGAAGCACAGGGGCACCATCCTAACAAGCTGTGCGTCTCTCATCCTTCTTGAATGTACACTGCTCGTGGTCTTGCTCTTTCAAAGATAACCAGAGTAGCCTTTTTACACATCTCTAGGTCTCAGGCTCAGTGCGAGGTGCTGGTCAGCTCTGTGGGCACTGCATTACAAGATGGGTTAAACCAGCACCACGAGCATATGGCTGTGTCTGACACAGTGACACAGCATCACCTTAGACTCCAGATTCATACCTCACACCTTCCTGCAATTATCACTGCAAACAGTGCAGTTTACTGTCTGCCTTCTATAGTTTGAAACTGCTGATGCTGTTTAACCAACTTCTGCCCTTAAAATAATACTCCATTTCTCTATAAAATATTTATATTAAGCTTCTAGCACAGGCTTCTGCTCAGGGTCTATTAAGCTCTCATGAAGAGCTGAGTCAACGGGCCACATGCTGAACCTTTTAAACTCCCTGTTTCTTCCAGGTTACATAAAAACAGAAGAAAAGTGGAAGACGGGGTCACACTTTCCAGTTCTCACTGAATGAAGCTGTGACTGATATTAAAGAATAACAAATGAAATAACATGAATACAACAGAACCTTCTTTTAAAAACGCTGCTCATCTCCTCAACTAAATCAAGCTCCAGCAAATGGAAGGTATTACTCCAGCACGCTCTTATCCCATCCATCTCCTACTCTCCTACACATTACCCAAGTTCTGTGCCAAATGAGATCATTCCACTGTAGCCCACACCTGCTGTATAATTGATTGTTTTGACATTAAATGTTCATGCACAGCGGCACACATCACATCATCTCTGCAACCATGGGAATGTGATCTTTGAGTCGCCAGCCTGCCAAAACTTCCACAAAAGTCAACAGCAGTTGTGCTCACAAGAAATGTGCCCAGTGTCTCTGGGTTTAAGCGGATTCCATGAATTTCATGGCCCTCAAGAAACATCCTCTGAAATTCTTCTTTACAGCCTTATTTTCCTTGAAGGGAAGTATCCACGACTTGCATGACTGAGATCATTTGAACATAACCTCATGTTTTTGCTGACATTTGGCTGTCCTCACCCCCAGGCAAAACACTGCAGAAATGTATATGGAAATTACTCAGCTGGTAAAGAATCTGGATAGAAATCCCAGCTGTCATATGAGAAATATATAGAGGATTACGGGTATCTCAGCCATTTATCAAGTTATACTTCCTTGACATTAAGCTAATCATGAAGACTAAAACGGTCTTGCTGATGTTTTTAAGAGGAGGCACTGAGATGTATTTAATTTTATGCTTTTTTAATTTATCTGTATACTTGTGATAGTCCTACTGCAACGTTGAGCAAAGAAATGCACATGGACAGTCACACCACCCAGGAGAATCCACATCACAGCAAAGTTTGGGTTGTTTTGCCTTTTTTTTTCCACATTCTGTTATTGGAAAAAACCAGAGTAACTGAATTTCCGAGACTCAAATTCAATTAAACAGCATCTTAGCTGTTGCAACAAGCACAAATGCAGTTACTAGAATTTGATAAAGGTGCTTCAGCACTAGAATCCTCCTTGTCTTTACTACCTGATGCTTAGAGGCTGTGCAAGTATCACACCCTGAATCACAGAGTCTTTGTTAGCCACACAGCACTTTATTCCACAGCAAGCTCAATGCTACCAGGAAAGTCACGTGCTGCTCAAGCACTGAATGTAGCCCACTGCACTGCACAGAACTGCAAAATATGTACAGTCACATATTCCATATCCAGAGCCCTGCCACTAAACCCTGCAAACAACAGCATGATAAAAAATAATTGATTAAAAATATCATTGTTTGAAATACAATTTGTTACAATTTCAAACTGGTGGAGGATTCAATAAATTGGCTTACCACAAGAGAGCATACTTGCATATAGAAACCAGTTAGGGAATTCCAGCAGAGAAATTTAGTTTGGGGTTTTTTTAATTAAAAGATGCAGCTAACCTGTGTATCATCATTGAAACCAAGGACTTTATCAAAGCGAAAAGCCCAATTAGCATCAGTCCTCTTTGGATGTATAGGCTAACATAGCCCTCATCAGCTCAATGAAAACCCAAGGGTGCCTCTGCTCTCCAGAACTGCAAAACTAATAAACAATTTCATTTAATTTGAAACAGACTACACTGAAATCCAGTTTACCTCAGAGTAACAGTAGATTGCATGCTTTTCTCCAGGGCACGTGTGAAAAAGTAAGTATTAAAACCTAATGCATGACAAAGTACATTGAAGAGACTTTCATTTGCAAACAGAGGAGAGTGGCACATTTATCAAATTTGAACACAGCATGCTCGAAATCTCTTCTGAAATGCATTGAAACATGTTTCTATAACAGCCTTTAAAGTATATAAATACTTCTCAGCTGAATTAATATGATATCCAAAAAGTAATTTTTGTTGTTATTGTTATTTTTAAGAGGTTATAATGAAGTGCCAATCTGCTATCCAGTATTTTATTCTGGTTGTTTCCATCACCACCAAAAGGACTGTCCAGTGTGAAAAAGACTACCAACTGGGAAGAGATTTCACCATTTTACAGGGCAGCCTTTCATCACTGGAAAGAAAATGCCTTTCCAATTACAATGCTACTTCTAGGGCTGTGCTTCAATAACAGAGCTATTACTTCACAACAGTGCTTAGTGTTACATGTCAGCTCAACCAGATACTTTTTTGGTGCATCCTTAATTGTTGCACAATCCATATTGCACACATTGTTTTTCCTTCAAAAAGAGGGGAAAAACAAGCAAAAAAGACCATGCTAGAGATGGGATTATTATTATTATTGTTTGGCAGGAAACCCCTCAAATGTTATAGTAATAGGCAAGAATAGACAGAAATATGTTTTGGGTGAACTCTGCAAGTTTTATTAAAAGGGATTTACAATCAAATAAGTGGTGACAGTGTTTTTCTCTACAGCTTAGACCTAATTCCTGCAACTTTTAAAAGGGTACTAGGAATTAACATTTTGCTGATGCTGCCCAATAGAAATAGTAACTTTCAAAATTTGGTTCTAAATACAATTCTCTCTAGATTCTCTTAAATCCTAATACGTGAGTCAATGCTTTTAAGTCAGGATCAGGAAAATCAGCCAGGGCACTGGAGCCAAGATCAACTGGACTACTCCACAGAGAAATGAAAGATTTGTATTTTCCTATTCTGCATTGGAAACAAAAAAAACCACACAGGGCACAGAACACCCATGCCAAAACAGACTACAAGACATATACACAAGAGCAAGGGAGGGAGAATCATCAGAGAATCACAGAATGTTTTGGGCTGGAAGGGACCTTAAAGCCTTCATTCCACCCCATGCCATGGGCAGGGACATCTTCCACTACCCCCGGTTGATCCAAGCCCTGTCCAACCTGGCCTTGGACACTCCCAGGGATGGGGCAGCCACAGCTTCTCTGGGCACCCTGTGCCAGGGCCTCAGCACCCTCACAGTTAAGAATTTCTTCTTAATATCCAATCTAAACCTACTCTCTTTCAATTTGATGCTATTCCTCCTTGTCCATCACTCCCTGCCCTTCTCCAGCTCTCTTGGAGCCCCTTGAGGCACTGGAAAGAGCTCTAAGGTGTCCCCAGAGCCTTCTCCTCTCCAGGCTGAACAACCCCAGCTCTCTCAGCCTGTCTCATAAAGAGATGCTCCAGGCACTGCAAATCCGTGCCTTGCAGGAACCAAATTGGATCTGCCAATCACAAGATAACAAATCTCATTCCAGGTGACTCACAAAGCATTTATGTCAATGTTTCCTCAAAGGTTTTGGGTCTCATTAAAACATAAAACCCCAGCCACCACCAAACACAGAAAACAGTTTCACTGAACAGTTCTGACCAGCTCTAATTAAGATATATAAACTCTTACAGTTGCATGCCAGCTTGGTGTTTACATGAATAACTTAAGTATTTAATAGATACCTTCACTCTTAATTACCATAAATGTCAAGAGTTTCCTGTAGTATAAGAGCTCCCCAAATGTTTCAGTGATTTTTGAGCTTTATCTGAAGTGGTTAACTTTAGGGTTTTGTAATGAAACCAACCCTACAACATTTTAAAAATTAACAACCTTCGTGCCTACACATTTTCACCCTAAAACATATCCAAGGACCTCCACTGAGTAATAGTGCCTCTTCTTGCACTTGACATTTATTAGTCATGATTTTAAATTGAGGAGTATTTAATTACAAATAAAGGGTCCCTGACTTTGATAACTCCCAAGGAACTGCTAAGCATGAAATAAAATATGATGCTGGAGCCTCCCCTTCAACTTTGCCATGTATATGTCTTCCTTTTCATAATTCCAATAAAATAGGCTGATTGTCAAAGTCTAATTTTAGACTTAATGAAGCAGTAAAGGTTGGGGTGATGAAAAAGAAGCTGGAACAATAACAGTAAAAACATAGTCATGGACTATGACGATCCAAGAAAAATTTTCTGGCCAATTTGATTTGATTGTGTTAAACAATGACAAAGTACAGAAGCAATTAGAAATCACATCCAGTATTAGCAAGTGACTAAATGCTGGTTAATGGCATTTTATGCTTCCTGAAGACTGGCAAACTTCTACCCCGTGTGTTTTAAACAAAAATTCGATTTTGTCGTCATGATAGTACTTTTCCCTCCCATTTAATTGTGGCCAAACCTTTTCCTTAATTTTATCTTGCTTCTGGCTTTACTATTACAAAACACTATTAATATCAAAAGATTTTTAGGAAAAAGTTGTTCACATATATTCCAGCTCTGACAGTGACAGAAGAAATTAATATGAAAGCTCAATGAAAGAAGACTGGCATATGATTTTGGAATAAACATATACACTTATTTTGTATATGTATAAATTTTGAAACATATTAATGGAACTGTTAAGGTCTGAAGATAACCACCCCTCAAAGTGAAGGCCACTTCAGCAGGCCCAAAGAACCACAAAGCCAAACTGCTCTGCATGTTCTGAAGAGCTGAAAGCCCAGTTGTTGTAGAATTTTAAAATACACCAACAAAAAAGGGCTTTGAATCCACAAAAACTCACATCACACACACACAAAAGTGCTTTATGTCAGTGTTGAGACTGACAGTTATTCACAATGGCTCAGCTGAACACTGTGGCAGGGAGTCCTTCTTGACATGAAATTAAATACACTCAGCCTTAACATTTCCTAAGCATCTTTGTATTCACCAAGGGTGTATAATGCCATGGCCACACCAGAAAATGTGGAGCCAGAACAATACTTAATATAAATGCTCACAGCCAATTTCCTCAGTGCCTTAAGATAATAAAAATACACATCTGACTGCTAACACCAAAGCAAATCCAAATTACTATCATGCTTTAAATCAGTACCCCTGATCTTCATTTGGTTGTGAAAATAAAGAGATGGGAGAGTTCTCAGAAGGCACAAACAAGAGTCAGCAGCTTAATGCACTTTCTACACTTTAACCTTCTCCTTCAGGTGCTGCAATACTCATGAAGAATTTCTCCTAGCTTACCCCCTCAGGATTTCAGACAATTAATTACCAGGAAAACTTAATTCACAGGAGATCCTGCAACAGCTTTTCCACTTGCGTATTACTGAACACAAACAGTGAGCATCTGTCTGTACTACCTCCTGTGATTAAAAGCCAAATCTTATAGATTTTTTGTGAGTACTGAGAAAGTCATGTGTCAAGTTGTCTAACAGAAACCCAGGTTCTGCCAGGATTCCCATGGCCAAGCTTTAATAACAAGTGCCCACACAAGGCAAATCTTGTTTTACTGACAATCACATGACATGTGGGAACGTCTAAAGGTTGGGTCATTGCCTGTTTCACTCTGACTCTTTCAAATATTAAATTCAGAAAAAATTATCGGGCAAGAGATACAGCAAGCTCGTATTTATTGCTTAGTTTTGGTTTTCAAGATTGAATTCCTTAACGATCTAAAAAAACAAATTAAATTGTCTTTTCACACAAGTACTATCATCACATGTAAAGTTATCAGGCAAGCTTACTCATCACACAGCAAAGAAAAAAGGAACAAAAAAAGCAGAACTACAGCTGGACTGCTCTTCTATTGAAGCTTTGTGCAGTGCATGATCCTTCAAACCCTGACACAGATGCAGCAATTACAGCTCAAGGTTAACATCGTTCCTTTTACTCTGCTCTCACCTTTAAGCAAATTCCTGTTTCAGCAAGGGATAGGTTCATCTTTTATCCCTCCCTTCCCCACCACGCTCAGAGATAAGAGGATTTACCAGAGGGTAGGAGAGGCATTACATTCCATGTTTGCTGAAAGCAAGCTCTCCACCTTCCTCTGTTCTCACCTTAGTCTTGCTCTAAATTGTACATTCATCCACAGAAGGGCTGTGTTAATCCTGTCCTGTGACCCATTGCTTTGGACAAGAATGGAATAAACTAAAGATGGGAGAGGGTTTCCCTGGCACAGACCCATTTCAATATTCAGAGTAAAATCCTAAAAGGATGAAGGAGTAACAGGCATGTCTTCAATCTAAAAAATGGCTGGCCACAGTGGTAACGCTACAGCAAAGCAGCCTTTCCATTTCTCTGCTCAGATAATCATGATAAATATCAGCATTTTTAAAAAGGTAGGGTTAGTTGCCTGTAGTTATGTACAATGGACATATGGACAATGGACTGGACAATGACTGCAAGATCACAGCACACCTTTTAGAAAGTGGGGCTGGTTGCTGCACACACTTAACTCACCAATGCTCTAAGCACTGCATTACAAGGAACAGAATCAATTTTCTGGCAAAAATCTAATTCTGAAATTGAGTTTCTGTGAATATTGCAGAGTATCATCTTTTCTAAGCCTCCTCCTCTTCAGCCTTCCCCCTGATGCTGACAGAATTTGAATTAAAGGTTCTGGAAATCTTTTTCCAAATGTTTACCTGACCTTATTTTTTTTTTTCCCCCTTTTTAACACAGAGGACAGTGAGCATGCTTTCAGTAAGCTCCTTTAAATGCTGGCAGTAGAACTGTTTATTTTCCATTTCATTCTAGCAATATTTCCTCAATTTAACCAAGTTATAGTACTGTGCTGTAAAAGGAACAAGAGTGGAATCACCAGGTACCACACTTGTTTAATCAGAGTCAAAAAATCTTGTCCCACTTGTGGAAGAGCATTTTCAATGTTTTCCATCCCAAAAATATCAACTTTTACTTGGATCTACTGAGATAGACTGCCTAGAGAACAGCAGAAAGAGCAGCACATTCACAGCATCAAGCAGCAACATCTGCACTGGGGCACCTTCTCACCTTTGAGTACACCAGCTTAAAACTTGAAAATAACCAAAGGGGAAGCAAAGGTCCCACATCCCAAAAACAAGAGATGGTTTTGTTTCTCTGTATTTCAGAAGAATTGAATGGGAGTAGCTGCTGGATGTGGATGGCAAAGAGATACAAGCATGTGAAGCAGAGCCTGGAGCAGTGCTGCTTTTCACAGGTAACTGAGAAATTGCTCCAGTTGTCTGAGGGAATTTGTAGAGAAGTGTTTTCATCCAGAGGTAGCTTTGCATCTCTGATGCTTTCTTAAAGAATTTGCTAGTGGTAAGCAAAGGGAAATTAGTTAAGAACTGATTTACCCTTGATTTTAACAGGAGATCCCATTCAACCAGTAGCAAGGCCCTGTTTATCTGTAAAAGGCTTGTCAATTATTTTTGACCAGGTCAGCCTTATTCTGTAAATCAGATCATTTAACGACTGTCTTGTCCTTGTTTCTGACTTCAAATATCAGTCCAGTTTCCCTGCTTTGCCACTGCTTTGCATAAACCCTGGGCAAGTTTTAAAAATTACATATTATGACCACATCCTCTCAGTGCCATTCTGAATCTTTAATTGCTAACAAATATAAATAATCTATTGAAAATAATATTGTATGTCTAGCAAATTAAATATTTAACAATTATTTAAATTCAATACTTTCAAGTCCTGGAAACACTGAAATTAGTCAAGTAAAAAAATGGTTTTAGCTCACACACTGGAAACGCACATTTCATGCACTTCATTTCATTTTATAGTCTCTAAGAACTATTACAATTTTTAATAAACTTGTATCTTGGATTTGAAGCCAAACACTGATGCTCAAAAGGCACAAATTATTAACTAAGAGACACCCAAAGAGGTAATAAAACGTATTCCCCAGTGTTATATTGTAAATGGGCTGTAAAACTTACACTTTATTAATCCAGCTGCAATTAAACAATAACAGCTGTACAACTTGTATTGCAATGCCCCACTTTTGGGGAGATGACAAATATTGTTCATTATTCATTATATATTGCTGATTGGCAAACATTTTTCTTAGTCCAGTAGTGATGTCTCTTGGGTATGACTGCTTCTCTTTATGATTGCAAACTGAGTTCTCCTGGTATCTTGGGGTTTGCAAATGCTACGAGTCTGTCTTTCCTCTGAGATGTTCCACATTTCAAAGAGAATGATAAATTTCTGCTGAAGCCAACAAAACTAAGCAACACGTCCATATAGACAAGTATCTGGCTAACAAGTTTTTAAAGTGTTACTGACAGCTGCTTACTTTTCTACAATTAATAATCACTATCACAGCCTCCATCTCTTTCTTGGGATAGCACATTCAAATGTTTGGCAGGTAGGAAAACAGAAGCAAAGACAAATACTAGCTAAAATCTAGCTAAGAAATGTACACAACCACCTGTTAATTTTTACAATGAAAAATAGCAGCTAACAAAATCATCCTTCTTCGGAATGAATATTACGTGCAGTAGATAAAATAGGGGCATCATTCTGCTTCCACATTTTCTGCCATATTCTAAATATTGCTCTGTAAACATTAGGGCAGCTAGAAAAACATTACAGGAAGATAAAACCAGGATGATTTCTGGACACAGACACAAAGCCACAGTGTATCGAGTATGGTATATAACAACCAAATATTGGCATTCTGCTGTGTACATCAGACCATCTTAACTACTCAGCTTCATCAGAATCCTGACAGCTCTAGCTCCAGCAAACCTGCTTTAGAATTCTCCATTTAAATTTAATTTTAATGGAAATGTTGTCTGCAGCCCATGACATTTTCAATTAACATTTACTCAATTTCTGACAGTTTTTTTAACAATACAGTAAAGATAGCCCTGACCTCTACCTGAGACAAAGATCATATTGAACTCTTCAGCCTTGTTTTTGTCTCTGACTAGAAAATAACTGTTCGCTGGTTAACCTTATATAACCTTATTGTCAGAGTAGGAGTTACCATTCCACCTAGAACAAAAATGCTGCTATAATAGTATTGTTTACTTATAAAATATTAGTAATCCTTATTTCTTGTCATATCACATTTTCTAGGTAAAACTTTCAGACTGACAGTTCATAATCACTACTGCAGAGAATGACTTCAGAGAGTTCCTTCTACAACAGCAAAAATAATCCTTGACTTGTAGACACAGAAACTGTGTTATGAATATACTTTCATCCCAAAAAATCCAAATCTCACACTTAATTTGAAAATCTGTAAAAATCTTGATGTAGACCTGAGCCAGGACCTTTTCTCCTGATGAAACATCTCTCCCTCTCCTTGCTGAAATTCTACTAAATCCATCAAAAAGGTCTATAGAGATGTGACAAGTCTCTACTGAGCTTGCAGCTGCCTTCAAATCTCATGCACACTGTGGCATTTTCAGGATCTGAAATGTGCATTTTGAAGGTTTCCTGTTGACCCAAGGCAGCCTCCCAGCGTTTGAGGCACATCTGAGGATGGGGAGGAGGACAGCAACAAGCTGTTTGCAAAGCCTCTGAAGGAAGGAGCAGGACACTTCACAGACCTGTCTGAGTCACAGAAAGAAAGCAAGGAGCAAGGGAAAAAAAGCATGTAAGGAGAAAAAAAGAATCAGGGCACAACACTGATGTTTTTACTCTTTTCAGTGAATTCATTAATTCACTGACATAAAAATAGTCATCTAAGAATGTCAGATGAATGCACAGTACCAACTTTACTCACCAGCTGAGTCCCTCAAAACTGCATTTACTCCTTGCTGCATGAGCTTGGCTTCTTCATAACCTTACTTCTAATATGGTCTAATATCATCAAATAGTTCAATCAATAGAAGACTGGTAGCTGGCATGTGGGTGGGGGTGGTGTTTTTGTGTGGGTTGATTTTTTTTATTTTTTTTTTTTAATAAAGAAATATGCCAATAGTCATGAGTTGCCACTTCCAGACTACAACACTAAACTGACCCACTTGAAGGATTTTTTTTTTTTTTTAATTTGTAATTTCATGTTTAACTCTAAGCCAATTTCAATATGGAGTGCAAGAAGACATCATAAACTTACTACATAAAATATGTATTTTAAAAAGTTGTGCATTCTGAACTTGCAATCATTTGGGGAGAATGAACAGAACCCCACTTTGTGCACACTGTTGGTGGGTGGTAGAGGAGAAAATCCATTTATCTCATCTTATTCTTAATTTTCCAGTAGAGAAAAAATCTCTTAAAAATGGGAACCATCTTTGCTTGAAGAAAGGGTCTACCACTTGTGCAGACCCTGAGTCCTGCAATCCCACCCTGGAGCAGAAAGCCCAGACACACTGCCTGTCAGGTTCCCACCACAGGTCCAGTGCTCTGCCCGTTGCTCTAGACCAGGCTAAAAGGCACAGACTGCTCCCAAGTACACACTCTTTTCAAAAATTTTCACTACACAGAACTTTTATTTTCACCACAAAGTTTACCATTACCTTGCTTGCTGCTCAGTGTTTTTAAAGGACCTCAAGCATTACAGACACTTTCCATTAAGAGACACTCATGAAAACTTTCCATTCAGATCAGCTCAGGAAAAAAAAAAAAACAAACAAGAAAACCCAACCAAAACGTGTAGGGCCTAAATGTAAGAACACCCAGCAGGCTCTGACACATTAGAGCAGTGTGGGTTCCCAAATTCAGCTCTCAAAGAACCCAAATACAACAATAATGATCTTGGCACAGGGCATTTCCTGCAGATTAATGACCAGCAGGGAGGAGTTGATGGCCCACGGCGCAGCCAAGGGCCATTAACCCCAGCCAGTCATTAATCCCCAGGAAATGCCCTGTGCCAAGATCATTTTCCTATTTCAAAATGAAAAGCAGCAGAGACCATATAGGTTGTTTTGTTTTGCTTTAATGAATGATGCTATTCAACTGTTATCTCCAGGGTGTAACACCTCTGCAAGTTAACTTGCCATGGTTTAACTACAAGAATGAGAGTGTGGAGGATGGACAAAGCACAGGACCCAAGCAGAAAATGCTGGTTGTACACGAGGCCGACAGCAATTAGGGCATGGCTGCAGTCCTGTTCCTTGCTCAGAAACATGAAGTGCTGAATCACTGTGTCATGAGCAAAGATGTTGCTCTGAGCTGCATTTAATCATTCCCAACTGTGCTGCTGAGCACACTCCCTGTAGCAAGAGACATTTTGCCTCGTCCTTGCACAAAACCAGGATGTTGCTCTAGAGCAGGCAGTGCCTTGGACTGTGTAACATTTCACTGAAGAAAAAGGGTAGTTATAATCAGTACTATTCCTGTCACATACACCTCCTGGTAACTCATGCATCCCAAAGATCACATCCTAAAAAAACCCTACCACAATAAGACAGAACAATGTCTGATTTCCATGTAGAATTTCATAAGAGGTCTCAGTTTATAGCTATGGATTAGCATAGACACAGTAAAAGAGAACAGTAAGTCCATGTTTACAAGCTGACCTGTCATCATAAACTTCAGTCTGCCATTAACAGGCAATCTGAGTGCTTTGCTATGGTGTTTTTTCAAAATGGGTTTCAGAACAGATGGCTGGGGGGGGTTCCCAGTGCAGCTCATGAGTGACGCCAACTCCGCAGGTACAGCTGGGATCCCGTAAAATAACCCCGGTGTACCTTGGACTCCTGATGGATTTCACACAATATCCTCCAAGATTAACATTTTGAAGGTAAGAAACTTGCACATGAAGAGGGACTTTTCCAAGGGCATCACGTGAATAGCCATCTTTGAGACACTGAACCTTATCAACATGCTGAAATCCATACAGCCTGTCACCAAACTGGCTGGGAAGGCAGGAGCAAGCACCAAATTCCCTGAAGTACATGCCTTTAGGAACATTTTTGTATATTGGCAGGATAGGGATGCAGAGAAAGGAAGTCTTATCTATAAATTTAGCATATCACTGGGTTATCATGACTGCACGTCGCTGTGGCTAATTTTGTTGGTCTATATTCATGCAATTAAAGCTCCTCACTAACAGCATTATCACTGCTTTAAATACCAGTATATCACCAGACTTCAGGTTAAGAGACTTTGTTCTATAAACACCATCTTACTGTTTTACAAATTAAATGATGTCTTGCCTGAAAAAAAAAGACAGAGCGGAACAAAAGCCTTAAAAATTATTGTAGGCAAGTAACCTTCAAGAAATTTTAGTGTTTTCTTACTTGTGAATTGTGTCCTCACTAACTAAACACAGTCTGCAGCTTACTCACAGGGGGAAGCAGAGGGGCAGGCACTGATCTCTGCTCTCTGGTGACCAGTGACAGAACCCAAGGGAATGGCATGGAGCTGAGTCAGGGGAGGTTTAGGGTGGATATTAGGAACAGGTTCTTTCCCCAGAGGGTGGCTGGGCACTGGGACAGGCTCCCAGGGAAGTGGTCTCAGCCTCAAGCCTGACAGAGTTCAAGAAGCATTTGGCAAATACTCTCAGGCACAGGGTGGTGTTGTTGGGGTGTCTGTGCAGGGCCAGGAGTTGGACTGTGTGATCCTTGAGGGTCCCTTCCAACCCAGGATATTCTATGATTCTATATACAACTCAAATAGTCCTAAATAAATAAACAGTTCTCTTCTTCAGAAGCTCATCTTCTTTCTCCTCCACTCTGGCAGTCACAAATTCACCTGCTAACACCTGTGAAAGACACTATTGCTCAGATTTTTAAGCTGAGTTTACGGCACAGTCCCTTCCTGATCTTCTGTGAAGTGTCATTTTCAAAGACAAGGCCACATGAAAATGGATTTTTCTGTACTAGGGAAGAATTTGCACGTTTTTATTTAGCAGTAAACAACTGTGCATGGTTACCTGCTCTTACAGTCCCTGATCCTATAGAAGCTAACAAGAATCCTCCCCCATCCAAGGAAAGGAGCACATCCAGTACTTTGGAATATTGGGCTCTCATCAAGTCCGTATGTGAGCAGAGGGGAATCATCCCAGCACTCTTCTAACAAGTGTTTGTGGTCCTCTGGTTATACAGAATTTACTGGAAATAAAAAATAATTCATGAAATTATTCAGGAGGGACTGGGTAAAGCCAGCACTGCTTTTCAGGAATTTGCTGCCCAGCTGCTACAAAGGTCAGCTCTTCTAACCTGTTGATTAGTTTGATCCATTTATTCCCACAATGAAAAGCAGAGCTGAAGGGTTTTCTGCACTAAGTGAGCAGCACATCAAACCCCACAGTGCATTAACAGACACCAGATTATCCACTCTGTTTGTCCACAGAGTGCAGCAGTGCTCCATAAACCACTACAAATAATACACATAACTAATTCAGCTCCTTGTCCACAGACATCCACGTATCACAGCAAGCCAGACTTTTGTCATCCTACAAAACATGCTCCATAAAATGCAGCTCTCAGCCTCTTGCCCCAGTCTCCTACAGATGTATCAAGTTGGGAAAACATAATGGGAAAGGTGAAAAACTAGACTATGATGAATGAAAGAGACCAATCTAATAGAATGGAGAGGGAAATATGCTTATTTATGCTGATACAAATCCAGCAAAACTTCACTGATTTTGGAAAAATCAAAAACCAAAACTATATTATTTGTTAGTACACAGTATACAAACAGAAGAGGCAATCCTAAAATGAACTGTATTATTTTGATTAAATTTGAAAATTAAACCTTAGATTGACGATATTAACTGAACACAGTAGATATTAATACAGACAAGTGTTTCACAATAACCAATCACTATTTAGCATGGACTTTCTGCCCTAACTTCTTGTAGTCAATACTCTCATGCCTCAACAGAAATAGCTCTTTTTAGAAAATACTACGGTCCCAAGTAAGAAACCAGTTACTGCCTCAATATGCAATCAGATCCCTCCCCTTGGTGTGCACAGGCAACACTTGAATTCTGTCAGTCCCATGTATTGGATTTTCTGGTCAAAGTTAGAGAACACATCAATAATCTCAACAGTTGACAGAACAGTGGACACAGCAAAGTTTAAATATTTATTCTTTCAGCAAAATCTTGGAATGTTAGTGCAAAAATCTTTTCAACAGGAAAATAATTCTTTCTTTGCTCACTGTGGGATCTTCAATTGCTGGCAATGTTTACTTGTGCTACAGCATTCCAGAACACATCCAAGTTTTTAAAAATTAGTGCAAAAAATTTTTAAATTTGCTCAGGGAGTTAGAAGCACAAGTTCTAGATTAAACTTAAGAACAATATAAACATATATATATGTTCCCTTTAAGTCATTCTTGAAGCTCCTCTCATAGTAGATAAAATAAATGAGAACAGTTCTAAAAGAGCTCAAGATCTGCTCTGACCTCTCTACTGAGCAGCCTCCCAAGTCATCCTCAAATTAAGGAAGAAAGGTTACATGTTTTTGCTAGTTGGCAAGTGTGCAAAAGCCTGCAGGTGTTTGGGGTGCAGGTACTTTGGGGACAGGTTTTCCATCCACACATCACATTCTTTTGTCCTTTAGCTTGAAGCTGAGAGATAACAAGAGAAGGCTTTTACTCAGGGTAAAAAGAAAATCACACAGAAAATAGAAAATCACTTACATAGAAAATAGAAGAAACCTGATTTTCTCATATATAGCTGAAGAGGCTTTTAAGAATTCCAGGAGCTTTTCAAGAAAAGATGTTTTCTTAAATATTACCTGTTCTCAGCTGTTGGTAATTCAGTTCTAAGCCTGAATGGGACTAACCAGTTCAACAACGATCACTGCAATTTACAGAAAAGTGAAGAGATTATTCTCAAAACTAACAAGGAAGACACACACACATAAAATTCAACCCTCTACACAACTACTACAAAGGCACATTGTACTGCCTGCAGCTTTTACTTTGAAGGTCAAATATTCTCCAAGTCATCAAAGAAATTGCTCTTCAAAAGGTGAGAATAACAGTCCCTGTGTACAGAAATGTTCTGCCCAGCTATTTTGTGCAGAGAGGCCCAATGATAGCCTTTTCCATCCCTAGCTGGGAACTGCAGGCCAAATGTCATGCTAAGATAATAACAGGCTGATTTTAAAATATCAAGAAGCAGCTTGGAAGTGAAAAACAACTTCCAGAGGATGAAGAAATGGCAGCGTTTCCATACAACTGCAGACCGAGATGATTTAGGGGAGAGAACAAATTATTTGCACCATCTTTGTTCCTCTAATTTATCAATCTGTAATTACTGTCACTGTCATAATAATTTGTATTGGTTGCAATTTGTCCAATTAAGGAAGAGGCAGTTGCTAAAACCCAAATTACATAATTACAAGTAAGAGTGTTACTGATGTGTATGCTCCAGTCAGCCATGGTCCTTAAGGTGGACAGCTTCTCTTCACCTCTGTGGAGGCAGAATTCCACATCCTTCTTATATTTTTCCCCATAAACAAACACTAAACAACATGCAAAAAAGCTCCCAACTACTGAAATTGCTCCATTGTGCCAATGTTAATAATGCTCACTCTTAGTATACAATTTTCTTGAGCAGTTAAGAAAAGTTAAATTCAACAGAAAAAAAAGAGTAATTAAAAAATTAGGACTATATTGACCCATGCATTTCCACTAAGTTTCCAGTTTTCCCAGAGCAATTTTTGTCTCTGACTGTGGAACTTTCACATCACCTTGAAGGTGCTGGCTCTCAGGAATGGCTGACACAGGCATTCCTACACCCAGGTGCAGGTTTTTGGTGGGAACACAATAAAAAGCATACAAGTCTACTCCTCAGCATTTCCTTTCCATACCAACACTGTCCCCATCCATTTACATCTCTTAATTAACATCCTCATTATTGATAAGGGTTTGTTAAGCCAGGATGAATGAATGCTTGAGCCCTCCTTGATCTTACATCACTGCTGACCTGATGACCAGAAGATCCTGGTCATCTTTTCACTTTCACCCCTGCTATGGAAAGCAGAAAAGCTCAGAGACTGTTTTGCTTCTCAATCTCACCCTGATTACTGAGCACACAGGAGAATTCTGGGGCTGCACACTCTTGTTTACAGCTCACAGTTCTCTAAAAGTATCAGGGATGTTCTTTTCCTTTCTCCATCCACAGCTAAGAGGGAGTCAGTGCAATATCCCTCACTCATCCCGTATTTCCACAGTGAAATGACTCATTTGAGAGCAAAATTTTTCTCCAAACCAGATCATGCAGAAGAGGAATACTGTTCTCCCAGTGCTGCTGTTAGAAACAAATTTAAAAAGGACTGAAGGACTTCTATGGTCACAGCAGCACAGTATGTTGTGATTTCCATCTTTCTTGGCTGGTCTTTTTAAATACTTTGTTTCAAATATCACTTCCACATCTCCCCCCACTTAAGTTTATAAATAACTCCATCCTACAAAACAGAAATGTAGATTTTTGGAAGTTCAGCAGCTCAGAGGCATTTGTCACTCATTGATTTGTTAGATTGGTTTTGGGCTTTTTTGTAATCCATTGTAAATACATGGATAATTCCATTCCTTAACACCCCTTTTGCTCACTGTAGGGGCAAAGGTCATCACATATTTTGTCCTGAAATATTTTCATTATGAGTCCTTTTTACTCCATAAGTAAAGCCGTTAAAGAGCCCTGCAGGAAGACACCATTGACTTTATTTACTTTCTTATTTATTCTGCAGCAGCCAGACACATGCCTGCTTGCACTGTTCCTGAGAGCTGTTCCTGCTAAAAGGTAATCTAATTGAGCCAGAGCCTTCAAGACATCAAGCAGATGGCTATAAATAATGCAAAGATGCTGAACTTAGTGGAGCCATCACAAAAAACATTCACACCAGTCAGTCCAACCTGTTAGAACATCTTTAGTCCGAGTCACACTATACACATCTTTACAGCTAACTCAGGAAATTCGAGATTCATTTGTCAATGTAGCACATTCTGCTTTGTCCATCTGTAAGACAAATACTTTGTGCACTTGTAAAGCCCCTAAAGTTCTACTTCCACTGCTTTGAAAAACTCGTGGTGAATACAGAAACTGGGAAGTACTGGGCACTCAGAAAAAAACAAAACACAAACCAGCTGAACCTGTGCATTTATTACACTACAGATTATCACATGAATGTTCAAAGAATGAGACTGTTTTCTTTTTTAAGACAGAGATCACAGCAGTGTATGATATAGAAAGGATTTGTTTGCTTCAGTGCTAACTTCCCAGGCTGCTGTCTGTCAGCTGCTCAGTGTGGATTCTTGTATAGAAATTCTGGTTTTAGGTGGGGAAAAGAAAAATCTGAAGAAAAAGGACAAAAATTGAGACACCTATTTTTCTGCTTTAGCTAATAAGAAAAGCCTACAGGTTAATATTCCCCATTCTTTACCACTTTCTTCTCCTATTTATGTATGTGTGTCTCTGTAGCACACTTTTAAGAGTGGCAAACAGTCCTACAAAATTTAGCTAGCATGTCAGAATTACTTCTGATTTTATCTTTAAACAGATTTCAATAGCAATCTTTTCATTTGAGTAAAAGCTTTCTTAGCTCTTTTGCAGAGAAAAAGCCCAAAGAATCACGCATCCCTCTCCGCTTGCAAAAGATTTTATAAACATATAAAGATAGTTAGTCTTTAAAAAAAAACCACTTTAGGAGCCATTTAAAACCATTTCACCACTTTTTAAAATGTATGTTTTCATAATCTGCTGCTTGTATAGAAAGCTTACACGTAAAAGAAAGTGGAAATTCATGTCATAAACATCCAGTCTTTCAGGTTTCCACCAGCTACAGAACAAAAACAGCCTGAAGTCATCAACCACCATTTACCCCCGGCTTTATTTTCAAGGAAGTTTGGGATTCATACTTTCAGTCAACTCAAGCAGTAATCATCTCAAAGAAAAACTACAAATACGTTGAGCAGGCTCCATCTCTAACCTCCACCTTCCAGCAGAAGCAGCCAGGAGTAAACCTCTGGGAGAAGGATACTGGTCTGCCTCTCAGCTTCAAGCAAGCCTGCAAAAAACGTGAGATTTACGGGAGCTGGGAAAGCACTGACAAAAAAGATTAGCAGGAATGGCAACACTGGGAAAAACAACACAGGAGATAGAGACAGCTGATGCAAGTCACTCTTCCTTTTACAAAGTAAGAGAAGCTTCTCACTAACTTCTGAATTTCAGAGACCAAATAAATAAGAATAAATTTATTTCAAATATTTTTTGTCTTTCCACTCCTGGAATTACATAGTTGTTTGACAAACCATATGTTGCCCGACATGACTTTTTCTCTCTCTCAGAAACAAACTTGTCACTCTCCCCTTTTTTTTTTGAAGGTACCAAGTTTGTTGATATTTGGGAACAGTACTGACATTATTTTACCATTTAGGAAACAAACCATGGAAATAGTTAGCCCATATCACTTTCAAGTGACATAGAACACAGCTCCAAGTACAGCCAAATCCTCACCCTGAGGATACAAATACCCCTCATCCTCACTGGGAAGAAGTGCCAGGCTTGCTTTGTACACCCACTACAAAGCATCCCAAAGTGCCACTCCAAGCAAGGTACACAGACAAATTTGGCTTCTGTTAACTAATATGTATTTACATTTATTTATACATATATGTATCATATGTGTACTGTATTTTGAAAGGAATGCAAGGCAACACGGATTAAGGAGGAACATGAGATCGGTTTAAAAAAAAGAGAAAAACTGAGTAACTGATGACTGTGTGTACTATGCCCACTTGCTTTGCTACTAGTACAAGTAGAAGTAATCTGCATATTAATTAAACCATGACTGAAGTGAAGCCCATTAATTTTGCAAGAGACCTGCCTGCCATAGGTGGCTTCCCCAGTAACTGCTTTGTGCTTGTTTTCCCCTGCCATAAGCTGTGCTCCTGTGCTGCTGCATGTTACATTGCAACTAAACAAAAATCTGCTTAAGGGGAAAAATGGCAAGTGCTTGGCTTTCAAGGAAAAAGAAAAGCCAAGCAAGAAAGCTTTCTAGACCATTCTAGAAGAAAGCTTCTGAAAGGGCAAAATGAAGTGGCAAAATGAGGAAATAAATGTAGATAATTCTAAACAGAGAACATTCACACAACAACACCTACAAAACATTTTTTCAACTGCTTCTAATGGGCTTTATTTATTTGCTTTTGCTTATTCTTTTTACATATTAAAATACATTTACTGAATTATGCATTTTATTTCTTACAGTGATGTATGAGTCTTCTCTAACCTTTTTCTTCAGATGTAACTAAAGTGCATCTGAAGTGGTTTTGTCACAGTTTTCACACATTATCAAATTCTGGTAGTCATATGAATTCTGCTAATATTTAGCTAGGAATACACAACATAAAATTATTTCAGTATGAATCATGCCTTAGCACTCCACATAAACATCCCTGATGTTTGACATTTGCATCCTCTACTTATGGCTCTTAAGCTGCAAAGCATATGGTTTTAGACAAGATTAGAGACAGATTTAGAGAGATACAGGGTACATCTATCTACACCACCTTGCACCACTATTACTTAATACCAGAGATATTTAAGGAAAAAATAGCAAGTTTTAGCTAGAAAATAATAAGCCTTCATTAGAGTACCTAGAGAGGCTCACATCCCTCACCACCAACCCCTGTGAGGTTCCTCATGCATCTGGTGACACACAAACCACTACTGAGGAGTGTGTGAGAAAAATGAGAGTCTGGAATGGCCCCCCAGGACCTGTACATAGCCAAGAACAGCCTGGCAGCCCCATGCACCACCCCGAGCATGGGCAGGAAGCTGTGCTGGGGACTTGCACGCCTCCCAAAAAACTTGCCAGGTGTAGCACAGAGCCCTGAGCTGCTGTCCCTGCCCCTGCAGAACACAAGTCTTATCCTCAGGACTGGTGACTAGGTCCAAGGTTTGGGAATCCCCAGCAGGATTTTGGGAATCCTACAGCAGGCTTTCTAACTGCATGCCCTCTCTGCAAAATACTGAGAGATACATTCGGATGGAGCACTGAATAAAGGAGGCTTCAGATAAACCTTTGTAAACACCACACCTGCAGACTGACCAGTATCACCATGCAATGCACTTCCTAAATACTTCAGAGGATGCTGAGTCCATTAAAATACAAACCAAGACTCAGTTCTATGTAGCAACTGGGAAAAGTCTCTCCTGCTGCCCCCTGAAAAAGCAGTTACAGCTTTTCCCACTGGGGTCACACATCTGCCTGCCAGATGCTGAGCAAGTGCTCTGACACTCTGTCTCCTCACCCTCTGCCTGGAGGAAGGTCCCCTCAACACAACAGCAGGGGCTTTGTTTTAGATTTGGGTGAATCCTCAGACACTGGCTCCTGTCAGTGACCATTTAGTTTTCTCTCCAAAGATTTTTCTTGGTTTTCCTGGGCAGCCAAAGCAAACCTGGCAGTGTGTCAGGTGTTCCCTTCCCTGTGTACAAATAGCACTCAAGTTAATGATTATCTATCCTAGCAAGAAGTTACAGTTTCAGCAGCACCAGCAGGTAGAAAAGGAGTGTATTTATACCCAATTACATCAAAAGAAAAACCTTTAGAAATAACATGTGGGGTTCAAGGAAGCCATAATGTTAAACCTACCAACAGTTTTAACCTATTAGGACTTGAAAAGCACTGTACTGGCACTCAGTCCTGCTGACCCCAATGGCTCCATTTCCTTTCAGTGCTGGTCCTGTCCCCCACTGCCCAACCAAGCACATCTGGATTTCACAACCCTGGGCAAGAAGCAGAGAAAAGCCAAGCAGCCACTGAAGCACACCCAAGCTAGAAACCCAACACTGTGTTGTTGAAATTTCCAACACATCACCACAAATTCAAGTAACTTTAATACATGCAGAAAACGTGGCAGCACTGTAACACAAAACTTATCCACTGTTCCAATGACCACATAGAAAATGATCATCATTAAATCAGCAGGCATTACCCAAAGTTCTCATCAGCCTCTGAGCAGGTGGCAGCAGGTAATGCAAGCCTGGGTGATCTGATTCAGCTCGGTTATTTTTTTATTCCCCCTGAGGCTTCTTAGCAGCAGTTCAACAGAGTTTAAGAGAGAAGGGACACACAATTTCCAGAACACCACACTTTGAATCTGTCCCGGAATGAGTAATTGGATGGAAGTTTAGAAAATGAAAAATACCAAGCCAGCCTCATAGATCCGTAATTGAATGCCCCACAATGGCACAAGTTGGGCAAGTCAGCCATAAATTTTTACACTTTAAGCTTTCAAGTGGCAGAATGGAGACTTGGGAGATATTTCTGGTTCCATCTATCCATCAGGCAGCTACAAGCTGCATTAGTCTAACACACCAGGAAGATTCAGCCCAGTGAGACAGTAAAGTGATGCTACTCAAACTCTAAAGCAGCACTAGAATCAACATTGTCCCTCGTGTGGTACCCAACACTTCCCTTGCTAAATCCTGAGCTCTCAGCATTCCCTTGCCCCCAACCACAATAAACATCCAGTGCTGCCAGAGCACACAGAGCAGCACTCCAGATGTGCAAAATAAAACATTTCATCAACCTGCACCTGGAGATTTATGAAAATCAGTGTCAGAGTGTCACTGCAAAATGTCTTTTTCATTGTCCCTTTCCCTACTCCTGTATCCTTGGATACAGGAGTCAATTATTCACAGGGTTTTTTCATTGTCACTGCCCAGCAGAGGCACACTGTGCCCTACAGCACTCTCTTCTCTGCAGGTCAGGAGTTTTCCTTTGTCATAGATCATCTTCCACTACCAACCAGAAAGCATTACTTTGTTCTAAATTATTAATGTCCAGGGCAACTGTATTTCAATACTGATTTTCCCAACAACCCTAAATAATGTTGCCCTATTAATAACACACTCATAAGGCTAAATGCATCTTCTTTAGGCTAACATTTACAATGATCACTACTATCTACAGATCCACAGACCAATTACAATTTATTTAACCACAAGGGTTATTATACAGGCAGCTCTAGAGAAAAATAATTTCCTTAACCTAATTATTAAAAAAGCAAAGCCAAACAAACCACAAACAAAAAAAAAAAAAAAAACCCCCCAAAAAAAAAAAAAAAAAAAAATCCCCCAAAACAAATTTATAGATATGAATCACAGAATCACTTCAGCCTTCTTGTATGAAGTTTTTTTTTTTTTTTTTATAGATATGAATCACAGAATCATTAAGGTTGGAAAGGACCTCTGGATGTCATCCAATCCAACCTCCCCCACCAAGGCTCTTGCAGGGGGTTGCTATTTTCACATGTCACACCACCAAACCAGGGAGCATAAGCACACTGACATAAAGCCTGATATTGAGTTATTTTATAATAGAAAATTAGAATTAGAAAATAACCCAACCAGTCCCTGCTGGCTTTTGGCACACTGCAATGATTTTATTTATGACCATGATTTTATTACTAAATCTAAATTAAACAAATTACTTCCTAATTATCTGGGGTATGAACAGTTTTGATCCTCTCCTGTGCCACCCCTCGTGGACTGATCACACTTTGCACAAGCACAGGTGATGATGCTCACCAAGAGCATCCCTTTACCTGCTTTGAAATTTTCCCAGTCATCCTCATCCAAAAATGTATGGCCCACCTGTGCCTCTCTGCAGAAGATGCTTAATGCCATGTTCTCTTGAGTTTAAATGTCCTACTAATCAGGCACTAAGGAGTTATGTTCAGGCTGATTGCAGGTCATTAACAAACATGAATTGCATTCAAGGAGATGAGTTACTGAACTGCAGTATGATCAGTATTGCAGCTAGAACAGATCTGTCCTTCTGTAAGGACAGGCCAGAGTTTTGACCCTTTACCCTATAAAATCTTCCAGGCATTGTCACCTCTTTGACAGCTATCTTTATGAATAGTACTATGTTAAAGAGCCAAAGCCCTACCAGAAGTCATCCAGAGTTTTATTAAATAATGCAATTTTAAAAGTTACCTCTATTTAAATCTCTGAAACATGCTTCTCAATGATTTTTTTCCCTTTTAATCTGAAGAAGATTTAATTATTACATCAAAGAGAAAGCTAATGTGAAAATTAAAACAGAAAAAGTAATTTAAACAGGAAACTGGCAAAAAAAAAAAGTTGGAGGTGGAATTGGATTACATTCCATTTGTTTCCTATGAGATGAAATGAGATATGGAGACCTCAATTTTTTTTTAAAAAGTGTATACTCTGAGTGGTTTATGGGAGTAGAAATCAACCTTTTGGCCTAATACTCTGCTGAGAATCAGGAATGTTAGAAGCTCAGTCGAACATTAACAGCACTAAAAGAAAAAGGTTTCCTGCATAAGGCTACAATCAGTAACTTTATGGCACTGGAGTCAGCAGCACAGTTTCCATGAGCTTGCTGCAGCCCAGCTCCGAGTGCAACACCCAGACTTTGGATAAGGAGTTCCAGGGAGCAGGAACAATCAGGTGCACCTGCACCATTCATCTGCCTGCAGATCTGTGCCCTCATCGTTTTAATAATTGATTTTTCTGTCATCTTTATTTTTGAATGACAGCCTAGCAGTGGACTGACATTCACACTAGACTACATAGCCTCATAAATGCTAAAAAATAAATTTATGGGAGAAAAAAAGTCTTATACAGTATGTCCAGTATTTTACAGAAACCACAGTGAGGGGTCAGCAGAGAATAGTGCCTGTCACTCCCACTGCAATCACCATCCCTGCCAGAGTCCCATCAACTTAAACACTCCAGGGTGTTGGTGAGAAACTTTTCTTTTGACATACAACTTATGCTATTTATTGACCAACGCTGAACGGGTCAGAAATTTAAATTAAAACCTTGAGAAATTGGTATTAGGAGCTTGGGAGTAAGAAAGGAAGAGGGTGGTGAGGCAAACTGCACAATCTGTAAATGCATCCTGCAAAATATGTGTTTTATGATGCTCAAGTGTCAAATTCTCAGCAATAAATAAATACCAGAGTCAGAGATAACCTTCATATATTGTGGTGCACACAATAGTGCCCAACTGCTGTGAAGAAACTGTGTGCAATTTTAATGTATATAAAAATCTCTAAGTATTTGTAGTATATTTATCAATATGTATCTAGTATATATTTATGTGAGATATATATACACATATGTATGTCTTATGGGGTTTTTTTTAAATTTTGGATTTTTTTCCTCATTTTTTTAAAATTGTTCTTTGGTCACTAAGACATACAAAACCACTTACCTCTCAAAAGCCCTTAAAATCTTACAAGTTCTGAAATATTTAGGTCTTTGAATAGAAAATGACTAGCAGTATTTTAATAGACAGAAAGCCAATTATAAACAGTAACTGAATCTGCTGGATCAATTGCAGAGATTGGTCATTAATCAGAAGAATACATATATTGTCATGTTCACTGGATTCTAATAGAGACAAAAATAAAAAACAGGGTGTGCAAGGATCTTGATTAATTATCCTTTCAAGGACAGTTCCTCCAATATAAAGTTTATTTGATGCCTTTCAATACAGCCCTCCATCAGCATGGTAGTGCTTTCATTCTTGTATTTTTGATGCGACTCCTCACTGAAATGAGTATTATGCCTTTAATTTAAATACTTCTCCTCCAAAGAACTGCAGAGCAGCAGAGAGAAGCACTATGACTTAAATACCATCACCACAAGAGAATTAAAAGTTCCTTAATCAGGCACTGTCAAGGTAAATAGTTTTTATGGGGAAGCAATGTTACACTGAAAGGCCAAAGTTTATGGTCATTGCTTGAGGAACAACCAGTTGTACCCTTTGAACCTTCTCAGAATTGGCTGGATTTATATATTTTTTTCTTTAAAATATTTTTCTTTGCAGCTAGAGCTTTTTTTAAGCTTCATGGAATAGTAATGTTGGCAAAAAACCTCTATGATGGACAAATACAGTAACTAGGAATGGCCAAGTAATAGACTGTTTGTCTGAAATACTATGTTCAAATCAAAGATGAATAAGGGTTTTTTTGGCAGGTTTCTTTAGAAAACCTGGGCTTGTTCTTTTGTTTTTAATGGTATTATTTCTCTAAAATTTAGACTCAGAACAAGTAGAGGCATTTTGTTACATCCTCACACTGAATACTCAGCAGTGTTCTTAAGGAAACTAGTCAATTCAAAGAACACTTGCAGATTTTGAGGGTGTTTAGAGAGATTTCTATCAAACCTTTGGCTTTTGCACAAATTCCTTTCATATAGGTCAGTTCTTTGAATTACCCTTGACACAGGGCAATTTAAAACATTTAACTCATCCTACAGCAGGTTCCTAATTATTCAACAGCTGAATAAAGCACATTTTGTACATACCAGTACATCTGCAGCACTCAACCAGATAAGATCTAAGTTTTGAGAGATGATGTGAGAAATTACCAGAAATACTTTTTCTGGTTCCTTGGGGGGGTTTCGGATTTGTTTTGGTTTGGTTTTTTTGGCTTGTGCTGTTGTTTTTTGGTTTTGTTTCTTTGACTTGCTTTATTGCAGCCACTTGGCTTCAGCATGTGCTGCCAGTCACTTGCTAGCAAGTACCAAGGGGCTCAAACCACATCCCATAATCATTTCTGTCTGCTTCTGGAACAGGACACAACTCACTCTCCCTGTCAGAAGAGAAGGGTGGTGATGGTCACGGTTTTGACACCAAAAAGCAGCATAAATACTCACAAATGCCATCGTTTGGCAGTTGAAAGAGAAGCATCATATCAGGAACACTGCTAACAAAAGCAGACACCCCAAGCAGCACAGCACAGTCCCACCACAGTGAAACAAGACTTCACTTCAGCAAGATGAGGGCTGGATTGCCACACAAGAGCAAGAAATTCTGGCACAGAAGTCCACTGCATATAGAAGAACATATCCTACTCAGAGAAACATGTTTTAGCAAAATAGAGAAGGGTTTAGGAAATCAAGAGAGAACCTTTCCGATATTCCAACTTTTAACGTGAGCTTTCACAGTAGTTTCCTCCGACCTAGACAATGACTTCTTTGCCTATTTTTTCCAGCCTGCTGCATATCAGAAATTCTATTTTTAATATTCAATTATAGATGATGTGACAAAGAAGTATGGTCTGACAAAACTGTATGGACCTGGGTACTACACAGCCCCTTACATACACCACTCCAAGTAGACATTAAGCAGGTGAATAACTTGTATTTAGTTTCACTGACAACCACAAGGATTATTGTGCTCAAAATTAAACGTGCTTAAGAGCTTTTCTCATTGCAGCTAAATACAAGTTAATATCATGACCAAAAAGCACCCACAGCCTCCTGCTTTCCTCCTGATATGAGACTTTTTTACAGCTAACTAAGTAAAACTGCTGCAATTTCACAGAAGTTTCACTTGCTTAACACTGGATTAATGTCACTGGGGGTAAAATTTACAAAGCAAAATTTACCACACAGCAACATTTAGTATAACACCAGTTCAGAAGCCTTTTCCTCCAAATGAAAGTGTGCCACTGCACAAACAACTTCACAGCTAGTTGGGCTGGAAGGGTCCTTAGAGCTCATGGAGTTCCAACAGCCTGCCCTGGGCAGGGCTATCTCCCACCAGACCAGGATTCCATGAGGACCTGGGTTTGTGAATGTGAGGCTGCTCCTCTCTGGCTATAGAAGGTCTCAACCCACTCAGCATTCCCAGGTGGGTGGCCTCCAGCAGACCCCCAGTATAAATCAGCAGTGAACCTGACTTACCTGGTGAATAAAACACCCTCTTTTAAGAGCCACAAATCTTTTACTGTAGATAACAGGGCAGACACAGCTCAGAAGTCTGACAGCTTTTGGTATCACTCACTTGTTAATGCATACTCCATTTTATCCAACTTTTCCTTTTTTAAATGTAAAGAAGTACAAGAGATTTTCACCTTACCCCTGGGTAAACAGGTCATTGTTTCTAACTGATTTGCAAAAGTAATTCTGAATGCAACCATAAGCATCAAGAATATTTCGTTTAGGCAAGCTGAGCTGCCTGATATGAGATAAGCTTGATGAAACAACCAACACAGATAAGAGCAATGTGATTTTGGTCAGCGGCGTAAGGAAACTGTCAAGAGACTTAATCAGCCCAGTGTATGTATTGTAAGGCAGAACCATGCTGCATTCTTGTTTTCACCCAGCTGCATTTGTATTCATTCATTTATTCCTTGAAGCAAGTTGCAGGCTAAAATCCCAGGTCAGGAGGAGGCCAGGATACTTGGACTGGCATGGACAGGAGGACCATGAAGCCTGTCCTTGGGGACTTTACCTGGCACCACAGCAGCCTTCACACCAGCTCTGCATTCAGGGACGTAAGCCAAAAAAAAATCACTTGCACAGCTCAGGTAAGCTGATCACTGCATGCTGAACATTCCTACCTCCTCTCTTCAGACTACCAGGAACCCGTGACAGCAGCAGAAATGTAGAATTTGATGACAGAAATCACTTTCCATGTGATTTCAATCATGCTGCTGGTAAATACACAAGACCAAGGCCCTGATTATTCAAACCCATTTGTTTTTAATTTTCAAACACTGAATGATTCAATTTGTTCCATTAAGCAGGGCAGAAACACACTTCTCCTCCAGTCAAAGGACACCTCAACTCATGAGGATCCCTCAGAGGTCCCTTCTCAGCAGAGAAAACCTCTCAGCTCAGCTCTGCTCCACGTTGTCTCAGGAGTGACAAATACAAAACTGTATTATTGGTAACCATCGAGTTTCCAGTGACAGCCACACAGCCCCACTATATTCAGGGACAAAAAGCAGCTGCAAAAACACTGACCTGCTACAGGAAGGGCAAAATGGTTTGTTCCCGTAATAGAATTAGGCTCCACCCTACTTCCCAGCACCTTTAAGTAATGCAGGGCACATTTTTTTCCTCCCTGTAAGAATGATCGATGTGTAATGTGGCCAGAAATGTTTTCTGCTGTTCTAACTGCATTTTCTTTCTTACCTCACACAACACTTTGTCCGGAAGGGATGGACAAATATTTGACATGGCATCATTCCCAATGCTCCCCCACAACCTCAAAGTTTTTAAAAGATTAAATGTTTTGTTTTCCTGTGTAATAACTAATGAAAAAGGGTTTTTTTTTCCTGCTTCTGTATTCATTGTAATTACAAAACAAATTACGTAATTCCACGCAGATATTAATCCTCTGACATTACTTTACTGGTTCTCCCAGTGAGGATTTGAATAAGAACAGGATCACAGCTAATGAAGTCAGCACTAAAACCCTCATATAATCTTTCTGAATACCCACGAACTTCCATATGGAGTAAAAAGAAATCATTTTTATGATTGCTTTCTGACACAATTAGGAGGAATATAAAAGAAGACACAGACTAAAAAATAACTTCAGTATTATGAAAATATGTCAAGTGGATGATGTGACGCTAGGCTGGGAAGAAGCCAGTATGAGATGAAAGCAGTGTAAAAACATACCTTTGTTTTTATTAGTGACAAAGTTTGTACAGTGTACTTAAAACTAGTTACAAAACTATGTGGTAATGAAATAAAGATTTCAAATCTACTGTGCCTGCAATCTGTCACAGGCTAAACTTAAGACCAAAGATTTGCAGCTTTTTTCTCTTTGTCAGCCCATTAGTAACACACCAAAGAATAAAAACGTCTAAGTGAAAAAAAAGAATTTTTTTTAGAGTAATAGCTCTACTGTAGTTCAATATAATGCATTTCCATGCTTTCAGAGAATCACAGAATAGTTTGGGTTGGAAGGGATCTTAAAGCTCATCTCATTCCAACCCCCCTGCCATGGGCAGGGACACCTTCCACTGGACCAGGCTGCTCAGAGCTCCATCCAAGCTCTTTCAACCTGTAGAAGGAAATAGGAGCAGTAGGAAGAGCTTAGAGTCGTGAGCATGGTGAGGATGGACACTGGTGAGACAGTGAAAGAGCAGTCAGTCACCTTGCAAGCTGATAAATTTAGTTAATTATAGAATCACAGAATATGCTGAGTTGGAAGGGACCCCCAAGGATCACAGAGTCCAACCCCTGGCCCTGCACAGACACCCCAGGAACCACACCCTGTGCTGAGAAGATTATCCAAACACTCCTTGAACTCTGTCAGGCTTGGGGCTGGGACCACTTCCCTGGGACCCTCTCCCAGTGTCCAACCACCCTCTGGGTGAAAAACCTTTTCCTAATATGCACCCTAAACACTCCCTGACTCAGCTCCATGCCATTCCCTCCTGTCACCAATCACCAGGGCAAAGTGTCTGCCCCTCCTCTTCCCCTCATGAGGAAGCTCCAGACCCTGATTAGGTCTGACCTCAGTCTCCAGGATGAACAGACCAAGTGACCTCAGCCACTCCTGGTATGGCTCCTCCTCCAGACCCTTCACCATCTTCACAGCCTCCTTTGGACACTCTCTGGTAGCTCTGTCTCTCTTATTTTGTGGAGCCCAAAACCACGCACAGGACTCAAAGTGAGCTCGAGTTTCTGGAACAGATGACACAATGCTCAATTCTCCTGCTGGAGAGCCTAAGGGAGCAAAGCTCTGGGTGTCCCCAGCCCCAACTTTCCTTTCCTCCTTCCCCACACAAACACAGAGGTCCTGTCACCTCTGGATGGGGGGATGGCTCAAAATCAGTAGTTAACATCAGATGTTCATACTGGTTTTACATGCTTCTATTGCTCGTTAGTCATCTGAGCACTAGGTTAGAAATTTCTTTCCTGAAATGGTTTTAGGCTTTACCCTGGAATTAACTGTCTCTATAAAAAAGGAAGCATTAAAAAACCATTTAACAGCTGGATACAACATCTGCCTTTCCTAGGTCATTAGTACTTAAGAGCAGTTAATTTATGAGACTACAAGGTTACAGAGACTGACAAAAGAATCACACTTCTCTCTAATTTAAACCTTGCCTGTCAAGTGTCCCAGTTAAACCAGTTGTCTTCTTTTTTTTTATTTTCTCATTTTTTAAATGCAAGGTATGCCAAAGGGAAAGAGCCATCAACTCTTCAATATTTCAGCAGCTTTGTCACAATAAGAGGCCATTTTTCTTTGGACTCCAATTTATGGAGTGATATGATTTTTATAGTATTTTCGTATCTCAGATTCATGCTTGCAAGGTTTAAAATATGAACCTGGAAGGTTAAAAAGTAAATAAGAGGAGGACAAAAAACTGTATCTCATGCAATATACACGACCTCCTTCTTAAACACCAAAACTTAAGGCAATCTCAAGATTTCTTTGGGTTATGGTAGGTGTTTTCTGAGGAGGTATGTGAGGCAGGCAGCACTTAGTCCCATGCACTGGTTTCCTTGCTTTGAACACCCGGACTCTGATCACATAGTGGCACCCAGCCTTCATTAGCAAAAATCACAAACCACTTGGCAATTCAGCAATGGTTTAGGAATATGAACCAATTTTTACTCATTAACAGACTTTTAATAGCCAGCATCCATTTTCACAGGAAAATTATCATCCAAATCCATGAGGCCGTATAAAAAGGTGATGTGACTCTTGCTTTCAAAAATAAAAATAAACATAATTCTATGAAGAATAAAATATTGAGCCTGAAATAGGCAATTTAAGAATATAGCCAAAAAAATAATTATTTTGAAACTGTGTAATTATACACTCAATAGGGAAGCATTGATTCCAATTTATAACGAAGCATCTCTGTTCTCAAGATCAGAATATTATACTACTGTTGAAACTCCTCCCCTGCCAAAAGTAAGAAATTCAAGTCTTTTCATTTCATGGCATCAAAATCTAAGTTTAAAAGTGGTTTGTATTTTTCCCCCTTAATCCAAGTTCTAATTACACTGATGTAGGCTGACACCTTTTACAGGTATTTCCATTATCAGGTCTTGTTAAGAAAATACTCTTTCAAGAAGGATATTGGCATGCAGGTATCTCAGCATGAACAAAACCAAGTTTTACAACATCTGGCATCAAGAGTTACTTCTGCAGAGAGCAGAGGAGATCAAAACCTCCCACACTAATACAAATAGATAGTTTCGAAGAAGAAATGAAAGGAGAAGGGCATGAAGCATGTAATGGATAATTGGCTACAAATTAATGCTCAGGGGGATGCAGAGGAGGCAGGGACCCACACAGAGCCCCTCTTTGTTCCCTCTCCATCCCGTGAGTGTCCTCGGCTAAATGGCCGTGGGTGGGGGAGTTTCCTCCCGCTCGGATTTCCGCGCAGAACCGGGACCTGCCTCTGTGGTGAGTTACGGCTCTGAGTGCCCCCAGACACGGCTGCAGCTGGAGCCGCTCCGGTCAGACAGCAGCTGCCCGCCGAATAGATCCGGGCTGGGAGCTGCAGGATACAGCCTGGAACAAACCGCAGCCTGCCCCGCACACGGGGCGCCCGGACTGCACACCTGGGCTGCAACAAAACCCATCCACAGCTTCAGCCGGGAAGTTCTGCTCCCGTTCCTCGAGCCTCTGGCGGGCTCTGAAGAATCAGGCTTAGCTCCAGCGTCAGTCCTTCTCCCGAACCAGCTGCAACTCATCATGTGATAATCCCACCTTCAGTTGCAAACTCCCTCCCTTTCAGTGCACATTTCCTTGTGTTAAACCAGTTATTCACCTGTGGCTCCCCATTCTTTCAGACTTTCCCAAGACTCACTCCTTTAATATCCAGTATGTGGTTTTTCCACACATAAATAAACAGTTTCCATCACTCCCAACGTTTTAAACAGACAAACACATACACATGACCTGAGACGTTCTAACACACATATTATACTGTAAGTCTGCCAAGTTCCATTTATCAACCTCTGAAGTATGGGGGGCAGGGGGGAATTTGTTAAATCAGGTGTTAAAAAGTTGTATATTCTCCTGTGGTGCGAAGTTTCATGCCAAAATTTAGCACAGGGTGCACAAAGCTTTATAGTTATGTTAACAAAGCTGTGAAAACAACTTTCTTCCTGGTGAAAATTGTGAAACACTGACTGTCTTCACATCCTCAAGACTGATTTGGGTGAACCACAGCTTACAAGAGTATCTAACACTAATCTAAATCATATCCTTCATTAATATATATAATATCACTATAAGCTACTTAATTATATAAGAATGAATGCAGCAACACCAGACAGATTTATAAGGAAATTGAAAGAACTCAGAATTTCCATTAGAACTCCAACTTTTGTTTCACCTCTGCGTTCCTGCTTTTCTGCTAACGTGCACCATGCTCTAATTTCAAATTCTTGCAATGCCCAAGCAGAATAGCCCAGATGTGATGCAGTGAGTAAGAAATACGGATTTAAGTCATATGTGCAACTCAAACATATCAAGTTAAATTTTTAAAGTTTCTAAATCCTTATTTCTGTTTTTGTAATTTACACTCTATGGGGAAATTGTTTTAAAACCAAATCCAGATTTCAGAAGTATATTGATTTTAGTATAATACTCAGTAAACTCTCTAGTATATTTAACTGTTGTGCTTGCACGAGTGTATATATACATGCAGAAAATGCCTTTAAATCCACATTTTCCTAAAAATCACAGAAAATTTGATGTTCTATAATTCCATACAGTAGGTGTTATTCATGTTTCGCCTTTGGGAAGTGAGCAAAAATTAAAAAGTCTCCAACAGTGTCACTGAGAGACCCTGATGAACTAACTAAGACCAAGGTAATTCCAATGCATTCCTGGAGAATCTGTAAAGCTGTAGCATCCACTACAGGCAGGAGCTCAACCACAACACTCAGCACCCTGACACAGTAGAGATACCAGGAAAGGAACCTCATTCTGCAATTTCTTCCATGTATTTAATGAAGAGTTCAATAATCAACCTCCAATTCTATTTATCATTTGGCTATAAATGGCTACATTTGAAATTATAGATATAATTCAACTCTATCAGTATTTCTCTTCAGTAAAAAAATGAAAATCCCAACTCTAAAAATCACTGTGTTTTCAAACTTAGCTAGTGTGATGCACACAGAGCAACACCATTAGGAGATTCAAGTGATACACACACCACATCTCCACAGAGCACCTTCCACATGGCCACTGATTGTGTATCCAAAAAAAAAAATTACCTTTTTGTCTATTTTCATTTCAGAGAACTTGGTTTTCTTCCACATTACACTTTGACCACCTTTTAAAACATCCCATCTTGTCTTTCCAAGTCTTCTGTGCCCTGAAGACTCCACTAAAACCATCCCAACCCAACCTGTCAGGTGCCTGAAGGGGCTCACTGGAGAGGACTTCAGCTCCCAAACGCTGCCAGGATCAGCCAGACAGCAAGTACAGACAGTTCATTTCACAAAAACTTAATGGAGTGTATGGCCCTGGGTGCTTAATTCAAGCCCTGTCAAGGCATCTGAGCAAAAAGTCTCAGCTGTCAGCGCTGACGAGCGCGCACGCAGAATTATCTGTCACACTTGACCAGGGAAGAGACCAGAGGAGGGGTGGATGGTGAGACTCCCACACATCTCCACGCTTCTCCAGTCCCACACTGCAGGCATGTGCTTGCCCCAGTTCACTGCCAGCATAATGGAACCTTTCTACAAGGCAGTGTGGCTGAAATATTATTCTTATATGTAACTACACAATCCTTCCTTTTGCTCAGTGTTTTACCTCCTTTAATTACACAGCCTCCGGCTTCCCCTTCATGTTTTCTGAAAAAGACAGAATGCAAGCCCTGAAAAATCTCCAGGTCATTAACTAGCATAATTCATGACATCAATATGTCATATTAACCAGCTAAAAAACTAACCTGATGCATCTGTTCTACAATATAAAAGCTTTATCTGGGTATTTCTTCTAACTCTATCAAGAAGACAATCATTTATTATCTTTCAGCACATGTGTACTCATTAACAAAGACTTCAAAAAGTTAATTCTTTCCTGGCTGGTGTTTACACCAAACTTCTCTTTTTCCAGAGCACTGGATGTATGTAGTCTGCTTCTTGAGGGTATTCAGGATCCTCCTACACATAGAAATGGGACCTTAAAATTCTACTATTTCTCATAATAGAAAACAATGTTTTTCACTTATCAACATTTATCCTGCAAAACCACATTAACACTCAACAGCTATAACCACAAAGGTGAAGATTCCACTATAAACTCTTCAATTACCTGAAACTCAAATAACAATTTTTCAAAATCATCAGTCAAGAACTACAAAACAAACTACTTTGGATAAAAGCCAGGCACAGGTGTTGGTCTAGTCCTAAAATCTATTATGCAACCTCAAATAAATTTATTTAGTTTATAACCTTACTACTGCATTGCACTACCATACACTTCACAATATCATTTTCTGTTCCATCAGCCTATTGCAGCTTATCAAATCTAATATGAGAGTTATTTTGGACAAGTATCTTTTTATGGAATGATTCTTGGCAATAAAGCACAGTAGAGCTCAGGTTCTCAATAAAGGCCTCCTGATGTTAACATAATGAAATAGCAGCCTTGCTAATTCACATCCAGCATCACTGCCCAATGAATTCCCATTCAGGCGTCTGGGGTTTTGCAAGGGCCTGCCAGAAAAACGTAGGTGGGTCTGTATCCTCTGTGCTCCTGCTCAGACCCTTTGCCTGCCTGGTGTACTCATAAAATCAGCTCTAGGGATGATGGAATTTCTCTTCTCTTTGCATAACACCTTGTAAAAATAGAGGCCTACACTGGACTAAGCAAAGTACTCTTGATTTTTCCCCTACCTAAAAATATCTAAGCTTTTATTATGAAAGCGTATGGTGTCAAGGAGTGATTTTTAGAATGTATATAAGTAGGCTATACATCTATAATTATTAAGGAACATTGCAATCAATTCATTGTCTGATATGGAAGATAATTAACTAAGTACCTAGAAATGTTATTAGTTTGCAATATTTCTTCTTCAATTTGAAAGGGAGTAGATTTAGATTAGACATTAGGAAAAAATTCTTTTCTGTGAGGGTGGGGAGGCCCTGGCACAGGGTGCCCAGAGAAGCTGTGGCTGCCCCATCCCCAGAGGTGTCCACAGCCAGCTCTGACAGGGCTTGGAGCAACCTGGGATAGTGGAAGGTGTACCAAGTTGTGGCATCACAAAATTAATATCATGAATTTGCAGAATTAAGGCCCAGGGAGCAGAAGGAGATAAAATTAGAAATGAATATGAGAAAATTAGAATGACTATGAGACGACAGTGCATAGAGTAAAGGCAGATGCTTTCTAATTCACAGCTGAAAGAGCTTTACAAGTGAGCAGCTAACCTACTTAATGGGTTCTCAAAAGACCTAAAAAAGCCAGCACAGACAGCATTAAATTTCATTAACTCACATTTTCAAAAAAGTTCTGTCACTATACAGGCAGCAAATCGTGTTTTGAATGCAGTTAATCAGCCATACAGTGAGAACTGAGAGGGACAACCACAAAAATAAATGCAAGTATTTCAAAAGCATTTCTTTATAATGCTGGTTTGGAAAAGGACCTATGCTTAAATTCTTTTCACTGATAAGTGAACTCCTCCCTACCCAACGAGTTAACAATATTGTATCAGACTTTCTAAGGAGGCATTATTAACTCAGTATCAGAGACCAAGAAAGCAGATTACAACATCCTAATTACACAGACATGCATAACATCAAATGGGCCACGATAATCACATAATTCCATAGAAAAGTGAGAAGGTTAAACCACCAACACTTTAATCCAAACCAAAGTAACAAAATCAGTATGAAGTCACAAATTAGAAGACATCTAAATGTAAACACAAACTGCAGATTTTTGTCTGGTACAAACACAGAAGTCCAATGGCTGCACTGTCCCACCCTGAAGATCCTGTCACTGACTGCTCAGCACAGGAGGGAGCAGAGTGAGTTTTCCACAGCACGTCCCTGCAAGGTCCTGCAGCAAACAGCACTAGGAGAGATGAGTCTGAAATCACTCCTCTGTGTCCCACATCCTATCCCAAATCTCACAAAGTCATAATTTCTACAGCATCAGGAGACGAGTAAGAAGGAATGGCTTACCTGTAAAATGAAAAAGCAGTTAACTAAAGCAAGTCATTTCTTCCACTTTTCAATATCCTAGTGATTTCGGAGCTTTAATCAGCTATTTCCTTGCCTAAAATCTGTCATCCACCAAAAGACATGCTTTAGAAAGGAATTTTTAATACCCTGTGGGACCAAAGTGATACATTTTAGCCCATTTCTTCTTAATAAATGTAATGATTTTAATCAAATTTGTTCAGAGGACAGAAGATTAGTTAAAGAAGAGAAGCAACTGGAACATTAAATTAAGGTATCATTGGGAATTAAAAATTTAATTTTCTGTTATTATCAGTGGTATATTATGAATAAAGAACATAGAATATGCAATTAATGTGCAACACAATATGAACAGCATTTGAGAAAAATGAATCAGATATGTAGGACAAAAAAGGATGAATTCTTAAACCAAATTCATTTTGCTTTACTCTGTTCAATCTTCCTATGGGCCTCTGCTTAAATATTTCCAGGTATGGGAAGAGTCACCACTAAATTCTGATGTATTTTAAGGGGATTAGGGCTCATGACAGGTAACCCAGTATATTTCCTACACAAATCAAGGCATTACTTCTGTAAGCTTGTTTTTGAGCAGATAGCTGCTTCCCACATGGAGCTCCATGGAAAGGAACAGGACGAAGACTAGCAGTTTTTAAGCCAAACAGCAGAACTATGCCATTAATTTAAAAGTTAAAAAAATTCTTAAAACATAATCTAAGATCTCAGGTTTTCTAAGGTTAAACTGCTTTTATTCAGGGTTACTAATCAATGAACAAAATTACATTTTACTGGATCACTCCCTGTTCTGTGTATGGATATTTTGAGGGAGAAGAGAAGCAGCAATGCCCTATCAGACAAGCAGTACCCTTCTCCTGCATCAACAAATGGGAACAGGGAAAACATCCAGAAAGGAAGATAACTATTCCCCATGTTAAAGAATATCCATTTGATTTGAAGGCATTTGCATTTACATTTACGTGAAAATAATTCTTCCTGATCAAGACAATTCAGACACTGACAATTTTCTTGATTTCAGCATTTTTTGTGTAATTCCAATATTGCTAAGGATCTAATTAAGTTTTCCTTAGCAAAGGCTGATTACCACATAGGTTCTGAATGCACAGGTATTTGAAACTCTTTGGAAAATAAATAGCCAATATAAAGAAAGGTTTTTTTTATTGCCCCTTCACTCAGGTGCAACAATGCATAAAACCAACCAAGTGCAGGTGTGCACACAGGCACATTCAGGCTTTTCAGACTCCTCAACCTTCCTTTTCCTATCCCATCAATTTTCCTCTTCCTCAGATTATTTAAGTACACTGGAACTCAAACAAAAACTGTATACATGGAGTCCTGTTTTGTATATTAAATATGTATGGAAGGACAGAGACAGTTCCTCAGTTCTGCAAATCTCATAGAACTGCAACAGCCAGCTTTATTATGTGTTAAAGTTAAAAAAGGTTGGGTTTTTTGTTAGATAAGATAAACCAATGTCACTTTACGCTTCCATGAAGCCAGCAATTTTTTCATCAGTTTTTCTAAACAAATTCCAATTGCATAAATTGAAAATTATCTGCTTTTTCCATGTTATCTATTGACACTCCATTCCTAACAAGCCCTGTTTCGTGCTTCCTCAAATGCATTCCTCTTCATCTTTGACAACCATCATTATCTGAGGGCAACTGTGATCACCCAGCCTGAGCTTCTACATTGCACAGGCCAAAGAATTTAACTCAGCAATTTCTTCATTGAGCCCACATGCATCTGGCTGAGCTAGATCACCATGATATACAATCTTGATTTCCATATTCAAACCAACAGCAAATTATAAATTGGTTAATTACTGTTTTGGATCTCTCTGTCTATAGCAGTGACCTCCAGATTCACTGCACTCATGAACTTATTTATTCCATGCACTTAGTACATAGGTTGAATTTCCAACTTATCCCTAAAGTTCAAGCATTTGGTAAATCCTCTCAATTTCAAAAGACAATTATTACTTCATGTCAGTTCTGAGCCGAAAAAATGGCCCCAAATTTTCTTCCATGCAAAAGGAAACTCAGTGAGACACAGCTGTTAAAGAAGTTCTGGAAACTGACTAAATTATCCACAAATTAAAAACGTGCAGCAAAAGCAACAAGTGTTGAATACTGCTCAATGCCAGAAATATACTGGGAGATTATCCTTAGGAGTTCTGCTGCAGCTCAGAGATCAATAACTTTGTACTTAAGCTTGTCAAGTCATAACATTGCATCTCACGCATCACTTTTGAGTGATAACAAAGCAGATGCAATTTCAAGAGTCTTGTCAAGAGTTTTCATGAAGGGGGGGCTGTGAAGCACTTTTTTTCAGAGATCAGCTACCGTACATACCAAAATTCATTTTTCCTTAAAAAAAGGAAGAAAAACACTGATATATTTGAAAAATTCCAAGTGCAGGGACTGGGGTTTGTCTGAAGTTAGAAAATCAGTTGCATGTTCTGAAATAAAGCCACAGACACCATACTTACATCACACAAGCACACAGCTGGGACACCAAAGGTGCTTAAACACCAACCAGTTTGTGGAACCAAGGTGACACTGCCCTTGTATAGTGAGAATTATTTACAGGGAATTATTGAGAATTATTTATTCACTAACTTCCAGCGCAGTAGCTTTGGACAATTCCCTGTTCCACGGCTCTCAGGGAGAGCCACGTCTCTCTGTAAATTCTCATCTTCTTCCTCATGGTCAGAGATGATCTAACCGAGCATAAGAGCAAGAAGCCAAGCCAATACTTAAATCACATTACCAAAAGTCTTTCTTGGATCAGAAAAATCTAAGTTAAGATTCAAAGGAAGTCGTTAAGAAACAGACAAAAGAACTGACCTGAAAATAAGTCCTTTATTTCGCTGCTGTTAGCCCGATGTCTTCTGCCAAAAAAAAAGCTCCTCCTTTTCATTATGTTATTGGCATCATCACATTTCTGTATGCTATTCTCTGCATGAATTCTTGGGTTAAGTCATACTTCTCCCCAGAAAAGATAAATAGTTCTGCTTTTTTTTTTTCTTTAATAAGGGTGATTATACACTGCAGAGACATTTTACTAAGGAAATTAGATGGCTCTGAAAACTTCAAAAGCAAATTTCAAGCCATAAAGCTTTTATTATTTTGAAGTATTTAGCTATAATTTGCTTTTACCTTATCCCTTACTTCATTACTGCAATTATTTTAGATGATCAAGAGAAAAAAAAAGCAGTACAGTAAAACTGAAAGCAAAAGGCAGCAAAATATTTTCAGTGATTTAAACTCTACTTTTGAAATTCGTATTCACACATGATTTGGTAACCTAAGAGCAAACAGAAAAACTGCAGATTAAGAATATTTTTCTAGGTGAAGCCCATTTCAAAGAAAAATAGGTATCTTTTGAGATATTTATTCTGTGCTTAACTTTTTTAACTCTTTACTCCTGTAGAGAGCTATAAAGAAGCATGGTGTGTTTAACTGATTAGACAAAGATATCTGCTTACTCAGCCTAAACAGAGTTTAAAACTTTTGCTAAATCCAGCTCTTAGAACTCAAGGCCTGTCAGATAAAAAACATTGAATATATTATGGTTTGAGAATAAGCCCATACATGGACACTATTTATTTTGAACTACTGAAAAGAGTATTAATTGGTGTTGCATTCGCAGTACAGGTGTGCTGCTGGAATGCAAACAAGCACAGATTATGCAGAATGAAGGACAGGCAGTGATTCTGAAATGTTAATTAGAAACACGAGGGATATGAGAGTGTAGTGGAGAAAAATGAATGTGCTGATTGTGAGAAAAAGAGAACCCTGCTAGAGCAAAGCATCCAGAGTACCAGCCCCAGTGAAGCCAGAAAGATGCAGTTGGCACAATCGAGTGTGTACATCTCCAGTGCCCACAGAAAACCCCGCACTGGGCACTGCCCATCAGGACACCTCTCTGCAGCTCAGCCTCCCCAGCACCATCACACCCCAGCTGCACCTCCCACAGAAATATCCCCGTTTTGTCACTGGAAAGCACCAAATAAAGCAACAGCTTCATTCCAATAAACTGTGCAACTCCCATTACGTTAGAACCAGAAGTTAATTAACACTCAGAGCAGTAATAGCACGTTTGCTATCTGGATTTTTGTGGAAGATGAAAACCAGCACCTTAACGTGAATGTTTAAGATGCAAGAGATATTTTTAGTAAGAGTTTGCTTTTACAGTTCACTTCTACTGAACTTCAAGGCCACAAGAACTTTGGCACAAAATTTCACTTTTTCCACTCCTATCTTTCATGTTCCTTCTGTTGAGATGACCTTTGCAAGCTTCAGTCAAACCATAAAACAAAAAATCAAGCCAAACAAAATTTAGAAATAAATCAAAAATGAACCTGATTCTAATGCATCTTACCACAAACTGTAACATCAATTAAATCCCTCTAACAGTAATGAAATACATCAGAAAAAAGTGAGAAAAAGAAACTTCTGGCTGTATCCTCATGTAGGAGGATAGGTTCCCTCTGTGCAAGGGGGAAGTTCAGATTGAATTGATGAGCACAGCAAACTAATGCAATATTGCACCAACAAAGGGGGTTGTTCTGAAATAAAATCCTTACAATCAAACACACATTGAACTTCCCTGATCCTAGTATTTTAAGACATGGAATCATGAATTTTATTACAATGAGGCTTACACACAGTTATTTCAAATAAAGTCAATATTCTAGAATTCAGAATGTAAGTTCCAAACACACTTAATTTTATCTCTTACAACTAAAGGATCATAGAAGAGTAGTTACTAAACCCACTAATGACATTAATGACATTTTAATACAGTCATGATAATTACAGGAATCTTACATCCAAAACCAACGGACGATAAAGTTGCATTGTTTCAGTATGTAATACTGAAATCAGATTATTTCTTTCCTAAATTAATCCTCCCAGACTCACCTGTAAGGACAAAAACGTTTTTTGCCTATAGGAACATGAAAAGTAATCCTGTGTATACATATATGCCCTCCTCAATAAAGTCATCCATATTTACAGGGGTTGTTAATGGTTTCTTCTTCACTCGGGCACCAGTTTTCCTTACAAAGGAGCAAGACAAAAACTTCATTCCACTAGTTTTCCATTGGAGGAGGAATGAAAGGGCACCATGTGAAATCTGATCCACATTTTCCATCCTTCACGTGAGGGTTAGATCTACATTTTGGGTGGTGCAGTAGAGCAGCTGCAGGCTTAGGCTGCAGCTTGGGGGTTACCAGCTGGCCGTGCCTGCCCGGACTGCTGAATGCCACAGGGCTCTTTCAGCACTGTCCCCACTAACAGCCCTAGGAGTACACTGATACTCATTGTTCTCTGTATTTCGCTCAGATGTTAAAACTGTTTCATTACTGTGTGTTTGTACTTTTGTATCTTTTTGAACAAACATAATTAAGAGATCATTGTCACGGGCACACGCACATTAAATGATGATGAACTCCTATTTTCAAGGAGGTAACTGTACTGTTAAGACAGCTTTGTAACACTAGCTCTAATTTCTTGAGCCAAGACTAATAATTCACTATTTTTAAAAGGCATATCTGATAATATTTAACAGAGCAAAACAATCTGGCAACATCCCCTTCTTGCACACACACATGTGCAGACTGACAGAGCACATCCCTCACCAGTTTGGGGTCCTGAACCACAGACACACTTCAAGCCAAGTAGTAGATACACCTTTTCTGACAAGCCAGAATTGTTTGTAGTAGGATCCCTGCTGCAGGTATGTGCACACAAAACAATGTGACCAGAATGTCAATGGGGGATGTACTGTAACCCCCTTCACACCAGACCATTTCTTCTCCAAGGAAAATACCACCAAGATCAGAAGGTACAAGGAAATGGCTCAACACTTTAAAAAAAATAAATAAAATTATTACAAATCCTTAAAAATAATAATGATGACGAAACACAACCAGTTTTCTGAAGGATTTTTATGTTCATATTGAACTGTAGGCTCCAAGACTTCAGGGGCCCTTATGCAAAATGCACTTATTCTTGTAAGTTACAGTTCTCATAATTGTCCAATATGTCAGACACCAATAACCTGAGTCCAGATTTTCAAGTGTGTGTGAATGGAGAACAGTGAAACTGTAACTCAGTGGGACTTCTCAAAAAAATCTATGTCAGACTTGGAAAGCATCTATTTGCTCAAATTCAAGCACGCTTTTCACTATTAACCCTGTACCAAGCTCCTCCTCAAAACAACAAACAAAAGAACTGCTACTTCTCAATGGGAATTCCAGAAGTAAAGAGAGAAGCTCTGCAAAACCACTACTGCTGATTCTGTATGGAAAGCCTTCACAAATTCTGAGAAAACAAATATTGCATGGATTAACAAGCATTCCAGATGATCAAAAAAAAAGAGAAACAAACATTTGAAGCACTCAATAATTACTTCCTTTGCTTCAGATCCTAGACCACCACTGTTATGACTCCATCAGGTACATTCATGTGGGCAAGGACAGAAAATCTCACACCACAAGGGCATTAGTGGCTCAACTTGCCATGAAATGAAGACCAAGAACGTAGCATCATTTGACTACTGTTTTAGCTCAGTGGTCATTTTGAACTTAGCATGTCCAACTCTAACACAGGCAGCCCAGAAAAGCCTCACAGGGCCTTTCCCACAGCAGGTAAAAAGACCTGATTTCCACTCCACAGCGCTTACAGCATAAATTGATCCCCACACCACAAGAAGATGATGCATCAAGGACAAATGTAAACTAAGCAACTTTAGAGTGTTTTATGTTGTTACCCATTTTTCAGGTTAATACGGGATCTTTACACTGGTACGTTACCGTGTCTGAGGCCACTGGAGTTATACTGCAGTTCTTTACCAGATTGCATTATATTTCTTCACAGTTCCTATCTACTTCCAAATTGAAGCAAACCCCAGGGAAGGCAGTTTCGTATTTTTGTTGATAGCTTTGCTGCCCTACCCCCATCTCTCTCAAGAGAGCTTGTTAGGTGTAATACCTCTAAGAAAAAGGTTTAAGCAACATTTTGTTCCGAATCCTGAGAAAAGTAAAAATAATTTTAATTATGTTCTCATTTCCATGCCAGGCCATCTTCTTTACTATGACATCCAACTACATTCTGCACTGCAACAAATTTTGAGAAACAAATGAAAAAACATCCCTGCCTCCTGAAGCTAGGAAGGCAGTTTTATTTATCCAGCAGTAGGTATCTGAAATGCCTATCATAAAAACACTATAAAAACAGTTGCACAGGTATTTCTTGGAGCAAAGAAAGGCGAGAGAAAAATCTGCAGTATAGCTTGAAGACAAGTCTTCACAGCTGCATTTGTCAAGCTTCAGCTGATTCTGAATATATCCATTCAGTATAGGAAAAACCAAATGAAAAACAACAGGAAAAAGAAAGATGTCAGGCTGCTTCGGTTGGGTTGAAGGAACTAATATCACTATAAAAGCTATCAAACAATGTGCTCTCACTTCTTATTGCAAATGTATTCCTACCAACACTGCAGAACCACCAAACTATTCAAAACTAAAATGCAAAGTGCCCCATTGCCTGTCAGCTGTCGTGTCTCTGCCAGAGGCTTCAGTTCTGCCCCAGCCTTTGTTTTATTTCTACTCATGTCTCAACCTGTGAGACAGATTTTTCTGTGGAAAAAATATTAAGTGGAAGATAACTAATGGATAAATGAAGATGTGAGCATAGACATAGGAAATTTAAAATAAGAATAATAATAATAATTTAGGAAGTCCAAAAAGGGATGGTAGGTGTTTACGGCTTTCACTGTAAAGGGAGAAGAAAAATACAGGACATTTTGGTTTTTTGACACAGTTGTAAATGAGGGAATGTGGAGAAGTGTCAACTTACACTTTAAAGGAAAAGTTCTAGAGTGATTCACCAACAAAACTGTCTTTCAATTTCAATGAGGCAAACTGCACTCATGAAGTTGTATTTCCAAAACACAGTCTACAATTTTCTGAATGACAGCCACCATACAGTTGTTGACTAAAACAGTCATAGTTCTACCTAGTATAAAGATCAGTTACCCCAAAAAAGTAATATTTTGTAAAAATAACAGCTAATACACAGCTTGTAATAAATATTACTTGGTGAACTCACAACAAGTCCAAAACGTCAGTGACAAAGTCAGTGACTCCCAGGGCAGTGTTTTAGGACATCAGGCAGAGCTGATTTTTACAGAGGACACAGGTGGACTTGGAGGATCCAAGGTGACAACAACAGGAATCTGTAACCCTCAGAGAAAAGCTTCCCAAAAAGCTGGACCTGCCTACCTTCAAACCCCTCAATCCTGTCTCTAAACAATGCCCTGAAAGCTGAGGCTTGCCAGTTCCATCTTCTGCAAGCCTCACTACTAAACAGTCTCCTTGTTGAAGCTGAAACCTCTTACTTTAATTACAATATCATTTATTTCCTGAGCAGGTGTTTTGTTTGGGGAGGGGAGCTGCGATGACTTTTTTAATCAAAAATTGTTCCATTTATTGGTTCTGACTTCAGCTTCTTACGAGAATAAAACCACTGCAGAACATTTATCTCTGTGGAGATGAGCTCTCTTCCCTAATGCACTGAGACGCCTTGGAGCACCAAAAGCGCTCATCCGAGGATGGTGAAACATTTTGCTTTGAGCAGTTCTGTATCTGTGCATATAAACTGAATCTCCAGCAGGTGAGATTCATAATGTTGCTGAAATCCATCAGAGCCTTGTCATCCACATCACTGGGATAGGCTGGTTTATTCATACAGGGAGAGCCATATTCTTTCTAAGAAAATGTAAAAAAACCCTTACAATTGACAATATGTTACATAAAGGAGTCTCTTAAGTAAACAGCTGGAACAGCTCGATTTCCTGATCGCTGATCAGTATTGCTGATCACATTTAAATGTCACTCCAGCCTAGCATTTGTGCTTGATCCTGCTTCCATTAAAACAAATGTCAGAACTCCCAAGAAGATTATCTCCTTCATAGGCCTTAAGGCTATATGAAACACTCTTTCTGAACTCAGATGTGCTATAATTAGAACAGCATAGTCCTAAAGAATTATTAAGTATCCTGAGAATACCATGAGGATGCTAAATATTGCACGTCTGCCCTGAACTACAGCAGGGTGTGAACCATCTATTTCAGCTTCCATATTTTCTTTTATTTTTCAATAGTCATGTGAGAAATAATGATCTATACCTTCACTGAAAATTTGGTTTTGCACACTGGATATTTAGCAACCAAGAAATAGTGATTATGCTCCCTTGCTCGAAACGAAAGGCTCCCTTCAGGTGTCATATGAGAGAGTCATTAGTTCTAATTTGCACACATGGAACCACTCATGCCTTTCTTTGTGCTAAGGCATGCAGCCCCTGCAAAATCACAGAATTATTGACCTGAGTGAAACAGTCAAGACAGGCCTTAAATTCAATGCTTTCTTAATTACACTTCTGTATGTTTGTTGCACATTCCCAAAGCCTCTGCCATAGCAAACTAGATCTCAATGTCTCATTTCTTCAAGAAAAGGGCTTTATTTTGGGATATGGCAGCAAGGGCCACTTCCAGCACTGCACCTGAAAACTAAGGAAGGACTAATGCTGAGTACAAACTGAAACACGGCAGAAACACACAAGTCTGGTGGGCTGGAAAGAACCTCTCAATTGCAACACACTTCAGAGCACAATCAGAAGGATGTTCTACATGGGAATAATAAAAAGATGGTAAAATAATGTCAGTGTGGGTTTTGGAATTCCTGCTCTAAGCAGGGCAACAGGTCAGCTTAGAGGGGTTGCACACAGAATCTTTTCTGATGAAACCCATTAAGTATTTCCAGTCCTTCCCCATCTGAGCAGTGCATGGTCAGTGTCCCTCTCCTTCCAGCCAACACAAGCCTCCATTACAAACTCATGCTTAGAGCATTGGTCAGTTAACAAATAAAAATAAAAATCCAAGAAAAGCCCAATCAAGGCTAATTTGTAACACTGTCTCACTATACAAACCCAGCTCTCCACCCACGGCTGGGAAAAAGAAAACTGCTCAAAATTCTCATCCTTTAAATTTACAGTATGCAGCCGTTGCCAGATTAGTTCACACCAGCTGCAAAAACTCATCATCTGTAACAAGAGATTCTTCTTCTGTTGGCAGAGACCTTCTAATAGTCCTCAGTCCTCACAGAAGACAAATCTTTTTCATGCAGTTTTCTTTAAGGCAAAGTACACAGCATTCCATGTCGATTTTTAATTTTAAGATAAATACTTTCACTTCCAGTTTGCTACAAGCAAAAATCACTAAAAGCATGAGCCTTTTCGAGTTTTGTAAAATAAACATGCTCCTCTAGAAAAACCGTTCTTTGTTTTACAGATGATTTTATAATTCAGTGGCATTTCCATGGCCAGTCATGTACCACTGCAGTCGGAAAAGATGAATTCATCCCTCTAAGGAATTAATGCAATACTGAAGGATAATGTTATGGTCTTCTAATTACTTTATGGCACCCTACAGAGGGAATCAACTTTGAACAGCAACACATTTCTGTTGATAAAAACATTGCTCTACTTCTGTATTATTTTAGTAGGGCATGTCAGGCTGTCACAATCTACCTCCTGCATGCGAGTCAAGCTTTTACAAATGCTAAAAATCTTCATTATTATACTTAATTCAAGAGCATTAAGCCAAATTCTTCCCCAAAACAGTAGAAAATAAGGGAATATCCCTAACAACAGATGGTGGGGGATGGAAGGCTGTATTTGTTTCCTTTAAATGACGACATTGTACAAAACCAATCGCTCTACTGGAGGCCACTGTTACTGCTGACAAGTTTGCATAACCTGTTTCTAGAGCTACAGCAGACACATAGGAATTGTAATCAGCACCCATAAATTATAGCTACAATTCTGAAAAATGCCCAAGGACATACTTATCAAATAGAGCCAATACTATTAACACAATGGCAATTCATTGATTTTCCTTACAGTAATTCCGGCATATGAACTTGGAAACAAATTCTGAACAGGATTTCAAACACTTTTGTTCTAGGAAATGGGAAAAAAAAAAAACAAAAACAACAAACCACCAACCCCAGCTGTAATTATAATTATTTGTTACTTAAGAATACTACAATTTCATAGAGAAAGCTCAAAATGCATTAGGTCCTGCTAATGCTTTTCTGTGCTGAAAACATTCCCAAGATGCTCTTGCTAAAATAATGACCACAGGAAATGCAGTCAAAGGCACTTCCCTGCTCCCTCAAATAGACTATGCAGAGATCATCACACCACATGCATTTCAAGTCAGGTTTTGACCAAAAACTCAGGTTTCTAGGGTTCAGCACGGGAGCTTCATCCCCTGCCTTTGCTCTGCTGAGCTGGCAGCAATAGAACCATTTCAGCATTAAGCTGCTCCATGGTATGTTCCTGTATGGTCTCTGTGATTTTCTGATGGTTCATCTCAGGCCATCGTTAACACCTTACAGCTACAGGCAATGGTGAGAGAATGATGAATTAAGCACATGATTAGCAATTTTCTGTGCCCTGTCCAGCCCCCTCAAATTAAGTGGTTCAGGCTTGACCATTGTGCCACAATTAAAACGAGTAAAACACATTTAACCTCATTATTCCTGTTTGAATAGCAAATTACCTAAAACCAACTCATTCAGCCATGGCAATGAGGAGCTGCAAATTGTTTGTTAGCATTGTCTTCTCCACATGTCCTTTCTGCTGTGAGTTCTATTACATTACTTGCAATTTATAGAGCAACCACACAAAACACTTCGGAGGACACCAGTTGGATAAAAAGTGTTTTGTAACAGCTAAAAGGGGGCAGCAGCACCGAGCAGAGCATCAGATACAAAGAGGTGTACCGTGTTTATCGTGTGAGTGACCTCTCTAAAGTCAGTGGAATAATATGGAATTTAATTTAAGCAACAACATGGTGCAAATCAGAGGAGGCACTAAAAACTGGACTGATTTCAATTAGGAATGATCTTCAGGATTTTTTAAGTGGATATTCTAAAAGTGAAATTGTAGTAACTTAATTGACATTAACTCCTTCAAACCTTATCTTTCCCTATTTGACCAGGTTATCATCCTTACTTCCCTCACCCTCCCCTCTTTGTCAATTATTTTCTCCTCATATACAGAAAAGCTGTCTTATTCCACGAAAAGTCATGTATTTGGGCACTGGGAAGGGTCTGTGATTCATCCCACTGAAATGAGACCAGCATCCCCATGACTTTGAAATACAGCACCTCTATTAAGTTAAAAAGGAAGAGAGACATTTGTGTATGATAATAGGGTGAAAGAATATTCTGGGTCCAGGCAGTGAACAACGGTAAGCATGAACAGCCAAGTCTAATTACTGGGGGGGGTCACTGGGGAACAGGATGGCCACCAACAGCTGAAATTAAATTTTAATAGGTTTAACATTTTCACTTGCAGTTTAAGGACAGAAATTGCTGCAGAAAGATACAGTTCTCAGTGCACTTCTCCACTCCCTTCCTCCTGGCTGAGAAGAAGCTTACAGGAAACCTGTGTTAGCAGCACAGGACTGCCTTTGGTTCACTTCCATGAAGGATTCTCATGCAACAAATGCTCTGTGTATCCCTCCAGCTCTTCATAGGCTCATGCCCAGCCTGCAAGTTCCTTAGTGAACTGAAAAAGCAGTGGTGGTGTTCACACATTTCTGCTTTATTTTATTAATCTGTTTTTGCTATTTGCTGGGTGATCTTAGACAATCTCCCACTAAAGTTGTTTTCTACCTCATGGCAATGTTGCCAGCCATAACAACTCATCCACTGCTTGCAGGGACACCCAGTACTCGAGAGCAATTAATATATGGAATTAATTCCCAGATATGCCAACAGCTGGGGCACAGATACTTACATCTGCACAACCATGGATCAGAGTATTATGCTCAGCTCTTAGGAGCTGGGACACATCAACATCAGTAACATGATCAAATGTGGCTGAGTGAAATTTTGGTGAGTGAAAGTCTAAGCTTCTGCAAATCTGCCAGGTCATATTTAAACATTTTTGTTCCAAGGCATTTTGGGAGAGTTCTGGATTGGCCTCTGCAGCACTGCTTTACTCCTAAGTGCATGCCTCATTTAGATGTGAAATGCTACAGATTTCCATTTAGATTTACCTCACACTATTTACTATGTCAAATAGGAGGGTGGAGCTTGGGGAATGAATAGAGGTAATAATGATGAGTTCTTTGTTTTCCACCTAGTTTTCCTTCCTTCCATCTCTGTTTACAGTAATACTAATCAATTACACAAATATAACAGCCTTGAACTGTCTGGTTCTTAAGACTTAAGACTGTGTCATCATCTTCCACACTGCTAGAACTCATTTTCTGTCTTTATAGATTTGTATCTTAGACTTTTTTTTTTAAATTCTTCTAATATTTCTAATACAAATAGAGGAACAGCAAGGTTGGGCAGCCCACTGCTGAAAATACAGTATTAGAGACTGCCCTAGAGAGCTTTGCCACAAACTTTGTACTACCATGTAAACAAAACTGTCCAAAGTACAAATTAAGTGTGTTCTTTGGAAGTTCCAGTCAACAGGTTTTGCTTTCTAGTTAAAAGAAGGAAAATAAAAAGTCTGAACTTTCAGGAAATTCAACAGTTATTTCAAATATTCATTCAAAATTTTCTTTTAGAACAAATTCAACACATTTCATTCTAATTAAGCAAAAGGTATATCAGAACAGCAAAAACCAGGTGTGAAATACAATGCATTCAAAATGCTTAAAAGCTGACAAATATGCATACACCAATGCCAGCAGATTTGTGCAGTGATAAGGTAGAGCTCATCAAGCTACATTAAAATCCCAGGTGAAAGAGGAAAAGAAGCAAAACTTGCACACAGGGCAGGTGACACCACAAATTGTTCTTGATTTCCTTACGGAATCCAATTCTTCCCCAACTTCTTAGGAGTTTCCAGAGTACAAAAGTGACAGCAAAGTGATTTTTGTTCAGTTCTCTAGATTTTCAAAAACCGGTAATAGCAATAGTGATAAAATGCAGCAAGTCTTTTTTCCTATGCTATGAAAAAACATGCATTGAAAGAGGGAATTCTGGCTGTTTGCCAGATTGCAAAATATCTGTGAACTTCTGTTGAAGAATCCCTTCAGAAATACAAAACCATCACAAACCAATTCTTTCTATATGGTGTGAGTTTATTTCTTGAAGTTAGTGGAAAGTGGTAATCTCTTGTCCTATTTGCAGGTTACACTTCCTGGACATCACAGAAAATGCAGCAAGGACAAAAATTATTCTTAAATGTAGCACTGGATCCGTCTTCAGAAATCTTCAACTCTTATTTAAAGGATCACAGGTATTTTCCTGGATGTTAATGAAGTTTCTTTCACAGCAATTTTAGTAAAACAGTCTATTTTTGACTGCAATCTCAAAAACTGAAGCTCAATGGAAAAATAACTAAGCCAGTTTTTTTAGATGTAATTGTAGTTTAGATGCTTCATATCTAAACCATCTCAACTATTTCTTATAATGACACTTCAACAGATACCCAATCTTATGGTAACACTTTTGCATTAAAAGGGGTAGACAGATATTGCACATCAAGTTCACTTATCCAGCCAGCAAGTACATAAGAAAAACAACCTTCTGGTCTCCTCACAAGCAGGAAAATGCACTATAACAATCTAACATCCAGTGAACGAGTGAGAAATTATGAATATGGAAGAAAAGAACACTGTCAACCTAAGAAGTACATATTCTTTAGAAACAAATAAAACCACATAGCTATTCATATTTTATGTGGCTACTACCATGGCACACAACATTTTGCAAAGTAATTACCATAACGTGCAAATACTTCTATGTGAGAAACTACAAAATAAATCTGGTTTTTAGTGGTATTTTCAAGCGTGGATTGTATTATGCAGCTTCTATACACACTCATAAGGTAATTGCTAAGAACTTCTTGTATTTCATCCTTCATAGGCACTGAGAAGTTGAAGTTATTTAACTGTTGCACAAATGTTAATAAAAAGTCATAATTCAGGGAGCTTACCCCACGTCAACAGAAAGAATCCAAGAACCAAAGTTACTTCCAAAGTCCAGACAAGAGATCTGAAAGAGAGAATAACAAAGGGTTTGTGACAAAGCTGACACAGAGTCCTCTGAAAGGAACAGAATCAATTGTGACATTTTTCATTTATTTGTAAATGCCTCTTTGGCAGTACGCTCACTCCAAACGACAGCTGACTCTTATAGAATAGGGGAGGTGATGGTAAAAGAGAGGAATCCTGACAGTTGCTTTAATGAGATTCTGCATTAGGATCACTCCACCACTTTCTCTCAACAAGGAGTGTGCCCTTCACTTTCAATCTTATATCCTCCAATTTGGAAAGCATTAATCCTATGAAAAACTCAACTCAGCCTCCTCTAATCACCATCACAGCTCTTCTTTCCACCTCCTCCACCATCTCACTGACATTTATGTACGGAGTCCACTCACAATTTAAAATGCGTATAGTTAGCATAGAGCAAATTAAACTTCAACCTGCTAGCATTACTTGAATCAAAGTCTAGTTGCAGTGTGTGTGGTGAGAACAAGAATCTTGAAACAGACCTCAGTTGATATTAAGAGTGCAAACTCCCAGAGCTTTCCTTCCAGCTCTAGGAATTATGCTGCTGAAGTGTTCAGTGCAGGAACCTCTGATGCTCACATTTTCTTTACTACAAAAATAACTAGGGAAATCTGTAACGTGACAGGGAACTTGCCTTGCAAATATTGAGAGAATAATCATTCTGGGAACAGCAGCAGAGAAGGAATTTTAATAACTGCAACAACAGGCAACCTGATACCACCTATTTCAGGAAAAGGCTGCTGGTTTGAGGATCCAGTGCTTGAGTGCACTTATTCTGGCATAACTCTTATCTGACCTCCATTCTTATGTTTTCCAGCAGTAACACATTTTTTGTTGTTCAAACTCGTTTTCTAGTGCTATATCACATATCTTTCAATGAAACTAGATGACAGCACTGAATTGATCATGGTAGCCTCAGGCTGCACTGAAATTAGTATTTTATCCTCTGTTAACATCAGTAAATCATTGTATTACAATGATAAGGTTTTGAAAGAAAAACATAAACACACATAAAAAAACCAAACAGGCATTGCTACAAGAAGCCTGAATCCCAGCTCTTTTGCATGCTTTAGCATCTTCTGAAAGATGCAGCTGGTGAAGGCACAAGAGAAGTCCTTTGAGGAGCAGCTGAGGGATGTTCAGCCAGGAGAAAAAGAACCTCATCATTCTCTACAACCACCTGAAAGGAAGCTGGGGCCAGGTGGGGTTGGTCTCCCAAGTAAAAAGCAAAAGGACGAGAGGGAACTGCCACAAGCTGTACCAGGACAAGTTTTAGACTGGCTATTAAGATAAATTTCTTCACAGAAAGGTGTGTCACACCCTGGCACAGGTGCCCAAGGAAGTGGCTGAATCCCCATGGCCAGAGGTATTTACAAGATGTGGCACTGGGGGACGTGGGCTTGTGGAGGACTGGGAATGCTGGGTTAAGGGTCGGACTCGATCTGATTCTAGGCAAACAGGCTTGATTTGGAAAAACTAAAACATCTGCAGTCATACTGATCAGAAAATAATTCCACCTCACCTCTGGATGAAAGCTGGCTAAGTCATGTTTGAGAAGTTTGCAATTAATTACTCTATACCACAATCTGCTAGACAATATATAACATAAACGTTGAATAAAGATCATTTATTTCCAGAAAGAAGAGAGAGATGAGTGATCTTCATGAGTTACAGAGCAGTTTGTCTGACAGCCTTCAGAGAACCAGGGGAGTAATCCACAGCTCAGCAAAACTTCCATTTTTCGTTGGATTAATTTGTTGAAAAAACACCCGCAACTTTTTGAGAGTATTGTGGACCTTTCCAGAAGAAACATTGTGGCACCTGCAATTTGAGGATGCAGGCTAAAGGTGTAACTTTGAAACCTTTTACAAAATCCTTCTTGGTGTATAAGATCTTCAGGAGTCTCCATTGATGGAATCAAGCACTGTGATTCACTTTCTGTATCAGCATTTTTTTCCTCTGAGATTCACTCTTTGCTGAAACTCTTTTAAATTAGCGTAACAAAGCCCAGCACAACATTAAATCACCTCCCCGAGCATATCAATCTCAGTTAACAAAGAAGAAAAAACAGAGTACACTTCAAAACAAATTCTCTGGAAGTTTCTTCTGATTGATATCAGATCTCTTAAGTTAAATGACCCCTCATATTTCATTCCTAAAAATATACAGTTACTCCTAGTAACCTTTCCCAGCTGGATGGAAAGCAGGAAAGGCCAGATTCTGGCCTCTGCTCTGGTAAGGGAGTACCAGTGAAAAATAATGAAGTCAGCACGCATTTGGAAAAAAATTACTATTTAGCTCCAAGGAAGGTTGCTTTATAATTCAGACAGGTGATCTGGAGGCACAGCAGAGCAATAATGACTAACATCACATACTAGAGGGAGTATAAATTTTAATGATATCGCTCATAAAACCCACATTTTAAAGGTTACAAAACAGAAACAAGCTTACAAAGAAAACACATAAATCATTCAAGGTGTCAAGTTCCTATTCCTTAGCTATTTTAAGAGCTAACAGCCTGTCCATCACTAAATAAACTGGAATATGCTGTACTCATTTATGCAGGACTGAAAAGGGAATGTACACTAGAGTTCAGCAGCCATTCACCCCTACAGACTCTATTCTTAACAACACAATAGCAACAGCCATGTGTAACTTCACTGATTTATTCATTACTGACAAAATCAAACAAAAACACTTGACCAAATTCACATACATTTAGACAAGATCACAACAACACATAATTAGCACCATAATTAGAAGGACTCCTAATTCAGATACATTAATGCACTTCACTATTTGCTCATACACACTTCACTGTAGGCCCTTACATATAGGGCATTAACAGAGGATTAATGGGGCATTCCCATCAACAGACCAGATCACTTTCATCCCATGGAGATGAAAGAGAAACAGAGCCTCCTATTATCATATTTAATTACTGTAATTGGTCTGCAACTGCAACTGCATCTATTGTCCCTATACACACAGTATCAACATAGAACAATTTAAATGGCTGGTTGGGAAATGGTCACTTAGGGCCAATAAACCACTGTAAACAGTGAACTTTGACAGACCCATCATTCAAATCCACAAAGCACCTTTTGAGCTGGGTTTTACAAAAATGGCATGTAGTCTGGCTCAGTGGTCATGTCTCTTAGTCACAGAAGGTGGCACCTCCATTTCACTGACAGTAACTTCTACCTCCCCAACATGCACTCCCTACTCCAGAGGCTCCCTTCTCTGAGCAGCACCCAAGGTCCAGGCTCACCACAAAAAGCTTCCACTGCATAAAGCTTTCTGCATTTCACCTCAGAGATCAGGCCTTCAGGATCTGTTTTTTTAGAGCTCACTCTGTTTTTACACTACTTTTTTTTTTCTCAATATCATTTTATATTTGAGCTATTTAATGGATAACCCAAAATTGATTTATTCATTTTTCTCAGGAGTAGGCACACATTGAAAGACGCCTGAAAAAGGTCCTTTTGCCTTGCTGCAAAGTCCAACAAGATTATCAGTAAAAGCCTTATCCAAAATCCTCCCATGTCAAACAGAGTATCTCTACTGGTTGGATTTAATACTGAATGCAGATCTGGGATCTATTCTCAATCCAAATCAGAGTGCAGCAATCAACCACTCCAGAAGTCTCCCTGGTGACACTCATGGGATTTCAAACCACAACCTTGCATTGGAAACTTCTGCATCCAATTACCACTTATCAGAGGCCACCAATCTCTTAAACTTTAATGGTTAAAGAAAACTCAGTGTTTGGTTTACAAAGGCAATAAACACCTTAATGCTTTCAGTAAGCTGTTTGCTTTATACTATGTTTTCAGTTCTGGAAACTTTTCCTGTAGCTCTGGAGGAACTTTATTTAAGTAAACTGCTAACCTATTATTTTTCCAGTCTTTGTTTTCTCTAGGAAATTATTTAAGAAGAAAACCCTCGAACAGTGATCTCAGCATTCATACAGCAGTGAACTTCAGACACAGTAATTGCATAGCTGTGAGCTATGACGACTTTCCCATGGGGGAGAAATGACCTGGTAATTCACGAATGACAAAGTCAAAAGCAAGGTAAGCCAAGGGAGGGAAAGGATTTCCCCCTAGGATGAGATAAATATAATTTCTCACAGCAGTGTATATGTCTCTTAAGCCTCAGGTGGTTTTAAGTTAATGAGATTAGTTCCAGCAGGCAGTGAAATCCCAGGATATAGGAATTATATTTCAGCAGTTTTCACTTCATCCAGCAAGCACGGTGGAGTCAATCTTTGTGTCATTTTGTTATTGTCCTGGTTTGGGTCTTGTTCTCAGGCTCAAGCCTGGCTAAAGCACCTCATAACTTTGACTTAAAAGCTTAAGCATCATGTAAAGAGTGTGTTTAAATGTTTAAAAGGGAGGAGAAAGGCACCAGGCTTAATCTGTAGAAAAGGATTTTTTTGTTTAACTTTTCAGATGTGCTTTTAGTCAACGGAATTTGTTCTTGTACTTTTACTAAACCAGGGTCACATGCATTTTTATCCTGAACACACAAAAAACCCTCAGAATGCACTGCTGTAAGAAATACTGCCTTTAAAATATTTACACCCCAAAAAGATGGACATTAACAGGTTTGGATGACTGGCTAGTTCAGAGTTCTACCTGCTCAATGATTGCCACCCAGCTTGGTAATAACCAAAATAACCAACTATCCAGTGACCACCCACTGGATGTACATGCTCCAGTTTCACTCCAGTCCCCAGATCTGCTCATTCAAGAAAACCCTCACTCCTTTGCACCATTACAAGAGCTGTGAAGCAGAAGGCTTTTAGAAGATTAAAAAATAGGGAAAAACTGAGGTCAGATGATGACACTGATTTCCACAAAGAATTCTTCCACAACCAGCCAAATTTTGACTTACAATCACTGAATAAGAGTAACTGCTAATTTAACAATTGTTTTACACTCTAGACACTATTTTTAACTGTGAATTTAAATTTAACCTTGATGACATCACCACTGTAAAGAAAATGCAGAAACATCTAGTGTTGCCAACATGCTTTAGGAAGCTCTTTCCCATCCAACAGGGGAATGACCTTTACTCTTCTCATGAAAATGTGCAGACATCACATCAAGAAAATGCTCATATTAGTCCCAGGCTTCTTTCCAAGACAGTCTGATTAAACTTCATATCCAGAAAGCACACGGAGGAATTATTTTTATTGGGGTAATTTAACCTCAAAATACAATATGAACTCTATTAAAAAGACTTTCTAGAATGCCCAAGTCCATTACAGGGAAAGCTGTGTTTATTTTAGTTTTAACTTACAAGCCTGACTTCAACATAGGCAAGTCACACCCACACAGACATCACTGTTTGAACTTTTTTGTTGGTGATGATGATTTATTTGTTTCTTTCTCCTCCCGAATCTGCCTTCCCATTCTGTGTCAAAGCACTACCACATTATCTTTACTCTTCATCCTGTCCAGAGATGTTCTTCCTTCTTTAGGTTTTAGCACTTCGTAACCAGGTGCTTTCAGTTACATACAAAAAAGCTCAAGCATCTCTTTGCCCAAAGAAAGAGCGAGTTCCATCATAGCTCAGAGTGAGGAGTGGCAAAAATTCAAAGTTAAGAGACTCATTTCCTTTTTCGCTGGAAGAACCTCAGCTGGAACAAACAGGTAACATGTAACTAAAGAGAGCAGTATCAGCAAATGAATCTGAGGACAGAGGCCAAAATCTGGTTTCTGGCACAATTCAGTTCTGGAACCTGATATGTTGGATAAACATCTGAGCATCCAGTATCCACCACTACCTGGGCTGGCTGTAACTTGGAAAAATGCAGCTGCACAGGGAAGTAGTATCACAAACAGGTGAGATAAAAATACATTTGCCTGTAAGACACCCAAATGTTTGCTTACCTGCAAAGTAAATACACATTTGCTGTCAAGGTAAACCCAATGAGTATTTCCACACGTGAGCAGATCAAAGCATGCAGTTTTCAATTAAACATAACACACAAATATGAATTCCAACAACATGAAATTGAACTACCAGGGTAATTACTCTGGAAGTACTGCAATTATGAGTGTCATCAGAATGCATTATGCTCTGTGTTGGCAAAAGAATTATTTTGTAATGGGTCAGAGAACTCCTTTCCACACACTTTAATAATCAGCACACAAGCTTCAAAGGGGGTATCTATTTTAAATCTCTGCCATCATTTCACTGTCAGCCTCTGATGAAAGAAACAGACCTACTGGAAAAATACTTCCCAAAGTATGAAAACAAAGTGCATTACCTTAAAATGTTTTCAGAAGCAAACAAAATGCAGTGGTAAGTATTTACATTTCCTTTCAGGTCAGGAAGGTCAATTAAAATGAACAATTTTCATTTCTTGCACAATTACAAGTCAAGCCTCATACATAAATACCTGCCACAGGAAAAAGACTTTAAAATAAGTGTTCATTAATAGATGTACAATATTCTAGAGTATTTTTGCAGGAAAAAAGTGCAGCTTTGTCATTCTATTTTAAATAGTTAATGTGTGTTCAAGTGGCCTTAATCTACTCTGACTAGCTCTTCAAAAAGAAAAAGTCTAAATGCTTGCTTTAACCTTACCTTTCTCTTGGTCAGTTCCACTTTTGCTACATGCAATTTCATTACTAAAAGAATCATTGCACAGAAGTTCCCTTATAGAGCCTATTATCAGCATTTGGCTGGAGACAGCCCAAAAGCATTAAGCTTCCTGAAAAGCAAAAATGAGAGAGTCAAGCTCCAGCTTTTCACAAGAGCAAGGAAAAATGGCCTGATTTTGAGAACAGCTTGCTGCACCACTCTTAGCCAGCAAAGAACTGCAATTTCACAACTGCATGTCACAATGGATGCTCTCTCCTCCACCCAGAGGGTCATGCATCCCTAGAGCTGGTTGTCAGTAAGTAAGAACAAAGCTGTGCCCTGACATTTCATTCCCGTGGAGCAGATGCAGAACAGAGTGTCTAAACCAACACTGCTGCTGTAAATAAGAGGACAACTCACCCAGTTCTGTCCCAGAAAGTGTGAAGAAAAACTCATGCCTAGCTGTATTTATCTTCTCTATTCTTTGTTTCTTCTTCTTCTTACCTATTTGTTTCTCTCTTAATGTCTGTAACATTAAAAGAAAACTATTACCCTAGAAAATTGAGTATTTTACAGAAAAAGGGGAGGAATTTAATCTCCACTGTATTGCTCTAAAAATGGTGGAAAGGGCATGTATACTTACAGAGATTACACACAGAGACACTTCCGTGCAGAAACAGAAAATAGCCTTAATACAAGTGGGGAAATATCACAGAGTTCAGTGAGGAAATTCCACTTTGAACATGAGCATAATCCAGGAACTGCAGCTCTGTCTGGCCTGGGACAGAGCACCCCTGTCAGAGTCTGGTAAGACTGAGTGATCTGAGTGATGCTAGAGAATGGCAATACTAAAGAATCTCAATTTTCCTTGCATTGCAGATATCCTAAAACAAGACTACATTTGAAGAAGAAAAAAAAAAAAAGGCAAGGCACTAAAACATCAAGTTTGAAGTCTTCTACTCCCTGAAATTTTTGTTCCTAACTCCAGAGGTTCCTGGCCACATCGGGAAAGAATCAGCTTCCTTCTGCTGCAGGAACGCAACAGATTAACCTAATGCATGGATGGAACCTTTTTTGGGACACGAGAGAGATGCTGGCATCAGCCTGATGTATATGAAAGCAGACAGGCTACGAAGTTTAAGGAAGTACGAAAACTGTATGAGACAGTTTTGTGATTAAAAAGGAGATAATGAAATGGACGGAAGTTGTCAAAAAAATATTTCATTTTGCTTTGCTTACTGAAATAAGTATTGATGGATACATTCCCAGCTTCATTGCAGTAAGCATTAGATTAGGGCCATTGAGCTAACTCACTATGATGCATCGCATGACAGCAAGAAAAATTAAACAGTTCAAGCTGCGATCTTGTCAGATCTCAGAAGGCTGGCAGGACGTGAGTGATCTAATAGGGAACTTCCACAGAGAGCTGGGAAACACAGCTGGGAATTCAGCTCCTGTTTCTACTGTGCTTAGCACACTTGGTTCTGGAGGCTGAGGCTTCACCCAGGCTGCTGACCACGCAGAGCATTACCAAGCACCAGTGGCACCTTCTGCACGTTCATCCTCTCTCACCACAGAACACCTCCAGCTTAACAGCGCACACAGCCAAGAACAAAACACAAATGCTTTTGGGGAGTCCTTGAGTGGAACTGCTCAAGTAATTTTATTATTTTAAAGGTAAGACCTTTTTGGTTAAAAACCAGGGCAGTTAGGAAGAGGGTGGACCATGAATCTTCCAACAAGAAATGCCCTTTACCTTCCACGCGGGCCAGAAGCACTGCAGTCTTTCCTGCACTGCAACCACTGAGTGGCTGACAAACAATTACCCACAGCCAAGATTTCTGAACCACCAGACCACAAAATCTCCCTAGAACTGCTGTGTACACTCAGCATATCAGGATGTTGCATATCCTTCATTAAAACGACCACAGAACCACATGAAAACAACAGAGGGTTTCCCCTTGCACTGCAAGCCTAGGGCAGGAGTTTCCACACACTGATACATTCCAGCTGCTGAAGAATGTCTATTTTAAATAAGTGACAGTGTGACAATGCTCTGCAAATGTTGTACCAAGGTTTACCCTGTAATATTAAAACGATTGTGCAGATTGTACCGGAGGAAATACAATGCTGCTACAGTTCACAAATGGTTTTCACACCTTAGATTCCAGTAAGTGCCTTGATTGTTTCACAGGACACAGCTTACATTAAGTTTTGTGCACTTGCCTGCAAGAGGTTCACAATCCTTTAACCTCAAAAACAGGCAACATAATCTCTTTTAACACTATTATGTAAAGATTATCACATAAACATCAGCAAGAGAGCTCAAGAACAAACTCAGTCAAGTTCTAATTTTTCCTGTTTTCAATTCTTTCACCAACCTCACTCCACTGTGAGTTTTCATGTCACACTGACTTCATCACTGTCACAGAGTATAGCATAAATGTCCCATTTCATTACAGTGGAAAAAATTTCTATGCCCAATCTTAAGCAAACAAGCAGGGAACATGACTTGCTTTTGATATGAAGAGATTGATAACTCTGAGTTTTAAAACTGCACTTGTTGTTTCCCTGATCTTCACTTCCCATAAGAAAGGTAGAAAACCCTCATCTGCAAATTGCTAAAAATAATCAATTGCAAGATGTGACCTTGGATAAAGCAATGTTAAATTGGCCAGCAAATTTTTTGGAGCCATCACTGTTATTAACTTGCAATTTTTTCATTTCAGTCTGCCAGTGATGCTTGGCAGGTTATAATTTTTCATTTTCTCACTTGGCTGATGCTCACTCAAGTAGAGATTATGGAGATAGTGGTAGAGAATTTTTACAAAGATTTTTCCCCTTTCACTCAATCATACCAGGATTCAAACACAAATTGTCTCTGTGAGGTGGGTTACCTCTCTAACAGGATTACTGACAAAGCTCCTGTCAGTATTCCAATGGCCTCATTTGGAACTCATGGGCTCTCCAGTGCATTAATGGCCAGCTGGACAACTGCTACCTGTTCCCTGCATTCCCATCAGGGATGATGTGGCCCAACTACACTTCTGCTTTAATAGTTAATATACAAGAGAAGTTCAAAATCTTATTGAATTTGTATTTTCCCTTGAGGTCACTGCTCCTTCAATTTAATTTTTTTTTTAAAACTACTGACCCCGTTCTACTAAGAGTATTCCCCACTCATGACTAAGTTTCTTTGCCTCCACATCACCTTCCCACTCTCTCATTTCCTTGCCACTGATTTAATGCATAAAAACTGTAATGAACAGCTCCTCCCAGTGATCATCCTGGAACAACACTTCCTATTTCTTAAGTATGTGGGTTTTTTGGTGGTTTTTTTTTTTTTCTTTTTCACTCCAAATAGCCTCTGTTCACAAGGAAAATACCCAGAATACAAATATCTGCCTGAATATAAACAGATCCAAAAATGTGCTATCAATTAAGTTGTTCTGCCTTTGGTGGTGAACCAAACGCATCCTCCTGCCAGAAGATCCATTTTGTGACAATTCTCTGACTAAAAATACCTGTCCCCCCAGCAACTCTGATCCAGGAATCCTACATGACACGCTGTGAATATCTGCAGCACTTTCCTCATTATCAGAAAAGATTCTTCTATTACTATTCTCCTAGTCAGAGTTTGTGCAAGAAGGGAACGGTGAGGGCAAGTCAAAAACAGATTAAAGACTGCACACCAGAAGCATCAGTCACCACACAAGGCATCATCATCCATCAGAAACCACAGCTCAAACAAAGCTGGAGACACTGTGAGGTTTTTACTACTGGATACAGCCCAAATGGTATTAAAACAGTCTGACATAACATGCCATTGCCTTCCTAATTACCCATTTTTAGCCTTCCTACTCAAGCCATGCATATTCAGTATGAAGAAGCAATCAGTGACCTGAGTGCACAGAGAAACAAGTTCACATTTATTTATCTTGCCTTTCTTTTTTTTAACTGTATTTTCAAGTCTTTATTATCCTAGCAACTGTGTCAAGAATGAAGCACATGGCAAGACTGCTATTGAAAATAAGCTTCATCATTCAGTCAAGGAGATTAAAATTTTGGCTGACAACTAGTAAGGTTTCTAAAGTCATATGACTATACAAAACTATTAAGTCAGATCTAATCACTGCTTTTTATTGCATTTTCTGAAACATCTTTAGAAAGAAAGCATAATATCACTCATTTTATAGGCAGGGAACTGAAAGCACAGGAAAGAAAAGTAGCATTGGCCAAGGCCATACAGGGGAACAGTGGCTGTATTTTAATAGTAACCAAGTCTTCAAAATCAAAGTTCACTCCCACTTTTGTTCAGATATTCATATTCTAGACATTTTCCTTGTGAACAGAAAATATTTAAGTAAAAATTAGCAATAAAAACAACAATTAAAAAACAAACCCCAACCAACAAAAAAAGTTCCATTCCTCAAGTGAGACAATTTCCCTTCCATTCATGCCTACATTTCCAGCAGCCACACAGTCCAGAGAACAACAGATAATGTTCAGGAGCTCCCCAAGAGCCTATTCCCAGCTTTGACAGAGCTCCTAGTTTTGTGATTCCTGGCTTACAACCCATGGAAAGTAGCTTTTAACATCTGCTGCTCCATTAACACATCCAGCAACACCATGAAATCAGCAGAGAGCACAGGGAACCCCACCCTCAGGGCACCCAGCAGCCTCCTGGGAAGCTGCAGCAGGTGAGGAATACGGCTGCACAGCATCCATCCTGCTTCACTTCTTGGAGATGCAGTGCTGGGCTCACCATACAGATTTTGCAGAACTATAGAACTTCCCAGATAACATTCTGATCCCAGTGAAGTATTTTTTCTCAATTAACTTGGAACTAGGTTGGAGAATATGTATTTCAGTATATAAATATGCCGTTATAAGTTACTTTTTAAGCAGGGTTATTTGGGGCTTGGGTTTTACATTTTTTCATTCACCTCTCAAACTGGACTTGTTCCATAAGCTGATTAACACTAATTTAGCTCTGTTGGTGACCACTCGTGCCAGTCAAAGCATATCATGTGAGGGAGGGACAACACAAAACAAAAAAGGACACAACTGAGTCGTATTAGTCAAGGCTTAATTTCTCAACCCAACGCTGCAAAATGCTCAAGTCTTTCCATGCATTTCTTTCCACCAAATTAATTCTCTTAAAAATTGCCAAATTTGCATCAAGTCTGACCTCAGGTCCACTGAAGTCTAACAGCTATGTCTGGGACAGACATGAATTACAGATGTGAGCAGCTACAGCTCTAACAACCTCTGCTAGTTAAAAGGAAACAAAATTTGATGTAGTACTAGGAGCTGAATTTTAGAAAAAAACAGCCTTGAATCTTTATGCACCTGCCTAAAGCTAATAAACTCATGCATAGATCAGGAAAAATCAAATTCAGATAAACTATTCATGAATCTGTGTTACTTATACATAAGGAATCCAATAAAGAAAGCTACTCTGGAAGCAAAGAATGCAATATAAATGTGTTCCAGCTTCCTTTGCTGGATTTTTTTTTAACCATATCCCACCCCTGCTTTGCCCTGTGGCAACGTGTTCCAATAACTCAGACTTTTCTTAGGAACTCATTATTGTACAACAAGCTATTCTGCATATGATATTCTATCTGTGCAACAAGACAACAAAGAACCCACCTTCTCCTGCTCAGAGCATCTTTTGCTATTAAATAAAAAGATTTCTTTGATGTCTGCTGACACAGGACAACACAAGTTCTGTGCTGTCACATCGGCGTGGCAGACTCACTGTAAGATCCAAACACAGCTCTCAGGTCACCCTAAAGGCACAAGGAATATGTGGAAGGGGCCCTTCACATGTGGGAACTGGGGCTGCTCCCATCAGTTCTTGACCTCCAACCAGTAAAAGCCAGCCCAGACTGTTACAGCACTAAATGGAGAGCCCTGACTATTCCATGTTTTGTTTCAGCCATTTGTGTAGCATTTACAGTCACCTGAGTTTGCCAGTGACTGCAGATCTTTATTCATGACAAAAGTAATTATCTCCTCACAAGGAAGTGAAGTCTGTGAGATTTCAGCAAACATTCTTCATTAATTTGTTGAGTTAGCAGAAGAAAGCATATAATCGCCAATATTAATGCTTTGCTGAGCAAGAGCCCTGGCTTAAGCACTGGGTGGTCAGCTGTAAATCCAGAGATCTAAGTTTCATTGTCCCCAAATTAGCTTGATTAAAGCAGTCACTACAAAAGCCAAGCACCTCAAATACCTCAGGTGCTTTCTGGATCAGTACCTGCTCCAGGTGAAGTCTTTTATTTTGCCTAATACACCCACACATCCCTACCCTGGAAAATGGGGCTTAATGTCAGAAGAAGCCTAAATAAAAAAGGTTAGTCGCTTGGGATGAGGAATAAATATTGCCTAGAAAGACACTTAGCTATTAATGAAAACAATTTTGGCATGTATTTAAGTAGTAGGGTATTTTTAAAAAATTTCCAATATTAATCCAGAGTACATGAAGGTAGAACCCATCACAGAAAAAAAACCCCACACATTTTCCAACAGTTTAACTTCATTTACATTGTTTGCAAAATCTTGAATATTTAGGCTGTGTATATTTATTTTGTTCAAGTTTAACCTGCTGTCCAGTCCACCTCACACAGCCAAGTGAGAACATAAAAAACACAAGTACTACAAAAATACTAAGTCTTCAAAAATGTCCCCTGGAAAAGGTCTAGAAATCTCTCATCTTAACAGAATCTTAGATAAACACTGAATCCCTCTTTACTTCATATTGGTGTTCTTAGTACGAAGCTCTGATAAACCACACTCAGTACTGAGTCTGCACAAAGCACTCCTGATTAAATTATTTTTCATTAGCCCTTCCTTTTAATTTTTAACCTGCCGCAATAACTAACAAAATACAGCAGAGAGCTCTGCAGAATCTGATTAGTATGCCAGGGTTAAAAAAAATGTTCTAAACCAGAAATCACAAACACTGTCCTGCATGTTATAGTCAGTGCCTATAGACTAGCAGAAATTAGGTTTTAAGCAAAGCCCAGATTGAGAAAAGATTACCAGGAAAGACAGAGGTAATATTTATATTAGCTTCTGTACATTCAGGAACTTCTGGGTGCATACAGAATGTCCCTAGGTGGCTCCTATATCTAGATTTCCATCAGTGAGTAATTATTCAGGTTTAACCCATTTCCAGATTGCTTTTTATTGGGAAAATATCTACCCAAGTTTCCACTCAATTTCAGAAAAAGGGTCAGTGTGCATTTTAAGGCAGGTTGTGAGGCACATCTCATATCACTGCAAGGCAATTTCCTCTACATAGTTTCAAAGAAAATTCTGTTCTTTTGCCGTGCCATTTTCCTCACAAACCAGTATAACTTTGTGTCAGTCAGCAGTGAATCATTTCAACAGAGGTACCTTCACATAGCAGGTAAGAACACTGCACATTGCACAAGATAATTGAATAAAAGTTTCTACATGGAATTCCTCCAAGGCAAGAGATAAACAATCAATGGATTAATATTTCCTACAGAGCAGTATAATAATAATCTTTGAAGTTTTTCTACAGCTTTTAGTTAATTTATTCTAGAACCAACAGTGTAAATGCAAGCCTCTAACAGAATAAGAATCAAATTTCCACTAAAGTAGTTTAAGATCTAAGTATCTTGACAGTTTCCCTTTAAATCACATTTATTTCAATCCTGAAAAACTAAATTACTTTGATATATCTCTGACACTGACACCTTCATGCCTTCTCAGGACATCGGAGGTATTCAGACTTTTGAACCAGTACTTAAAAAAAATATGCACTGAAGGTCAAGAATTTTTTTTTTTTTTTTTTTTTTTTGGTAACACTTCTATCTCATCTTTCTAGGAAGTGTCATTACTTAATTCCTTTCAACCAAAACAAAGAAATGTCTCCATTAAACATAGAAGGAATTTGACTTCAAAACTGAATCACACAGAGTATCTGCTAGAAAAAGCAAAAAACTACTTGGGCTTTGCCACTTAAAAGAGATTATAGATCTAGAAAGATATTTTATTCTATAAAGGAAAATAAAAACAAATAAGAAAAACAAAGAGCAGAAAGTAGTCCTTATACATCAGTACTTCTTTTCAAAAACACACTCTTCTGTTTCTCACAAGATGAAGTTTTTTCAAGTTTCTCATCTATGCTTGGATGAGCAAAAAACAGCGAACAAAAAAATTCTGCATTAGGAAGTAGCAACAAGAGCAAGTATTTTACTTACAGCAATTCAACTATAATTTGATATTTGCTAATGCTTTTTCCATTCCTTTCAAGCATTGGAACAAAAATATTTTATTGGAAGGAGGGCTGGAGAACACCAGAGAATTTCACCCCACCCTTCCAAAGGCCGCCAGTCCCTCTGCTCTGACACACGATGCACACAGACAACTCGACCAAGCCCTGATCCATCAGCTAGAAAACAAGCACATTTCAATCCTAGAGTGTGTAAGAGAAAACTAAAACCTGTTCCAAAAGGGAGACTGTCTCAGATTACTGGCACATAACTTGAAATAACAATTCCATAATTCTTCAAACTTGCTATTTCCTAAGAAATGCACACTTCCTTTAATACACCTCAGATCCCTCTTAGAATAGGCACTCAGAAGCATTCCTATAAATATTCTCTACAGCCTTTCTGGAAACTATTTACAAACTCAGGGGCCACAAGCCTATCTGATCAAGACTGTACATATATAAATAAACTCTTTATTGTCTACATACATCAGTGTGTAACTGCTACATATAGGAAAACGTGTATTTCATTTCAGTTCCCTGTACGCAGAAGTACATTGATAATTCTTATATGCAAGAACCATCTTTACATTACTCAAAAGAATAAGACAGCAGGATGCTCCATTTCATAAACAAAGAGGAACAGCAAAACAGTAACTTTACCAAAAAAAAACCCCAAACAAACAAAACTGAAACTCCATAATTGTGCCACAGAAGTATCCTGCCTTGGAGCACATATTCCAGGAATATTCTTGCTCCTAGAAGTTTCTGGTTCTGAACTGCTGGATCTTTGAATATTCATATTAATTAAATTAAAAAAAAATACTTGAAATCTATTTTGGTTTTGTTTTTCTTGCAGAGCAGACATGTTTTGCTCTAGAAAAACTGAAGTGTTCTTATGAACTGGTTAGATACTGAAACCCATGAAAAACACACATGCAAAGTTAGTGAATTTACACTTTCAGAGTTAATCACCCACTCAACTTCAAAATCTGCACTTAATTGCTGGCATACAAAACACACCAAGAATGAAGCGTGTATACAGAATCACTTTTTGCTATGGTGGAGTATTAACAGTGCAGAAAAGCCAGCTAGACCACAGGGGAAATTAGTATTTATCCACGCACACACTTATGAAAAACAGCTGTTAGAAAACATGAGGAAAAAATACCCTTTTTTGACTAAGGATGAAAGCAAGAGAACATGTCCCAAAACAGTCATTTTCAAAGCATTACAAGTAGGTGGATGAAGCAAATGAAAAGAAGCCACAACTTGGCAATCAAGAGAAGCCCTTTATTCAATCTGCATAGTCTAGTAATTGATCAGGATAGACAAGTAATTTTTATTTTTCCCTGGAAGCACCACATTCTCCACAACCTCTGCCCACTCCATGTATTTTTTCCTACTCTTTCCATGAAGACAAAAATCAAACCATCTGGTTTGTGCCAGACATATTTGCCCATGTTGTATCTGGTTTTCAGACAGCAGGCACTCATCAAGCATCTAATACATGTGATTTGCTGGTAGGAAAACAAGAATTCAATTTGACTTAAAAATATCTCTGCTTTTGTTCTCATTCCATCCCAGGAGAACATTGGATACTTCTGCATACTTATCTGCAACTCAGAGAGACTGAACAACCACTGGTTGTGCATGCTGAGCATCTGCTCACACATCATCTCTGGGCCAACACTTCGGCCTGAAAACAAAACCAGGTTTCCCTGGGTATCCCAGCATCTGCCTCTCCTGTGGAAGCACTTACATAAATAATACTGGATAGGCTTTAGTCTCGGTTGATACAGTAAAAATATGCAGTAATGCAAAGTCTCACTACTGAAACAAAAATTCCAGAGGCATGTTTCTGTCATCATGTAACTATCTTCCCTGCTTAATCAAAACTTTTTGGTTTTTCCCCCTCAATGCATGGCTGCAGTGGCTGCTACAGCCCCTCTAACAGAATGGGGATGAGAGCACAACTTCCTTTAATAGTTAAAGGAAGCAACAGCCTGATCAAGCCATTATTTTCTTCCACAGGTATTGCCAGAGTCCTCTAAATGAGTAAATCCACTAATATTTTATTAGGCTTCCATAGTTCAGCCTCAGACAGAGCCTAGAGCCAGAGGCACAGTACATTCCATTTTTATACCCAGGCGACCCCCAAGGTTCCAGTTTCCTCCTCACAGGAGCTCCTTCAGGCAGCAGATGCTCTGCAATGGTTCCCACAACAACTGCAGTATCAACAGGAAGATTACAAAATTCTCTAGGTCCCCAACATAAATGCTTTATTTGTTGTAGATACAAGGTGTGTATCTACAGCAGTTCAGCATTTTTTGCTGCTCTCTAATTACATTTCAAATATTCATGCAAGACACTATTTCTGTGCCAGAGCTCATACAGATTTGTTCCTACCAAAATAGTACTAAAACAAAGTTAGTTGAATCAAATCACCATGAGAAAAATACGCTTTTTAACATGCCCAAATATTGTCATAAAAACCCCCAACAACTAAGCAAGGGAATAGTGAAAAACAATTAACTAATGTGGACAGCAAAACAATGTAAATCCCTGCCTTTAGTCTCACCCAGCGTGATGTTTGTGATTCACAGATGTAAATGTCTTGGAACACATTTGTAAAAAGTCATGTTTAATAATTTAATGTGTCAATGCAGCCTGCAGCACCCACCTAAAAGTTCCTCTGAGACTTTACTAACAAATTCGTTTTTTCTCATGATTGGCATGACCAGTGGATTTCAGATTTCGTATTAAAAGACAAATAGGAAAATTAATCGTCTGCCTGTTTTTCCCAAGGGATTTTGAATCACATTTAGTGCCAATGAAGCATCAAATTGACTGCAGGACTGCAGTTGGTTAACTGTGGAGGTGGTGAGCTGTCCAAAGGTGCTGAAGGAGCCGACGAGTGTCACCAGGAGACTGCTCCCCACCAGCTTCCAAAGCTGGAAGAGTCAAGTCTTAAAAGGCACGAGTAAAGATGCAGAAACCTGAGATCACTCAGTGTCACCTCACTCAGGACCACTCTTGCCAAAGCACTGCACAAAATAAACTTTAGGCAAGCAGCTCTTGCCTGCACTTGGGAACAATCCACGTTACACAAATACAGTGACAAAGGGTCAGTGTAACTCCACACCTCTGCTGGCTTTAGAACACACTGACATCAGCTGTGACACAGCCTGGGATGCTCCACAAGAGCTAAGAACACTCGTTTCTCTTAGACAATCCAGAATAAAGCAGCAGTTTCAAAGTGTAAAACTTCCTCGAAGCCCCGCATACAAACACCATCTGCTCTTTTGCAAAAGGTATAACATTTGAAATAACATTCTTTTCTCTCCCTCTTAGTACATTCCATCATGAAGAGAAAACTTTATTTATATAAAGAGCTTGCAAAATGAAGTTCCATAAAAACAGGAACATATGGCCAAATAATTCTGAATAGCACTTAGCATATTCATCCGTAAAATAAGAACTATAATGGGTAGATAAATACACTCAAGTCTTCTTGGAAATTGTCAGTATACACATGGTTTTCTGCAAATAATTAGTTTTTTTAAAAAATTTCTCACCCATCACTCTACATTACAGTTTTACTCAAGTTAATCTTTTTAAACCACAAACTTGGCCCATGACACCTTGTATCACACACATCAACAGCCTAAGTCAGTGCTTAAAGAAAGAAAAAAAATCCTACATTTTATGGAAGTTAAATTTTTACCACCATTGCAAAGACAAAGCTTGAAACAAATTTAGGTAATCTCTAACACAAACAGAAATAAAAGTAAAAAACGCAGAACCTTTATAGAACTACTTGGAACATAAAAATAAATGCCTAAAAAAAAAAATTTAAGACAAGAAAAACTTAAAAAACAGTCTTGAAGAAAAGTATGAATTCACCTATGAATTACCTTCTGCTATTAGAAAGGAGATACGTGGTCAAACATCTCTGTCTTGCACACTCACTGCTGCAGGTTTTTCTGTAATTGCAGCATTCAGAATCATCCATCATCCAGCTGTTTCTAAGCTGTTAAATATTCATAAGGAAGTGTGCAATCAAAATAAGTGGCTTAGAATTTGTAGACTGAGCCCCAAAACCTCCACTTTCTCAGCCATTTCCATCACTTACACTGAGCAATACAACAAATACCCATGAAACTTTCTAGATACTTGCACATAATCCCTTGAGACAAGAAGCACAATCACCTTCAGACTCTCAAAAATCCTTCCAGCTGCAGACTTTTCCTGCTGTAATTTGCTGCAGTTTTATAACCAGCTGGTCCTCATCATATACATGATTTGGTTCACCAAGCCACGTTCCCTAATCAATCCCCTGGTCATTGCTTCAGTACCCTCCGGGATTTAAGAAAAAACACTGGTTTCACTGAGTGATGTGCACTTAGCTTGGTCCTCTCCGTTTATTTTGATGATCTCTCATCATATTGGAGGCCGATTCCTGACATGTTCTCCAAAAAACTGAAGAGTTTACACAAGACAGGCATATCTTATTTGACTTGTGCTTCAGCTTGACTTCTGCCCATCCTGTCAAACTGTGTCAAAGGGAGGGTTTGATGTTTTGATGCTCCATTCTCTTATTTGTCCTCATGCTGCTGTCACGGTTTAACCCCCAGCAAGGGGGTTCAATCCAGCAACCCAGCCCCACACAGCCACCTCCCCACAGTGAGAAGAGGGAGAGAATCAGAAAAGGGAGAAAACTCGTGGGCTGAGATAAAACCAGTTTAACAGGTGAAGTAAAAGCTGTGCTGAAAGCAAAACCAAACATGGAATTCATTCCCCACTTCCCATGGGCAGGCAGGTGTTCAGACAACCCCTGGAAAGCCGGGCTCCATCACACCGGAAAATTACTTGGAAAAATAAGTGCCATCACTCCAAATGTCCCCTTTTCTGCTTCCCCAGCTTTATGCTGAGCACACCATTTAGTCTGGAATATTCCCTGGGTCACTGGGATCAGCTATCCCAACTCTGACCCTTCCAACTCCTTGTGCATCCCCAGCCCCCTCACTGGTGGGGTGAGGAGCAGAAAAGGCCTTGGCTCTGTGCAAGCATTATTTAGTGCTAACTAAAACATCCCTTTATTATCAATACCATTTCCAGCACAAATCCAAAGCACAGGCCCATTCCAGCTACTGGGAAGAAAATTAACTTTATCCCCAGCAAAACCAGCACAGCTGCCTACAATTCCACTAAGCCTAAGACCTGAAAGCATTGACTGCTAAAGGCATGTAAAACTGAGCAGAGGAAAAACCTCAGAACATTCCTGCTGGCTCTTCTCCGCAGGAGATAATGCATTATAACACAGATTTCCCCCAAATCTCTGCAGGATCTACAAATCCCTCCTTGCAAACCCTCCAATAATTCCCACACACACACACAGTCTGTTCTGTTACCACCCTGTTGTATTCAGCAGTTTTCTATAGCAGCCCAAGCGTTCTCTTCTATGAAACTTACTCTATGACAGCAGGATTTTTTTTTTTTTAATTTCACCTTTCTTTCAGATTCTGAACTTCAACCACCTTAATTTCCACAGTACTTTCATGAAAACTTGTAAGGAATCTCAGCAACTGGCACATTAATGTAGTATTTAAAATGGCCAAGACCTCCTAATGCAGAAATTGAGTGTAATGACATCTTTGCATTGCTAAAGAATTACTCACTAACCCAACTTTTCAACCTTCAGTACAGTTAAAACAAATTCTTGTTTTAGAGTTCTTTGTTTCGGGGGTTGGACTACATGATTTCCAGACATCCCTTCCAAGCATAACTATTCTGTGATTCATTGTTTCCAGGCATTTTAGACATTAAAAAGTCTTCAGTTATCCATGAGTTCTGTTCTAATTTCAACAGTCTCCTGAGCTAACCATATTTTATTATTGTCTTTTTATGTAGATGCAGGTATTTAGACAGAGGAAAAAATACTTTGATCATCTGCTGTGACTTGTACAGCACATGGACACATGCCCTCAATTAAGTTTTACTTAGGTACATCTTAAAGGAAGAATACCGTATTTGATGAATATCCTACCATAATGTGCAATGAATTACCCTCTTGCTGAAGATGCAGTTCTTATTTCTACTGCAAATGTGTCTGGCTCATATTTTAGCCACAAGATCTTGATATCCCATCATTTTCTGCTTCATCACAGAAGTTCTGTTCACAAGGCGCACGCTTTAACGCTGCAATCAAGTCCCTCCCCTCCCTTCGCTTTGATAATATTTAACATATTGAGCTCTTAGAATTTCTCCCTCAGGAGCTATTTTCAACCCTTATTCATTCTTACAGTTCTTCTCTGAAGTCTCTTTGACTCTAACATCCTGCTTGAAGTATGAACACCCAAACCTGACAGAAGATTCTTGGACTGATCTTGTTAGTGCCGAACACAAAGACACGGTACATTTCCTGCCCAGTCATATAGAGATTGGGTCATACTGGACCTTTCCTGCAAGTTCTCTCAAATTAATCTCTATTTATGTGCAAAACAGTTAACTGAGAAGCTAAAACAAGCAATCCAGAGAAAACTAGAGAATAGACCCAACAATTCTATGAATTCAACTTCACAGATGACCATTGCATATATCCCCCTCACAACACGTGTTTGGGAGACACAACCCTCTGATTTTCAAGCAGAAAGCCCAGAACAACTGTATGACTGCTGAATCCTTTGGCTCTGGATAGAAGTGGAATGCTGTACTCAGTAGTGTATAGAGTTAACCAGTCTGAAGTCAAAGTCAAGGCTTACTGAGGTCAACAACCCATGTCAATAAGTGTTGTATCATCGATTTTCGACACAAGTAACGGATCAGTAATAAATAATAGCAAATTCACATTTTTATTCAGTTCCTGTACCTATTCTGTGCTTCAGATATCCACAAAGAACTGCAAGCACATTTGTACAAGAAAGCAGAAGCAGCAGTGTTGGTGAACCTTCATTTGATTACTTCTTGACTATGTTTTCAGACATCGCAGTCTTGGTATTTTTTTGTCCCTGCTAGATCCCAACCAACCAACAGATCCCATGGCAAGAAGATGGCTGAGAGAAAACAACTGCTCTTCTGCACTCAGCCTGGGCTGTGAAAGGTGTACTTGATTATCAGTTTTTTGGAACTATACAGGCACTGGAGGATGAACAGTGACCTTTGCTGCTTTCCTGCACAGCAGCGTTAACCAGGCACACACAACTGACAGACCTGACAGACGCCTGCCTGAGGAGGAACAAAGTGCTGTGATACACATGTTGCTAGGTCTTTGAGAACATAATGCATTGTTTTCAACTGATGATAGAATCACAGAACCTCCTAGGTTGGAAAAGGCCTCTAAGAACATCGAGTCCAGCCGTTAATCCAGCACTGTCAAGCCCAGCACTAAACTCTGTCCCTAAGTATCACATTTACACATCCTTTAATTCCCTTCAGGGATGAGAACTCCACCACTCCCCTGAGCAGATTGTTCCAGTGCTCAACAGCCTTTTTCTGTGAAGAATTTTTTTCCAATATCCAATCTAAACCCCACCCCAGGCACAAGCAGTTCCCTCTTGTCCTTTTGCTTGTTACTCAGGAGAAGAGACTGACCCTCACCTGGCTAGAAACTCTTTTCTCAGTCAGAACACTGAGTTACTTACTGGAGTCAATTTCCACGTCAGTATCTGCTCTGTATCCCACAGCTGGAGATAATGCCTATTTCATAGCTGGATTAATTGCAAACCAAAGCATGATCTGCAAAAAAATGCAAAACAGGATCCCAGCCCTACTAAGTTTTAATTTAGAGCCATCTATCAATGATGTCCTCATATTACATTGCATACTAATCCTAATGAACTAATTTAGAAATGTATGTGTCTAAACACCAAGGCAAACATCACAGGGGAGGAGAGGGTCAGAAAAGGAAAAGGAAAAGGAAGAGAAGGAAAGGGAAAGAAAAGAAAAAAGGGAAAAGAAAAAGGAAAGGAGGAAAGGAGGAAAGGAGGAAAGGAAAAGGAAAAAAGGAAAAGGAAAAGGAAAAAAGGGAAAAGGAAAAAAGGAAAAGGAAAAAAAGGAAAAGGAAAAGACTGACCAAGCAGCGTTTAAGTGATTCTATACTGCAGGAATGCTGGCCTTGCCAACAAAATTATCTTTAGAGTAGAAGATCCAGAGCCACTGAAAAAGTGTGAGGATTTAGAAATATCTATTTGACAGATTGCCATAATGAAGATCTACAGCACACGTTCCCTGGAGGATTACATGTGAATCACAACTTCTGAAATAAATCTGTTTATTAATGGGGAGATAAAGCACTTTGAAGGTCTATTTTTGTCTGGTTTTATTCATACCCTGAGGTTATTTAAAAAGGGGAAAAAATAATGCAGGTATGTACCACAGCAGTGACAAGCAAAGACTTCAGCTATGAAGATTAACAGAGCGGGAAGTCATATGATCCAGCATGACTATGGGAGCTGCTACCAAAAATCTCTGCAGCTTGTGACATGCATGTGAACCACGAGCATCCTTCTATTAACTCAGACAATTCTGACTTTCTTCCCAATTAAACCTTACTTTCTGCTTCAGATAAACAACCTGGACCCAACTCTTCAACGCAAAAAAAATTCATGGTTTCCATTATCACAAACGAAAGTATTGCTTCATTATTGAACAATGTGACCTGTTAGTATTTGTTTCAGCCAACATCTTCAGCAACGTAAAATGCTCATAATTTTAAGGATGTGAAAAAAAAAAAACTCTGCTAAGTTTAGATAGACACTAAACCAAAGAAATATCTGATGAAACTTGGAAAAAAATGTGTTTCTGTGGCATAATTTATTGGTTTTTTAAGAAAATGTTGTGTATATAGCTCTAGAGGTTTTAATTAAAAAACTCCAGCTGAAAAAAAACCTTCTAAAGGTAAGCCACAGAAGATCATTCTTTGGCTTGCTCCAGGTGATTAACTTTATGGTAGATTATCATACAGTTAAGACATTTACTAGGAATGTGATCCATGACCAAAATTCAGAAGACACTCTTTAGTATTTTGATGATAGCAGAGATAAATGCTGCATTATGGATGTACTGGGACTCATAGAAGAGCTCTTTAGATTAAAATTCTAAAAATACATACAGTTATTTCTTATATACAGGCCTGGCATCGTTACAGTTTCAGTCATCTAATGTTTTCCATATGCTAACCACTGAACAAATAAATTTGCCTGTAAATGTAAGAAGTATGTACCGAGTAATAAATAAGCCAACATGAAACAGGCTGTTCATATTAGGGTTAAAAATCTAAATTCTTTATTTCTTCCCCAAATATTTCTGTCCTGATGACTCAGCAACAGTGCTGCAGGTTTCAGCTGAAGTCAGCGATATGCCCCAACGCTGTTTTGCGAGCGTCAACTTCCACACTTGTTACGGAGTTTGTTTTAATTACAATTTTGAGGCCATCTCAGTTACAGGAGACGAATACCTGCTGAAGTCAAGGAGCTCGCCATGGAGGGAGAAACCAAGACCCTGAGGTTCACACAGAAGGACGACAATGACAATGCTGTCCTAGACTGAAACTTGCGAAATTGCCCGGTTGTGTTTCTGGTACCCTAAGCACACCCCAAATCCCGAGGGGAGCGCGTCCTGCCATCCTGCTGAGTGCGCTCATGGCTTGCAGCAACTTTTCAACATGTGACACGGCTCACTGTGTTTTGGGGATTCTGTTTCAATATTTAAAAGCTTTAGGCGCTATCACATCGTTCAGTTTCTAAACTCAGGCGAGTTCGTGTCCCGTTTCTCAGCGGGCAGAAAGCAAAGAGCAGAACACGGAGCAGCTCCACGCGGACACTGGGAACCAGGGATGGAGAGAGCGCGGGAGCTCCCCGGGGCTCTGCGGGACCATCCGCACGGCGCATTTACCTGTCCTACCCCAAACCCAGCTCCAGCCCGGAGCCCCCGGAGGAGCCACCGCGGATCCTTTTATTTCACCGACTTCTGAGTTACTTTTTTAGAACAAACAAGCGCACGGAGCTGACCGAGTTCGCCCCCGCGGTGACAGCCGGGCTCCGCCGCGCCCGCGCGGTCGGGGTGAGGANAGCGGAGCGCGCCCGGCCCCGGCCGTGAGGGGCCACCCCGGGGAGCGCCCGCGGGGCCGCGCCGGAGCCGCCGAGCCCCGGCGGGACGGGACGGGAGGGGACCGGAGGGGGTTCACGGCACCGCGGAATGGTTGGGTTGTAAAGAGCGTCTTGTTACAACTCTTGAGCCGTGGGACACCTTCCACTAGAGCAGGGTGCCAAAGCTCTGTCCAGCCCGGCATTGAGCACTGCCGGGGATGGGGCAGCCACGGCTTCTCTGGGCAACCTGTGCCAGGCTCTCACCGCCCGCGCAGCGAAGAGTTTCTTTCGTATATCTAATCCAGGTCTGCCCTCTCTCCACCGAAAGCTATTCTCCTTCGTCATATCATCCCATCCCTTGTCAAAAGCCCCCCTCCAGCCCACTGTTAGCCCCCTTAACTAGGAGGGGCTCTAAGGTTTCCTTGGAGTTTTCTCGTCTCCAGGCTGAGCAGCCCCAACTCTCTCAGCCTTTTGTACTGTTTGACAGATAGTGGTGGTGTTCAAGCCTTGTTTTACATCTTCTAGGGGGGGATAATTTCTGATCTGCAGCTTTTTGTGCCTGTACGAGTTACATCCGCAGAGCCCCGGAGCTGGGAGCGGAGATGAGAGGAGCTGAGCGCACGCAGGGCCAGGCAGGACCCACAGCCAGGTTATCCCTGCGAGACTGCACATCCAGCGCTGCGGGCACAGCTGAAACTGAAACCAGAGCGATCGAACCACGCCAGAGCACAGTTTCGTAGGTGTCCGAACTGCTGCACTTACACTGCTTTCACAAAGCCTCTTAACAGGAAAACTTTGATCTTGAATGCACTGCCATTACAATAATGTCTCCTTAGTAAAACAAATTTCCCCGACCCAGATTAATGACTTAGTTCTGCTTGGAAGCATTTTGCTGTTAATTCTGTCCCTAAATCTACAGTTTGTCCTGTAATCCCAGATGCTACCACAGAAGGTACAGAGCTCAGCTGTTCAACAAAGGCAGGAGAAGCATGAGACTGATAAATTTCACTCTCTGAAGTCAGGGTTAGTATTGTTTTGAGGGAATTACTGATAGAAGTGTTCATTTTAAGGAGGAGAAATATGTCCAACCACTTTTTCCAGAAAGACATTTATGAAAGAAGGAAAAAAAAGAAGACTATTTAAAATGTTTTCCCTATTGAATAAAAACTACTATTGAAATAAAGGCATCTTAGCCCAGCAGCTGCTGCAGAAAAGGCAGAAAACAAAGTCTTCCAAAAGTCTTCCAGGCATATGGTGCACATATAAGCAGACAGAAAGGCAAATTTCAAGCATTTATAACAGAACTGGCTTCTGCTAATAAAGTATTAATGGGAACGTCTGGCTGGACTGCTGTAGTTCTGAGAACAATTCTAGAAAAAAACAGAGCAGTGTAGTCACTGCAGAGCAGGTGAACTAATCTACAATCCTCATTAATAAAGTACTTTTTTCCAACATTCAGCAGAAGTAAAACAGCTGCAGCTGGAGGTGTACTTTTCTTGCCCAAAGAAATCTATCAGGCTTGTAGGTGTACAAATGAATTTACTCAAAGCATGATTCATCAGTTTTTATTCACAATTTTTTTGTCTTCTGCAATAACATGTTATAACTCCGCTCTTTCCTACATTCTTCTCTTTTCTATACCACCCCCAGGTACAAGCCATGGCTATAGACTGGTTTTGTTAGTCACTCCACACTTGAGGATTTTGAGCTGTGTAGCTTAAGCCAGTCGTGCCCATTCCGTGAGAAAGGCTGAGGCAGAAGTTGAAAACATTTGCCACTGCCAGGGTTTCGCATTTCCTTGCTTCAGCTGTGAACTACTTCTGGATAGTTCCAAGCTTGGCACAAGCATGAGCTGACACTGCAGCAGGGAAATAATCTCCAGAGGCAAAGTGCACCAGCCATGACTCCACGTGCCTTCACACTGGGCTCCGAAGCATTAGGAGTTTGTTAGGAAAGCTGTTTGAAGTGACTGCTGCATCTTAGTCAGAAATTCCTGGACAGGTCTCTTAATTACTAAGCAATTGACAAAAGTCAGTCAAATACAAAATTCCATTAACTTTTTGCTAAAACCAGGCTAGCTTTGCTGCCCAGAGCCTTGTCTTCCTGCTGCTGTTGTAAGAATTCTTCCCTTCCCCCAGCATTTTTGCCAGGGTTTGGCCTCATCACAGATCACAGGCAGAGAGCATTTGCTTACCATAGTACAGAGCTGCAACCAAAGGGAAAAGTTTGAGACGACTGGCAAGGCTTTTTTTAATACTGAATCATGACCACATGCTTTAGAAGTAAGTCACACAAAAAAAAAAAAAAAAAAAAAAAAAATCAAGTGGCGCTCCAACATTCAGGGAAACTGAAATAGGTTTACACTACAACGAAAAAGAAACCTCCAAGCAATTTCATTTTGCAAAAACTTATTGTGACCTGAATAGAAAAGGACATGCAAGATAATCAAATTTAAAATTAAAACCTTCCCTAAAACTTTTCTGAAAGGAAAGAGTGCATGAAAACCGTACATCCATAGAACATGTCAGTATTGGAGCACATCTTTCGTTATCAAAAAATATATCAGGTAGTTTGGAAATGGGCACGGAAACACGGGAAAATTGAATATTAAGTTTAAAGAGACTTCATTGACTTGAGATACTGGATAAGGCAGTTTCTAAATTTTTGCTTTACAGAAAGTCTTGCATAGAATAACTTGAGTTGGAAGAGACTCACAATGATCATCGAGTCCAGCTCCTTGTTAGGTTGAAAGGAATCCATGTGATGGTTTTAACTCCTGACTGTAAATGGCTGTTTACAAGAGTAAGTTTACTTTCCTTCTGTAGGTGAAAGTTGGGTTGGTTTGTTTGTTTCTTTATTTTTGCCAGCCTGCAAAGTGATTGAGCTTTAGGCATTCTGTGCAGCAGAAGTGCCACCTCGTGGCTCCCTTGATCCTTGCTGGGTTTGATACTCCTTTTGTTGGGTTATATTCGATTTACTCACAGAAAAATCTAATTTTTAAGAGAGTTCAGTTCACGACCCATGTAAGAAAGATCGTACCTTGTTTCCACGCTGGTGGACTGACACTATGGAGGGTGATGTCCTCTCCCTTGCTGGAGGACACTGATCATTGTAGTTGGCAGGACTTTTATTCCAGTGCAGGAGAAGGAGAGCATTAAAACTGTCATTTTAAAGGTCTGAAAGGGACCTACAGTCCTGCCCCTTATCGCCCATTCCCGGAGCATTTAATCAAGGAAGGTACTGAGACCAAGAGGACTGGTAGGCATGCCTGGAATGTCAAGTCCTGCTTCTTTACACAGGCTAAAGGCACCACACATTTAAATAACAGAAGCCCCACTTGAGGAAACAAGAAATTAAATACCTTTAAAACCATCTGTTAAATGCAGTTTGAAAGTCTAAAATTCCTTTTTATGGGCAGTCTCTGCCTTTTATATTGAAAAATTAATTGGATATATGTATTTTACAGAACAAATCCACGATTCAGCAAGAAAATTAATGAAATGAAGAGATGGTTGGAGCTGCTGCCAAGAACAGTCATTTCAGACCTAGCAACCTTGGAAAATGACCTTTTAAATAATGAATTTGGAAAAATAACACTACAAAGCAACAAAAATGAGCGTTACCTACCTATAAAGTCTGCTAATAGCAGTAGCTTCCAAAGAATGAAGACATTAAATGGATCATGGAAACTCTCTAGAGCTGATGTTCCTGTATCAGGCATCCTAAGTGTTGAACTGCCTCCATGCACCTCCTAAAGTAACTCCAGGTTAGCTCAGGGTCTGTTTCTACCCCTGTACAATCAAAATACTACAGGAGTGCACAATTGTACAGCCTTAGGAAGGTGAGAAGATAAAATGAGGCCTAGAAGGGCTACCTTGGCTTCCCCAAGTACTTAGGAAAGGATAACTAAACAAGGAGAAATTCGACATACTTAGACAAGCCATTAATTATTCATCATCCCATAAACGGTGAAATACCTCCCTAAAAATGGCTTTTTAAGTGCACATGCTTTACACAATTGCAAGAATGTCTGATTCATGTTCAAGTACTGTTTAAGTAGTGCATAGTGGTGTAAAAGAACTTCTGTGGTTCTGCAGTGCATCTGAAGTTTTTCTATTCCTTGATCCGTGCCTTACAAAGAATAACTAGCAGGAAATTGTAATTTTTGACCAAGCTTAAACTAAAGCATGATTATTTTTTCTGTAAAGGAAATTACTCCCTACTTAATCACATTTTCTTTTAACTTCGGAATCTATCATATTGAAATGAGATGGAAGTCCTATTTCTTATCAAAGCTTTCCTGCAGTGGATTCTCTCCACCTTTCCCCCTCCCACTCAGTAAAGCTGTATCCCTGTATGTATCAAGACATAGTTCCCCAAAGGCTGTGCAGCTCTCTTGGTACTGGAAGGGACTTTAATGTCTCCTTGAACCTTTTCAGGCTGAACAACCCATAGGGTTTGTTTGCCTGACTCCATAGGAGAGATGCTCCAGGCCTCTGATGGTCTTTGTGGGACTCACTCCAGCAGGTCCAAATCATCCTTGTGTTGGGGGCCCCAGAGCTGGACACAGCCCTCAGAGAATCCCAGACCCACTCATTCAAGAGGTGTGAGTGAATATAATCAACATCCCTCAGAAGCAGGGCTCCACAACACCCGAAGTCATTTCACAAGAGAAACAGTTTCCATGATAAAGATTATAGCCACAGATTGTGGAGAACACATGCTTCTTGCTTTTTTTCATTATTTAAAGAATAATCACTGGTGGATTTTAGGAGGTTTTTGTGAATTGAAACAGAAAATGAGAACAGGTAGAGAAGCTGAGCCTTAATCCTCCAATTTAATTTCCTTTAATCTTGTTTATAGAATAGATCCTCTTTTTTAACTACGCATTTTTTTCACTAAAGCCTGGCACTTTCGGATCCTCTTACACCTTTTCACCATGAAATACATGCATTGCTATTCTCCAGCCAGACTTCCCTCCCCCCTCTCTAGGTTTCTCCACCTCATGCTCGATGCCCTGTTAAGGCTTCTAATCCAGGATGGCTAACACAGGACAAAACTGGAACAGGAGCAGAAGACAGAGCATTGCAAGTGGCCCTTTGGCAACCTGCAGGGCTCACATTTACAGCAAATACTTTGAGCGCAGGTAGGATGGCGAACACAACATTAAGACTAAATAAAAACCAATTTATATTCTCCCCCACTGAGGTCTGAAGCTGGGATAGGTAATTTGTTCCAAATGGAGCAGGAACACTACAGACTACAGTGCTGCAGGCGTTTCTGGGTCTTGATCGTTAACTCATCCCGGGGTTTCTTCACATAACCTGACCTCCAGTTGTTTTTGAACAAAAGAGGTAACTGCTGAAGATTGTGGAGAAGATGGAAAGGAGACAACCCCTAATTACTGGTTGATTTCATCTGGAGCTGCATTATAGTCAGTACTTAGCAAGAAAAGAGACTTAAACCAAACAGCAATTCTTAAACCAACACAAACATCAGCATTTTTGTTCTTTATTAACTCAAAACATTTTATTTAAAAGTAGCAGGCCTAGCAAAATAAGCAACAATCTAAAAAGAACCCCTGTTGACATAGACACATTCGATTTGCTGTGATAAAAGACAAAGACCCTCAAATCTTGCAATGTATCATTTGCCTCCAAGGACAGTAACATATAGCCGGTGATTTTAATGATTGTCCTGCAACTGAGAAGCACAGGATAAAGTGCAGTTAAGCTAAATGTTATTCTCTTATCCTTCCAGAGCACAGTATTTCATTTAAGCCGTTCAGGTAGAGGTAGTTTTGAGGGTTAGTAGTAGATTTGAAAGCTTGTTTGTAGCTATTTGAGCTCCAAAACCTCCGCATAATTTAGACTAGTTTACGTTCCAAAAACTTCTCAGAAACTTTAAACTATCTTACACACTTTAAATGTTCACCTTAAAATAAAGCTGCTCCAGGTCCAGTTCTGACTCTGCATATATCAGTAGTTTTGAATTAAGACAAATTTCTCCCAAGAGAGAATCTTCTTTCACCACTCAAAATAATTATATTGCCACCATTCATATTAAGAGAAAAAGACAGATGGCCTTTACCCAGAGATGCTCTGGTGTGCCCTTACAGAGTTAATTGGAGGACTGACATCTGAAAGAGCTCCTGTCTCCCAGGACTCATTTTCTCTTTATTCATACTATAGCAACCTGAAAGACAGAAACATTTAACAGATGCTCCCCAGACACACATTGTTTTTCCTAATATTTTCACGCTGTGGTGTAGCAATCCTGCCCAAAACCTCACCACAAGCAGCATCCTGAACATAAAATATCTACTGCTAGCAGAGGAAGTTGTCTGTTTCCCTCTTACCTCAGAATTATCAGTGCATACCAGGAAACAGTGTCAGATATGCTCATCAGTCACAAGTAATTACAGATCCCTATCATCATTGTTTTTCCACACAGTCACCTTATCTCTGACAAGACACAAAAAAGCTTCCACTGTCATGGGAAGGATTTGTCCCATGTTTGCTGTCCCAAAAATAAGAAAATAGTATGTAAGAGGCCAAATGTTTTTACTCCTGCTTATAAATAGCAAGAAATCAGGGTTTTTTTTATTACATTAAATGTAAACTTCACTAGCTTGTAGGCATCTCTTTACAATTGTTTTTTAAAGAAATATATAGCATCGCTTTCTTAATGTAGCTTTTGACTGGTTTTTGTAAGTATCTGAGTAATTAATACCACATTCCAGGGTAAGTCCTCATGAGTGAGGGCTTTGCCCAGTGATCCATCAGGAGAGACACTAAATAGAGCTTATGCCCATGCAGTGCTTCACTATGGAGGAATCTAATTAAATTTACTGTATGAATTGAGTGACCATATGGAACCATCAGTGATGGAGAGGTACTATAACTTGGGAGCAAAATTATCACACGAGGGTCTAAAACAAGGAAAGGAGGTGCAAGTTACAAGGAGAAAGCTGCTGAATAGTCCAAGTACTGGAACAGAAGCTCTGTTTAGAAGGGGAGTGTGTCAAGAGATAGTCCATACAAAGAAACAACAAGTTATTATAATTCTGAGGCACTTAGCAGAAAAACATCACAGAAACAGAAAAATTTAATTTCTTTCCATTTACTACCAACTGCAATGGCCACATGCTGTTCTGTGTTTGTATTTATTGTGTATTCTTGTTTGTGCCACCAGAATATAAGCTTTTCCAGACAGAGCCCAGCTGTTTGTTTGGCACAAACTTCCCTATTATACCATTCTGGATACACTTAAATAGGGGCTATACATGCTATGTTAATTCTCTCCCTGAAGCAGACTAATTAAATCAAAACCTGATAAAATGGTGTTACAATTTTCACAGAAATCAACAGAATCAAGGACATTTCAGTTTTAACTCTCCAGGGGACCAGCGTGTAAAAAACCCGAAATATTTTAAAAACTGTAATTAGAGCAAAACCATACTTTAGGAGTAGTGACAGAGTTAGACTCAGGCCTTGGTGCATCTGGTGAGAAGCTGCCACTCAGCTCGTGCTGCATCCTGTTGTTAGCACAGTGCTGAGCACAGGCACTGAGATCTGCCTTACTGCTCACGTTGTAAGTCCGTGGTGGAGTTACTTTCAGCATAGATCCAGGCAAAGACTGCTGGGTCATCACCTGTTTCCATTCCAGGACACCACAGTTTGTGCAGATTCACAGAGGAGCACTACCCACAGGAGGGATAGTCCATCCCACTGCTCTGGGGCTGTTTCCTTGCACTGCTGAAACCTGCAGGAGTTCACACATTCCTGGTTCTGTTGCTGTCAGGAGGCCTGTGCCTGCCATAATTCAGATTTAAATGTCTAAAAAGCCCTTGGGAGAACACCCAAGGGCTGTACCCTCTTTGCTGTTTCCGTGGTGTTTTCTGCCCTGTCATGTGGCTGTACCCACAGCAGAGCAGGTTCTGCTACATACAGGTCCTCTATGGAAGAGCATTCCTGGAACTTCTATTTAAATCTTCACCTGGTCTTGTGATCCAACCTAACCTTCTTAAAAAAAGTTAAAATACATTGTAACACTGGTTTCATGTCCTTTGCATTGACATAAGAGACTACACAAGGTACAAGAATGGAAGGCAGCTCACTGCTGATTCAAAGGCAGCTCCAGAGGATGTGTGTCAGCCCCCTGTCACACTACAGCTCCACAGAAAAACATTTACATGAGCGGCTATGAAATCCATACAGTAAAGTTCATTCTCTAATTTGGTGCAATTCTTCACTGTTTCCCAGATACGTACCCAAACAAACCCTAAAAAAGGGAGTCAAATAGTGCAAACACTAAAAGATAATTGAAAACCTAAGAGGCCATTAGAATTTCATCAAAATCTTATCTGCACCTGTCGGTGCTGCCCATTTGTTGCATATAGCAAAAGCAAACTTGAGCCAGGAAAACACCCAGTGTAGATTAAAGTGGATAGATTGGGGGTTTTGTTTGTCCAGGGCTTGCACTTTCTTTATGGCACATCTTGTACCTGATTTACTTGTCCGAATGCAGGCCACTGTAAAGAGTATGTTATTAAACCTTTTAATTTCAAACACACTTCTGTGATTGCAATTTACAAGACAACAGAAAACGCATGACTGAATCCCACTTGATCTCTTCACACTAGCTCTGTCAGTGCATGGGCTTTAATTCCTATCAGGCTAAACAAATCCATAGCAGAGACTGGTACAGAGAAATACATGCAAATTTTACAGGAAAATGTTACCGTTTTTTAAAAAATTCTGGGCAAAAGGGGTCCAAGAAAGACCATATGAGAGGCAGCACTGCTTCAGTACCTGGTATTTGCCTTTATTCTCATTTCAGCTGGTATCTTGGAATTGGTAACAGTTTTAATTCCCATGGCCAAAACTTTTAAAACTAAGGGTGATTAAATTACTTTTTAAGCAAAACATAACTTGCAGACTGCTAAGGTAGCAACTTAAGTAGAATGAAATACCTTTTCAGACTAACATGGGCCTGGAGATGCCATCATGTAATAAATAGCTTTTCACTGCTCTGGTTCACTTTCAGTGCATGGAGCAAGACAACAATTTGGCTCTGAACAGTTGGGCTTTTTTGAAGTGTGATGGTGTAGCTGGATACTTCCAAGAGTAAAAATGCTGTCAAAGCAGCATACAATTTAAAGTTCATAAGTGAAAGAGAATGGATGGCTCATCAACAAAAGTGTCATTTCTAAGAATAAAGACAGATTTTTTTTTTTTTTTTCTTAAACACTACTCATGACTCCAAGGGAAAAATTCAGTGTCTTACAGAACTGGTAGGGGAAAGCAGCAAGGACAACAAATGTCAAGTTAAAGTCGATGTATTGTCTGGTGCGTCATTTAAACAGTGCCTGAAGGATAATCCCAGCAAGATGGGTATTTCAACTTGGTTTAGCAGCATCCCTAGCTGGGGTAAGTCTAATCACTTTATTAGAACAACAGTGTCATTAGAGGGGAATTTGGAAAGAAGTAGCTATAGTTTGTGTTGGTCTTTTACTTTTTAAGTTTTTGTATAAAGATTTAGCGGGATAACTTCACAACCAGCTTGAAGCTACGGATGTTTATGATTTTAGCAATTAGTATGCCAAAAGGCTGACTGTGCAACAGGCTAAGAAACATACTGTTCTTGCCCATAAAAATACAGCCTATATTTATGGGTATTACCTCCTATGTTTAAAGGATGGCAGAGTACAGCCCGTTTTCTTTTGCACTTTAAATGTTTTAGAGCAATACACTCTCTACCCCCAGACATCTTCATTCCTTTCCAAATAGTACCTGGAATTCAGATGGCACATTAAGATTCATGCAGTTTGACCTTCCTTGCCTTTCATGCAGAGCTCCAGAGGCCCTGACTAGCAAAGTTTGGGATGCAAATAACAATTTTCATCACAACTTTGTTGCTTGTTATGATAGCGTGAATACTCTGTTAGAGGGTAAGTGTTGAAAGCAGATATACTCATTAACTCACATTGAGTTTATACTGGCTTTAGCATCTTCTCCTGTCTAACCAACAGAACACACAGCATCACCAGCTTCCTTTGTAGTGCCACATTTGATTTTCTTCTGTACAGCAAGGAAAAATTACTCCATAAAACGAATCTGTTCTTTGGCATAAATAAAATGAATCTGTTCTTTGGCATTACACTGATAAGTGAAGACTCTCCCTCAATTAAAAGATGCTGAGTCATCAGAGCACCCTGAGCCTGGGATTGGAATGTCAAAAATCAACCTTCATTTTCAGTTGCAAGCCACATGCCAGTTTACATATTGAAGGCTCCATGTCATTATCTTGGAGCACTGCTCAGAGCCCCACACAGCCAAGGAACAAAATCCTTAGAATATAAAGCTTAAAGAAAGTACTGCATAACGTGTCTATACATGTTATTAGAATATGTGGGAACTGGGAAAAAGACAGAGGGTTTTCTGGCCTTTGCCTCTTTCTGGGCAGTCTTTTACCATGCATTCGTGGGGATTTCTTGACCCCTTTTTCAAAAGTCAGGACTCTTTGAAGAATGTACTCACAGAAGTGTTTTCCATAGCATTCAGAGAAAACAATTCAGCACCAGAGTGTTTGATATCTATGGTTAAAGAGACTTCCCTGTCCCACCATCCAGGAGTCACACTCACCATCTGAGCTGGAACTGAGGCCCCTTCTCAGCTACACCCCCTCCACTCACAGTCAGGCCAAGTTTCCTCATCAGCTCAACTCCAGGTTTCCTGCAGCAGAGTCACAGACATCCAGATCCTTAAAACATTTTAATCATGGTGCAATAACTAAACAACAAGTTGGACTGGTGCCTCCAGGGAGGGATGTGAAACAAAGGAACCTCTGGACTTCTATCCCCTTACAGTCTCTGGGTGGGAAAGTCCAAGGGTCCTCAGCTCCTGCCATGTCCCTGCCCCTCAGCTCAACCTGCAGCTTGTACCCCAAGCTATCTGCACTAAATGTGTTCCCCAACATCTACAGTGCCCAGTTTTAAACTACTAGTACTATACTCTTCAGCAGCCAGGAGTATGGTGCTTAAGGTGAAGATAGCATGTGGCCAGAGCCATTCTAAAAACTGTCTGGCTGTTCAAAACAAAATATTCTGCACTGAAAGCATCATCATTGTTGTCAATGGTCTATTCGCTTAAAATAGTCACACCAGTAGACCACCATCAACAGCTAGCAGCTTCTCCTTTCAGCCCCCCTCCTCTTTTTATATATAGACTTGAAATAGAAATGGCCTTGGACAAACATTTTCATTTTGAAACACTTCCTACTCTGAAGTCATCTCCAGCATCAAAATGAACAACTGCAGCATGAATTAAACCATGTAAGATATGACTTTTGCCAAGTACCACCATCTGGATATTTAAATCCACAAAATCTCTGCTACAGGGGCAAGTGCAGCACTTATATTTCTAGAATTGAGAAATCACTCACTCCTCAGATGTATCTACTTCTTGGGGCAGACAAGGTGCACATTACACCAAGATCCCAACTGAGGTAAACCCATACCAAGGAACCTGTTCACCTGGTCTCACTGCCTGCCTGTGATGAGACTGACCACGTAAAGCTCTTGAGTACATTCTGCTTGCAATGCACACGCTTCTGACAAGGAAAGAAACAAGTCTTCATAACCCATTGATTCCTCCTCCTCATGCTTCTCTACCTGAAGCTAAAGGGTTAGAGGCAGCCAGGTACAGTGAGCAGCTGTTTTGTAACTGCAGCATAACACAGGATGTGGATGTGTGGAGGGAGGAAAAGTCCAAGCCAGAGGCAACCATTCCTTTTCCATTAACACTTTCCCTTATGTTTGCAACTTTCCTTACAAGCTTTGAATCCACCCTCTAAACACCATCACTCACTGCTAATACCAGACACTACCTCTACAGCACATTACAAAATGTGCCATATCTAGATAGGGAAAAAAGGTGGATTATTTGCCCTATTTCTGACCTTTATTGCCAAGTTATCTGACTTAACTTTCAACAATCTAATGACAACAGTATTTTGGAAATTCTCAAGTGTAATTTATGTTATCTGGGTCTGTTATTTAAGAAGTCAGGAATTCACCCTGTTGTACTGTTCCTACTATATTCTTACTCCTATCTAATGTTAAGAACACCATTTTTGCTGGAAAAGTCAAGAGAAGAAATCCCTCAGGCTCTTGGGCTATAATTCACTTTGCCCTTTCCTATATCTATGTAGGTCAAAAGGAAGTTTATACAGGTGCATCAGATTTTGACATAAAACCCCAACTAGATTATGATCCAAAACTGCTGTCTGCCATAGTGGCCCAGAGCTTTCTCCAGCCAGATTTTGAAAAATCTCCACAGTTGGAGGCTACACAACTTCTCTCTGTGCAAAATCTGCTTGACTAGCCTGTGAGAAAGTTTTCTCCTTGAATTCAACAGAAACCTCTGTGACTTCAGTTTATGTCCTTTGCCTCTCAGCTTCCTCCCATACAGTGCTCTAAGAGCCTGGCTCTCTCTTCTTGGTAACTTGCTCAAAGGCACAGGGTGGCTGCTGACAGGTCCCCCACAGAGGTACAGTTTCCCCATACTCAGTCAACACAGGATACCATGGGACCATGGTTTATTTTATGAGATGCAGCTCTACATGTCCAAATTATGGCTTCCAAGAAAAACTGCAGCAGTTTTATCTAGAAACTGAAGAGCTCACATTTTTGCCAGCTGCAAAATAAAAAAAAATTAAAAAAAGAAAAATCTGGTTAAGAAAATGGTCTTGCTTGCCAAAACACGTATTTAAAAAAAAACTAAAAAACACAGTAACGCAGTACTAGAAGCAGACACCCACCTCCTGGTTATCCCAGCATCTCAGGCATAAGACTGCTCTGCAAGAACAGCCACATTCACAAATAGAACAGTAAATCCCTAGCAGCATTTATCTAAATACAGAACAGCATATTCCATACAGAAGTTTAGCAACAAAAACAGAGAAGGTCTGATTTAGTAAATCCAGTTTGCCTTACTTATTATTTAGCAAACACCTTCTACTAAAATCCTACAGTTTGTTGACAGCAATCTGAAATGTGTTGAAGTAGGATACACATACAGAATGTCTTATTTACTAAAGCGGAATTATTTTTAGAAAAGCTGAATGTACAACAAGCTACATCTTGCTCTAACTTACAGCTGAGCATCCTGTTTACATGCTGATGTCCGTGTTTACTTTTTTGGTTACAGGAAGCAATGCCAAAAGACTTGAAATAATTTTGCCTCCTGCTGCCTATCAAGTTATTCCACTCCTGGAGGAAACAATGGCTGGGGGTCAGGTTAACTCATGCAGAGAAATGCAGAGTGCAGAGTTTCACTGCTCTAAGACAATGCCATTTTAACAGCTTTGCTACGAGGATTTGCTTTGCCAGGCTTCTTTGCCCAATCTGTCTCTCTGAAATATGTACAACTTCCTTCTGGCACTTTTGCTTAGAATATTCTTTAAATTATTTTTCCTTCTCTCCAAACCTTGTTCTCTCTCTTACAGTACTAAGATTTTCACATGATTTGCCCTCTGTCTTCAAGCTGCAGTCTTAACACACCAGTCAGATGCAACAGCAGTTTCTACATTCTATTCGGGCATTTTCATTTTATTTTATTAATTTATATCTTGAAAAATAGAATGACTGGCCTTGTAGAGGGTTAAGAGGAGGAAGCCAGGACAGTTCTCCATATGAATCTCTGTGCAAGTGCCAGCTGGATTTCGCAGCCCCGTGCTCAGCAAAGCACAGAACAAGAATGCTGTTAGTATTCTTGGAGTGCTCTGAAGAGGAACAGGAAAAGGCAGGAAAATAATCTTACTCTGTACCAGAAAGAAGTGCTGGAAAGTCAAAGAGGAGAATTCAAACTCCGTCCTCCCCACAGCACATAATCACCATCACTCACAGTCACTCTCATGCATCACAGTGACACTAAAGGTAATAAGCTGTATGTGAAAGAAGGAAAATACTGAAGAGGTGTTGTTGCAGCACATCCCCCTTTCCTCCTGCTCTCCATGCCCTCCAAAGCTGAACATTACTCCCAGGATTCTGAAAATCCTGCTTGCTGAACCTCTGCCCAGGAGGGGTCCCACCATGCACCCATCCCCACATCTTGGGATATATTTATTTATACTCTTTCAAATAACCAGAGGTCACTTAGTCTCTGAGTTTATAATTTAATGGCTAATTTAGCCTACCCTGAAATCACTGCTAAGGAGCATGAGGCAGGCCCAACCACACAGCCCTAAAGCCCAGGCAATGTTGGGATGATTTGGAAGTGTTGATGGCTCCCTAATACCTTAGACAGGTCATGCACAAAGCTCAGGGCCTCTGGGTTGCTCCTGTGCATACAGACAGGTTAATTCAAACATCACTGAGTTTTATGAATTCTCTATCAAGAGCAATTAATACTGAAACAGGTCCAGAACAAAACCAAACAATAAAACCCCCATTCTCCCATTGTGAAGAGCAGCTGTGTGGGGAAGCAAAACTGGAGACAGTCCTGACTCTGTTTCCTCTGCCTGCCTCATTCTGCAAGTAGACACATATTTGCCCCTGCCATTCTTGGCATATCCCAAATACAAGTGCAAGAGGCAATGCCAAGTGGTACAGTAATGCACACAAGGATGATGCCTCCAAATTCCAAGGTTATATAGAAAGGGAAAAAGCACCCATTTCTTCACCTCAGGGGCAAAATTGTACTTTATATGTGTGATGGACTGAATAATGCTTCATCACAAGAGCCAATTTTCTTCTAACTTCCCTGCAGCTCCTAAAACATAGATCTTACTTTTGGACCTGATTTGCTAAATGGCTTTCCTTTCTATTATACCTTTAAAAATAAAAAGGGATGATAAATACATAATTTTGTGATTTACTGCACTCATCAGAAGGTAGATATTAGAAGGACTATTCTCACTTAGGAAATATATACTGAAATAAAAATAATTAAAAAAACGCCAAACAAACATGTCACTCCTCCTCTTCCACTATTCCTCATGGAAAAAAAAAGCCAGAAGAAAAAGCTAAGTAGTTATTAATACAGAAATAGTCTAAAAAAAACCTCCTATGACTTACAGCAACAAAAAGCCTTACGATAGTTCCCTCTCACATAGATTAAATTTTAGTGCTATGTATAGTAAAAACATGAGTGGTAACAAAAAGAACAAAACACACATATAATACAGGTATTGAATCAATAAAGCAATTAGGATCATAAGCATTCCAAGAAAATCAACATTTGGCATTTTTCTACCATGTAGGACTTAGTCAGAAAAATTTAGGACTCTCAAAAAAACCCCCCAAATATTTCTTCCAGTTCTGCATTCTCACTTTGCATATTGCTTTGCTGCCTGAAAAGCATGGTGAGTGAGTACAGTCCTTGGCTGTACTCCCTCCAACTCCCCTGGTTTATCCCCACCTTAAACACATGCACGCAGGAGTATCTGTAAAACAACGATATAAATTCCATTCCCTTTAAGATACTCAAACACCCACCTCCATTCTGGGAAAGGCTCTTCTCCACAGACTGAAGATATCCTGGATGTCTCACTCTTTTCAGCCTTCCCTCCAAACCTGCTTTGCAGCTGTAGATCAGGGCCCCAGAGCTGCACCCCTTCCCCTCTTCCCTTCCCACCCCACGGCTCTGCTTTTGCCCCTCTTTCTCGAAGCTTCCTTCCAGCAGACACTTGTGGGAGTGCAGCCCCAGCTGCAAACTGGGATGCTCAAATTGATGCTCATTGATGCCCTTTGACAACCACATGTAGCTCATGAGCTCCCAAATGCAAAACTCCTGGCTGCTGTTACCTGAAGGAGCCTGCAACCCCAGGGCTCAGCCTGGGTTTGGGATTCCAAAAGAAAAACACCTGGCCAGGAAAGGACCCCATCACTGGGACTGACCCAGGACTTGAACACACAAGGAGTGACTAAAGCATCAGCTGATGCTTGTTTGATGCTCATCTTTAGCCTCCTGATGGGCCTCAAGTCTGAAAAAAAAAACCAAACAAACCCAAAATAGAATTTAGGTAATTGTTTTATTAATTCTTGTCACCATGTACACCACTCCCTGTCATCCAACATGCAGGATTGCCTCTTTTGCAGAAAAGGGCTGTGTTTGATGATGCAATAACAGCTGTGCAATTACAGTGCAAAATCCAGTCCTCTCCAAAGCCACATCCAAAGTTCCTGATGCCACTTTTGCGTTGCCTATGAAAGGCAGGTTAGAGTTGTGTTAGAAAGTCCAAGAATCTTAGGTGCATCTGAACAAGGCTATGGAGAAATGAAATTGCCCCACTGGTAAAGGGTAAACATCACCCACTGATTTTAATATGTCACAAAACATATGATGCCTTTTATTATAATGCAGCAAGAATAAATCAGCCTTTCCTTATCAAGAAGAGACAGTATTACTATTACAGTTCTGGAGCTCTCTGCCTCTCAGAGAGGAGTGTGCTCTGAAATATTGTCACTTTTGTTGCTTCCAATATGTCAGCTTGGAAAGGAGATCACAGAAGGAAGATCAGGCCAAGACAAACATTTTACTGCCCTTTTTTCCACCCTGATTATGATTGCTTTTGGGTTACTATCAGTAAATTTTAGTATCTCATACCAGCCAGATGAAGTTTTTTACTGGGCTCAGTGTCCTTACAAGGTTCAGACTTTGATGAGATCGTATTTCATTTTCAGCTATTGCCCAACTGCAGTGTGTTTTAATTGAAAATTAGCTATTACTTAGCTATACCTTGTGTCACACACTGTGTTTCACACCCCAGAAGAAGTTTTCAGGAAATCAGTGCACCTTCGTAGACCCAGATCATAAGGTTTTATTCACTCATGTGCTCAGTGTGATGGGAAGGAAGACACAAACCAGGTGTGGCTGTGCAGAGCTGTGGTACAGCACCACTGGAAGCAGCCCTGTGTCCTCCCTGTGTCCTGGGCTCCAAGCCCCAGCCAGGCATCCCTGGGTGTACCCTGGGTGTGCTCCTGCCTTCTTCAGGTTCTAAGTGAAGCTCCCCCATGGAGAAACTGTGATTTACTCTTTACTTAGTGCTGCCTACAAAGAGCCTCTCAATTTTTAGTCCATTAACAAATCTTTCCTGGGATCTATTAACATGTCACTACGGAATGCCTTTTCCTTCAAAGTTTAATACCTCTTAACTCTCTCTTAATCACATTGCTCTACTCCACTTCATAGCCTGCGGCTTCAGGGAACCTTTTCCTTTTATTAGTACCCATATACAATCATGTTGTCATTCCAAAATCCAGCACTGCTTTGGGTTTCATAAATTCTTACCACTTTGATTTACTCGGTGTGTCCGCAGCTCCCCGAGAAGGGAGAAGTGCAGGCAGGGCAAGGAATGAAATGTTACAGTTCAGAGCTGTGCCAGTGCATTCTTTGGCAGGGAGGACAGGAGACACAGTCCCTTCTTCCCTGCAGCAAGGGCAGGCAATGTTAACACTAATATTGGTTTGGTCAAATCCTTGGTACGACCCCTGGAGGTGTTGAAAAGACGTGGAGATGTGGCACTTGGGGACATGGTTTGGTGGTGGACTTGGCACTGCAGGAGCAATGGTTGGATTTGGAAGCTGACAGACTTCCATGCTCACAGCTGTGAGCTTCCAAATGAAAAACTGACTGCTCCTACCTTGGTAGTGCCCCATAAAGGAAGATCTCTGATGCCACAGCGTTGTGAGGGCCACAGTGTTGGCCCATCTAGAAGCTCTGCTGGCTGCCTGGTGAGGGGGGGAAGGGACTACCTGTCTGCTACCCACTTTCAGTCATTTGCACCTCCAGGTGAGCAAAAAGAATACTGGAAGTCCTTCTTAGAAATGCACATTTGGATATCTGCTTTATCTGTTGTTTGAGGTGATATTTTGCACCTTGTAAAGGTGTTTGTGAGTGACATAAGAAAGTTTTAGTGTGATAAAGCTGTGGTCTCTGTTGCCTTGTGAAGGCTGACCTAGAACAGAGACTAGACAGAGTTAGAGAATAAAGTATTTATTAAAAGGCCTCAATGGATACACCTTGGGCAGCTCAGCTAGGACCACACCCAAGATGGACCCAAGATGGTCACAAAATGGATGACTGATCACGAGGTCTCACACTTCTGGTCCAATTATAGCTTTAGGTTATGAAGTCCCAGCCTTCTTGGTTTGCTCTCTTCAGTCCACCTTGTTTATGCTCTTGGGCTTGAAATTTGGATCACTTGTCCTTGGTCCCCAGCTAGAGAAGGAATTGTTTTGTTTATTTACTCAGTGAAGAGAGCTTTTCCTTAATATGAAACTCAGAACTACACACTAAAGCACTACAGAATCTGAAAAATATAAAATCTAAAACTTGAGGCATCAGTCTATTTGGTAAATCCCTTATTTTTGTCACTGAATTCATTACTGGAGATGACAAAACTAAGATAATGAAATTGTGTAAAAGCAGTTCCTGACAATTCTCTTGTGGTTTTTTCTTTTTTTTTCTCAATTCCATTTCTACTGAGAAGCGTATTATAATGCAATTTAAGGTGCTATAGTACTAGGAACATGAACAAGATGGATTCACTAATTAAATGGAAACAAGGTCCATCCTGACATCTCTAAAATACAGCAGACCCCATCATAGCCACGTGCTTGTCTCCCTGCTGCTGGGGATTTGTCATTTGCAAGGTACCTGGGTTTCGTCTCAGCATCATGCCAAAGAATCTGAAAAATATTTCATCTCTCTTCTAATAAGATACCATCTGCCTTTTTTTAAGAGTAGCCTCCAAGTAGGCATTGTCTGGGGCTGTTTAAGCATTTTTTGTCCGTTCCCAGTTTCTTTTCAAGTGTTTTTTTTATTTTTTTTTTTTTCCCTACAAGTCAGAGTTGCTGCAATGTGCTCTGTGTGGTGGAAGTGCTCAAAAGCATTGGGAATGTGCAGCTTGTACAGAATGCAGCTGCCAGCCTGTGAAATGGTGTTAGACACAGAGAATACAGTATATCAATTCTTTGGCATCTATATCAGCTTCCTGTTTATTTCTGAATATAATCTAAGTCCTAGTTTTTTTACCTGGTTGGATCCTGACAGGTTACTGGGTTTGTCTATATGAATTGCCATAGCAACTGTGGTGCTGGAGCAAACAGTCATGAGCTTTAATAGCCTGGGGGTCTGCAGCAGAGCACTCTTAATTTAGAGACCTTCATATCTCCAATCTGGGTCGTTTTACCAGCTTGATTGGGCTTATTTTCTGTACTTCAGCATGATTCACATTGTGATCCGTGGGCTACAGGGAGAGATGTGAGTTTGTGTTTGTTTATTTAGGAAGGATTACACTCTTTGGATAAACACCATTCTAGAATGAAACCCGAAGTGTAGATTGGCTCAGATGTATATTTTGATGCAAAGGTTATGTTCTACTTTGTTGCAAGGCTTGGGTTCACATCTGAAGCCGAGATGAGACCCTGAGCACTAAAACATCCCATTAGTTTGTGCTGAAGCTGAGTTTGGCCTGGCTTGTGCTGTGCCTCAGGTGCCCCAGTGCCTCAGCCTGAGCAGTGCTCGGGGGCTGCTCTTTGCAGCTCTTTGCAGCTCTGGACTCTTTCACAGCAGCTGCCGAGGCAGTGTTACCATTGTTGTTCTCTCAGCTTTGTTTAATTGTTCCTGTGGCCGTGCACCTGCAAACCCCAATAATTTTATATGGCAGGTTCTCATGGGAAGCCATTACCACTGGTGTGAAAATCAGCCCTTTCCCCCAGCTTTTTCATACCTCGTTTTGTAGGTGCTAGTTAGTGTTGGAGACAACTGAAACAACAAAGCAGTGTTTGTATACTCTATACTATTAGTTTTTTAAACACTGAAATATTAGCCAATAACACACGTGCACAGAAGGTTAATGCCAATGTGCAACAATTTCTCTAATTACTGTACTCAGCTGTAATCATGCCACAAAGATGAGCATCCAAGAGGGAGTTTGGGTTGATCCCATTGAGAAAAAAAGCATATAATAAATAGTGGGAAAGCATGCAAGAAAAATCATCATCTTTCTCTTCTTCCTCACCATTGCTGCACAGGAGAGACAGCCCAGAGGACACCTGGCTGGGGACCCCAGCACTGCTCTTCCCAGCTGCCCACAGAGGAGTTTTCCCCTCTCCTTCTGTGTGTCCTTACCTGCAGATCCTGCTCACACTACTCTGAGCACGAGAGCGTGGCTCAACACCCTGCACACAGCAGCCCCAACAGTGAGAGTAAGAATTATGGGAATTATTGAAACCATGAGGGTAGGGAAAGTCTCAAACAGTGCTATGGCAGATAAATCACATGGCATTTTTTTGTATTTCACTGAGTCTGCCTCACTCTTTTGGTGGATGGAAATTTTGTGCTAAGTAACACAAAATTTCAATGTAGATTTCAGTGTCTATAATAACAGGTATGTAGTTGGTCATTTGATCAGTACTTATACATATCTAACAGCCATTACAGTTTTACCTGCCATACTGCACCTTTTTTTATAAAAATTGTGCAGCTGGGGATTTTCTCATTTGGACCAGCTGGATGTCAAAAGCCAAACTGCCCAACCAGTCTGTGTGAGCACCAGAAGTAGACACCTGCCCACTCATTTTTTGACAGGCATGGCTTTAGTCACAGCTTCTGTGAAAACAAATATTATTGAAAATACATTTTCTCTTTTACCACTGAGACAGTTTTTAACAGTTGTGGACATTCCCGTGTCCTTCAGATGAATGAGGGCTACCTATCTTCTTCCTAGAACAGCAAACATCAAGCAAAAGGAGCTGAAATTACTCTGAAAAAGCAACTTTATGTGAATCTGGAATATCCAGAGGTGCACTGACCTATTCACATTACATCTCCTTGACTGCTGTTGCTTGTAGAGAGATGACTAAAGCCAGAAAAGACACTCAACTTTTGCCTTTTGGGCAATCCCACTCTGCCCTTCTCCTTCCTTAGAAAGCTTCAAAAGCAGCTATTTTCACAACCTGAGTGCTAACAGTTGGCTGCTGTGATGCAGTTACCAGGTGGCTCTGTCAGACCCAAATCTTGGTTTCCTGTGCAAGCACGGAATGGGGGAAGAAAAAGGAGAAAAAGTGTAAGACAATGGTAGTTTTAGTGTCTCCTTTCTCAGCTTGCAGACTGGAGGTAGGAGTAGACAAGCTTTACAATGGTGTGGAGAAATCAATACATTTTCATTGATTCTGCAGAACTCTCACCCAAGCACAAGTAGAGGGGTGAGAGCATGAGTTCATGGCTGTCCTGCCACACTGCCTGTGTGCTCCTCAGAAATCTGCTCTGGGCTTCACCAGGGACGGAGCCCTGACTGCAGCAAAGGCAGCTGACCCAGGATCCCTCTCAGCAGGGGAAAGTAGGTCCTGCAAATTATCCCCTGCACAGGCCAGAAACTCCAACAAAGCCAGTGGCAGCTGCAGCTGAAGGCACAGCTTCACTTAAGGAAAATACTGCCTTTACAAAAGACTGTTTTCAAACAATTGCACAAAGTCTATCGAAACAATGCATTATATTCCAAAAGAAAGAGGTCCACAAAGTTTCATATGGAGAATGACACAGAAATAGAAACATCAGAACAAAACAGCTTAGAAAACCAGCTAAGAAGTTGCATAGTCAGAACAGAATGTAATTAAGAACTTGGAACAAGCACATAGTTTTGAAACAAAAGGAATTGGAAACAAATTATAAAAATTTGAGTATGAAAAATAATTGAAGCAGACTTGTGAAGGTTACATTTAGTTTACATTTTTGCAAATCCTCTGAAAACATCAATAAGAGTCTTTTAAGAGTTGTTTTGATTTTGCAGAAGCAATAATTTCCTTAATTGGCATTTTCAGCTTTTGTTAGAATATTTCTGACCTGCTCAACTCTACTGAGAATCTGTTCATTAGCAAAGTGTGAGGGTCTGTCACCATTTTCAGTTGCTGTAAAGCTGTCAAATGGTGTAAAACTTACTGGAAGGTCCTTTTACTGTTATGGCCCACCTTTGCAGGTGACATTTTATAACAGATTTGATTGTGCCACGATGGACCTGACCTTTGTGTCATGTCTTTTCTTCCCGTTTCTTCAGCAGAGTCCATTATCTCTTGATCCAAATTCCTTCAACTCTTCTCTTTGACTTTGTGTTACTTCATTCCCAGGCTGCACCGCCTAACACCCTATACCTGCTTTTGATGTCACCAAACAGGGACAATGACTATAAAGTTATTTCCCTTTACAAGTCAAACCTGGAAGGTCTCTCTGTTGTTGTTCATTCTATTTCCATTGCTGGTGTAAGTGTCCTTGTTGTTTTTCCCACTAGTGAAGAAAGGGCAAGTGTCATAATCACTGAAGCAAAGACTTTGCTTTGAAGCCGTATTGATTTTTCCTTTTCCCTTCTGAAGCTTTGCCAGGCTCCATAAAAGCCTGTCTCTTGTTCAGAAACTCTTTGGACTGAGAGACAACAGGGGCAGCAGAGCCAGCGGGGCACAGTGGGAAGTTAGGGCATCTGCTGGGGAATGGCAATCATGACAGCAGCAAGGAAAAGAAAGAGGTCATTTTATTTTTAACTGTACTCTGAGAATGGTTGTGGATCAGAACAAAGCCAAATGGGAAGCTCAGCTTTAATTCCAGTTTGTGATTCCTCCTTGTCCAAACCTGAATATGAATATTTTTCTAGGGTTAAGCTGTTGACAGCAAGACACTGAGACCACTTAGGTGACAGCTTGGCTAGAGGCTTAACCACGAAGGTGACAACAGCAGGACATTGTGGCATAGTGCTGTAATGGTGTGAGCCTTACCCTGCACTAGACTGGAGCAGCAGCATCACATGGACTCGCAGAGAACTCCTGAATGAAGGTCCAGGGCTACCACAGGACTCCTGTTCAAGGGATCTGAAATGCTCTGTTTAGACCTAGCTCATGCAAAGCAGAAATATCCAACAGCGTTTATTCAGCTCACACGTAGGGCACAGACCCAAAATTACTCTCTCCTGCCACAAAATGCCTCTGTCTTCTGTAGGTTCCTTGTGACCACATACACTTATTTATCATCTGTGCATTGGAGAGTCTCTCACTCAAAGATAGGTGCTGGCTTTAAGCCTTTGTTAAAGGTGGTCTCCCAGTGCCTCCACCACCCTTCCAACACATTTCATTCATGCTGACTCAGAGGAAAGAATGTCACTTATTAAAACATCAATGCCACTTCTAGCCATGCTTCTGTGTTTCTTGGAGCTGTCAGGCTGGGAGAGCTGGTCTTCCAAAGCTCATTAGATAAACAGCTGCTGCTGGAGCTGCATGTAAAATTACAGCAGCTGCCTTTTGCAGAGTAGGTCAAGTAATAACTATAGTAGTTTTCTACTGTTCTTGGTTTGGTTTTGTTTGGTTTTTTTTAATTATTACCTACTGTCAGAAATTAAATAACAACAATAAGAATTATTCCTGCTGCTCATGAGTGTAGTTCACACTCTCAGTCAGAATGTTCTTTAAAACCTAAAAATCCATAAAATGGCTTCCAAATTCTCAGCTATTTTGAGAATTGTGCATGAGACAGCTGGAAATGAGACTTTTTTTTTCCTAAACACCTCCAAAAAAACCTGTTATCAGCAGCAATGAGAGGGTTTCGTTGATTAAAGGATATTTTCCACTATTCATTTGTAAGGGAAGTGAATCATTAAGTGCTGTCTGAAAACCTTCTTCATACTGAATAGAAAGAAAATGTTTTGTGGTCATTATGGCTTACAGGAACAGCCTGAACAGCCACCACCACCTATCTGTGCTGCAGATCAGCTCTGCTCCAGCTGCTGATGCCACTTGTCAGTGGGCTGCAGGCTCCCCCACTGCAGCAGCACCACTGCTGCTTTTCCTTCCCCTCCCAACCAGCTCTACCAGCCAGGGCAATTCTGCAGCCTCTTTCTCCAAGGAGAGGAAGCATCTTAAAGCTGTGCCCCCTTGCACAGGGGAAGAAAAGCATAACTCATGCTATTTGCCCTGTCAGGACCCAAGCACAGCAAGTAATGAGTAGAAGGAAGCTGTTTGGGTGTCCTGGTTCAGCTTTGACTTTGCAGTTTCCTGTGATACCTTTTGGGGCACGTCACACTGTTGACTTCTGCACCTGTGTTGCCCACCCAGTTCTCAGTGTACATTTGTTTTCATTATTCCTGCACCCTCCTGCTGTTTTTTCTGACAAGCTCAGGATCTGAAAGCTGCTTTCCCAGACCTTTAAGTAACAACCCATCATCAGCTGTGCTGTGTATGGAAGGCTGCAGCTTGAATTTGTTTCCACAAAAGGCACAAGACCTGCCTAATCAGCACTTACCTAAGTTTGCTCACGCCAGACAGAGTCAATTTACAGACCCTGCCTGCTGTTGACCCTGCTGTCTGCTCCGGGTGATTCTGGCCTGCCTCCACTTTCTGAAATTAAATGTTAGTATTTTTAATTGCAGTTTTTAACTCTTGCCTAATGGGGCACAAGCTGTTACAGATCTGTCCAAGACAAGTGAGAGGGACTGTATGGAAAGGAGCTGGAGTGGGGTTGCTGATAGTGACAAAATGTGTCTGTGCCTTCCTGTCCTCATCTGCCATTGAATGCAGGTGGAAAAGCTCCAGTACCACTGTCCCCTCGCCACTGCTGCCCAGTTCACAGGCAGCACCACGGGGCAGAGAATCCAGATTTTGGAACGTGATGCCTCCCTGCCAGTTGAACCAAGGGCAGCTCTGAGGCTGCTGCTTGCTCGTGTTGCAGCTAAATGAGCTCGTAGCTGTTGCAGGGTTTATCTTGGGGGAAGGCATCTCAGGCTTGCATGGGGTAAATGCTCAGTGCAGGCTAGAAATCATAGTGATTTATTGCTGTTCTTTCCTTTTTGTTGGTGAAAACGTGAAATAAAACTAGTTCAATCAGAATAGTAATTGCAATGTAATTTTGTAAAAATTTTGAAAAATATGGGTAATTTTTCTATATATTACTAAAAGGTATTACTAAATTTGACCAAAGAAAATATGAACAATTTTTTTCTTTTTCTAAACCAAGACATTAATGATTGGTAAAATAATTATAGCACTTCTTTCTCTTTGGTTTTTAATGAGACTTCTTTCTTCTATGCAACTATCCATTGTTGATCCCATCTTAAAAATAGTTTCACATTATGGGAAAAATGTAGTTTATCCTACATAGCTTGCTAGATGGGGTGTCAAAGGTTTGCAGTCTGCAAATTCAAAGTTCAGCTCCTCATAGTATAATCAGTTTTCACCACCCACAACCAGGTTCTGACCATAGCAACACAGACCCAGGATGAACACCCATGAAAAAATAAACTCAGCACCTACCTGGGGGATTGTGGACAGATCACAGAAATTATGGTCAGCTTCACAAGCTGATTTTTGTCATCTATGAAGAAGCTGCAGATCTGCTCTACTTTGGAAACAAACAACTGAAAATTTTAGCTACTGTCACCTAGTGTGCAGCAAAAACACAGAAAGTCTGCTCTGAGGTAACAGCTGAGAGAGTTAATGTCACCAGCAAGCCAACAGTTCAGATTAAAATTTTAAGCTCAGAAAATGTTTGCTTGTTTTTTCCTCAAGACTTTTTTCCAAGATTTAATTTGCTGTTTGTATTTCCTTTGCACACCAGACCACATCTCTAGCTCCATTACCATCATGGCAGTGCTAAAAACCTGAAATAAGCTCTTTGGTTGCTCTCCCCTGCTGTGGTTCAGTCTGTAAATTCCCTGTGGAAGGCTGTGACCACCTATCATTACCAACCTGCACAGAGATGCTTTCCAGTGCCAGTGCTGCCTTTTGATGGCCTTTCTTGGTTTTCCAGTGAGACTTTGGCATTGCCCAGACAGCTGGAGGAGCTATGGAAGCTGCAGTGTTTGTGGTGTAAAGCTGGATGGTTTTTTTACACTGTCACAATGCTTGTACTTTCCAATTGTTGCATTCCAATCACCAGGCTGGAGTGTAACTGTGCAACAGCCTCACAACATCCCAGGGTTGTGTGTCACTAACATCAGCCAGGCAAAGACATTTTTACACTCAAAAGTTGAACAGGAATGTTCAAGATTTCTTTTTTCATTAGCATGTACCTATAAGAATGAAGATGGAAAAGAGAGTAGATATTAATACAAATCTAATTGCAGAAGCTGTCTGAATGCCAGCAGGGAAATTCCTGTTGTCAAGGATGAAAGACAAGACATCTCCCATTTCCCAGAAGTGCTCTTCATTAACTTTGTGAAAGTCAAACAGCTAATATCCAGGTAAATGTTCTGCACAAGCTCCTTTGCTGTCCTCCTCAGAAAATGCCACACAGAATGCAGGACTGAAGAAAATATTGAAATATTGAAAACAGTTATTTTCTGCTGATCAGATGTGAACCGTGTTTAGTCATACCAACCCAAACACCCCTACTGCAAACCAAAGGCTGCTATGCCCAGTATCTGGGTTAAGAAGATGGCAACTTCTCGGCAAATTATTCAAATAAATGAGAGTTTGTTGAAGATCTTGGGATCAATGAGTCCAAGGAATGCTCACAGCTGTTATCTGAAATTCATAATTTTCTAGCTTTGACTTCTAACCTGAGAAAGCAGCTTTACAGAAGCTTTACAGATCAACAGGATGGACCTGCACTTGGGGCTGATTGCACCACAGGTAGTCCCCTTCAGCTGGTGCTTTTCCAATTGATCTCTCCTCTAAATGGATGATGTTTAATAGCTTCATAAGCAATGAAGCCATCAATATCTGTCAGGATTTACACCTCTTTGACCTCAGCATGTGGCAAATATTGCTATCAGCTTTATGTGTTTTGTTCTGTTTGTTTTTAGCTTTTCAGTTAATCTGATTGCAACACACAGCATGAGGTTCAGAGGTTTGAACAAATGCGGCCAAGGCATTCATGTAGCTCCTCTCCAAGACACAAATGAGCATATTCTGCATGGATCTCTTAATAGCACTAATGATTTACAGGACAATCAGTTCTCTCTCCAGTAAAATAAGTTTACAACATTCTGTATGTAGTATTGCTCTAAAGTATGTTTTTATAAACCTTGTGGTCCTAAGTGCTTGTCACATGGATGTCAGAGACCACACAGAAGTCTAAAAACACTCGTGTAAACCCTTCTGCAAATGCTTGACATCAATGCAGCTATTGTATATCTTCACACTCAACACAGGTTAAAATAGTGCCACTCACTGTGACGGTGTAACTGGAGGCTGCTAAGCTGACAGAAATAATTTATTATGCTGCTTACAGCTAATAAAACCCCATGTGCTTTGGGGCAGTTTTTGAAAATACAACTCTCATCCTTTTCACATGTGAACTCTTGCTGTTCCTATCATCTCTGGTAGTCCTTAGACAAAGGTTTGAAGCCTGCAAACACACTCAAAACTAGGAGAAATTGGAATGTCTGACTGCATAAAATAAGGACTCCCTTGCACCAGAACAGGCAGCCAGTCTTTTTTGTTAAGTACAGCTATTGTGTGTTAAATGTGTTTAAACCCACGCTAACTTCTGAGGAGAATCAGCCCATTTGATCAAAGAAGCTCAAACTGGCAAAACACAGCAGTCTCACCAAGTGCTACAAGAAGCCCCATTTCTGCTGGTGTGCCAGACTGCTCAGTAGTGGTTTGATCTCCAAAATTCACTCCTCTGGGCTGGTGTTTTTCCTCCAGCTCCTCTTCCCTGCTTTCTCTCCCCTACGGCATTTCTCTGTTCTGCATTTCCACTTTGCTAACTCACTCCTAATGGGACTTACCCCTCACAAAGCAAAATCACAGGGAATGAAGCATTGTGGAACTGGCAACTGTTGTAAACCTCATCACTGTACCTGATCTTGGTTGCATCTATCTCGTTTTGGAACTATTTATAAAGCTAGAAGAAATAAGAACAAGTCCAGCCCATCGAACCATCCCAAGGCAGAATCCACTCTGAAATGCATTCCGTGCTGTAGAAGCCATGTGCAGCTTCCCCCAGTCATAGCTATGCTTACTATCATAAAGTTTCTACACTATAAAGTCTTTTAAGTGAGGACTTTTTCATTACTTTATGCTTTTCAGTTCTGATCACTGCTAGTCTTTCTTCCTCAGCCTAAGGCACACTGTAATAAAATAAAAACTGAAAATGAGAACTTGTGATTCTGATCTATGCAACTAAAAAAATAATAATTGTTAATAACTTATGGATGTATAAGTAACTGCTTGTGTCAGGATTTCATAGTTAAGTGTACCTGAAAGACAGAAAGGATTGTAAATTTGTTCACCTTGTTTTGGTTCTCTCTTAGGCAGCAAGGAAAAACAGATAACCAGTAGACAATGATTTATCCAATACTGAAATTCCTACACTAGGTACCTAACACTGCTGGTTAAATTTAGGAAGGAAGAATTTCATGCTGATAACTTTCAACATCCAGCACAGACCCACAGCAGAAACACCTCCTACAATCATACCCAAAACTTCAACCCTCCTGCTCCCTTAAGAAGGGAGGCAAAGGGCTGTTTTGAGTTAAAAATGAGTAGAAAATTGGGGTTGATGCTGCCCATCTGTATTTCATTCCTCCTGCAAGGAGAGGGGCTCATCTTTTCTTGGGTGCAGTCAGCAGCACTTTGGCTGCTTCCTGCAGGGGGTCAGAGGGGGCTCAGCTCCGTGGAAGAGCTGAAGCACAGAGACAGGCACTGCAGCAAAACCCACTTCAGAACAAAGGTCTGAGTGCCTGCACGGCCACAAAAATACAGCTGCACTTGTCTGAAGTGTGGCCATGAGCTGCAAGGTGTTAATTTTTAAGCTTCTTCATCTAGCAAGCAGTTGAGTTTCTAAGCCCCTGCTCATGTCTGGAGGCACACACTTGCCTTAGCTGCAAGTCCCTGTGAAATTGCACCTCTGGCATCTTTCAAAGGGAAAAATGAGTGTGTGTGTGTGTGGTGGATAATTCAGTGATGGCTGTGAACTGCCTGGCACATGCCTGCCATTATTGACTGAAGGCATTCTTGCACCTAGCCACGAGAGGCTGGCCTTGCCCCTACTGGATGCTGGAGACACTGGAGCAGCCTCGATTTCCACTCCCACCCTGAATAGCAATCCTTGTAGCTGGGAGTTCATAAATTAACATCCCTGGATAGACATGCAACTACAAGAAAAACAATTTAAAGCAAAATTCCCACCTGAAGGAGCAAAAATACTGATAAAGTGAAGAAAACAGATTTAAATTATTTCAAATATTTGCATTCGTGTGAGACAGTAGAAGCAATGTGAGAGGGAATGAAGAACAAAATTGCACTTATCGCACAATAAACAATTTTTAAAAAACCTAAAAAAAACCTGCAAAGAAGCAAGAAAAATTAAATTCATAAAGGAAAGGATTATGACATTTAAGTAAATGATGAATGAATTAAAGACAGCAAACTGCACCTAGCAATTGTCCATACTGCAACAACTCAATAAAAAGCAGAGAGTTTCCAGTTTTAAAATAAAATCCCTAAGTTGAATTGCAGAATGGAGCCAGGACAAGTATGAATTCAACAAAGGGGAATTCACATGCAATATTGCAATACAGTCTAAATTCTAGTAACCAGTGAGCCCTTTTAGACTTCAGATAAACTGTATTGTTGAAAAAGGTTACTTGTATTTAAAAAAATAATCTCAGCTATATAATTACTATCATTATTGTATTAAATTTTACAAAGGTTTCTTCTTCTGTCAAACACAGCAAAATTTGTGAGTGTTTTCATGCTTCCGTGGTGTATCTCAGAACTACAGCTGGGAGTGCTTTTCCGGAGAAGTCTGAATTTTCATGAATTTAACCCTGCTCTTTCCTCCTGGATAAGGCAAAAGGAAAATGCCCAAAAAGGTTCCTGCCTGCAGCAATTAAGGCTGTATCTTTTGCTGGCTTCTGGTCAGCCTTCAGAGAATCAAGATTCTCAAAATAGCCTATAAGAAAACAAAACAAACCCAAACCCCAAATCCCAACCCCCAAACCCCGGCCTGTTATTTTTCTGCTATTACATTTTCTGCTCTTGGACAGCAAAGTCATGATTCATGAGAGGAAACCAATGGTTCCTGTTTTCTTCATCTTCTTTGGGGTGCAGGGTACACTTATTCCAGTTAATAACTGGGGAGAGAAAGACATATTTATGGCAAATGGATGGATGTTAAAGGAAAAATCAGCACATGATTGAACAAGGGAATCTCTACCAGCTGACCAAGAGTAATTGGTTTTGGATGTTATTTATATAGTGAAGGTCCCACGCTCCACTTTCATCAAGTTGCTCTAGGCTTACTTCTATGCAAATAAGAGCAAAATTTCTTCATTAGTTCAGCTGAATTTCACCACTGCATAGGAGTAACCTTATGAAAAATAGAAAAACCAACACTGTACAACCATATATTTGTCATCAATCAGTGAAATATTGCATGGCTTTTTCTGAAAATGCATGTGGTGTCAGATGAACTGTGGATTATTTCTAGATTCTTTTGTATAGTCTTAATTGCTTAAAATTACTGCTGAAGTTGTTTCTACAAACCACTGGACGAAACAGGTACACTGTACACCTCACCCTCCCAGACTGCCTCCTGCCACAAGGCTCTGCCCCACTCCTCATTTTATCCCAGGGAAAATTTATCAAATGTATAAATCAAGTGTATGGCATGGGGTCTGGCCCACAACTGCTTTGCAATCTCAGAATTTCCTTTTCTGTCCTTCACACCCAGGAGGTCCAGTCAGGCTCCCTGACTTCCTCACTAACTGAAAAAAATCACTAGATGAAACTTTTTCCTTTTTTAGTCTTTTTAATAATACAATTGAAGTGTTATCAGCCCATACTCTTTCACCAACCTCTTGTTAACTGTCTGGTATTATCACATCTGAGTGCCAGTGGTATCAACTTCCATTTGGAAAAAAGTTACTGGCTCTTATAGCTGTAAAGCAAAAAAACTGGGAAGCCCTATAGGCTTAAAAACTCCACTTTTTTTTTTTTTTTAAATGGTGTCATTATAAAGCTCAGCTCCCAGATGCTGCTGCCTGGCCTTGCTGACATAAAGAGGGGAAAATTCAGATGACAGAGAAAATCCAGCTATTTCTGTCCTGAATTTATTGCAACATGTGGCCCAGTTGTCTGTCTCTTCCCTTCCAGGATGGAGCAGAACAGAGCAGACTTCCAGCTGCTGTAAAATGTCATTGTGTTTTTGACATATAGGTCAACGTATAGATTTGAGGATCAGGAACAACTAAATGTTCCTTTCTATATAGATTTTAATATAAAAATTGCTACAGCATGCTAAGGCTGCAAACTCTGGTACTAATATTTTCTTTGCATCCATGTTTTTTTAGGGTTTGGGGTTTTTTTTTAATATAGAAGACTTTTTTCCCCTGAATTTTGGCTTTACATGCAAACATCCATAAGCATATTGTACAGCACGTTTTAAAGCCTGGTAGTGCTCATAAATCAGGATAGTTATACTTGTAATAATTTCTGTGAGTGGGTGTTCATGTGCAGGAGAAGATATGCAAAACTGGACAGTGAGATGAGCCACGATGAACATTAAAGGTCCGGAAGCAGATCGATGGCTGGTGTAAATTGTCAGGGCTTCATTGATTCCAATGGTCCCTCGGTAAATACTAATTCAGCTGGAGCTAAAAACATTGTCACCCTCTTATCAGCTGCCCAGAGACAGTGGAGAATGCAGAAGGAGGGGCGGGCGTTGCCTCCACACCCTTGAGAGGTGCAAAGAGGTAAAATTCCCTGGTTAGTCTCATGTTTTGAGATCTCCTTCACTGGCTGCATGTGGGTATGCACGTGGAGACAGGAGCAGGCATTTTCTGAGACAAATACACGGCTTCTACTGCTGTGATGGTACTTTTATCTTCAAATGAAAACAAAATAAATTTCAAGAGACTGTACAAAATTTGCTTGTACAAATTTGTTGCACTTCTGTGAGGTTTTTCATTCATCCTAGTAGCAAAGGGTCACGAAACTCAGGTTTTAATCCACGATTTACATACAATAATTAAATTCTTTTTCAAAACTAAAGCTTATTACAGAAATGATGGTTTCCCAGGTGTACAAATTACTGAGAATTATAATATCAACAAAAAGGAATGAAGCCAGGTTGCATATAAAAATCTACACCTCCTAAGGTGACTCTCAACAGGTTTTTTTCTAAACATTTTCCACCAGATAAAGTTCAATACCTTGTTCTAACAATTTCCCATTTCACAAAGTTAAGATTTTACTGAACCTGTATATAAGAAATTAATTATACAGTGGCATGAGCAGAACCTAAGAGAAAAGGGACTTTGTGCATGGCTGGTGATGAACTCATCGATTCTGCTGCGAAGTTCTCTTGAACACCTTATCAAATGCTGCTGATTTCTGGTCTGCATACAAATGTATTGATGTGCCAGAATGGAATCCAATTAGAATGTTTAGACTAAAAGCCCATTTGCCATGTTTCAAATTGTTCATATTTACTTGGAGGCCTCAGGAGGGCATCTTAATCTTATAGTGTTATTATTTCAAATAGAAAAAGAGATTTTTAATGTTATTTGGAGAAAGTCCCTTAGCTTGCAGACTGGGAAAAAAAAAAGCAGAACTGCTGCAACAGATATTTTGACGAGAGCTTGGAATGAAAGATAACAAAACCTCTGAAGGGAATTTCCCATCAATCTAATTTATTTGGAAGCACATTTTCACAATAATAATTAAATTATCTAACGTTCGCTTACATTAAAAAGCGACCATCTGTAACTGTTCAATACTAGGAAAAAAGGTGGGGGGAAAGGCCAGTATTTTAAATTAACATCACAGGGAAAAAGCAACAACTTCCAAACATCAAAGGAATACCATGATGTTTGACAGCTACCTATGAAGTCAGCTGTTTCATCTCCTAGTGGAGTTGGCAACAGAAATTTGAGCATCTTCTGTGCAGTGGTGTCTTTAAAACTGAAACACGTTTATTTGTTAGACCTCTATTCATCCGGTTTTCAGGGTGTTTGAGTAACAAAACCATCTGATAATTAAAGACTTGTGACACGGGAATCCATGTTTAGAACAGACAACAAAAATAACAACTGCATTTTCCTATGGAGGATTTTATCCAGGAAGTTCATCCAGGCCTTGCAAGTCTTCCGTGGGTGGAGAATGGAGGGAAAACCAACTGAGATACCATTGAGCAAAATGCGGTTTTTATCGGTTTTATTTCTCCTAGAAATGTCAGCACAGCACATTATATTGCCTGTAATTTTAATAGATAAACGAGACAATGATTCCATTGTTATTCTTTTTCTCAAAATGGTAGAATACATTTTCTTAAAAAGGTCTGCAAACATATTTACAAAAGTGTGAAATCAATAAATGCAGGCTCTTTATATTTTTACTGAACTTCCAAAGACTGACTGATATCCTAATTTTATTGGAAATCTGGTCCAAGGATGATACAAAAAATTAAATATCACACTCAATTTTGCTTTTGTGTATGCTACCACGAAAAACAAATCAAATAGATAAAGTACTTTGAAAAGAACAAACTTATATTCCATGAAGCACATGAAGATTTTCCAAAACCATTTCTTATATTTTCATTTCAGCCTTAAAACATCTCTTGCTCTTTCTTAATGTTGTGTTAAAACGTGGGACACCATCTTACTTTTGGAAAGCCAGCTGCTGTAATGTCAGTATAAAGTAGCCACTAAAATATCATTCACAGTATCTGCATGACAGGAATGGACTTTTTCTTTTTTTCCCAAAGAGGAGTGACAAAATTTGTGTTGTTGCCTTCATCTTTCACATTTTAAATACTATTGGCTGACAGAAATAAAGTGTAGTGTCATGCTTGGTTTACCTAAATCATTTATTTTGTAACTAATAAAAGTAAACAATTACCAGATACTGTATATATAGAGATATATAGATATATGGCCACAAATAAACTATAGTAGAAAGTTATTTTGGTTTTGATAAAGTTAAGAAAAGCACATAAAATCATATTTCATTAATATCTTGTTTTATGGCCATCAATATTTTTGTATTTTTTTTTGTTTTGTTTCATCAACATAGCAAAATACAATCTTCTTATTAAACAATAATTATCAGATGGCAGACAATTCTTTTTATTGGTTTACATTGGCAGGTCACAGTCTAAAAGCACAACCACATCAGGCAGAAATTGCACACAGACCACACTGGATTTTGAAGACTATTTTTTATGCTTCTACAAAAAGACCTTAATTTAAAACTGGGGACTGTACCAAGTACTAAGTAAGTACATGGGTTTCTTTCTTTTTTTTTTTATTTTATTTGTTAAATCGGTATGTAAAACAACTGAAATTGCAGTACTTTATTTTGGTTTCAGCTTAATTTTTAATGTCTATGCTCGGTGTTAGCAAACATGCTTTAAACTTCTCAGCAATCTTTTACAATAAAAGTTCAATCACCCGATGAAACCCAGGTGATTTTTTTCTTTTCCCATCATGGAATGCTGCAGATTTATTTCAATTTGGCCTGTTCCTCGCCTTTTTTTTTGGTGTCAATATTCCATTTTTAACTCATTCCTGAAATCTGGAGGAGAATTATGTGTGATGACAGTCACAATGTCAATATTTCTGTAAGAAATAGCTGTGGTGGGGCTGGCCCATAACTATGCAGTTTTATTAATTGTAGAAGGCACCCTCATGTCTTCAAAAACCAGACTGGTCTTAAGATATTACTCTTTATTTGAGACAGTTACCATTACTTCATTAAAAAATGACAAAACAGCAATAAACATTTTAGCTCTTTAATGAGCAAAGATCAGGTCTCTTAACATTGGAATAATATTCGTTATCCAGATTATCTTTATTTCACTCAGTGACCAGTAATATGGCCAAGAAATACAAAGTAATTTTCCATCAAGTAGTATACAATTTTTGTGTGTAATAAGCTTTCATTCTTGAAAAAGAGTAACTGAAAAGAAATGTTTCTGTTACTGCAGTTAGTTTGTCAGAGAAAGTTCTTCGCATTATCTTACAAACTATCAAAATTGCTAGTAATTTGAAAAAATGTAAAAAAAAATCACATAACTTTAGTCTAATAGAAATATAGTACAGGTAAGAGAGAAAGTATTTATCAGGGATGTGCTCTTAAGTCCATCTCAATTATTTCTTTTATATAAATGTACATCTGATTACATATACAAACGTTTTGAAAGGACTATGGTATAGAATTACTGGAAAGCAACAGGGGAATGAAAAATTTCTTGTGATTTTAGAACATTCACTTCAAATCACACAAACATATGTAGTATCCAGATTTTTAAATTTCCAGTTGTTGGCTCTCTCCCCATTCTCATATACCCTCTTTTTCTACACTCTTGCCATCTGGTCTAGAGAATTAATTGGAATGACAAAGCTAATGTATAGCAAAAAGGGAATTAACATTATATCAAAGTATTATAAGTAAACTTTGTAACATGCAACATGAGTTGAAACAATAAACTGAAAGGTGTAATCAGAGCAGTAATATTGGGGCGTTTTCAAATGGCAAAATGTCATTGCAATTAAAATTTTGGACACACTTTACCTTATCAATTTCAACAAAATATTCGGTAACTAAATCACAGCAAATTATAAATCCTTCATCAAAGGAAATTCCATTATAGTTATTTCAAAGTTTGAAATTATTTAGGCGGAAAGGAAAAAGAACATTAATAGTATACATTTTTTTGTCTGGGATTCATATCAGTGAGGGTTCACCACTGTATACCTAGAATGCCATAAATACTTCTAAGAACTGTTGCAATCCCTTCTCTTTCGGTAGCTACCATGAAATATTTTACTGTAATTACTTTTGCCCCTTTAAAAAACTTCTTTAGGTTGTGCCAATTGATGGAAAAAGCTTCTATTGAAAACTCCAATGGGATGAGAAGAATTTTAATTACGGCTTAATCAGCAGCACAGCCACCAAGCATATAAATTATCATGCACATCGTGCTAAAAATATCCAGTTTCCTTTATTCCCACAACTTTTATACTGACAGCACTTATGTGATAATGTTGTACCTGCCAGGCTGTAAAACTTCTCTGACTGGCAGATTTCAGCATGAGCCCCTTTCTAAGGCCTTAACAGCATTGGTGCTTTGTGTACTTATTCAAATATGTAAGTATGGTCTACACAAGAAAACAGGTCCAAATAAAAATTGGTGAAAATTATCTGACATTCCATTAGTGTGTCCCTTGTGCATATTTATAGGTTTTTAAAATTTTCAGTCATAGTTCTTTCCTGTTTGTGTTGCACATGCCTAATTCCATTATGTAACTTAAATCTTCAAAAAATTAATACTTGAATGTGAATGAAAAAGTATCATTCAGGACAACTGCTTCAAGCAATTGCAAACAGTTGGGTTTTTTGTTTTTGTTTCTGTTTTTTTTTTCTTTTGTTTTGTTTGTTTCTTAAGTTCATTTGACTTATGTACAATTCATTTTTTTCAAAACCCCCAATGTTCTTGATATGTATATTCACATAATATTCCTCCATATTTAAATAGTAAGAGTCTTGTAGGTTGAAAGCCAAGTAATCTTCAGTAATATCACCTACTGTAATCCATCAAAAAATAAAGTTTGTTTCGTCTTGTCTGGCTATACCCTGGTTGTTGAGTGTGAATGGGGGTGGGGATGAGGATGGGGCAGAGTATTGTTCTGTCCTCCGGTAAATGTGTTGAATGTGTGTAGGGGCTGAATCCCTGGTATAGTGTTGGGGATCATTGTGATGGTGTTGGGTGTCATTAAGGGGATATCATCAGGAGACCTTCTCATAGCTAGCGTGTAGTCTGGGGGACAGGCGGTCCTAAGAACCACCTCGTGTGGATGGATGGACTCACATTCATGATCCAAGTCAGTGTGCTTCATTTGGAGGGACATTATCTCCTCTTCTTGTGCATGGGTGAGATCATTGGTAGTGGTACGTTGTGGGCTACATCTCCTGTGAACATCATGTCTCCGCTTGTCCTTTTTGTAGTACAACGCTGCAAAGGCCAAAATGTTCAGGAACAGCAAAGATGCGCCAACTGCGATAGTAACGCTCAATTCTGTTGAGTAGTCTCTTTGATCCACTGAAAATGGGCTTGGTTGTTGTTTGGGATCATCTTGTTTGGCTGTAGGAAAGGCTGAAGTAACTGAAACAGAATTTTTCCTTGTGGGTCTGAAAGTATTATCAGTCGATGGCACTTTAGTTGTGGTAGAGGTATACTGTGAAATGTCGTTAAGATTGTGCAGATGAGGTACCAGTTCCAACCAAAGGTTCACTTTATTGGCCCTATAGTGTTCTTTAACTCGTGGTTTTAATCCAATGTGAAGATACAGTTGGTCCTTCTGAGAATATCTGGTCCATGCTACTTCCTCAAAACGATTTGGTTTTGTGTGGATGAATTTTGTGTCTTGCGGCACTGGTTGATTTGGGTCACTAAAAGAAAAAGATATCTCCAATGTTACAAAGCATTTCAAATGGAATTATAAAATTAACATAATTAAGATTTTATACTAAACGTTTAAGACTGCGTTTGGACGGAGCTGAGTGCTATTCCCTAAAATTAGAGGCCTTAATAATCTTGATTAGAAACAGCATTATGCAAAAGAGCCCTTCTTTTACACAGACTTCAGCGACTTCCCTGGTTCTCCAAAATATTGGTGTCTCACAGTGAAATCTTGTGCTGCTGAGGGAAGATTGCCTGGGGTATGGTGGTGTGGACAAATGTCTATGAGCGACCAGTGTGAGAGAATATTAAGATTTTCTTGTCTTTTTTAGCAGCATAAAGTTCATACAACTCTGCACTTCTGTTCCTGTGAATCATCTGTGGCCTTCCAGAGGGGAAGGATCATGGCAGAGCACAACTCAGTGCAATGCATAGTCACAAATAAGTGGTCAAATGTAACAAAGGTTTTTGAACTCCAGTGAAAAAAAAAAAAGAGTTAATGAAAATGGCAAAACTTTCCAAGTTTAAAGTCACACATTTTATGGTCAGAAGTGAGAATTTAAGACAAAATGTGCTACTGAAATAAGCTGTATTATATTTGATGAAATATATATGTAATTTTCTCTTTCATGGGATGGAAATATCAGTGGTGGGGTAAAGGCAGGTACTAATGTAGCTGGTTTTAACTATACACATATATTAAATGCTTAGTCTTATACGTTTCCAAGGTTTCCTTAATTAGTTTTGTGTATATTTTAAAATTTCTTCACAGAAGGTCTGCAAAGATATTTTTCCCCCTTTTTCCTAAAACATGTGAGCCAAGGGACATTACAGTAAACATAAATATCCAACTCAATTCTTAATCTCTTATTCATCCTACAAGTACAGAGGAATTCCCAAGGGAGATAACAAACAGAAAGCACCATTCCATCCAAAGTTTGCGTACAAGACCATTCATTAGCTGGTACTCACCCAGTTTTTGCAAAGTTTGTCCAGTACGTCATCACCACTGCACTTAGCATGACATCATTTTTGGAGAAATTACAAGGAAATAACTCAGTAGGACCAATCATGGGGATTCCTAGTACGTAAGGAACCTCATCTCCATGGGCTGCATCTGCCCATGCAGGTACCTGATCTGTCTGGCAATGATGGTAGAAGGCATAGAAATACGTAGGCGATCCAAAATTCGAGTGAAGATCTGCTGTGGCCACTGCTGGTGCAACCCACTGGTGATCAGTAAACAAAGCCAGCAGTGTTTTCCTTCTGGTCTCGGGGTTGTGCCTGTCTGCCCAGTCTGTGTACATAAATTTAATAGTTTCCCTCAGTATATCTTTGCCTTCGGGGTATCCGTATAAGTTATCGACGAAATTAGAGACGGCGAAGTCAAAATCGCTGGCTGATATGCCATCTTCGCTATCCACGATGTTTTCAACAAACTTCAACCCTTCCCCTTGGTTAACTCCCAGCATGATGTCATAGTTGAGGAACTCTCCTTGTTCCATCAAGATCTGAGGGTCGTCTGGTATCACGTCGCCGTCGATTACTGGTCCAAAGGCTATATGGTATCTTGCTGGTTGGATGTCCTGGTCGACAAGTTCTCGATAAGGCTTCTTCTGTAGACATTCCACCAGTTCTACAGTGTCTGACATGTTGCAACCAACTTTTGTAGCCAACATCCTGGCATATTTTGCAGGCTGAAAGCTAACTGCCCAGCTGGAGAGAGCTGTTCCACTTTGAGCTATTGCTCTTTGAAAAAGTCCTGTGGGGAGAAATATTTGAAAACTACTGAAGCGACCTTGAAACAGCCACAGACTTTGAAAGATTCAAAGGAGTTATTTGAAACAATAGAAAACTTTAACAGAAGAGATACCTGAATCTTAATAGTACTTAAATATACGGGGTGGTGAGATCTGACAGCTGTTGTACCTACAGGTAATGTGCATAAAATAAACGCAGTATGTGCTGAAGCAAATGATTCTCCCTCAATATAGTCCAGATTTTCAAAAGAAACTCAGGAAGAAAAAGGAGGGGCATTACCTTATGTAGGACAACACTATCAGGTTAAAAAAATTTCTTAAAATTAAAACACCATATAGGTTGGAGGAAAAACCATCAAGTCTCCAACATGGGCTAAAGTTTTAGGTATTGTTCAAGCCATCAGCAGCATGCATGCATACAACTACATGTGAAATAAATCTATTACACTTCTTAATGTTTTCTTTGGGATTAAACTTGGTTTGAAAGGTGAAGTGCTTTTAAATTGTGTATCACTGCAAAAGTTTATATTCTGGAGTAATAGATGAGAAGGTACCAGGCAGCTGTTAAATTTATAAGTGCCTAAGTCAAAATCCTTTCTTGTAAGGAGCTTTTTTAAGGCAGGTTTATATTACACTTACATAAAAAGGGAAATTATGTATTTTACACTGTTTAGCTTTGTAATTCAGAGATTTGAACATATGTTCAGGTATTCAGTTAAGGGAGAGAGAATGATCTGGCACTGCATAGAAACTTACAGTAAATCCCAAAGCCTTCAGTGCAATTAACTTAAATTTATGCTGATTTGATTAGCACTCTGGACCAGGAATTCTACCCAAAGAAATAACAAAATACGTTAAAATTTATGTTTTCCTCTCCCTTCTGTACGGATTTTTAAAACATGTCGTGGATGATAGCCTCACCCCCTTGTAGTCAGTGAATTAATGCAATTATTTTGCTATTGGCTTTAATGCAATCAGAACTTCATCCTTGTTCTGACACTTCTTGTGGTCCCTTTGCATTTTTCCACTCCATTTGAGGAGGGTACTTTGGGTTCTGAAAGAGATTATAAGTCTGAACCTTGTGTAAAATATTGCTCAGAAACAATATTTAGGTAATTTAGGTATTTAGATAGGTATTTAGAGTATATTTAGGTAACAGTGCCTTTCTGCTGTTTTGTGAGGAGTTTGGGTTTTTTTTGTTTTCACAGAAGTTCATTTCAGTATCATACCTTTTGCACAAACTACTGGAAAATATTTTATACTGGACCCTACCTCCTATAGGTCACTCTGGCTAATACCAAACGGTCTATAGTGTTCAGAAGTTATGCTGATTTAAGATATATGGGCCAAAATTTTGTTTTACTTGTGCTGATGGGCACCTGGAGTCATTCCACAGTCTCTGGTAGAGTTACTTAGGGATGGAAAGTAACACCTCACTGGTGTTACTGGCCTCACTCAGGTCCACCAGGAGTCTTTGCTCCAAGGCTTGGTGAATAGCTGGATACTCCCACTAGAGGAGCTGGAGTCAAAGCCCTCAGTTTACCCCAGAAATTTATTCCAATTATGCACAAGATGGCTTTTGCTTTGATAAGCACCATATTTCTATTGATAAAAAACTTCCCTAGCCTCTAAATCCAATCAGAGAAATGCTTTTACAGCTTCTATTGCAGCACCAGACCCTTTACACTCAAAAAGTAAGTTGGAATCTGTTGCTGGCAGGAAATGTTTTACAAGCTTCTCAGGAATTTTTAAATCATTCTAGATTATATTAGGTATCAACTGAAAAGCCTTCAAATTAGATGGGTATAGAGACTGAAATGTGTGAACTCAAGCCTCTTCTTAAACTTATGAGAAGTCATATCCAAGATATTATTTTCTTGCAAGATATGAGTAAAAATGAGAATGAACTTGAGCTATAAACAGCTAAAAATGTATTTGCATGTTTATAAGGTCAGATATTGAGCTAGTATAAATCAGCTCAAAGTCAGTAGAATTACCACAGAAAATCCAGTCATTGTAATAAATGTAACTAAATGACAAAGCTGAATTTTCACAAAGATGTATTTCATGATAATTCATAATATGTGTGGGGTTTTGAATGTTGTGTAAATCTAACTTTATTGCTTTGTTAAATATGTCTGAACAAGGACAGAAAGTGTAAGCTACGTGTAAGAAAATGCTGATACAAACACTGTGGCTTACTAAGTGCTACATAAACATCAGATGCTGGATTAAGTAAAAGTGGTCAAGTCCTTTGCCCATAAAACCATCTGAGGAAGTGAAACTAAACATCCTTCTTTGTGCTGAAGAATGCTGACAGAGCTATTCCTCCACTCAAACCATTTGGTGAAAAATGAACAGTATGAAAAATTATTTTCATTCTGTCACAGAACTTGTGGCAGAAATTTGTACAGGATGGAGAACTACATTTTTATCTGATAATGTGTATTATTGTTATTGCTTATGGGCTTCAAACTGATGGAAAGAAGAGTTAAATGTTCAATGGGCCACAGTGCTTTGTGACCCTTATTCAGTGTCCCACCACAGTAAATAACAATAATTTGCATATATTCATCTACATTTTGAGAGCACTTTGTGAAGATGGGTGCTGCTCTGCCCACTTGCAGGTGGGTGGCTGTGAACAGCTCCATCTTGAAATAGGCTGAATTCTTCCTCTCAGCTGCCAAGGGAACTTTCAGAGGGAAATGACAGAAGCAAAGAGAGCTTCTGAATTTATATCTTATGAAAGAGACTGCTTGAGAATCATAGAATCACAGAATCCTGGAATGGTTTGGGTTGGAAGGGACCTTGAAGCTCATCCCATTCCACCCCCTGCCATGGGCAGGGACACCTTCCACTATCCCAGGTTGGTCCCAGTCCCATCCAACCTGGCCTTGGACACTTCCAGGGATCCAGGGGCAGCCACAGCTTCTCTGGGCAGCCTGTGCCAGGGCCTCACCACCCTCACAGGGAAGAATTTAATCTTAATATCTGATCTAACCCTGCTCTCTGTCAGTTTGAAGCCCTTCCCCCTCATCCTGTCACTACATCCTTTTGTAAAACAGTCTTTCTCCACCTCTCATATGTGAATGTGAAACAACATGAAACAAAAGGGGGTTTGGGAATGCTAAGAAATAACTTTACTTACTTGAACCTGACCAACCTATATTTTCTTTTTTCTATTTTTTTAACAGTAGATCTACCCACCTCCAAATGAAACATAATATACATGGGAGTGTGGTGAGTTGTTCTGTTTAATCCAAATTTCATCAAAGCATGGGTTTGCTTCTAAAAGAAATCCTGAAAAATTTACTTTTACAGAACCTTCTTCAGACCCCTCCAAAATGCCTTGGTCTGCTGTGTTGGCAACACAGTGCCACAGTTTTCCCCAAACAAATTCTGGTCCTGGCAGAATTCCGGCCATGTGTTGGGATATGACAGGGTATTATTTGCTGATAAGAGGCAACACATGGCTGTCCAAATATTGTAAATGTGACATTTTGCATTGATGTCATATTACATCAAGAAGATTGATTTTAACAAGTAAAGAGTTAGGGGAAGATAAACCAGGAGTCCTCATTCAACCTGGAGTTAATCCTTGATGATAAAGTTGGTTTTTAGAGTTCTGATGAAAGAAGATGGTGCATTGAGACCCTCAGGTTACAGTGCAGTGAGGTAATGCTTACATCTTATTCTTACAAGCATCTTCTTTTAAATAGCTCCTATTTAATTTCAGGTAGTTATGGAAGAAAAAAAAGATTACATTAAAAATCAAATTGTGGAAATACACTAAAATTTAGACCACAGTCGTATTTTCTACTTGACTCCTCATGTAGAAGTTATATTTTTCTCTATTTAAAAAAGCATAATGGCATGGTCTAAAGAATCTCTCACTTCTATTGACCTCAGTGGTCTTTGTAACATGACTTTGGGGAAATGCAGCTCTTTTAATGTCAGCAGAATTATGTTTTTATGACCAGCCAATTAGTCCCCCATGGAGATACAGTGATATAAATTAGTGGAGGATTATATTCACAGGGCACAGTGTGGTGTCCCTGGTAAAACTAATACAGATAGAAATATGGGAAAACAGTAAGACAAAAGTAACATGATCAATAAGCAATAGCCATGCAAATGAGAGACACTGTGTGAAACTGTGGTGCAAAAATCATAGAAAGAATAAGTTGGGTGCCTCAAACAGCATGATTTTGATTCCCTGCTGCCGGCCTCAACTAGAGAGAAAAGGTGTTAGTTATGGAATAGGAAAAAACATATAGAAGGAAATCCATTTGCAACTTGGATGCTTTGACAATTTTGGATCATGCATGCTAAACATTCAACCATTCTTTTATTAGATGACAGCAAGTGAAGTCCATGCAGTTTCAGACAAAAGATTTCTGAACTAGTTACTTGTTTCCTTCACACAAAATAATAGTTTAAAGCAATTCAGCTGTTAGCCTGGAAAGAGAAACTGTGTCATTTTAGTTTTCTTTAAATTCTGCTCCTCAGGAGAAACTAAACACGCCCTTCACAACTGTCTGAATATAGATGACCTCATCTACTGTGAGCATGACTGACTGATTTTCTGAAAAAGACACCCTTAGGTAGGAAAGAAAAGAGACAAAAATGATGCACCAAGAAAATGCTGTTCAGAAGTCTGCTATAAAGTGTTTCTACAAAGCTCCATAGGGAAAAGAAGAAAGTGACCCAAAATTTAAACATGCACAGAAGAGCTGAGGGAGAAGGAGGCTTGTACAGCCTTTAAAAAAGTTTCTTAATATTGAGCTGAACTCAACAGTTCATAGAAACAAAGAGAATATACAGAACATCACATAGTACTAATGGTGGTGGCATGCAGACACCAAAATTGTCAAAATTTGCAACCTGCATAATACCTTTGGTTGAATTGCTCCAACGGTTACCTTCAGAATAATGGGATAAAGTCAACAGATTGACGCATGAACCGCCTGCCCCAGATCCAAAAACAGTTATTCTTAATGGGTCACCACCAAAGAACCCAATATTTTCACTAGTCCATCGCAAAGCTTGAATTAGATCAAGGAGGCCATAGTTTCCTTTTGCTGCTTGGTCCCCAGTGCTCAGAAATCCTGTTGAAGTAAATGAAAAGAGAAGGGGTTAGCAAGGGTTCTTCTGAGTCATCCTGTTAAAATCTTCCAAGTAAGATTTCGGAAGTATATGCCATTGAATATTGTACATAATTTTCCATAGTCCCTGGGAACAATTTGAAATGTTGCACTCTTCCTGAAATAAAAAATATTTGGTATCCACTCTTTTGGCTATGATAAGTACATGTAGCAAAGATGAAGATACATCCCAGGCAAAATACTCATCTAAATCTGAACAGGTCACAGCTTATTACTCCCAAGGATTTTGTGTTGATTGTACTGAGTTTAAGAGTAAAAGTTTAGGAAACAGATAAGATGCATTTGTTATGTACATGATTTGATCAACTCTGTGTTGCTTTTCTGTGCTTGGATGCAGCCATGAACTTTGCACGTGCCTGAGATGCAATGATTACACTTCCCTGTAGACTCTGTTTGATCCTGTCCTGGCAACTCATTGTCTTTTACTTTTTTCTCCACCCAAAAATGCAGCTTATGTCACAGGACAAGCCGGGCTGAACAATGGGAGCAGCTCTCAACTCTCTGAGCTCCATCCCACAGTCATTAACCTGCGTTAATTGAATCTATAGTAAATGTATAAAGACAATTTAGGTTGTTTCAATGATCTCTTAACAGCAAAAAGGTAAGAGCTCAGGGGTAATCTGGAGAGCACTACAATCGTTCCTTTTTATTCCTGGAGGAAAAGTGTTGGAATGTGTCAGGTGCAGGAATGGCTGCTCCACTCTTTTCTCCTAGCAGTCCCTTCACATTTAGCATTGCTGTTACTCTTGCCATTAAAAGACTACTGACTCTAAAAGATGTACAGCAGAAACTCTGAAGAAAGTCTCTATTGATAAAAGACATCACTTTTGGACCCCATTTGTTGACATTTCCAATTTTCTCAGCTTAATAAACAAATGTTTAAATACTACCAGCATTATGAAGTAGTCCATACCTCCATTTGCATATCAAACTGATTTGATGCTCACTAAATCATGTAACTGCTTTTCAGCACATGCTTTGTAGAGAAATACAACGATTAAAACAATTATTTCCACATTAATTAGATATCAGTGGGTCTTCTGGTCTCGTCAAAGTTCTACTGATTCAACTCTCTTGAGTGCAGACAGCCTACTCAAAGGAAGTTTACAGTAGTTTTGCAGACAAATGGCTCTCAAAGGAGTCCTACTCTTTCATTATGACATAAAAGCAGCTTTTAACACATTTCTAAGACGTGTGTATACATCTATATAGCAAGGATTTAACAAGAATACAGACAGGTGCATGCATGTACCCATATTCATGGATATAATGAACCTGTCATTTGTTAGTTTATTATTACTCTGATTTGGCCTCAAATGGCAAGTTTGCATTTGATGTTCTGCCCTATGCATAGACATTTATACTGACAGCCCTTTTTGCTGTAAATGGCACTGAATGCTCATTGGCCTCACTGCCTCACCAGTTGAGCTCTGCTCCGTTTAGGGCGAGCAGCTTTGTTTGTGTAGGTCAGTCCTGATTTTTGTAACCACAGGTAAGGAAGAGGAAAGTGGCATAAGGTGCCAGGCCAGCAATTCTCCCACTTCCACACCTAATGTACCAAGTCTAATAGACATACTTCATTCATTGTATCTGTAGTAAATTGTTACTCTCTTCTAGACTTTAAAATAACCACTCTTCTACAACTGAAATCTGCCATATTTATTACCTAACTGCATAAAAAGCTAAGTAGCATCACCAGCATAGAAGAAAATCCACCCTTGTTATTCAGGAGAAGCCTAGAAAGGAGGACATAGTTATAATTCATTCATCCATTCATTCATTCTCACTTTACTATTACAGCTCAGCACTGAGTTGAGATTATGATGATGTTTTTTTGCTCTGCTTCACACTTTTCCACTGTGCTCCGTGTGGCCAGAGGGTTAGTGACAGCATGGCCCCAGCACAATCCTGCCTGCACAGGAACATTCATTCTTGTCTTCATGCTCCAGTAGAATGTTGTTCCCCATAAATAATTTTTAAGGACACAGAGTGATGATGTCTTTGAATACGATGGCAAATCTAATGAAAGCTCCCTAACCAGTGTCACTGCCTCTGTCAGCCTGCTTGGAGCTGAGGGATGGTACCAGGGGCTGTAACGAAATTAAAATGCAGGAGCTTATGGGAACTACAGGATCCTGTGGCTGTGCACGCTGGGAGAGTCTTCCCCTTTCTTTGCAGAAGTGTATGGCTGGGGAATTCAGTGACAAATCCGTTTGTCACGTTAAGACAGAGGTGACAGCAGGATTCAAGGGATTGGAGGCACTGGCGGTCCCCGAAGCGCGGGCAGCAGTGAGACGAGAGCAGTTACAGCAGTGACCAAAACTGTGACATAACCATGTCCTTCTTTGCTTTCTTGCTTTCCCTGGCTTTCAGATTCCCTGAGCCTGGTCAGGATGTGCTCTCAGCAGAGCTGCAGCATTGCTTCAAAGAGTTGATTTCTCAAAATTATTCCGAGGCATTTATTAGGAAATTAGATCGTGGGGTTATAGCTGCGCTACGCTGATTACTCTGAAGGAACACAAATGTGAACATTCAAACCTTCTGAAAAAGTTGTTTTCTTTACTCTGTATAATAAGCAGCAAAGTAGAAACCATAAGTCCTTGCCTGGAAAAGCAACAGATTAAAATTATAGACAAAGCATTAGGGCAAACCCCTGGTGTCAAATCGGTTCATATTAAGTCCCATAACTGGATGGGGAAATGGGAAATCCTTGGGAGACTATAAATACACTACTTTTGAAGAATCTTCATGAATCTCCTGTTGCTAAAAGTAGATGTCAGTAACCAGAATTCAGTTCAGAGAATGTGCCAGGAGGGGGAGCTTTCAGTTTATTAAAAAAAAAAAAAAAAAAAAAAAACAGGGTTTGAANAAAGCAGTGTTAGTAATATTCTCCTCATTCATCTATATTAAACAAATTATGACTTGTGTCCAGAGCAACAACTCTGATGCAAAAGAAATATCTCACGCCTCCTCAGCAAGAACCACACTGGCTGATTTCCATATCTGCACAAGATGGATGATGATTGATGTTGACTTTCATGACATGAAACATTTCTATCTCATTTTTCAGAACCATAAGAAGCCTGTTAATATCACCACCTGTTCATGCCTTTTTTTCTTGTACACAGTGCTATCAGCATGGCTTAGGAGCATTCAGAATGTCATGAAATCAGAGATGGGACTGATAAAACAGATGAGGTTTTTCTTTCCAGTTTGTGGTGTTGGTTTTTTTTTTCCTTTTCCTAGTGAGGAGTGCCTCAATACAGATAAATGCATGGAACTGAACGCTGGAGGGAAATGCTTTAACACCAGCATTAGCCCCAGCCTGTTGGTCTGTGGGTGCAGGTACTTATTCCTATTTATCACAGACATAAAACAGAGATTGGAACAACAGGTTTTGTCTTTATCCCGAGAGGAGCTTTCAGTGTGTAAGGGATATAGATACCATACATTTTGGTGCATTCCTATGACACAACCATTACACCATCTAGTTATTAAGCTTGCAATTTTGAGTCACTGAGGGAAACCTGCTTTTGCTGAAAAGGTCTTGTGTGTCTGAAAGCTTCTCTGTTTTTAAACTGTATCAGCTAGTCTATTAAAATATATTATCTCTTTCTGCACATACTGTCTTATTATTATCCTTGGATTGTCATCTCACCAAGAACGCTGCTATCATATTCTGCCACCTTTTGCTCTTGTAAAAAGAGGCGAGTAAATTATTCCTTATTTCAGTTATTCCGGGAAGACATTTGCAAAAAACTTAGTTTTGCATTATTCTCTAAAAAGGTCAGATTGAGCTAATTTTGTTCCATAATTAAGTCCTTCTACTGGAAATATTCCAATCATCAGCTGAACAATTGCTATTTTATATTCTGAATGGAGAGGTTATCTCTTCTTTTATCTCCTCCAGAGGAGCAGACTCTAATAGAATTATGGAAGTGAGGATGTGGTCTTTTGTGAGTTTAAGAAAGAGATTTATTAAGCTCATTTGGACCATTTCTCTGTTACATGTCTGTTAGACAAATATGCAGAGAGTGCCACAACCAGGCCCTCTATTTTGTATTAAGATAAATTTTAATGCTTTATAGGCTTATCTGCCTGGGTAATGATTTCTGCTTGCCATTCAGATAAATCTTTTTCTAATATGATTCCAGCATTTCTGAAGAGTAAATAAAATAACGGACTTGGGAAACTTAAATATTAAGTTGAAAACCTTAGGTAGTTTGAATTATTTTAAGCTCTGGCCTAATTTGAAGATTCAAATTAATGCAGAGAGGGAGGCCAGGACAGAATTTTTCCTACTGTAAGGGACTGCTCCAGCCCAGTGATGCAGTGAGAGACCAGGTGCAGGCTGGTGGGTATGAAAGTGCCATTTCACATGACAAGGGACCCAAACCATCCCTCTAACGAGTTCTGTCCTTATGAGTGTTTGATGACCCAGTGACCTTCGAGGCTGCATGGAAGTAAGGGGCAGAATGTCTTGCTGGACAGACAAAAAAATATCTGCTTGTGAGAAAATACACAACAACAAATGCTACTCTAAAAATAAAGCACAAGAGCACATAAAAACTGGTCTGACATATGTACAGGGCTTTTTCCAAGAGCTGTGTCTCTGAAAGCAGTAACACTTAAGACTTTAATATTACCCACCTGTTTAGGCAAGTGTTATAATAATTTAGCTGGGTTTCCAGTTACAATTCCCTGTGCAGTCAAATGCCAGCTTTAATTTTGTTAAAAGCAAATGTTAGATTGTACAAGTTTAAATGCACCAATGTGTAGTGGAAGAATACAGAGTAGTTTTTGAGGGAAGAATTTGTATTCCCTCTGGATTCATTGCTTAGGACTTCAGTTCAACACCTTCTATTAATATTGAATGGTAATTGCCATGTACAGAAATTTTCCACTGCCCTTTAAACTATACCTGCTCAGATAGGAATGTGAGCAAGATAAGCAAATTTTAAGAGAGATGGCTAAACTTAGAGAGCACATTTGTTTTCATTTTCATTTCGTTTCATCTCTCTAGCATTCACATCAGCTAACTACTCTGAATGATTTAAGTGGGCAGCAGCACCATGAACATTAATGTGCATGTGATATTCATGAAGCAGAGGATACTACTCCTCACTATGCTGACCAGCACTTCCTAATTTTAACGGCGTATTTTAGTCATGGATAGGGGATAAGCTGACTAAAAGGACTAGGAACTCCCATAAGAAAAATGTAGGAGAATATGAACTATTCAGTGCATGAAAAATATTCCTCTACAGACATCTGCAGTGTACCTCTGCTTGAGAATCAGACAAGCAAGTATTCTGAAAATGCTGCTCAAGCAGGTGTTTTGTATGAAATTCATTCCATATACAGAAAATGATTGCAACATTAGCAAAGTTCTTGTCTGTTTCTGTAGCTTTCTGCCACACAGATATTAGTAATGAGATTAATGATTTCAGAAGTGCAAGATTTTAGCTTAACTCCATGAAATGTGTGTAGTACCATGCTGCATATGATGCACTCTTTCCTGAATCACAGAATCACAGAATCATTTAGCTTGGAAAAGGTCTTTAAGACCATTAACCCAGCACTGCCAAGCCAACCACTAAACCATGTCCCCACGAGCCACGTCTACATATCTCTTAAATCCCTCAGGGCTGGTGGCTTCCTTGGTCAGTGCTGCTGCCCCAGCAGTCAGCCTTTGGAAATTCCCAATCGTTTCACCAAAGTAAACAATTTACAGGGTTAAATCAGTAAATGCACAAGCTTGTCAGTGTATCATTTGTCATGGAAGTATGCATGGAAGAAAGTGTGCATGGAAGAAAGATCTCTGAACTCTGATGTGCTATTTCAGCATTGGTCTACTGTTGCAATTTTTAACACTCCTCCCAGAGTACTAAATCCTTTGAATTAATTTAGTGAACTGGCTGGAGCCTACAAAAGGAGTGGATATCTGAAGCAATTCTTGCCTGTGAGGGTGGTGAGGCCCTGGTACAGGGTGCCCAGAGAAGCTGTGGCTGCCCCATCCCTGGGAGTGTCCAAGGCCAGGCTGGAAGGGACTTGGAGCAACCTGGGATAGTGGAAGGTGTCCCTGCCCATGGCAGGGAGTTGGACTAGATAATCTTTAATATCTAACAAAATCCATTCTATGATTCTACAATTCTAAGCATCCTGTAGATGTTGAAACATTATAAATCCACCATTCTTTGAAGGCTGTGAGAAGAGGGTGACTCTGCCTTTAAAGTTTTGGTAAAGAGATGATAAAAGTCTGAGAGTGCTTTGAAAATCTGTCTCTGCCTCTCCTTCACATTGTCAATGCTTCTATCCCACTCTGCCTTTTCTGTCATGTCGGGACAGTTGTGGGGAGGCTCTCAAATTCTGGGTATTTTCTGCGTGCATGATATTGGTATTTCAGCCTTGTCCCTGTGACAATCCCATGGCTGCACAGGGGGCTGAGATATGGGGCAGGCTTTGACAGAGGGAACAGGGATCCAAGGGGCTCTCTGCTTGCCAGCCCCTGCCCCAGGTACAACACAGCCACATGAGAGACCAGCCCTGTGGTAACTTATTACAGGTGATCTTTACTGCAGTCAAAGGAAAGTCTGATAACAATCTCAGAGACGCTTTGAGAGCTCTATAAGCAATGGGGCCAGTCCACTAGATGAGATCTTTAATACAGATTTCTGGATATGCTGTAAAAGCAAAAAAGAAAAGGAGGAGGCGGGTCCAGCCTCAGAAATACAGCTGCAGCACTAATTCTACAAGATTTTAAGTGATATGTGCTGGCACGCATTAGAAAAGAGAAGTGAGCCTTCAGAACTGATGAATGACATTATGGCATGGGTGGACACAAGAGGCTGCTGGAGCAGCTTTGATTTGAATGTGTTCTCTTCTTTGAAAAATACAAGAAAAAAGATGGGGTTTGCTACAGAAAAGAGCAGATATCTATGAATATTCTCATTTTGGAAAAAACAAGGAATTCTACTGCTGTCAGAGAATATCTGCTTAAATGTCTTCCACAAGGTAAAATCATAGTTATTAGTACATGGCTGGGTCATGCTCTAGGGCAACTCAAGTTTTGGTTTAAAGTTGCATATAAAGTCTTCACAGGAAATGAACATTATATTACTAAGTAATCCACTAGCAGTGCTCTTATGAAACACCATCTGAGAACTTTTACAAAAATATAAATAAAATCATCGCTAAAAGACAGCATGGACAACCCAAAATCTTACAGGATAATGTGTGGAGTAACAAAAATCAAACTTGGGCTGATCCTTTCAAAATATTCAGCCAAAGCCCAAAAGATAAGGAAAGGCTACATGAGAGAACAGAAAAGTCCACAGCCAAATCCAAGGCTTGACTGTCCTACTTGGCAGAAGAAAGCAAAGCCCCGAGGGAGAGATTCTGGTCTTCACCAGGATTGAGTGCACAGCTGTTCCAGTCCTACTTACTTCAAGTAGTGCAATATGCAAAAATTAAGCAGCCCACAGCACATTGCACCAAATATCTGCCCCTTACTGTGGTGTCTCAGCACCCCCATTTTCAGTAGCAAGCTCATAATGCTTTTCAGGCATTAAGATATGCTGGCCTTCCATGTAATATTCCATAACTTTTCACTTTAGATGATACAACTCAAGGCAGCAGCTACAAACCCAGAAGAGATTTTATAGAAGGGAGTTAACAAATATCAGTGTTCTTAATGTGCAAGGTTTAAAGATGAAAACTGACCCCATGAAACTCTGCTTTCCATTTTCACTCAGGATTTGGGCAAAATGAGTTCATTATTTGAAGATAGCCCAGATGGGACTTGAAGATCTTTCTACCCAATAAATCTGAGAAATTTTTCTTGTGTAATAAGCTGGTAATATGTGCAGCTACTTAGAACTACATGCAGATCACATCTTTTAGGTAATGTATTTTAATTGATTATTACATGCTAGAGAACATTTTTTGTGACTTTAGCCTGGAAATCATCTTTACTTGATAATGGTCACTCTGGCTCCATATTAATGCTTTTTTTTTCTGATAATACCATGCAGTTTGTCAGAATTTTGACTATGTGGTAAATGAGAGGATGGGTTTAATTTCACTAGAAGGGAAAAGTCATACTTCAGAAATAATAAAAAAAAAAAATTAAAAATTAAGAGTTCCATTGAGAGGGACAGCACCATAATTTTTGATTCTTCTTCCCAGTATTGAGATTTGCAATGAGCGTCCAATCAGTGGTAATATATATTCTATGAGCTGATGAAAAGGAAGTTAGAAGTCTTCATGTAAAACTGCATATGCAAATCACTAGTTAGAAGCCTAGCAGCTATTTGGAAGTGCAATCTTTCAATCAGAACACAGAAATTATGGTGCTAATTTACTGTGAACTCAAATCTCCTTATTTGAAAATAGATAGAAAAGATTAACCATTGGACCAATTCATGAAGAACTCCATTCAGTATGTCATTGCTTGCATTCTTAAATCACAGCTGGAGGCATTTGGAATGTGTGACTCTTGAGATAAGATTCAATTCAGGAAAGTTTTTTGAACAGTAGAATACAGGTAGAGGTCACAAAAATCCTGCCTTGCTTTTGAATGTGTGAGTTAAACAACACATCACACTTAAATAATCAAGATCTGACTTGTGTGGCCTGCTCAGTGAAGACAGTACTCGGAATTTTAATAAGTTTTGAGAAAGCCTGAGAAATAAAACTTTTCTATCTTCCTTCTTTCTCTCTTCCTCTGCCTTTCCTCTTCCCTTCTCTTTTTGCAAACCTTAATCCTATTTAATCAGCATCAACATCATTCTTGGAGTTCTGTTATTCATGTGGATTCCATCTGTGTCCACCATGCTCTTTGAAATAACCTTGGGGCACACCCTCCATTTATTACTGAACAAATCCTCAGGAACACGTGGCAGTATTTCCACCCCAGTGGTAACAACCTGCCACACTCTCTCCATCTGCTCTGGGGGTGACAAACTCCTTGTGCCACCTGTGCCATCACCCCCACACCTGCTGCCCTGCTGCAACCCCCTGTGCAGAGGTACCTCAGTGAGCAGGAGGCTGGGAATATTCTCACTCTGAGAAAAGGACTTTGGCCAACAGTGAGAAAGTGAAGAAATACAGCAGGTTTTCCACTTTATACCTGTTGACCTTCAAAGTCTGTGGGCTTTTTATCAGTGGCAAAAAGATCACTCAGAAGAGCAAACCAATTAAAAGCAGACAAAAACATGTTTTTTGACCATCTGAGCCATGAGGGAAAACTTGGGGAGGTCTGTAACAAAAATGTGTTGTAAACAACTTTAATCCACAGGCTTGTGCTAGTGGGATTCTTATGCTGTTTTCATTGCTATTAACTGAACACCAGAAACATTTGTAAGAGCATATATGCCCAGATAGAGGCATCAAATCTAATTTTCTGGTAAATATATATCACTTCTGGTAAAATGTGAAGTAACTAAGAATTAACTGCATCACCATATGCCTGTTCTCTTCCTACACAGCATCCTGCCTTTCCTAGTATAGTTTTTTGCTTTCTGCTATGTCTGAATTTCCTATTCCAGGCAGGAAGGTGCTTTATTTCTTCACTGTGATTTTACTCTGCTGCAACACACATTTTGTGTCTTAAAGGCAGGGAGCTGAAGAAAAGTCAAGGATGGGATGAGAGTAGCTGTTACAGAGATGGTAACTGCCATTTACCCAAAAAATGATTGCTATTAAACTATTCCTCCCCAGCAGAATCCTGAGGGATTTGGCTACTGCTGATGGTACAGCTGTTAAACAAAACAGCAGGACATAAAAGATACGTATTAATTTATAAATCATACATACAACTGTTGCCTATGTCTTCAGACTGGTCTTATAGAAAACCTCATCACATGCATATCCCCTAACTTTTCTAGCAATAATTTAAATAAATGCAAGATGCCAAAGAATTATCCTTAGTTCATGGAAAAGGAAGGAAAAAAGACTCAAATCCAGACAATGTTAATTGAGGCTAGAATTACTGAAGCTCCATCTATTGCAGTTTCACATTGGTGCACTTCAATTAAGGCATAATAGGAGTGAAAAGTAATTTATACTTATAGATTAGATGTCGTCTGTGAAAAATTGCCGATTAACTCCCAGTGGGTTTCTGGAGTACCAGAAGAACAAGACTGGGGGTACTCTGAGTTTCCCTTTCCAGCTGGCACGTTGGTACCACAAAAGCAAAGCTGGAATACCTTTATTTCGAGGTATTAGTAAAAAATGCTTCAGCACATGGGCACACACAGACTCGTGCTATCAGCATGTTGATATCCAGGCTTCACCAAATAAAGTTCCACTCCCCAAAATAGTACTGGCACAAAAGCACCTGTACTGTTTGCATCACCAACCTAAAATCTTTATTTGCTCACATTTTTACTCTGTTTAATTACAATTAGACAATTCTTTGAAAGGCTGCATATTGCAACCTCAGCTAAATGCAGAGCTCCAGTTTTCTGTTGGATGTTGCATCCTGTCCTTCTACTCTGCAGTGAGTATCCTGTGCATTACCCCTACTTCATCTGAAAATGATGGAGCAGGGTCATTGCTCTGCTAAATCTAATTTGAGTCAAGTCAAGTCAAAACTGGCCAGTCCAAACCAAGGGTGTAATTCCAGGCCTTTCATCTTTTGAGATATGCAAAAGCATCACATCAGTAACTACATTCATAGGCACAGCATCAACAAAGTGTCTCAACTAAGTAATATTCAATGGGTAGCATAAAATAATTGATGTTTCATAGAATTAAGTATGTGAGATGACTGGAAGCTGAAGTAAGAGCCTGGAAATCTCTGAAAAGAAAAATGTGTGTACATAGGCCATCCAGCTCCCAATAACTGAGATTGCCCTACATTTAAAGATTTTTGCAACAAATAGAGTGGAAGAAAAACGGAGTCCAGCTGAGGTAAATACACTGTTAAAGATGCTAACTTTGCATTTACTGCCCCTATATTTGGTCCACAGCAGGAAGCCTGGTGTTCAATATTGCCTACTTGGAGAGTATCACAACAGCCTCATTCAGCAGGGCTGGTTCCACCTGTTGGCCCTCAGAACACAGAAATCTGGTAAGTGGCAAAGCAGGGAAAACTGAACCAAGAAAACCTAAATTATCTCATGTTTCTGTCATGTATTTTAAAATGTAACCCTTTGTCTTTTTTTTTTTTTTGAAAGCTACCCTGTAATTATAATGTAATTCTTTAATACAATACAATTACACAGTCTTTGAATCTGAGGGTTATATTCTTCTGTTACTTTTGCATTAAATTAGATGTCTTTAAGCTTACAACGCCCCCTAACAGCCAAACTGGGAGCAGGAACACCAGTCAGAGGTCACAGCGAGCAGATTCTCAGCCCTGAGCAATAACTGAATTTATACAAAACGGTCACATCTAACAAAACAGTGCTCAGAAGAGCACAAGAATGTCAAGCATTTCCATAAAGCAGCTAACAAACATTGTGACAAGGAGTGGCTGGCTGAGAGGCATCACTTTGCTATTCTGCTGTTACAATTCTTACAGTGTACTCCAAAGGGAGCTGATATGCACAGGATTCACACAGTAAGTAAAATGGTGCTAATTTGTTTTTAATACTTAAGCAAATACTACAGGTTCTAAAGGCACTTTCTTAGCCTCAGATGAGTTGGAAAATCTAATCTGTGCTAATTTTCCCAAAAACAGATGGTACATGAACTAAACTGTGTAGACCCTTTTAAGCTTCAATTCTCACTAGGTCCCTTTTGGGATAACTAATGTTCATTTCTTAGGGCTCTATTCTCCTCCATTTATTTCTCTTAAGTAACTGAAAATGGCCTCTTTAATTGCACAGGAAGAGACACTCAAGGGGGGAAAAGTCACAGAATTTGGGCCTCCAAGGGATTTTCTTACATATGCAAAGCTTGTCACTAAACCCAGTATTTTTTGCATGGACAGGACAATGCTGTGTTATTTACAATGGGAAAATATTTCACTCCCATCCAAGAAATCTCCTTAGCTGTGGGAACAGGACTATGACAGGAAACCTCATTCAGGTACTTGAATTGAAGGTAGGAGGTATGAACTCACAGGACTAAATCTGAAAATAAAGACTGCAGACAGCAAGTATTAACAGGTGATTTTAGATGTTTATTACTGCAAAAGGCTTCAAACCTCACTACAGCCCTGGGCTTGACTGTGTTAGAGAGGTGACAAAGAGTGTTCTTAGGGTTTGTGTAAAGGAAGTGAATCAACATGTGGAAAGGAAAAGCTGGGAAGAGGAAATAACATTAAAAGAAGGCTTATTAAACCAATTCAATTCACAGCTTTTCAGTAGACTAACAGGAGCAGATTTCTGCCAATGCTGTTGCAGCATCATAAACTTAAAAAAAAAAAAAAAATTCAAATTTGCTGCAGTAGCCAGATAGAGGACACTGTGTTCTCCTGGAGCTGCTCCTTGCACACCACCTGCCACCTCTCCCTCCTCTCAGTCAGACATTTCCATATGGCACATACAAACCCAAGTCCCAAGATCTTCTTTGATTTCAGTCACGATCTGCTCCTTAAGGGAGAAGGATGAGGGAACAAAATATAACTATTACTGTTCTTTTTTCTATGACATTTAAACACTGCCCTGAATTACTCTGGAAATCAGGATTTACAGAATGTTATGTTTTTGTCCTCACCTTGAATAATAAGTTAATAGCAATAGTCAATTTATAGGAACAAGGAGACAGCACAATGAGAGGAGTGACAGGCCAAGATTATAGAGGAAAGCTGTAGTGGAAGAAGGAGTTGAACCTGGCTCTGAATTACAAGGCCAGAAATAGGATCTGGGAGACCAGAGCCATGAAAAACAGAATTATTGTGCCATTGCATTTTGAAGATTTTTTCCCAGCCTCATGCCCACCTTTACAATTCCAGTGGGAATACTCTTTGAATGTATTGCGTAATGTAAGCTGGGTGCTAACTGATGGAACAAATTGAGTTTTAATGGACTTTGCTCAACAACACACCCCAAATGACACATCAGTAATTACCATCACTCCAAAGCAACATCCTGACGAAGTTACTGAATGTAAAGTGCATCTGCTGATTGCAAGGGATTGCATTCTTGGTCTGCTTGAGATTTGTCAGAAAATGTATTTATACTCAACAGTAGTTCTGCTGACTCCGAGGATTGCTGCAGTTAACAAAGGCATCTCTGATGCTGCAATATTGAATCACGTCCCATTTCTGGCAGAGTACTTCTAGCAAAATACCAGCTGTTTTCAGTGGAGGATCAGTGGGATACAATGAGTTGATGTGCTGGCTTGATTAATCTTTATATGATTTCCCAGCTTCTAACATAACTTTAGCATGTTAACATGTGCATAACTTTATATTTGGAGTCAGGGGTGTAGAACATCACCTGACAGTCAAAGCACTTGTGTTCTTGTGCTTTACTCAGGAGAGAGTTACTGGAGAAGGAGGGTTCACCTCTTTTCATTTGTTAACTTCTGGAAGCAGCAATGATGGGTTGACTGCAGACTGTAGAAAGGGAGTGGCTCAATGGCTTGCCATTTCATTTAGTGTTATTTTGTGTACCATTTCTGTTTTCCTCCATCAGAACAAAAGGTACCACATGGCTCTTGCTTTTCAATGATCCATCAGTCAAATGCAAAGAACATATGAATCATTTTGCTAATTCTAATGGAAAAAATCACGTGACTTCTAAAAAACCCCATAGAATAAGTCCCTAAAGGTTTAGAATTAGTCTCAGTAGTTTTAAAACAATGTATTTCTTTCTAGGATGGAAATGAAAACTTCTGCTGTATCTTTTTTCTTCTCAAAATTGTAATTATTTTCTGTAAGTTTGAAAGACTAATAGCATTTTGGAAGACACTTAAAAGCATTTCAGTAGCTGGAATACTGGGCTCCCCTTTGCTGTCAACAAGTCAATGCCCAGCTATGACAGTCTCTATGAGGGTGGATCTAATCTAACCTTGAACTGATTTTTTTTCCCAATCCTCTCCATACTTTTTCAATTCTGTATTTGCTGCTTCATTCTAAACCCTTTTTAAATACTGCTGTGCTCTGCCCCAGCTATTGTTTCCCAGTGTGTATTCATCACAGTCAACAATGTGTTATATCTCACACTAAAAGTGGCTAAACACAAACACTGCTGTGCAAGCTATGAAAAATATTTACTTTAATACTGTAAATCACTGCCTGATAGCTGCTGGGAACAGGCCATGTAGGAGAGTTTATGCTTCCTTCTACCTTTGTCCCTCTTCCCAGAGCTATGCCAAAATAGATATAGAAATGGGGAAAAGGCTTGACACACTAAAAAATCTGTTGACTGAAAAAATGCTATGGCTAGACAGGCAAAATCTTACTGCTGCTTGGGACCTCCAGGCTTCTCACATTTTAAATACGTGTGATTTGAACCCCTTCTCTGTTCAAAGCATAGGAGGACTTGTGGAACTAGGAAGGTGTTCTCTGCTTTCAAAATGTAGTGGTGAGTTTAATTTTATTTTTTTTTTGTGATATATATATATACTTATATATCAGGATCAACAAGTTTCATTGTTGACAAATAAAGACCAGAGAGCCTTCTGCACAGCACAGTATCCATACAGACACTCTCTCCCCACACAGAGCAGGTATTGACCAGTGTACAAAGCAGAGAGAATAAGGAGGCACAGTTATTACATAAACAATGAGAAATCAGATAATAAAGTAACTGAGCTGGGGTCTAGGAATGAACACATCCAAGACCTGTATGGAAAAGCCATGCAAAATGGAAATCCTTACCTATGAATTTGCTCGCAGGGATTTTGCAATGCTTTCCAGAACAAATGATTGTTTTCTGAAGCAACAAAGCCCGAGAACTTAATGAAGATATTTCCATTAATTTCATACACTCAGTATTCCTCACTTAAAACAGGGACTGCACATTGGGACATTTCCTACTCTTTGTTGCTGTTGCAACAAAATCTCACATATAGGTTCTGAAATCAAAACCTGAAGCTGTTTCAAAGTGATTAATTGATTGGGGAAGACGCTTATTATGAAGTAATATAAAATTTGCTTCACAGCTCAATTATTGCATCTATTTACTGTTTCCAATAACACAAAGGGCAGAAATGGAAGTAGCAGTTATTTCATCACTATATTGGTTCCTTTCATCTGTTTTCAAATTAGTAATCAGATTCCTTTTGTCTATACTCTCCCTATGGAGGGGTGAACTGAATGAACTTTTCACCCCTAGAATCTTTTATATTCAAAGCATTTGGTTTCCCACAAGCTAAAGAAAAAATAATTACACAATCTTTGTTCCCACTGCAGGTACCTAGCAGGTTTTAAATATAATAAATGCATTCTGGCAAAATTAATGTACCATAAAATCAAGCAGACTGTATCACTCTTTGATACATATACCTGGTAAGCTACCACTGAAAATAACAGTAATTTATGCTAACGGATTATTCATCCATGGCAAAGCCACCCTCTCTGTCAGGAAAGGTATTTTAAGACACAAAAACATAATCCCCTCCTCCTATATGTTTTCCCTGAGCCTATTATTTACCCAGGATGCAGTGCCTGGTTTAAGTTCTGCTTTTAGTCAATTTTATAGCACAACTGAAACACTGGAAGTCAAGTGACTCAATGCAAGGTCACACAATGAATCTGCACCTCTGTGCAAGCCAGGGCTCGGATGCAGCCAGCACCTGCTCCCTCATCCTAGATCATCCTGCCTCTCCTTTGGAAAGCATTAGCCTCAAAAAGAGGTTGGTCTTGCAAATTCTGTCATTAAGGGCAGGTGAGGCTCTCAAGACTGGGAGGCAGAGCAAACTGCACTGGTGAGGGCAGCTTTAATCCTTGCTGGGCTCCTCTGTGTTGTCACAGTGGTACTTATCTTTCCTGCAACAAAACAGTGCAGATGCCAAGGTCATAAAAAGTTTTATATGGCTGTGCCTGCCGTCTCTTCAAGGTGGGTTGGCAGGGAGAAGGGCTACAGACAGAAAAATGGAGTAATAAAGTTTAAGTAGGGGGCAATAATATCCATCTGCAGTGCTGCAATGCCGATTAAGAGATTGAAAAACTCCCCGTGGCTCTAATTGGATTTTCCTGTGTTGTGCACAACCCTTGGGGGCTGAACGCTGATAAAGCCTCCTTGTGCTGCCTGTTCATCCCACGTGTGACTCCATGTAATGGACTTATCCATAAAACACAGATTCTTCTGGTGCTGTGGAGCTGAGCTGTTGCAGTGACCTTTAGACACCACTGTAGATTAGAAAATCACAATCTCATCACTTTGCATGACACAATACAACCCTAATGGCCACCTCATACTGTCATATTAGCTCTACATTAAGAACAACAAAAGAGCCAGAATGCAGAAGTCTATGTGTGCTTAACAACTTAAATAAAACCCTCTGAGATCTTATAGATTGCTAGCCATAAATGTAGGTGCATTTGAAGAAAAATGTAAGTAAATTTGAGGAACAAATTTTAAAAACACCTGATAAAAACTAAGTTTTGAAAAATAATAGTCTGGGGAAAAAAAGCTTTAGAATTTCAACAGCATTTCCTTCTGCTGAACTGAATCTGTTTTCATTTACTAAACTCTTTACGTGTACTCTAAATAAAAAGCAACATGAATACCATTCCTGAATCTGCAGACAGCCTTTGCAAGTGTTTCCTTTCCTTCTCACAGATTTCCTGAACTACAGACCAAAGCCATGGACTATTCTCATTCAATGCTAATTTTCCAACTCATTAAACAGGAGAGAAAGCTGAAACCATTTCATTAAATGGAAAGAATACTGCAACTATTTAGTGAGAAGAATAATCCAAAACAAAAGAAATATTAGAAGACTGGGAATGTATTTATATTTTTGTTAGGAATAGAAGGAAGCTGGAAGGATAAAGTAGCAATCTTCTCCCTCTCCCAATAATTAGAGGGCTGAGAGTCAGGAAGGGGAAATCGAGAAGCTGGGAACACGTCTGTGATTCATCAACACAGAGCTGACAGTTGTATTTGTCTGAGATTATTGGATGCTGTTTATTGAATTTTGTTCCTTGCTTATGATTGTCTGCTTCTCTCGTCAGACAGTTCCTTCATGACCTGAAGACTTCATAAATTCACAGCAAATCAGCTCTTGATTTTTGGGACCATTTTGGTGATACAGGGTATTGAAGTGAACACCACAAAAAATGGGGTCAGCACCTCATTTAAAACCCTGACAAGTAATGGGGAAGAGGATCAGTTAAATTTACCAATAAGACTAAATAGGAAAGAGGCTTATGAACACAGCAGCAATAGAGACAGAGAGTATAAAAACATGATGAAGAAAGATTAGCTTCAGAAGAAAATGAAGACTGCTAAATCTGTGAAGAAATGGGAAAAGATGGGATAACAACGTCAAATATTTCTCCACTTCCACCCCAGTTAAATCCATCACAGATTTGCATTGCCACAGAGCAGCCAAAAGTGATCCTTCTGCAAAAGAGCTCAGCACCTGCTTAGCATCTGAAAAGTGCTACACAACACAGGTGTCACAGTGTGTCTTTCTTATCTAGAATACAAAGGAAAAACAAATGGGAATAAGCTCACAAGAGAAGTGAAAATGATAAGATGCTCAAAGGGACAGTGTTCAGAAAAGATTAAAAAGTGGGTAAACAACACAAGGTAAAATGAATATAGTTTGGTCAAAGCCACAGCAGGTACATTTCAGTATGAATTATTCAGGTTACTATATAAGGTTTATCCCTAGACATGATAGCACCAAAATAAGGACAGGAAGCAAATACACTTCTTGGCTATGACAACAGCTAAAAATTAGGGAAGCGGTGACATACTTCATTGAATTGAAATTTGGAGACTAAGGGACACAAAACCAGAAATTTTTTGTGTTGGTGAAAATAGGGAGAAGAAGATGAAAGAAGTAGAGCTTTTCACTGCCTAATTTCTCTAGTTCTGTGTTTCTGCAGCTTTGCTGATAGCGTGATTGATAAATGATCCCTACAGTACTTTACCATCACTGTGCTCCTGCTTTCCAGTAACGAGAAGACTTTCCTTAAAAGGGCAGCATATGGGAGACTTTCTCTGCTTTATAAATTTCATCCTGAAGCAGGCTAGCTGCCAATTACTGCAGAAGGTTAGAGAACCTGGAACGTGAGTGCACAATGTGCTTCAGATCCTCTGAATGGCTCTCTAGAAAAAGGAATTTTTTATAAAGGATGTCGATGTGATTTCAATAAAGCTTTAGAAGCAAGGTCAGGCTTTTCTGAAGAATTTTGCATTTTCTGTCATGAACTGCCCTCTAGGAACACTTCCCTTCATGCCTACCTTTTTTTTCCAGGGACAGCAAAATTGACAACCCATTACACAACCAGACCAAGTTACCAGATTTAACTCTGATTAGTAGCTCTTGTCCATTCCTACTGACATTTATAGATCTACTGTTCTTCATTCACTGAAAGTAAAGCAGATATCCTCCAGGGGTCACATAACCATTAGAGCAGGGATCAGTCCTGCGAGTTTTCCCAAACCAGGAGAGGAAATGGCTCCCAACCTTTTCAGAAAGCAAGCAAACATCCAAACAAGCTTCAGGCTGAAACAGTATCTGACCTGATTGATTTTCCTTTTTCAGTGCAAACTTTGATGCATTATGTACTTTGGCAGCATCTTTTGAAAGTGGCTACAGAAGCATATGAAGCATTTGTGCTGTTTACCAGTCAGAATTTGGCAAAGAACTCCTATTTGCAGGCATTCAGGATTAGAAATACATTATTGAAAATAACTCTAATGAAACTTTTTTTTTTTTTTTTTGTTGGATGGTTAGGTAAAATCCATGACAGATTAAAACTGCAATTATGATAGTTACGCTTATAATGCTACAAAAAAAAAAGACCTGTATTTGTAATACAATTGAATAGTTCTGCAGACATTTAAACAGCTCTAGAAAACTAAAAGCTGAAAGAAAAAAGGGTAGTTTTTCAGCACCTGCTATTCAACCCCCAGTTGCCATGTTCATCAATCCTGTGCAGCCCTGAATGCCTGCAAGTATACTTCAACACAACTGACACCTGCACACACACATCAGCAGTGCCATTAGAGCCTGAAAAGAGCATTTATGAAAGCTCAAGGGGATAAACTCTAAAACCCACATGCACTTTACTACTGTGGTTGTTAACCTGCACGAGTGTAGCTGCAAAAACATCTGTTTGCAGCAGTGAAGGAGCACATTTTAGAGGGAAATGTGGTAGGAAATTTGGTTTTGAGCACACAGAGACTGAATACAAAACCGCTGAAGCAGGTGTGAGGGTCAGCTCTAGTCAGAAGAACAAGCTGCTGTCACTCTTTAACGTGCTGAATTTTCATCACTGGAGACCAGGGTTCAATATCTGAACTGTGTCTGTTAAACTATAGCCAGCTCACACACAAGTCAGTCCAAAGGGCTGAGCACTTCTCAGTGCTTGGCAGCTTTTTTGGCAAGTCCTTGTCAATGGAACACTCTGCTTCAACCTGGAGATGGAACTCCCAAACTGTTTGCTCTACCCACCAAAGTGAATTGGATCAAGATGCCACATGGGGTATTTGGACTGTGTGCTTGACACTGTCAAAATACTCTTTTAAGTTTTTCATTTGCAGTAGTGAATAAGACATTTAGAGATCTGAAGTGGAAAGTGGTTTCAAACAACTTACGAGAACTATACTTAGCCTGTGTAAGTACAGAATAAAATCTAGAGGCAAGACGGTGCCATTTAAGTGGCACAGGCAGGGAGGTACCTGAGATCAAGAGAGACCCTGGCTTCTGCTACTCCAGTGGTACTGCCAGACACATCCAGGGCCCCAATTTACTGCCCATCTGCTAAATAGCTTCAAAATTATGCCTGTTCACAGGGCTGCATGTCCACTTTCTTTAAAATCCTGAGGCAACCAAGAATGCAGCATTTAGTCCTCAGTCCTGATTCAGCCAGGAGCTGGAGCACCCAAGTGCTTAGATTTAAGTGCTTTGCCCAATCAGGGGCTAAATGTTGAAAGTGATTAAAAACCCCTCACAGTCTGAAGGAGAAGTCATTACAGTGCTCCTGCATAAATTTAGATTAACTACATCTCCAAAAAGAAAAAAAAAAAAAAAAAAAAAACTTCAGAGCTTTGGAGCCAATTTGTAAGAACCAAATGGCAGCACAATTAGTGAATCATGTAAGTCTAAACATCGCTAGTTTTGTTTTTATAACCCCCAGGCTAATTTTATTTTGAAATGCGTTAGATGACAGAAAGAGCGAAATGCTTCATGGCTGTGTTTGGGATCTCAAGGCTCTGCTCAGAGGGAAATGGAGTTGCTGCAGCTGAGAACTGCGAGGGACATGCACTGAGGCTGTTGTCTTCTCCCTCTGTGCTCTCAGCACGGGTGACTTTCTTTGCCACAAATAACTCAGAGGTTATGAAATGCACTCCTAAACAACGCCGTGATCCATGAGGCATGCTTGCATGTCTTATTCATTACTGCAAACGAGAAACTTAAAAAATTCCTAAAAGGTAAATCTGTATCACTAGATCAAGCATAATAATATGAATAATTTTCAACATACTCTTCCTGCTGGCCTTTTCCCAGCTAACTCATTTAAATCTGTCCTTAATGAACCCCTACAGACTAGGAAATTATGTCCGGAGGCAGGTAATCCAAAAGGATTTTGCAGGAGCCATCTGCAATAAATCTGTTTGAAGTTTAGTTAATCTGCATTTTAATAGTTCACCAGCCAGGAAATTCAAGATCTGGAAAGTTGGAGGCTGGTAATGCACTGAGCTCTATCAGATGGAAGTCTGTAAACATGAATAACTTGGAAGTCTTATTAACTGTAAATAATCTTTCTATGGACTTCCAGCTGAGGAGATGGTGCTGAGCATGGATAACTCTGCATCCACAGGGCCTGATTAGGGTGACTGAATTATTCCCATGATAGAAGTGCAGTTTAATACTTTGGGCCTTCTGCCTTCATCTGCTGGACCATCAGGTCCTATTTACTCTCTCTCTGCATTAATCTACAGCAGCAATTGACAGAACTCTGCTGGCTCTGTAGGAGAATCATTTGTTGTTGAAGGTGGAAAGGCACATTCTGTGTCTGGCTGGCACTGAGCCATCTGCAGCAGCTGGGGAGCTCCAAACAGGCCCTGGCCTTGGAGGGTACAGACTGCTGTCCTGGTTTGGGACAGTTTCCGGACACTGTAACTACCAATTATCTTTTCGGGGGTTTTGTGGGTTTTGTTTTGTATTGTTTTGTTTTAATGGCACTATTTTGTTGTTAAATAAGCTGATATTTGCAAGTTTTCATCTATGAAATATCTGAAGAGTCATTTTGTCTAAGCCTGCCTTCATATTGACACTGCAAAGCACCAAGGACATCACATTAGTCGTATCAACAGGTAATGATGCCAAAGCACAAAGAAACCAAGGATTTGGTGTGTGGGTATTTCTTTTACCTCCTTTTTTTCCTGGCTTGGTAAACTTAAAGAGACGGACTGTTAAAAACTCTTCTGAAGAATCCAGCACAGTCTTCAGTGTTTGGATCCAATTAGATGAAGGTCAAAAATGTTACCAGAGGCACCTCCAGGCTGTGTTTTATTTCTGTTTTAACCAGTGATTTTTTTCCCCTGTACTATAACCTGGTTGCTCCTGCTTGGTCTTCATTCCTGGTGCCTTGTATTGCTACAGACACAAAAACATGGACCATATTTTTGTGCAGACCAGTTCAGACTTTGTGTGACTAAACAATAATCCCTGGAGTTAAAGGCAGCTGCGGTTTTATAGCAGCTCTGAACCGGTCACATAACACGACCACACAAGCAGCTTCAACAACACAGTGCAAGGAACCCCCCCCCAAAATCTGGCACATGTATTAATCTCCTTACTGGAAGGTAAGACAAATCATTCTAAAGAGGAGGCAAAGAAGTATTTCTGAGTTTGAACTGTGTTTCTGTCAATAGTCAAACTAGGGCTAAATTCCTACCTAGTGTAACGTGTGCAAGCTGTCTGCATACCTGTACATGGATTGAATTTGGATTTCCCTCTTGTCTGTTGTTTCAATTAGTCCATGACTGAGAAATAAGTAGCTGTTCCAGAGCCCTGCCTGAGCATGTTTGGATACACAGCATCTCTCCAGCAGCAGGTGGAAAACCTCTCTTGGTTTGTCAGCTGCATCCTCTCCCCTGAGCCTCAGGCAGATCACAGCTCCAAGTCTCATCTTTCCCACATAAGAGATGAGGATTACAATTCTCTCTTCTGAGGATTATTTTGATGTCTACTGGTATAAAATGATGTACATATCATTAACAACATGTGTTTGTAAAAATCTTTGAGGTTGTTGTAAGACACTTACATTGAGGTCCTTTGAAAGGAATAAAAAACAACCTTAAGCCCCCAGAAGTCCTAAAATGACAGTAACAAGAGATAATGCAGACTCCAAAATTGCCCTTAAGAAGCATTACAGGTTATAATAACTAAAAACCCTGTTATTAGCATGGCTATCCTAAGGCTTCTGTAAATCCACACCTGATAGCTGCAGTCAGTCATTAGCAGGTTGATGATGAATGACTCATTTCATCTCAAACAGGTATTTATGAGGCTAGATTTTAATATTTCAGTATTGTATTAACCCAGAGATAAATACTGCTTCAGTCTCATCGCTGCACGATCTGTGCCTGCTCATCAGCTGCACTTGTAACATTTCTTGTTTGCTCACCAAAGCAGCACAGCAGCCTGTCAGCAGAGATGATGCTTTGAAAAGAGTGTCACTAGATAGCATCTGTTCTCAGCTGCCTGGGTTTTAAACTACCTTAGAAATGGCAGGTTATTTCTCGTGTATCAGATATTTTCATGTCATATTCTCACAGAATCGGAAACCTCCTACTCTGCCAATTATTGCACCATTAAAAGAATGGGCTGCATCAAATTACAATTTTTTCCCCAGGTTTAGAGATTGGCTGGGCAGGCACATCTTTCCCATCATGAGAGTAGAGGTTGGAAAAACACAGATTTAAGCTGGAGCTGGAGGATTCCCATCTTCATGCATAGACAGATAATATTCCCTTCTTACAAAAAAAAATGACAGCCTCATTTAAATTCATTCTGTAGGTGTGGAAATATGGAAATATGGAAAGGAAATTATTGTTGCTAGACAGAAAATCAAAGGGCCATATTTTGGCTACCATCTACCAGCCAATGAAATTCTGTTGATTCAGATTTGGGGTTTACTTCCACAGTTTTGTAAAATAGTAAAAGTTAAAAAAAACCCATCGGATCCTGGGTTATTTTGTGCTGGGAAAACACAATGAAGAGATCTGATGGATCCTAAAGGGATGGCTCCATCACCAGGCACTCCCCACAGTGCCAGCTGCCCCGTGCCCTCCTCCTGGCAGCTTGGCAGGTGCAGGGGGCAGAGTGGCTGTCACTCGTGGCTCCTGCTATCCCAGTGCTCCGTGGGAAGGGGCTGGTTTGCACCCCAGCTCCTTCCTGGGAACAAATGTCAGACCCCACAGGGGGTGGCCACTTCTCAGATCCAGCCCAGTGCTTACATCTCTTATCACAGCTGCACTTTGAGATGGTGAAGGTGATTTGTGGTGGGGTCAGGATAAGTGTCTCAAATACCACAGTGGAACTGTTCCCTTCTGTGTGTTATTTGAAGTGACCACGGACATGTCAATTAACTGTCATCCACATGCTCTGAAAGAACAATCTCTTTTTTCTTTTCTTCAAAAACTAGCTTCAGTTTTAGGCTTATCTTTACCTCACAATAGTATTATGCTTATCACATTCAGGTTTTTGTCTTAAAAAAGTCTTTTTTATACAAAGCCAACGTAGTGTTTCATTAAAGAAATGTAAATAGGCTCTGTAGATAAATTTTTTCTTCTGAGTTGGTTCAGACCTTGCTGTAATCTAAATAACCTGATTTAGCTGTGAAAGATGGAAATGAGGGTGCTGAATATAAAAGAGAAAGCCTTATAAGAAGGTTTTATTCTAATTCTGATTCAAAAGCAACTGTGTAGCTCTTGGTATTTTTGGAAAAGCCATAGATGGTTAATCTTAGACTTGATGAATGGAGGTTACAGTGCTTTTGGGAGGAAAAAATAACAGGGGAACAGAATACTGAATCAAATGAACAGATACATCCTCATGAATAAGCCTGACAATAGAGGCCTGGATCAAGCATACAGGAAATCCACTTCTCAGCACCTGGGTACCTACCTATCTGGCTCATTTATTTTCAGGTCAAAAACCAAATTAAAAGTAACACGCACAAATCCCATCTCAAAACCAATGGATTGTTTTTGAATATGCCCATTTCTTTTCAATACAGTGATGGGAGCCAAAACAACTAAAGAGTGGAAGAGTATTCACTCCACCAGTGCTGTTGTCTGAGCTGAGATGAACATTATGGAGAAATACAGAGAGATTCACAAAATCTGCTGCTGACACTTTCTGTGAGTTAGAGAGGAAGGTGCAACTTTGCCTAGTAAGGTATTCAAAGGCCTCACAGAGCATCCTTCAAACTCTTCATGTAAAAGAGATTCATATTCAAGCAACCCTTACAGTGGTAACGATAGACAAGGTGCTTCCAGATAATTTGAAATCCCTTGTAAATGCCTCATTAAATTGGGCCAGCAAAAGTTCTGTATCTCTACAAATCAGGTAACGCAACCCAGTGTTAAGACCCACACACGTGAGAACAACAGAAATTACTGATTTGAGAAGAAGCAGGACACCATGCAAGAAGCTGAGAACAACACATGCCTGAGAGCTGTGCAGGAAGGCTAACATCAAATTGTGGAGCTGGCATCTTATCCAGCTTGCCCACAGGTAGACAAACCACACCTGGATATATCCATGCAGTGACTGAATATTGAAGTGAATGCATCAAGCACCATCATTTAGGTCATACACACACGTACTTCTCTCTCATCTTGAAAGGTAAGAGATTTCAGGAGCAAATCTCCCAATATTTAAACGTTAAAAGTTCAGGTTTACATCATTCAATAATTTAATTGCAAAACTGAGTTATAATGCCACAGTTGGCATTGTGACACCTTTTCACCCTGACTCTGTCCCAAGTGTTGTTATGTTCCCATTTATTGAACCCCCTGGATATTGATGTCATGGTTGCAAATTGGCTTCCCTCCCAACCTAATAACTTGGAGACTCTCTCTAAAACAGATGTAATATTAAAATGCAGACAAGTGACCTAAAAATGGCCCTTGAGGGCAGGCCTGCAATTTCCTGAATCACACTTTCCTTATTCCCTCATTTGTTAAGTTTCGCAACATCAATTTTTATACTGTTGCTGTTTTATTCTGTCCAAATGATTGCTGAATACCAATGAACTGTCTCTCTTTGACAAATGAGTTATTGTTTGATATATTACATTAGGGACGTTGAGACTAAACTACTTACAGATACTGGACATTTATAGAAAATACATTTACATAATAGTATACTATTAGCGTAATGAGGTCCCATATCTGGAAATAAATAGGGGTTTCAATAAACACAAATGTTGGCAGTTGTATTGTAGTAGTATTTCGTGAAATAAATGTAGGGAAACCACAGAAAATTACTTCCTTTACAAATACTTTTTCATTTTGATTTTTTTATCCGACACTAGTTGGCTGTGCAAACACGGTGACCATGGCAGGTACAGCACTATAAGTAGGTTTTGTCATGGCTCACCACTACAATTTTGATTTGTAATGTAAAGATATAACTTTAGGGCCTGAGACCAAATGTATCCAAATTATTCACCAGAGGCATATTTCATTTGGAGACTCTTAACCACCTTCTACAGGAAAACAGAGCGAATATATACAAAAACATCTTGAGTGGACAAGCCTCATTTATATAACACTGTACAGAGCCCCTGCTTAATACTGGTACTTCTGCACTGCTCATGATTAATTGCATTTTCAAAGGAAATAACAAAATTCTGCAGAGAAATCCCATCTCCCTCATTAATTGTCAGAGGCTGAATACTCTCAGAGTACTTGGAGGGAGACACTGACCCCCCTTGAAGACTGACTTCAGTTGTGGCTGCATTTGCTTTTGGCAAATAAAGTATTTTCTCTTTTTTTTGAAGATAACTTTTTTTCCAGATGGAACACCTAGAATATTTTACATTCCCAGTAATGAAAGAATTTTATCTGCAAAGCCTTTCTGTAATCAAAGAGTCTTTTCCCCTACAGTTCATTCTGACCACATATAAAAAAACCCAATATTTGAAAATATTGCAGTCCATCCTGGCTTCAGTATTCTGTGGCAGGATTCTCCAGTTTTGTTGCTGTGGAAGAGCACACAGTCCTGAGTGGTTGGAGGCTGCTGTGACAGAGCTGGTCACAAAGCTTCCTCTTCAATGTAAGTAGAAGTCTGAGATCACATAAACACATTATGTCTTTTCTTTGATTTTTAAGCTTTCTGCTCGTACACTGAGGTATCAGTATTTTCCTTTTATTCAGCATGGCTTGCTGTAGGTGGTTTGCTTTTCCTTTCATAAGCCACTTCTGCACAAAATCTATCTTTGCTTAGATTTACTTCACTAATATTGGCTGGCATTTCCATTTTAACCTCTCAGCTAAAGAAATGTATTTCTATTTTGTGGTCTGTGGAGAACAAGGCACCTCCTGAAAGCATGAATGGAGCTGTCTGTGTGCAGTGGCAAATACTTTTCCCTGGTTCGGGTCACAGACTATAATTCAAAAAAGGGGAAAAAGATCTTTGATTTTTCCAATCTTTCAGATTAAAAAGAGGGGGAAGGAGATAGATGTGACTCTCCCATTTGCCTTTATTTGTAGTCATCAGGATTTATTTACAAGATTAATTTTTCAGAATTTGTTTCTACTCAGTGACTAGACATACAATGTGAAAAGGAACATCAAAAATTAATTTATACACTTTATTCCTGTTTAATTACATATTCTTAGTTATTTTTGTATTTTATGTATGGTCATTAAGCCGGAGGAACACTTCAGTAATGTAAATATTTTTCTTCTTTTGACACTTCCCTTTGATAAAATGCTGAGCTTGAGCTTTTTTTCTTTGTGTTTCTTCCACCCAGTTGAGTCGAGCAGCACTACAGATCCTGAATTAAGCCATCAGCAGTGTGTTATGGTGCTCACTGGGACCTAAACATTTGGCCTAGAAATTTTACAAAGCAGTAAAGACCAGGATGGCTCAGGAAATATTCTAATCATTAGCAGAGTCAGCGACACTTCTAAGAACATGATATTGCTGTTTTTCAAGTTCTGGGCTAACTCAGCAGTGAATGGAGGCATTTAAATGTAAATTAATTTATAATTTATAAGAAATTTATAAAGAAATCTCCCAAAGAACCAATTAAAACCAACACCTTGTAGAAGTTATCCTTCACTTTAAAGCCACAGAAGTTGCTTAGGATAGTGTGTTTACTTTGAAGTGATTGCTGTCTTTTATGTCAGTTTTATTTCATTTGTTACAATTAAGTACTATCCCCCCACAGAGTTCACTAAAGCAATTCACACAAAGATTATCTACCATTTATTACATGCAAGCAGATTTATCTGATTGAATGGGTAAATCCAGACACAGAGAAATAAATGGGGAAAAAATGGATCCATAAATAAACATTTAGTGCAGTGCACCTCAGCAACTGAACAAGAACTCTGTAAAACTACATTTTGATTCCTTCCCAATTCTCTTGTCAGATGTGCTGATCTCAAGCTCTCATTTATCAAATCCTTCACTTGTCAGCACTTCTTTTCCTTTTGCTATTTCATCTTTGTCACTGCTCTTCTCCCAAATGCTAAATGCTCTTCTCCTCCTGATTCAATGTCTTCATTAAATCTCATTAAGAAATACTCACCTAGGAAGCCCATTTGTGAAAGTAATATGTACTTTATGCCCAAATCACTATGAAACATGAATATTACCAGGCAAATAAACCAGGCTTCTGCACTGCTTTCTTAAAAAAAAAAAAGTAAAAATTCCCAGATAATGATGTTTCTAAGGAAATTTCCTGTCCAGAAAGGATGGCCAAGATATTGGCAAAGTACCGTAAAGCTCATAAACTACATCTTTGCCTCCCCCAGTGAATACAGGACCAACAAAAAACCACTGCACTTGATATTTTTGACACATTCACCAATTCCTGCATTTGTAAGTTAGGAAAGTGCAAACATTACTGAAAAACATGCAGCATGTCTGGGTAGCTATAGCAAGAATTATTAGCATTTCTGTGAACATTCAAGGTGTTGCAACCAGCAAGGAAACATTATCTGTCTCCTTCATTTCTATTCTCATTTTGACCACACAATATTTCTAATTAAGCATCCTGTTACAATGGTACTTTATGAACAACATTTATTAAAGGCATTGCTGCTTTCTCATTTATTTTGTAAAGGTTATTAAGTTAATGCAAATGTCGCTTTTAAAGTTGTGAGGAAATAAGCCCAAGGAGTATTATAATTAAAATCAAACAGAAATTAGAGGTTGATATACTATGTATGAATTAATACTGAATGAATGAGTCATTTATTGAGTGCAATTAAGAGCCTTGTGGATTTTTTAAAGTTCTTTCTAAAGCCCTAACTAAAATAAACAACTAAAATAAATTCCTTTTTAAGAAAAGAACATGAAACTGATACACACAACTTTGAGCTTGCAGATATGATGTAATTTGCTGCTGCTACTCAAAAAATGCTGAATATCAATCTGAAAGACTCTTCTACATCCCACAGATACTAAACCACCCAGGTCATTGCATGCCCAGTAGAGAGATGGTATCTAGATTTCCATCTGCTTTCTTTTAAATCCAGAGTAATTGTCTTCCATTTTTCTACACTTTTAACACAACTGAGAACACCAATGTGAAAAATACAACAGGGAGAAAAATGCATTTTTATACCCTGCTTCAGTTTTTAATTTGGAAGTGTATAATAATGACAACAATAACAATAATAAACACCTCCTTGGATTACGAAACTGATTCAAGGTCCAAACAAAATCCACGTCCAAATTTATTGTCAGAAAAGAAAAATACCGTTCCAGTAAAGAGATCAAAACCACCTAAACTGATGTTGTACATGATGAAAAACTTTATCTTTAAAACTTCTGATCCAGGTCAACGTACTGAAAGGAGACAACATGTGAAGGGATGGGAACTACACATGAATTTCTCCATTAAAGGTATTTCCAAGAGGGTCACTCGGTGATTTGTGGTGACAGACAGAACGTTCCATGAGCTCCATGCACTGGTGTTTTGGTCATCAATAATGGAATTGGGTTTCAAAGCAAGTGCTCTGAATGAACCTTTGGCAGGCAGCTAGACACTATAAAATTAATAGCTGTACACAGTACGCTCAGGAAATGTCAATTGAGGAACTCTTCTTTTATGTTTATACTTCAAAAGAATAGCAGGAATTATGAAACCTGCTCTTCTGTGAGCCCTGGTAACAGGGTTAAATTCATGGGGCAATTTTCCCCTCAGTTAGGGCACTAAGATTTTTATTCCTGTTCTATCTTGCTTCTCATTTTCAGAAGTCATGCATGTACCTAACACATTTTTAGAGCTTTACCTCCAGTCATATTTGTTTGAAATTGCCCAGCAGATTAACAAGCTACTGGCATGGGAAACCAGACAGGAGGCAGCACAATAAAAACAGCAGACAGCATAATCACTTAAGCCTTGTTTCTTTAGCAACCCAAACTAAAAGTTTCCTTTGGTACAATTTTCAACTCAAGTTTGACAAGAAAAATACTCTAATACTGTAGTTGCAAATATAAAAAGCATTCTGTCTTTTTTTTTTTTTTTTTCCCCTTTGTGGCTTGTAAGACTTGACTGAAAAAATAAAATACAATAGTAGCACTAAATAAATAAAAGCAACAAAATTATCTGGGTAAAATGGAATAGCTTTCAACAACTTGGGCTGGAACCTGAATTATTGTGTCTTAGATTACAATAAATGACATCACCCTGCATTAATAATGATTTCAGTGATATACAGAGAGCTCACAAGGAATATTTTCCATTGCATCACTACAATCTCATTTTAACAGCCTGTATGATAGAAGGCTGCTTACAGAACATTGTTTCTTGCCTGACACGGCTGTGATGATGCCTTATATCACCTAAGCAGTGAGGCTGCAGTGATACAATCCTGCAGGATGCTGTGGGAGTGGCCCTCTACAGAGAGGATTATTTGATACCTCTCGAGAGCACTTTTGGAAGTGCAGTCTGGGATGTAGATCTGCTTTGGTAAGGCCTGAACTTTGTGAAAGTTTGCCAAGAAGTAATTTTAAACACAGATGTGGAAAACAGCCTATTGTGAGCCCACATTTCCTGTTCCTAGGGCGCACAAGGGAAAGCTCTCCACTCTAAAGGACGTCCCAGTCAAAGAGGCTGCATCTCAGAAGGGTGGACAGAGGACACTCGAGGTATGGGGCTGTGCCCAAATGTCTCCTCAGAGCAGGAAGGAAGGTGCTTGAGAGGCAGCTCAGACTTGTGAGGGACTTGAGAAGAAAAGAGATGGCAGAAACAGGGAACAGACATGGTGACTGTTGGATTAATGGGAATGAGGCATAACAGAGGTGACAGGGGAGGAAAAGGACAAAAAGGTGCTTCTGTGGTCTTAAACACTTTGATAACTGGATGATACACCTGCAACTGATATAACCAGGCACATAAAAAAGGGAAAACAAGCAAAATAATAGAGTTTGTAGAGATACTAAACACACAAACATTCAAGTGTTCAGGAACACATGAGAAAAATAATGTGGGTTTTGCTGTTAGACACTGATTTCACATGGTGGAAAAGCTGCACAAGCAGATAAACATTAAAAAAGTGAAAGGGCCCATCATTACAAAAAATGTCTTTAGTAATTAGGCACAAGGAATTGATAGGCACAAAACATGATGTGGGTGGGATACTTTCTAACTCACTTTTCCTAAATGTAAAGAAAGCTCACATATGATCCTAAATGAGAAAATTGCAGTTTTCTGAAAGTCTCCTATTAGTCTCAGCATTCTGTCTGAAGCAAATGGGAGCAGGCAAGTTCAGTAGGAAAACATCAAACAAAACTCACGAGCAACTGACAAGTTTTGATTTCAGTTTTATCAACGAAGCTGTGGGAGGAAATTTTCAATCCCTTCCTCTTCCATATGAACTTAGTGAAAGGACCTCAAGGAGCCCCAGCTGTTCTCACTTCCACATCATGAGCAGCTTGCAGGACACACTGAAAATTTCTCCATCTGAATCTACAAAGGGTGCAGGTCTTTATAAATACTGGCCCTCACTTCTTACAGACTAACAGGTCATTTCTCTCCAGCTGCCATTGCTTTTTGTTAAAAAAAAGCACACACACAGAGCTTCCATATGACTTGAGCAGGGTCAGCAGCATACCTGGCAGGTTTTTGGGATTTCAGCAGCAAAATAAAAACAGAAAGTTGAAAACTTTCAAAAATGAAACTGGACAGACTATTTATTTTATTTTTATAGGTATAATATTTAAAAAGTTGTGCTTGCCTTGACTCTTTTGATTTCCATTTGTCCATCATAAAGAGTTCAGTTAGACCTGGTCTAGTGGAAGGTGAATATACTGGAATTAAAATAGCCCAAGCCAGTCTAATCACTGCAGTGATGTGTATGTACAGCACTTTCAGCAGGATGTTCTGCAATTCAGGAAAATAAGCTGGGCTGCCTGGGCACCTTTAAGATGCAAAAACGTGCTTGTGCATTCCCTCCACTTCCAGAGTAAGCTGGAGGAATCCTATCACTGCTCTTGCAATAGCTTAGTTTTTAAAATACTTATCTGTAAGCAAAATGAATTTCCTCTACTTCTCCAGTGATTTCTTTTTCAGAACTTCACCTCAGCCATAACAAGAAACTGCTTAGTCCATATCTTTGAAAGGAGCACCTGGTAATGACAGGGGAAGGGCTGGGGGAGATGGGTGCTGAAACTTTCAGTCCCCAGCACCAGGCACTGTCACTGTGTCACTGGGGTCTGGGCAGAGACAGAAAGCAGATAAAGACCTTGTGGACCCTGGTAGCTGAAATTTCCCTGCTGCTGTGACAGTTGGTTTAGTGCAGTGATGAATGAGGAAGACATTGTTATGAGGTGCATTACCATGGTGGTTTTTTTCTGCTATTGGCACTGTATTTACCACTACAGATCTTCCCTGAAGAAGGGAAAGACACTGCTGCTGACTTTATTTTCCTCTCTTTCATCTGCAGTCCATGCTGATGCTGCACCATACAGTGTTTTACTTCAGCAGTGAGAACACAAAGCAATTTAAACTTTTTTTTTCCCCCCACAAATCCAAACATCATCATTTGCAGAATTTTAGCACAGAATAAAATGGAATAGAATAGAAGGGATCTGGATGCCATTTGCATCATCAAAACACTCATTATAGCTTAGACATTGAAAACCATGGTGAACAAATGCGTGTCACTGGAATATAAATTAAGCATTGTGATTGCTATGAAGCATCTGCATAGTATTTGTCAATCAGTAAACCTCCAAAAATTTCAAATGTTAGAGGAATCTATTGGGATCTTTTGCACTGAAGCTCTCCTAACCCGGATGTTTTTTGTTCTACCACGTACAAATCTCTATTTAGTAAAAGATGTTTTGGTCAGTCTGAGGATGGATAAATTCAGGCAGGTTTCCCAGCAGTACAGGCAGTTTACAAGAAAATTAGCTTGGATTGTTTTTTCTTTCCTGTTTTTATTCTTTTTCATGTAGACTTTACACTGAAAATTTACCTTAAAAATAATCTTAGCATCTGACTCTGACCTTGTGGAAAACGCTGAAAAGACACTAAATGCCAGTGTTTGTATACCAGATGGGTTAGAAAAAATTTCTTTAAGTAACCTAGACTTAGGCTTGGTTTTCAGCTACACACAAGCTTACAAATTCAGAGCAAAAAATTGTGAGTGGTATTTCTAAATTGCTTTATTTTCTTTTTTCAGTGTGACCTGAAATTGAGATTTATATTTGAAAAAATGACTCTATACCCTTGGATGTTGCCTGATCTATTTTAAGTACCATGTAAACTGCATAGACATAACAGTGTTTCTTCCAAAGTTGCTGCATGAAAAAAAATTGAAAAAAAAATTGCTGCCATCTATTGCTCACAAATGCCTCATTGTCTCTTTGAAAAATGGTCTGTGGCAAATTGCTGAAGTAATCTCTTGCACCACTGCAGTTTAAAAGATTCATGCCATTGAGTACTTTCCTTCCCCAAAGGCTAAAGTCCAGCCTCAAAATTCAAAATATTGCAGCTTAATAAAATGTTAAAGATTGAGAGACCCCCTCTCAGGATCAGCCATCAAACAACTTTTGAAAAAAAGAGATGTGAACAGCCTCTACCCCAGAGTCTGAATGTCTAAGTCTTTTGGAGAAAGAAAAAAAGGAAGAAAAAAAAAGAAAAAAAAAAAAGGGAAAAAACCTGGCACACAGCAAGGGGTGTTTTTCACTGGGGGGGGAAAAAAAAAAAAAAAAAAAAAAAGAAAAAAAAAAAAAAAAAACAGAAAANAAAAAAGAAAGGAAAAAAAAGAAAAAAGCTGAATATGCCTTTTGATGTTAAAATGATGGTGTTTTGATCTTCTGCTGAGGACTATGGCAGGGATAGTAATTTTAAATGTTAGAACCCTGTTTATAATGGAAATGCTCTCTCTCTCCTGACATTTTAAAATATCCACTGCTTTTGTGGAACTTTCTTGGGAATTGTTCCTATGTTCTCCTCACACAGAGAGCCTTCCTCTGATGGGTGCTCTCGGCCTCATCAGCCCAGCCACCAACCAAGCTCCACCCCGGTTTCCCCTGCCCCTGAGCGCGTTCCCCAAAGTTCACTGGGGTTCATGACACTTTGCATTTCGTTTATTTCCTTCCAGTCAAGCCTCATCACAGACCTTTTAGGAAGTTTCAGTACGGAAAACTGAAAGCTCAAGCACCCGTGGACTCTCCCAGGAGGGAAAACTGACTGAGCAGAGGGGAGGGAACGCACGGCCGCGCTTGCAGGGAGGGCAGCGGGGAGAGGCTCAGCTCTGCCCAAACTCATCACACTGCAGGGCTAGGGTCACCCACGAGCCTGGGAGCTGGAGCAGCACGTGGGGACACTCACCCTGCTCTGCTGCTTCCGTGAAGGAAAGGACAGTGGACTTATGTCAGGAGCTATGTTGGTAATTGTCACCACTGGAGCGCATCAGTCAGAGAGCAAATGGGATCATTTAGTCCCAACCCACGAAGGATATTCTCCTTCAGCCCCCCAAATCCACGTCTTTCATTGGGGATGTCTTTTATATTCATATCTAACATGCTGAATAAAGGTACTTCTTTTCTCATGCCTCTCATACTTATTTCTGAATGTGAAATCCGTTGCAATCACTTTAGCTCCTGGGAGAGAAGAAGGTGGGGAGCTGTTTAATGAGAATTAATGTAGGAGCACTGTAACCTGAGCTCGGAGCATTTCCCACGTGCCCTGACATGCACTGTGTGGACATTCAGAGAGAGTTTTAAAACTTTCAAATTCCAGCCTATTAATCAACACCAAAACACTTAATGGGAAAACTCTTGTGTGATTAATGCTTAGCTGAAGTTCTAAAGCAAAGGGTTGTTTGTGCTGTTTTAAGCACACCAGCAAGAGCCCATGTTCCAGCTACAAAGTGGTGCTTAGGGAATAATCAATCATTTCCACCAAGTTAGTAAGGATTATTTATTTTGAGTACTAACTGCAGAAAATAGTTCAAACTACTCCAGTTTCAAATAATTTTTCTATGCATTCTGACAGGAAGCAGAGAACTCTCTTACTTATACCAACACCCTACTAAGATGAGAAGACTCAAAACTCCACGAACACACCTATGGCCTCATTATATATTTTATAACAAAAAGTTTCCCTGTGGCAGTTTTGCAATACAGTGCCTTGCAGCCTTTTGGTTCAGTGCCCACAGAAATTAAGGAAGATGCTCTTACAGCTTCCAGAATCCATCGAGCAAAAATGCTGTTCTTGTCCTTCATTTCACAAAACTGCCGTGTGTATATCCTGTAGAAAATGGAAATGCAAACCGAGAGGCATCCCATCCTCTGCCTGAACAAAATTAGGGCTGCAGAACTAAATTAACTGCTACTTAACCCCACAATATTTGCACTGCACTGGTGATTTGGGCTTTGAATGACACCATTGCTCAGTGACATTTCAGCTGCATTGGCACAAGCACAATTTTTTTTATTTTTAGCCAAATTGTAGCATATTAGTTTATATTACGAGAGATTATATAATAATCTGATGCATCTATAAGAAATGTAGAAAAATTATCTGTTTTAAGTATTAAGCTACTTTTTCCGCAGTACAAACTATTTCTGTAACTAGCACACCTACATCTAACACACTTCTAAAAAGTAAAGCTAAGATAATAGAAATGACCCTTCACTCTTCCTGAAAAGTCCAGCTTTTTGAGACCATCAGAAGAAATCAATTCCCAAATTTGTGATTGCAGCTGGAATGCAGCTTTATGAAATTTTTAGCTACCTCATCCCAGGTCAGTCACCACATATGAGGTCACTGTTGAAGAGAGGAGGTCTCTGAAACAGAGGCTTTCCACAATGTTATTAGATGAAAAATAACTGCAGATCCAGGCCAGGGGGTGACAGGAGAACTCAGCCATGCATTCCAGATGGATGGGAGCAACGGATCAGGAAAGCTCCTGTGGCACCCAGTGAAAACAGCTGCAGTGCAGCTTTTCCTTGCTGATGAAGAGCACACACAGCTGGCTCAGCTGGAGGAGGACATCTCTTGCTGGCCCCAGTGTGGCAGTGGCTTCCCATCCCAGGCACAGAGCAGCCAACCACCTCAGCTGGGAAAAAAGCTTCCAGAGCCTTCTTCTACCATTCATTACATTGAGAAATCTGACCTGAGGCTGTCATGGAATTATACCATTAGAGAGCCACAGAATGGTTTGGTTGGAAGAGACCTCGAAGCTCATCCAGACCCAGCCCCTGCCATGGGTTCCACACCTTCCACTAGACCAGGCTGCTCAGAGCCCCATCCAGCCTGGCCTTGAACACTTCTAGGGATGGTGTGATGGTGTCAGGGGCACAGGGTAGTGCTGCTTCAACTCTTGCCTGAATTACAGGTGACGCAAACTTTTCTTCTTTTAAACTACCACTCAGAGCAATCTTTATTTCCATGTTCGATACCCTGGCATGTACAAAGAACTTGATAATAATGGTTTAAATATGGATCAGACAGAGCGACAGAAGTAAAAAGAGCTAACTTTAAAAATGGAATAAATTTGTAATAAATTGGTTGAGGCGTTTAAGGGACACATTTAACTTCTGAACGTGACAAGTCCATGAATGGTATTACCTTTTAAAAAAACATTTAAGCCCAAATGATCTCTGCCAAATACTCTCTGTAAGTAATGGAGGAATGCTACCATTTATGGGTAATTACTCATTTCCACTTGTTTCTAAAAGCACTGGCAGGAGGTGAGACATGAATTGTGCAGTGTTTCATTACATAAGGACACACTGGGCCTTTTTTTGGAACGTAACCTGCCAAAATCTAAAGGAATATATCTTATTAATAAATGATGCTTTCTCAAAGGCACTTTGCATTTCATAGAGGACAACAGCTCGAAAGGGTTCCAAAGCTGGAGTGATGAATTTGATGGTTCCCTTCCTGCCAGACCTGCATTACTCCACAGCCCCATGGTGCAAAGACCTGAACTTCAGAGCTGTGTACGATGTCATCTGAAACTTGAAAGGGTTACAGACTTCACTGCTGGCACCCGCTGAGGACCAAGGAGAGGTTTCTGACTCCTGGAGGGCCAAAAGACTTGCTGAATCCTACACTGATGTCCCAAAGAAACACTGCCACTTCTTGGTGGGCAGTCAGAGTGGGACAGCAGAGATGTGAAAGACATTTAGCTTGTTTTTGTTAGGCTGCCTTTCATACTTTGAAGTTATGGGTGAATAAAATATTAATATTGATGCTTCGTAATGAACTGATGAGTTAATTGTGGCTACTAAGATTTGTGACAGCTTTGCTTGGTCTCACACTCTGTAATTCATCTGTAAAACTCTCTGCTTTGTTTAAAACTTGAATTCCAGAGGCAGAGCTGTGTCCTTCAGGACTACAGCTCAAAGCTCCAGGGGAGAAACCTCCATGCTTTGCCACTTGGCCATAAAAATAGCTGGGGTTAGGAATCTGAGCAGAAGTGGGATCCAATCACTGCAGCAGGAATGCAATGAAGCAGGACATTTGTGATGGAGTTATTGTGCTGCTGAAAGTGCCAGGGATGAACAGGAACCTCTGAGCAGTGTCACAAGGAGAACTCCACACAAAACAGAGCAATTAATTGGAAAACTGCCTGTTGTTAATAGGGCTGACGTGCCAGGAGCTGCACGGGATGGACACAAATGCAGCAGTCTGGAAAGCAGAAAAGCTGTAGGGCTTTAATGCCATGCCCACCCTGACAGGGCCTGTCCCCAGCACGCCCAGGGGATGGGCAATCCCCAGCAGTGCCACAGCCAGGGACACCTGAGTGACCAGCAGTGCCTCTGGCAGGCAGAGGAAGGGAAAGAGCTCTGGGTCAGCTCGGTGGGGAGGGGCTGGGCCGGGATCCCGAGCGCAGCCTCCTCCCTGCCCGGAGCTGCGCTCTGCAGGGACCACCCTCACCGGCCAGTACGGGCCAGCTGTGGCAAGAGCCCCGGTGCTGGGGGCCTTGCCAGGAGACACAGAGATGGATGGGGTGGGCACGGAGAACAGCTGGGACAGGGCTCTCCCGAGAGGGTCTGCCTACGTACACAACAACTGCATTTCTCTGGAATAAAATCCGTGCTCTTAACCCTGGCCTCCCTGGTTGTGAGCAAACATCCCCTGAGCCCGGCTGGGGGTCAGGCAGGGCCAGCACCGGGGCTCAGCTCAGCATCGTCCAGGGGTTATTTATTTACAAGGGAAGCTTTAGGAGCTGAGCCTGGTCCTTCCCCCTCAAGCTTGATTTTCAGGTGGAGGATTTTTAATTTGAAAGATGATAACTTTTAAAGCACACCAAGTGAATGATGGCTGTTGCCTGAGTTTTCACGGATCCCTCTGTGATTTGTGCATCACATGGATATTTCAGTTTATTCTACAACTCTGACAGGAAGGGAAAGAAAAGATCAGAGATAACTCCAATAATAAAATGTGTGCCTCTATGGGAAGTATACAGCACAATACAGCTCTTGGTATCCTGATAAACAAAATGAGGGTGGTTATTCTTTTTTTAGCATTGCAGCATGTAGGGCATAGGCAATATAGAGGTTGTGATGCCTTGAGAATATTCACTATATAATTTACCTTTATTTTGTGTACTGGAGGGCCTTGCTTTAGAAAACCAAACAAAATCATCCTTAATTTCAACCCTTTAATAAAGTATTACGCTATTCTGGGGCATAAATATTTAGGAAAATTAAGTAATTAGTGCTGTAACTGTTTTTGAAAAAGGAATGCTGCAAGTTAAAATTGTAACAAAATAAGAATGTTATTTTTAATCTGTTGAGTCTCTCAACACTGACTGTCACAACATGAACTGAAAATAAGCACGGCAGTCTTCCCTCTTCTTCATATTTTATACCCCTCCTCATCTTTGTATCTTTTGTTACTGCAAGCAAGTTCTGCCTATTCTCAATTTAACACCCACATCTTTCCAGGTCAAACACCACAGCTGCTATGGTTTTCAGTTAATTAACACCCTCCCCCTTTTAAAAGGTCATGTTTGGTAGGGTATTTTCAGCCTGTGTTTAGGCAGAGGTTTTTGTCCCAATGAAACCCTTTTTTAAGCTCCCTGTAGTCCAGGGGACCAGGCACAAGTCAGTTCTCAGGATCTTCAGCAAACTCCAACTCATTGTTCTGAAGCCTTGATGAAATCATTGCTTTGTTCTGTCCTGTACAAGTGGTTGGGAATGCAACTGTACTTCACTTGAAATTTTTTTGACAAAGTAAATAGCATTCCCTATTAACCTCCTGAAAAATAATTTCGTGCCAAGGGATTTTTTTGCCCATGCTTTTCCCTTTTATTAGAGAAGTTTACTGTATCACTACATCAACAGGGGGAAAAAAAACAACCAATCTCCCCAACCCTGGCATATTTTTAGGAGACCTAGAAAGCAATGTCACAGATGGAAAAATAATTTTGCAGTAATAGGTAATTGCCTACGTTCTTTCTGCTGTCATGAGTTGGGCTGTACCAGTATAATTCAGGGTAGAATTTGGCCTGTTTTGTTTAACTTTTCTACAGCTTTTTTTTTTGCAATACTCTCACATGTCCCCAGTAATTAGTTCTCAGATCTAAATACTGAATAACAGCACGTTGCAGAAATTAGAAGAAAAAAAATAAACGAGTTGTCAACATCATACTGAGTAATTCAATAGTACTAGAATATCCCGAGGGTGGGTATGAATAAACAATTCATGAAGAGCTGGTAAATTACATTTCAGCTTCTATTTATTACAAAACTGGTCAAATACTTAGCTCTATTGAATAAAGATAGCCCATTGGGCTTAGAATAAAAAAACATTTCTAAAGAGTTTTCCTCCTATATTTATTTTGTGCAGGATAGGTTTAGGCTTTTAAGCAGTCTTGAACACAAACAGATGAGATGATATCAGACAAGGTCAAAGAGGAAATCTGATGACCTGCAGCAAGCTGGGCTAGTCCTTAATTCTTTCACAGTGTACACATAATAATAATGAACCAAAAAGAATATGTCTTTACAATTTTAGACCAGATGTTAAGATAACATGAAGAATTAATATGATTTTGAATATCTTCACGCTACATTAGGAGCATTCATAACAGCAGATATGTAGTGCATGAGCCAATAGCATGTGATTCTTCTGGATCTGCAGTTCCTATTCTTCCTCTATCTCTAAATAAAATACATTTAACCCCTTGAAGTCAGTCTTTGTAGCAAAACAGTGAGGAAGAGGTCACCAAATGCTACTCAGTGTGAAACTGCTGGCTGAGAATCACAGAATAATTTAGGGTAGAAGGGTTTTTTGCAGACCATCAGGGACAGATGACCTTGCACAGCAGAGACCACTTGGAAGGTGAACCCAACTCTTAAGTTGGGTCAGGTTGCTCAGGGCCTTATCTGGTTGTGTTTTTCATACCTCTAAGGATGGAAACTATGAAACAGCTCTGGGAAATTTGTTCCAATGTTCCAATCACCCTCATTTTGAATATTTACCCTCATATCTTCTTGGAACCTCCCTTGCTGCAGCTTGTGCTTCATTTCTTCTGCTGTTTAACACAACAAAAGTCTCCACCAACCTGTCTCAGGTCACATCACTGGTTTATTAGGCCAGCATCCCTTAGAAAGCTGAGAGCTGTGGGAATTTACTTATATGTGCTCATGAAAAATTCCTTACATTGGGAAAAATCCCCAGATCCTGATACTGGATCAGATTTCAAGATTCACCTGTTTGTTGTTGAGTATCTTCCACTGCTATCATCTTTCTTTCAGTGGGGAGAACATTAAGAGGAGAAAAGCTTCAACAGAAAGGTCACATGAAAGAGAAGTCCCTAATATGTTGCAGTTTTTACCAGTGTCAGTAGAAGAATCACTTTTATTAGGATAGACCTTATTCATGTACATTAAGAGCAGTGTCATCAAGACCTACCTGCTGCATAACATCCACCAAAGAACCTCATTGTAACACGGGAATTTTTATTTCCACGCATGAATTCAAAAAACCTCCTTTGTGCCGTAAAATTGCAGTTTGATTAAGTCCTCAGGAAAAGCCTGAAATCCATAGTTAATTGCCTTAAACATTATTTATGTCCAAACTACCAGATTCAATGAATCTGCTACTTGATTCCTCAGCAGTAATGCTGGTGAATCAGTCTCTACACTCTCAAATTGATTGTCCAGTTTAATACCACAGTGTCCTATAAAATCCATGAGAAGTGCACTGCTTTTGCTTTTTGGATATAATTTGGCATCTAGTGCAAGATCCGTTTGCAGGAGAGGCCCTAGGACTGCTGAAATGTCAGGGCCATAAAAGCTGGATGCTGCTAGTCTTCAGGGAATGCAGTAAAGGAGAGCCAGGAAAAGCCTTCTCATCCCAGCAGGAATGTGTTTTGGGTCAGTTCAGGAGGAGAAAAACTTGAGAGTGGAAGGAGCAAAAGTACTGCAAGGTGAAGTGGTGAACAAGGCTCTGGAATGCTTAATCAGCCCACTATTCACTCCTTTTGACCTGGGCAGGAAGGTGAGGTGAGGCTGTGGGTCTGCTACTCAAGACAATTACCAAGACAAAACTCATCTTGTTTACTCCACCGTGATGCTGTGTGAGGTGCTGATAAATAACACTGAAGTGACAATCTCTGTAATGAGATTCACCATCACTCTCGTCACCACCCCGCATGATTTCTTGGTGTGAATTGATACCTCAGCCAGAGATGTCCTGACAGTCAGATATTAACTGAAGGCTGCAGGTAATTTTAACAATATTTTCCCGTTCAGATGTTATGTTTGATTTGTTTCTACCTGCTCCCATGGTTTATACTGACAGCATTAAAAATGGGTTACTGCACTGTGGCATTTTACAAAGGTTCATGTCACTTCTTGTTACTTCATCTCATGTTGCAACATGACAGAGCACGGTCTGATATAATGTGGTGTGGCCTCCTGTATTAGAAAGGGTCAAACATTTTCTAAACAGTAATATTTACATTGCAATGGATATTTATGCAGAGGTATTAAATGTTATATCAATCCCTAGCAGCACATTATTTTCCTTTTCTGTTAATTTGTATGGCTCGCACACACTGGGTTACATTGGTCACAGCTCTGCACCAGAAAATTAGTTCTGTAGTAAAGAGTCTGAGGAGAAAAAATGGATAAAAGTAAAAAATGAAATAAACTGTCTTCTCTCCTCTAAAATGCACCAAAAAAATTTTGCTTACATTGGAAATTGCTAAGATTTTAGGTGTGCTCACCACTTTATGGTCTAAATAAGGCACCCAGGTGAGCCTGTCCTGCACAGTCCTGTCCTGCCTCTTTGTGCACAGGGGAAGAACATCTGTTTCTCACCTCTGCAGCTATTTTACACCTCACTTTTAGTCCTACTCCTCTCTATAGGTTGTAGGCAGAGGGGGAGGCCAACATTTTCACTTCTAGCAACAAACCCATCACAGCTACAACCTGCATAGGGGAAAACCCCGAGTTAATATTTTCTGTGTCACTTGATCTCTTCCAGTTTATAGTGATGTGAGCAGAGAATTGGCTCCAATATTTACCTGCACACTTGGTGAATTTATGATCACATTAGCAAAACCCTCCTCCTGGTCCCAAACACAGCTTTACTTGCCTTTCCTCTAAATAACATTTTTAGGGGCCACAAGGGAAAGTTCAGGTGAAGCTCTGTGGCAGTTTCTACTTGTTTTTGAGAGCTCTGGAATTAGGGAGAAAATTTTAGCAAATGGGGGATCATGCCTTTACTGCTGCCTTTGCTCACCATGGAGACTCCCCCTGCTTTTCTGCTTTGGGTTTAGCCTATTTTGCATTATTTGGTATTTCTCATTAAAATTATGTAAAGAAAGGAAAGCATGTCAGAATACTAAAGCAGACAAGTATGAGCTCTAGTAAGAGTCACAATAAAAGCTGGTGTATAAAAAACGGATAATATATAAATTACCATTTATTTGATTGTATAATATATAGCAAAATGAAGGATGAAGAATGGAAGCTCAAAGACATGGCACTGGTGAGTTTCTCAGAAGCTTATACTAATTAAATGGTATTTTACTCTACAAATGATACCATTGAGAGATGAGTGCATGTAGGTAATCTCAGATTATTTCTCTACTTGGTTCTTTATTACAGCCCAGAAGTGGGAGCTTTCTGTGTGCTGGCTGCCACTGATGGGTGGCAACAGTAGAACTGTTGGTATAAAATTAAACCAATTTAACTTAAAACAGGTGCAAAAGACTGTGTTATTTGGGCTCAAGCCAAACTCATTTAAGGTAATTTCAATCAATATGAATTGACTTATGTTAAATTTAATTAAACCAGTCCTTAAAAAAAAAAAAAATTAAATTGAAAGTGCCTTGATGAGAAGTCATACAGAATTTACTTAAATTAGGTTTAAAAATTACATATGGTAAATTGTGCAACCATCTTTCATAGAAAAGTGTCTGAAGTTAAAGAGGTAAGTCAGTGATGTGAGAGTGTTCATATTCCTAAATGCTGCCTGAATCAGTGATGGAGCCCGAGCCAGAGCTCCTGCTGCAGACCAGGATGGAACAGAAAGCTGCTCCAGCCAGCCTCTTCTCCCAGGAAGACATTTCTTGGAAATTACCCACCAACTATTTTTCAAAATGAAGAATGGTAATTTCTCAGAATCCTAACGTTTTTAAATAAAAAAAAAGCTTTACAAAAATTCCAGGTCTAAACATGCCTTGACAAAACAATGCTGTGTTTTTTAGAAAATTTTGGAATTCAAATTAAATTCCTTTTAACATATATTTTTGATGCTGCCTTTTCTATTCTTTGTTCGTGTTACTGTGCTCACATTACCCCAGCAGTAGTGCACCACAATGAGAGATAAAGTCATTTATAGCACAGGAGTTGTGGCTCTCCCATCCCTGGAAGTGCTGGATGGGGCTTGGAGCACCCTGGGACAGTGGAAGATGGCCTCACCCATGGAAGGGGTTGGAACTGGCTGAGCTTTAAGGTGCCTTCCACCACAAACCATTCCATGATTCTGTGATGTTTTACTTTTGAGCCACCACAGACACATCTGCCACCCAGCATTGGTTAAAACACATCATTTTTTTCTGGACTGAAACACATCCTGGTTTAGTTTACAATGGAATATTCTGCTGCCTTGACAATTAATAATAAAAAAACCAGTTGTCCTTAAAATTACTTTAGAAGTAGACCCAAGTATTTCAGTTATACTCTTGGGTATGATGTCATGCCAAGAGCAGCACAGAGAAGTGTGGCAGACTGCCTCCTGCAACTTTTTACTAAAGTTCATATTGAAACCTCGAAGAAATTCCATTAAACATCTGAGTTTCCTTGAAACACCATTTTCCAGGAAAAAGCATTCTGCTGAGAAATTCCTGATTAGCTCTTCTCTCTCATTTCTTTCCATTATATGTACTTAGCAACTCAAAGTGTCCCTACAACTGGTAAGTGCATTGCAAACCAGCCACCTGGCTTAGCTTCTAATAATAGGAAAAAGTCCTACTGAACTTGGAAAAATAAAATCTCTGCAACTGTATCTTCCATTAAAATACATGGGGGAAAAAAATCTAATTTTGCCTTCAGAAAGCTGATATAATTTCTGGGTAATCTGATACATCACTCTTTTGATTATTTACCATGTCCTCAGAATACCCAGTATAGTGCAAACTTTGATGGGTTGTTATGTAAAAAAAGCTGTTAAATGTGGGAGGTTTTTGTAATTAGTGATTTCACAGAGTCGTCTTGGGCTTCGTGTTGAGTGGGACCCTTCCACCGTGTGGTTCCCACCTGTGGGTGCAAGATCCCAGCTCCAGAGGGCCCAGGGACACCACAGAGGGGCCAGCCTCAATGTTCTACTCACTTTGGCAGCTGCCTTTGGGGGTAAAACGACCAAGAGAAGGAAATAAGAATCTTCTGTGGCAGAGCAGGCGAGGTAAAGAAGGTAAAGCCACCTATCAGCCTTCCCAGAGGCAGAGAGCAGGGGAGCACAGGACACCAGCAGGCAGCCCAGTAACTGAGCTGGGCCATCAGGCAGGAATGTCCGAGCTCTGCCTTCCTCACAGAATGGGGAGATCGGGAGAGGTGGCAGAAAAGGCAGCAGGTGGGAGGAGGAGGAAGAGGAGTGGAAGAGCAGAAATGCAATTAACAGTTTTCCAAGTGGTTTAAATGGCTATGAACTGAGAACTGCTAAAATTCACAGATAACAACAAATGAACATTTTCCACCGGGAGGTGCCGAGTGCTCCGAGCTGCCCTTAACTCTGTCTGCAGAGAACAAGGTGAGGAAAGAGGAAATAAAGGACAAGAGGAAATAAAAGTGTCCCACAGGTTGGCTTCAGAGACAGCGAGAGTGTCAGGAGGGCAGCTCAGGCTTCATCCCTCACCCAGCTACACATCCCGGGTCAATTTTTTCTCAGCTAGTAACTAATTCTATAATTATAAAAATACTCTGGGGAAAGAAATGCAGGAATGGGGGGAATCAGTCAATATGAAAAGCAAGCAAAGCAACGTGCATCAGGGTTGTGCAGAGCCTGAGAGTGCCAGGTTAAGGAACTAAGTTTTCAGAAACATTTATTCTTAAATGGTCTTCCAGACAAACTCACTGACCTTATCCATTTAAATTAACAGAAATTTATGAACATGGGCGAGAGACATTTTTCAAAGATCTCAAACTCACATTTTGCATAATTTACAGGGAACAGAAGGTTCTCAAACCTTGGAGATAGCCATTAGCATTTCACAATATTATAGCATTTACTATGTAGTCAGGTCATTTTTAATTACAAAAGAAGAACTCTTCAGACAGAATGTATTCTAAAGATGTATGCTAGAAATGCTACAAAATCTTGCCATAATTGGTGATAAAAATGTTAGCTGATGTAGTGACATTTGGGAAAAAAATGTAGACAACATTCAAATTTGAGCAGAAAAGTAGACTGACCTTTCATAATGAAAATGACTAACCACACATTAAAAAAAAAAAAAAAAAGAAAGAATAAAAGAAAAAGACAAAAGATCAGACCCACTAAAGTGCATAAAAGGGAGGAGAGAGGCAGCAGCACGTCCAGCATTGACTCCTCCAGCAGTAACAAAGAGTCAAAGGACTATTGTGGGTTGCAGCTTTCTCTTTTTTCCTCTGTTCCTCAGTTACTCATTTTCATGCTCTATTAAAGAATCCTAATGGTGAAAGCTTTAAGGTCAGGCCTTGATGTACCAGTCTTCTACTGTGGGGTGGAAGAAAAATTCTTTCTTTTCCATTTTTGTTTCCAGTTTTAATTTGACTTGATAGCTTGTTGCACTTTGACTTGCAGCAAGTGTTTCCTGTGTGAAGAAGTCACATCCAAAAGTTAAAAGACTGTAAAAATCAAAGTTTCCATGCACTGAGCTGCACAGCCTGCCTGACCATGCAGGGACCATCTTGTCCTGGATGTAAAGAACAGACGCCCACAGAAAACCCTCTCTGGAAGAGCTCTTCTAGGAATGCTTTATTCTAAAATTAATCAACCAGAGGCATCACTGAGTACAGAGAGAAGAAAGAAAAAGCTACTCATTGAACTACCAGACCTGTTGTGTGGAATGGCTAAATGGAAAAATCTGTGCAATCCTCTAAAGCTAGGATGCTGCAAAGATATGAAGGAAGAAAAGCTTTTTGTAAGTGCTTCATAGTTTCATATTACTGATCAAACAAGACAAAAAACCCAAAGACTAACCTTTATGTGTAAGATTTTCAAATCCCACAATGAAAACATTCCCTTCCTCCCACTAAGACCTATTCCAGACACTAATTATAGCAAAAAAGAAAAGAAGAAGAAAAAATTTCATTACTCTATGCATCAACCTCTAAAATAATGACATCTCCAGTGGTGTCCTGTGACTCAGAGCTTTACACAGCACAACAACAGCCAAGAATTTACAGGTAGCACAGTAACACTGATGCCTAAAAATGTTATTAAGTGCAATAAACTTTCTTCCTTCTTCTCTCTGGTTGAAGGTGATACCTGAACTTCAGAAATTCCATTTAAAAACTCATGTCAGGTATCACATGGTGTACTGGTGGCATCTCTTACCTGTTGCCCACGTTTTATTGTGGTGAAGCATAGGTAAGGTTGGCCCTTGCTTTCCTAAGAAAACCTTTTAAGCCTTTATTCTCCATTGTGCCAGACATCTCTGCCTGCATTTATCTTGAAAACAAAGGTCTGGCAGTTACTGAACTGCTAAAAGTTACTGGAGAAAGGAATCAATGACATTTTCAGGGGAAAATACTTCATTGTTCTGTGTACTAGGGAAGTTTCCAAATGCTAGTATTGTTTAATTTAATCTCATAGTATCGTAAAACAACAGATTTATTACTGCATATGCCCCAATGAATTTAGCTTCCTTTCTATGCAAAAATTCTGCAGGTCATTTCTGTTTGAATGGCCAGTTCTTCATGTGGAAAGAAAGCTCAGACAATGTCTTATTGAATAAAACAGGCTTGTTTCATGATTCATTACACCTCTTTTTGTCCTTATGTGTAAGCCAGCTCCTCTCAGGTCTACACCAGGAATGCGCAATGGAGGCTGTGCAGAGCCATAAAAATAATGCTGGGAATTCTCATGCATACAGTAAAATGCTCAATAAAAATAAGAATATTTTGCAAAATGTACTGATAGTCTCCATTTTAGAACTGATTTTTCGTTCCGCATAAGCTCATTTTTCTTTATACTTAAACAAATGACAGATGTTCATAAAAACGATATTAAGGATTCCTTTTGGCACTTCTGTTCAGTGTTCTCATTTATTACTCTTCTGGTAATAGAGTATGCAATGTTATTCTATTGAAAACAGGATCATCAAAATTGCCAGGTGTCTGATGTGTGATCGCTCCCTCTATATGCAAAGCAAAGTGTTTCCAAATTCATTATCTGGTGAGTTCTGTGCTTACGGCTCAACTCTTCAGAGTGTTGTGTACTTTGATTATATAAGCCTCAACTCCATGAGTGTAATGTCAATAATGTTCAGCCTCCTGTAAGATTGAGCCCTTGAAGAAAAAAGAAACTCTGACTGTGATTCTTATAGTGGAGAGGTTAGTGTTCTTGAGTAAATCTATAAACCCAGGTTCCAAACTATAAAATACATCCCCACTCTCAAGCTCTGAGTAACAGTCTCTTCTTAACAGAAATGCTGGTCTGCAGATAAAATTTGCAGTAAAGTCAGTGGGAATAATAGCTGTCTAAATATGAAGCCAGGCACTTAATTTAAGATGCCTGGCATTGGTGCTGTTTTTGTAACATTTTGCCTAAATAATTTGCACAGTTCCTCTTCCCCCCACTCTATCCCTCCTCCCTCCAGGAAAAAAAGAAAAAAAAAAAAAAAAAAAAAAANAAGAAAAGAAAAAGAAAAAGTTCAGATCCATTCATTTCCCAATCTCAAATCTGCATTCAGGTACTGGTGTGAAAAGGGCAAGCAGGATAAAAAAGTTGAGAAATATGTTCAGGGAGGCATCTGACAGCTGAAACCTGAAACTCACTCTATAAACACACCACACATGCACTGTGCATACCCATGGAACAGCTACTTTATGGAGCCAGCACAGAAATTTTCAGGGTTAGTAGAAGAACAGGACAATCTGACAGAAGCTTTGCAGATATTCAGTGGCAGTGAAAGAAAGGGGGCTCTCCAGGGGCTCCTTCCAGCCTCCAAAACATCATTTACTCTACTAGGGAAACTCTTTCTGCTTCCCTGCATTTTCTGCCCTCTGCTGCAATCGAACCAGTTCCTCTTCTCTTTCTCTTGTCCCTTTGTCACCTACACAGTCCACCTTCTCATTCATCTCCCTATTTCCCTTTCCCTCATTTGTACCCTCATTCTGGTCACCTTGTGGGAGAATCCCCCTCAGCCCCTGACCTCCAGTGCCCTTAAACCACCTGTTAAATTCCCCCTTCTCATTGCAGCTTCAGAGCATCTCTGTTCCCACAGCATCTCATATTCCTCATTTCTACTGTCCCCAACTCAACAAAAACCACCAGCAATAAAATATCCTATAATGCATCCTTTAAGTGTTTATGTGTACAAGGGAATGTTGTTTTACTTGAACTGAGCCTGCATCTTTCCAAATAATCCAAGTGCTATTGTATATTTATAGGATTTTTAGCTCAGCTACATTCTCCTTTCTTAAAGGAAAAAAATACGTAATGACTTCAGTGTCACTATGAGGATCATTTTTATTGCCATATTTCTGGTTTGGGATAAACTGTAATTTTATAACATTAGCCAGGGGGTGGTTAAATGGTGAGGGATTTACTAATCGCTGCTTTAAGGGGGATAAATCTGTTTACCTCCCAAATAATAGAGAGATCTTGCTTCTGGCTACTTCCTTCTGCTTCTTGTCTGAAAGTTTTTACTCCTTCAGAAAAAAACTGAACAAGAATTAGTTAAAACAAAGGGGTTTGTGAGATGTAGCCTAGCAATGAGGAGTAGTGAGAAGTTTGGGACCTGAGAGAGAAATCTCCTAATGTGGATCAGAAAAACCTCCATTTGTAGCAAAAAAAATAGAAAATCATAACCTTCCTGCATTTCTTCCTGCCATTTTTGTGAATGTTTAGATCCCTTCCTTTAAGCTACTCTAGAAATCAATTAATTATGTGACCACATTCTGAGTGAGAAAGCATGAAATAAGGAAGAGGAGAGAAAACTGAAGAAAAAAAATAGATTTAAAAAATTGTATTTGATTTTTAGAAGATGATTACTCTTGTAATATGAGTAAAAATTAAGAAAACTAGTTTAACAGACTAGCATGGCTTCTCCTTCCATCCTCCCCAGTGCAACATATACAAAATTTGAAGACACAAACCTAAATTTTTCATTTTTTTTTCTGGACTTGTCTGAAAGGTGAAATAAGAGGGATTCATACATGGATTCAGAAACAGACATTGCTGAAACAAAACCACCTCTCCGTAGTTTAGTATTTCAAATCCATGTGCCAAAATATGTGGGTGAATTTTTTTTTTCACAGACAGAATTTTCAAGACAATGTAAGCAACACCTGTTTTCTCCTCTGGATTAATATTTTGATTTAAAGTCAGTCCAATTTCTCACTTATTTTGGCCTGAGAAAGATCTGCTGTTGGTTCTGTTGCATACAAAGCATAAAAATTATTAAAGCAACTCCAAAAAACATTTTTCCATCAGAAGTATCAAAAAAAGGGAATTATAATTTCTCTGTCTATACTTTACTTAGAAACACCAATCTTACAGGAATCTGTGAGTACTCTCCCAAATCAGTACCTCAAATAATATTGAAACTAAAAAACCTAATCTGGTTTAAGTGCTGCAATTTTTCAAACCGTAGTTGATTAAAAGCAGAAATGAAAAACCATTATTAGACTACTTTGAAAACTTCAGGTGAAGAGAAACCAGGAGGGAAAAGGGTGTTATGTTCCAGAATGCCTGGTATGAAACCTATAAATTTACTGGTGATTTATATGACCAAGATTCTGCAATTATCCTATAGCACATCCAAGGTCATATTATTACTCTTTCAGTATGAACCTTGAAAAGTAAATGAGCAGAATATTTAGATGGTTATAGAAGACCTGGGCAGGATGTACAAAGCAAAATCAGTCTTCCAAAGGTGCATGACTCATCTTGGCACTGATCAAAACACCTCCAAGACCTACAGACAGGGAATACTTCTTTCTCTTGATATTATTAGTACATCTTAGAGCAAAACTGAGATCCAGATTTGTGTATACCTAAGGATTTAACCTCATGCCAAATCTCTATTTTATGCATAAGGCTGCATTTCCTCACCACTGAAGTCATGGAAGATATGTTTCCTCATTCAAAAGGGATAAAATTAAAAGTTAAAAATTACTCCAATATTTCTTGCACTTTAATCTCCACATCATCCATCATCTGTCCCGTTCATTTATTATCAAAGTATGTTCTTCCTTCACTGTTTCTGTGTAATCTTGTTCCCATTTTTAGCCCAGCACAGTACTACAGCTTTTCTTTGCTCCATGTCAGATAACACGGTACAATCAAGCCCTGGTTTTGACAAGCAATGAGAGTTTTCTTATAAGGTTACAAGCTTGTCAAGGGTAGCTGTTGCAGTGTTGCCCTTGCCTCTGGTTTATGAGCATCAATTATCATCAGTATGAGTGAGGGAAGGAAAGTACAGCAGAGTTCCCTTGCTTTGGGAGGTCTATCCCCCTTTAATGACTTAAAACCAAACTCACTTCAAGCTTGAAGGGCAAACTGATCACATAACAGTCATGGAGAAATATTACAAATTGTTCCCCACTTTACAGCCTGTCTCCCTAATGAGGTTATTACAGTGTAACACTGAAAAATCAGAGGTTAAAATAAAACCCTTCTGCCTTTGGACCAAAACCAGCTTAAGACCAATATTACCTTTTTTTTTTGTGTGTGTCATTCCATATGAAAGAGCTTCCTTTCTTTCCAGTTTTATCCTCCTCTATATCTTTACTAGGCACAAGGCAGGTTTCAGTGCCAATCTCCCAGCTTCACAAGCTGACTGATGCCAAACCCTGTGCCAGCTGCTACCCAGGGAGTCACAGTTTACTCCTCCTCAGCAGCAGAGTGTGAGCTGAGGGGCTGGGGCACCGTGTCAGCAGTGGGGCAGGAGCCTTCTGAGCCTCCCAAAGCACACACGGTGGGGAAAATCCAACACGATGCCCAGGGTGGGCAATAAGAAAGGTGTGCAAATCTCTTGGGTATATCCTGGGTAGGGTGGAGGTTAAACTGGAGGGCTCTAAGTGTTTTTTGTGGCTGGATTTCCACATCAAAACTGATTATTTTGTGATTATTAGATACACTTAGGTCAGTCATTTCTCAGGTTTAACATAGATTTTACTCCAACACAAGCTTCACCTCCCAGCAAGTGTCATCCTTCAGATGCTTTTGGGAGTGGTTGGGTCCTTCCTCCCCGTTTCTGAGGGAGAAAGGAGGATGTAGCAATGAATTACCCTGCAAACACACCAGCAGCCCTGGTCATCTATCACCCGTGCAGTGTCTCTGCTGTGCTGTGCCTAGCGCAAGGCAGCAGGCACACGGGCCTGCCATCCATCTCTGTAACACATCTCCAGAGCAAGAGCCCTGGGGAAGAAGATGCACACAGAGCAGGGTTTTTGTCTGGTGTTCAAATCAGTCATGAAGTCTGGCTTTTTCACTCATGAGCTGCGCTGATTCCTGCCCACTCTGGCCCTCCCAGTGAACAAAACCGAGAGAGCGAGAGCGGAGTTCAGCACGAAGTTCATAGCCCACAGCATCTGCACATAAATAACAGGCCATCATGGTTGAAGGCAAACTGTGGCCATTTGGGAATTTCAGAGCAAATTGCATCCTGGGACAGGCACTCGTTGCTCTCAGGACTTGAGGACAAAAATCTCAGGACCTTGGGCACAGGAGAAGGTCACCAGCCTGCAGCTCGAACTCTGAAGCGTTTTCATTCTCCTGCACATTAAAGCAGCCCTTGCTGTACCAGGGGTACATGCTGGCATGTTGACCTTCATTCTTTTATTTTCCAAGCTCTACAACACATTAGTAGAGGAAAGCTAATGCAATTGGCATCAAAGAATTTACGTGCTGTCTGATGGGCTGGCGAGCTGCCAAGCCTCTAATCCACCATGTGACAGACAGGACTGCAGTCCCCAAGAGAAAGTGATTTTTAACACAGTTTTCTATTTCTCTGAAGTTATCAGCAGTTGCATTCAGATCATACAGATCAAATGCCTTCAAGGTAAGTGATTATTTAAGGAATTATTTTCAATAAGAGCATTTGGTCCTAGTGCTCATTCTGATAGTAGTTGGAAGGAAAAAAAACACACTTTGTTTCTCTGATGTTGAGCTTTTTTTGTACCAACTAGTGCCAGATGAGGCTCATGCTACCAAAAAAAAAATTAAAAAAAATAAAAAAAAATCAGAATAGTTTGAGTCCTTTGTACCAAAAAAAAGAAGCAAAAGGCAAAGTTCACAGCTAAATATGATATTCATGCCAGGGGTCACCTAAGCAGATGAATCCAACTCAATATTTTAAAATCTTATATCCTTGCACTGCAGTTTAAAATATCATTGTGTATTAAAGCTGTATCCATGGTGTTTGCCTACCAAGGGCTCAGATAGGGCTGAAGAAGAAGGATACCCAGACTCAGCAGAGCACTGCAGCCTGTACTAACTTTCCTCAGAAAAAGCGTCCTCAGGTAATAAAATTAAATCACTTCAATGGCTTGTAATAGGACTTTAACTTGGCTAAGGCTTTGAGGTAAATCTGCCTAGATCTTTGCCTTACAGTAGGTTCACAGAGAAGACAGGCAGTCTCTTAAAATTAAAAAGGCAAAATATCATTAAAATAAGAACCAGAATAATTGACTCCTTAGGACAGAGAAAATTCAATGGGATTAGACTGAGAACACATGGGAAGTGGCTTTAGGGAAGAATTTCCGCCTCCTTCTTTGCCCTTCCAGGCTCTTCCTCTCTCCAGTCTTGGCGTAGCTTTTTGGACTGTGGCAAACACTCCTGACAACATTTCTTTCTGATTTCCAGGGCTCTGGAGGTGTTTATTCCTTATAACCTTAGGTTTGTAACCTTATTCCAAGGTTCTCTCCTTGCTCATGGTCTTCACCCACAGCTCCCCCGGGGCACTGCTGGGACATCCCCAGTCTGTAGATGAGTGGATTGCAAAAACTGGAGAGATGAACTAGAGAAGCTGCCACGGGGCCCTAATCCAGGGATCCTCCTGGGCTGTGGTGGCCCAGGCTCCCCAGGGGAGCACACGCTGTGCACCATCCATCTGTCTGGAGGGCCTGTGAGGAGCAAGGCTCCCGCTGAAATCTCTGCCCCTCACAAGTGCCATCGATTTCAGGAGGATGACAGGCATGGGAAGAACAGCCCATACGTTCTGCGGGCTGGAGCTTTAGCTTTCACAGGAAGTGCTAAAGGAGATTTACAGCATTGCTTTCTCACCTGGGTTCTTACCCCATTTGTCCAGCTGCGTAGAAAAATGACCAAAGCTGGACAGTAGCTCCAGTGAGTGAGTGAGGAGACCTCCACTGCGCAGGAATGTGAGCAAGGGAGAAATTATTTGAAGTTCTCATATTTATAGAAGAATTGTGGTCCTTTCTTTTCTCTTTGAAGTCTGAGCTGAGAGGGTTGGATTCCCAATCAAGACAATGCTCCTCATAGACCAAGCACTGAAGAAATGTCTAATAAATGATGAACCCTACCAAAAATACCTTGAAACTTATACATGAGATGCAAATTAATGCAGATATGCACCCTCTGCTCCCAGTTATATAAAAACAATCATTCAAAATCCTATATTTCCATGGAGTCAGTTTTGTTCATTTTTACTACACAGTAGAGAATAAATAATTAGGCAAAAATCTGGTTAAAATTCTCTATGCAATGTTCATTTATCTGCACTGCAGTTATCTTGTCTTCTAATTTACTAGTTAAGCTCTTTAATATATACTTTACAAAGTCTAAAATCCAGTGCAAGAGAATCAATTTTGGTATGAGAGACTGAGCCAAGGTATTTGTTAGGATTGGGGTTTTTTGGAGTGATTAAATACTTAGCTTAATCTGCCATCAAATTATTTTTGGAGTTTAACACAATTTCTAATTCTGCTATGCACTTTCAAACTTACAAAAGATGCTGTACAAATCGATATATGATCATATTGATTTTATTCATGCTTTAAATATTCAGGGTAAAGGGGAGGGGCAGAAAAAAAGGTGGACTGATAAATATTTTTTCATGCCAGAAAATAGCACAGGTACAAAAATGATTGGAAATAAATAAAAGCTAGCCTCAGGTGCACATTTTGTGTTCCCTGAGATGGTTTTGAAACATAATAAATTATTGGAAACAGAGGCTTTGCATCCAGCAAATTAAGTCAAAAATCCCTCCAAGGCCAATACCACTTATGCTCTGCACATTACTGCCAAAGATAAAGCATTTATTAAGGCTACACTCTAAAGATAACATGAGCATGTGCAATATCAAAAGAAGCTTGGCCTTTGGGAAAGCAATGAAATAAACTATTTCCATTTCTTTAGCATACATGGCAAAATGCTTTCAGGTATTTTTTTCACAACATATACAAATCTATATTCTATGTTTTAAAGGTACAGACAGCACAAAACCACTCAAAAGACTGGGGAGAATGGACTGTCTGAACCGAAATCCAAGGTCAGATAATCTCAAGTGAATGCAGCTGGAAAAATTCCAGTCCCTATGATTGCAATGCTAATAAATTGCAATGCAGAACATCCTGTGTAAAGGGAACGTTAAACTTCCTTCTCCCTCAAACACAAATTGGATCCATTTCACACACAGTATATCCACTGAAGATTTAGCTCCATTATGCTGACACATGTCTAATATTCCATAAAGTACATTCAGAAAAGAACAATTTGTTTTCTAATATGCCTAATGGAATGTGATTTATGATCCTAAACACAGATTGGTCAGCATGCTCAGGATGTCTCTCTCTGCAGACAGTGGGAACTTATTTTATAAAGATTTTTTTGTTTGAACTGAACCAAAAATTTAGGTAAGTCCCTCCTGAGAAGTGCATAAAACCCTGTATCCAGATGGCAGTGAACTCAACATTAAATTAATTTAAAATTTAAGGGGAAAAATAACATATTTTATATGTCTAATAATTTATAAAGAAAAGGACATGGGCTTAAATTTTCCCTTTTGTGACAAACTGTAATTGTTCCTTTGACACAGTCTAGTTTAAATTTATAGTTGCAATGAATGTAGCATCAGAAAAATAGGCCTGAACAGCTCCGTCAAATATTTATAGAGCTACTGGAATTGTCTATATTCTGCTTTAAAATTTTGGAGTATATACACATTAAATTGTAACTTTATAACCTTTTCAGTCTAGTGAGTAAGGTTTTAAGTTGTCACTCACAGCCTGATCTTTTTTATTACTTCAATTCTTCCAAGTACTGGATGGAAATTCTTGGCATTATTTACAACCACAACTGACTTGCACTCATCAGTACTCCTGAGGTCTAAATCTAAAAGTGGAACTTTTAAAACGTCAATAGATACTAATGATCCAGGAGTTTGAGGAAAAAAGAAATACAAGCACGTAAGAAAACACATTCCTGGGCATCTGGAAGAACAGATATAGAAACTGAAAGCTGTGGACATTGTCTGAAAAGCAGTGAAGCAAGATTCCTTCCTTTTGCTCTGGCCTGCATAAACATCCTCTGCTTTGGACTGTGTGATACCTTCCAGAGGTGCTGCTCAGCCTTAGTGATGGCTTAGCAAGGACTGAAGTGAAAAACAATTCTAAAGAGACCAGCATTTGAAATGAAAAATCTTTTAGTTTATATTTGTTCTCTTTTGTAAAATTAAAGCATGATCACGTAGAGCTGCACTGTGTTTACAATGTAATTTAAACAAAAATGTTGCAGAATTTAAAAACCATATGCCTTCTTAAATTTTTTCATAGTTATCACTTTTATGAAGTTAGTAGCAAGTGAAGACAAAATCAAAACCACCTTACTGAAGATTGCCAAGGGATTTCTGGTTAATAAAAACCAAAACAGTTTTAAAACTTTCAAAAGTAAAACTTAGAAGTTCTGCAATATTATCTTTATTCTTCCTCACTTTAAAGGTGTATGCTAAATTAATAGTAAGTATTAGCTACTTTATCAGTGCAATGGAAGATCTGCTTTCCTGAATTCCTCTTAAGCACTAACACAGTTCCTCCGCCCCAGCAGTATTTAATTCTGAACTGCAAAGGCTGAAAATTGGAACGTTAAGAAACATCACTGACACACCAGTACATCAAAAGAATGATTTCCAAGGCCACATTTGCACTAGCTCGCAATCATATATGTATTGCACTGGATCAGATTTCAGCCAGACTGCCAAAAAATCAGCATTCCATCTGAGGTGGATGTGTTCTGCCAGCTTTGACAAGAACGCCTTTTGCCAACATCAATACGAATGCATCAGGGAGCTCCTCTCTCCTCCAGAGCTCTGAAGTACCAAACTGAGACAAGCAACAAGACCAAGGCTGCAGTATAAACAAGGGGCAGCTGCTGCCAGGCTCTCAGGGCTGCTGTCCATGAGGGTCTCTGGCTTCCTTACTGACTCTACCCATTTAAGAGATATCCCAAGTCTTGCTGCCTCCAGGGAAAGCTCATCTGTTTGGGTCTTACAGTGTGTGTTTATTTATTTCATATAAATACACTCCAGTAGGTTCAGTGTGATAATTTCAGGGAACTGTTGGACTTTGGTAAAGTCCTTTATTTATTTTCAATTTCTGCCCCTTTCAGACTGAAGAATATGTAACTGTGTGGTAGCCCTATGCTTTCTATGGGGGGTCATCCTTGCTGTTGGACTGTGCACAGTTATGATTAAAAGTTGCTAAGTTTTTGCACAGAGACCACAGAGTCTCTTATCAAGATGTGTTGATGCCACTGCAGGCTCAAAATTTCTCTCTTTAGAGAAGGCATCAGACTCAGATGGATGATGAACCTTGATTTTTTAACAATAAAATCTAATCCCACACTGCACCAAATTCTTGTTTTATATTTCAAATGACATGGCAACAACGCATTGATCAGCTTCTGTTCAGAGAGGAGATGAGTCAGCAGTATCCAAAATATATTACAGCTCTCTGCAGTAAGACCTGAACTTAAATCTGTGCTCCTTTAAACCTTGGCTTAATGAAATTCTGACCAGTGCCAAAAAGTGTCTCAGAGCATTGGATTCCCAGCAGACCCAGCCTCCTCAGTGAGACACTCACAACACACCAGAAAATGTCAAACCCTTTCAGACTCAGGCACTTGCTCTTTATCCTCCTGTGAGTCGATTGGTTCCTCATCATGACATCTTGTGAACTTCTGATGCTCTACAAACCTTCTCTAGGTATTAAATCAAGGTCATTGTACTGACACCTGTTTTTACTCCATTCCATTTTTATTCACAGCAGATGTGAAGGAAGGTCCTACAAGGTGTGCATTTCAAACCACTCTGTCCCCTGTCATTTATTTAACCTGCTAACAGAAACAAACTGATGGAATACTGCAAGAAACATCCTCAATATACATTTCAAAATCAGACAGTTTTCTTCTTATATGACATTCACCTATGTAATACATTTAAAAGCACAATCACCACAATCTATAATAAAATCCTTATGAAAAGGAGATCAAATGACAAGGCATTTTCTTGTGAATCAGCTAACCCCTCTTTGAACCTGTGTTGAGTCCAGACTGAAGGGAGCTATGTCTTAATTTTTTAAATATTAAACCTAATATAACCAATGCATTAGTAGAAGTAACTCTAAAAATAATTATCAAAGCAAAATGAATTTTGAGATGAAGAACCAGTTGATCTTTAAATGGATGTAAAGTAAAATAAGGTATAGTAAATAGCAGAAATTGATTTAGTAAATTCAAATTAAGCTGAATCCATAATGAAGGGAAGCAATCAAATGAGCATTCAGCTGCAAAGAACATGTACATTTGTGAGAGAAACAGCTGGCTCATATATACAGGTCTATCCCTTACAAAATGCTCCCTGTACCTCTTTAGATACGCAGAATTATCTAAATTAATATTTGAATACATATTACACTATACACATAACACAAACATAAAACAGGGAAATTTGCTTTTCATTTTGAAAGGGTGACAAATACAATAACCAAAACAAAGGCAGTAATGACCTTATTTATAGAAAGTTTTCCTAGTTCTATTTGAAGTATCTGCTCACAGAAACACAGCCGAGTGCAATAATCAGCATGCCTTTGAATCTACTGAGGAATTTAGTGGATGTTAACACTTAGAAGACTTCTGACAAAGTAATCACTCAGTGTAAAACCTTGGTCGAAGAAATTTTGTAGAGTTGGCAAATTCTCTCAGAAGTGACTGCAAAATCTGAGGAAAATTGCTGGTTCCAGATATGTGCCCTTAGAACCCTTGATTGGATATTTGGAGCCCTCAGCAACTGATAGCACTTAATCAAAATGGCAGGCCAAAAGTATTAAGAACCCAAATTATATATTTTCAATTTCCAATTGCAATTAGCTGTGTATAATACCCACTGACACCTGACTCTACAAAGCAGAGCGTGCAACAGTTTGACTTTAATTTGCTACAGCGAATAGTGGCTGTAGAGCAAGGAGGTGGGGCAAGGTAAAGGAGTTTCTTTCCCTATAAACCTGCCTGCCAAAACATGATCCAGAGCAGTGCCCATCAGACTCTGAGCACTCACATGACCCTCCAGTGGGGGCAAGTTGAAATGCTGGGAGAAGAACAGCAAACACAGGGAGAAGAAAGGCTGCCATTGCTTACTGCAAAATCAAATGTTCTCCCACAAGAAATACTGAGGCTGAAACCTTTCATCTACTCAACCTCTGATTAGGAAAGAGATAATAAAAATAATGACACTATACATTTGCACATGTGTGAGCCATGTGAAGCCTTGGAAAATTTCAGGTTTAATCGAAATCAGCAATTTCATGCAGCACTGAACTCCAGTGGATGTAGGCACATTCTAACACTCCCAGTGTCAGAAGCATTACATTTGCTCTCAGGTTTGGAGGAGATATGCACATGCTGATTGAAACAGTCAGATTAGCTCCCTCCTGATGGCGAGAAGGAAGAAGGGAAGGGGCCTGAGAGCTGCCTTGTGCCACTGAAGTGGCTGGCGTGTGCCCAGATACGCCGCGCTATCAGCAAGCCGGCAGTGTCTCGGTGGATATCAGCTGCTAACAGTGGAAGAGTGCAGGTCTGGTGCAGAGTCATCCTAAGCAAGATACACACTCACAGGAGCAGAAACTTTCATTTAGAAAGCTCATCACTGGCCAGCTCATCTACAATTTTTGTGAAACCAACATGAACAATAAGGTGCACAACCATGAGCTGATGCAAGATTTACGATCATACCAGGCTCAGCCTTATTTTACAGCTGCCATGGGAGATTTTATTTCTGGAAAGAAGCAGCATTGATAAAGAGATTTAATTGTCTGTCAGCATGCCTTACACTGCAGTTACTACACTTACTTCAAGCCTGAATCTCATTACTACTTCAATTCCACAGGTCCCCCTCTGTCTCAAGGTGGGTGCTTAATTAGGGCAGCCCCCATAATGCAAGCAAATACAGCAGACTTTCACTCTTTTCTCTCCCTGTCAGCCTGACAAATCTAATAGACTATTGATTTTCCATCCTCAAAGAGATCAGCCTCCGCTTTTGCCATTCAATCATGATATTAGCTGTCCATTAACTCCAATTCCCTGGCCTGACAGCTTGTGAACACCTCCAAGGCTGTTCAATCAGCCAGTCAACACCCAGACAACAACGCAATTACAAACCTCTTCTAGACCGTAGCCCAGGTCTTAACCTTCTGCTTTCTCTCACTTCCTCAGAAGTTTATGCCCCTTTTTTCCTATTTCTTTTTTGTCAACTCAATACTATTGCTTATTTATTTATTACACTTGAAAGAAAATATATTTCTGATTTACAGGATGATTGTGTTATTCCCTGGAAAAATCATAATTTTTAAGTGAAGTTATTCCTACATCTCTGCTGCACATGTAATGGCTCGAAACCAAGGCAAGCACCATAAACACTTGCTATTTGTCAGAGGAAATAAATTTGTCAAATCTCAGAGTTCTTCATTAACTTCAGCAGTGCAATCTGTCCTGCCATTTCAAAAATCTCAGTCAGGCATGATTAGCCCACTGCAGAGACCATGCAGGATTTGGTGAAAAGAAAAAAAAGGAGGATGATTTTATTGTTCCCAGTTGCTTATTAGCTGGTCTGTTTGTGAAGCTACAAGTAATGGTCAAGAACTCTCTGACAACTGTTCTTCCCTCCAATATTTTAGCATTAAAATGTACACTTTGCTAAATTAGCTCCACATTATTGGTACACCTGTTCTTTATTTTTTAAAGTGCTGACAATCACCAGTACTTATCAGCCCAGGGCATTTGTGCCAATTGCAAAATGAACGCTCTAAATATTTCACTCTGAGTTTTAATAGCTTGTAACAACTGTGGCATGAATGACCTCCGTTTGTTAAGCACAGCCACACAATTTGGCGTGGACACAAAGAAAACACTTGTAGCTCAGGGAAATTCCTTGTATAGATAAAGTATATATGGAAAAATAAGTGCTCATGATAATCTGATATATGGGAATGCAGGTAAAATGCTATTTTTTGTTTCTTTTAGAGATTGACAATCAGCTTTCTTTGGGTTTTTCTCTAATCACAGTAGGACAAGGCTCACTTGATATTCTTTAAAGCTTTTTGTTTGTGGAGTTTCATGAGAAATGGGGCATTTGGTGTTCACTGAAGTCTGTCTTCCACACTACATTTGACTCATCTATTTCATAGCTGAAATTGTAACAGATACCTAATTCTGTATAATGCCACCTCTAAAATGCCACCTTTAATTACTTGCTGATTCCTTTGCCTGGCATCCCCCCCTGCAGGCAGCCCTAACATTGATCACCTTGGATAATGTACATAATGTGTGGAAATATTTTAGTTCTTGTTGGGGGGATGTGCAGGTGTTTCAGTGTTAAATATCATTTATCTTTAATGAACAAATGACTGGTTTTACACACCTCATGCTGAATGTAGACTAATTTTTTTTAACTATATACACATTATTAGTAGTAATATTTAGAAGAAATCTGTAAAGGTTTTAGACTGCATATTCAGTTAACTAGTTCTGTAAACAGATTTTCTGTTCCATCCCAGAGATCAGGGATGTACCAAATTCCATATTACACTTTATTCATCCTACAATCAAATATTTAGAAGTTTTCTAGTCTGGCCAAATGAATGCACCTCAAAGAACAGGGTTCATGTCCTCTATTAATTTCTCCCTAGGATTCTTCAAAAAAGAACTCTTAACCTAGTGAAGCACATTTCTCTACTGTGATGCAGAGAGGGAAAGATGAACTGGGATGAGATTGTCACAATCAGCCCATTTGTATTCTGGTAGGTTTTTTTATGAAGGCATAGAATACTAATTTACACAATGCCTGTACCCTATGGTAAATGTTTGACCAACTGCAAGATTACTCTCATCCCTAAATTGCACATCAGATCCACTAAGATATCAACAGCAGCTCCCTTAAACACCCCTCAGAGTAGCCTAAATTTAAGGTAATCATGCGGTGGCACCTCATACAGTTGGCAAAACTTGAAGACTATATGCACAGTGATGGAAATAAGATCTATTTACCCTCAAATTTTGACACATTGTTCACACCTCACAGACTAGTTGAGGGTAAGCTGAGGCTGTTTAATTTTTTAATATCTTCATCCACTCCCATTCCTCCAGGGGGTGGAACAAGATGGTTTTAAGAGTCCCTTCCAACCCAAACTGTTCTAAGTTTCTGTGATAAGTTCTGTATTATTAATACTTTTTTCTCATCAAATTCTAAATGGATTGCTGAATATAAAGAGCCCAGAGCTTACATAATTTTGCTTGGAGGAGGGGACCAGGGGTGGGCTGGCTTGGCCAACCAAAGAAAATCTGTTGATCTCAGATTTTTGATTAATCCCTCTTTAGTAACCCTGCAGCCTTTAGGTCACTGACATTACCTTTGCCCAGTCTACAATGGGGACAGGGCATGGTGCCACCAATGAACTGTTTCACCTGAGACAAAATAAACAAGACCATATAAAACCAATTTCATTGGATTTGCTATATAACCTACATATATGAGAAGAGGTTTTGTAATGGAGATGAAATATAAAGCAGTAATGATATATCTTGCCAACAAATCTACTCAATATGGAAATCATTCAAATAATTTCAAAATCCACTGTTCTTTGATTTATGTAAAAATAGCCTTTGTGTCAAAATAGCCTTTATATCTATTTATACAGGTTTTAATATAGACTTATAATCACCTTTCATCCAGATTCAATAATCTTTATGAAGATTCAGTAGCACGTACTTAAGTAGGCAAAAAGTCAACTAGACTACAGGGGTGCTTAAAGACTACCAAAATGAGCTAAGGTTAAAAAAAAATGAGCCCAGAGAGAAGTCTTCCCTGAAAGAAGCAAATGTGTAATTAAAGTTCCAATCTCATCTGGAGACTGAAAAATTAAAGGGAGGGACTGTTCTAAATAATACATTCTATTTCGAAAAACTTTGCACATAGTCCTTTTTCATCTCCTGACCTTACCATAGGGAAAATTGCTGTGTTTCTTTTAATAAAAATTACATCTCTCATTTGCAGCCTCCCAGTCTGTTTCATCTGGAAGCTGTTTCATCTATTCCCTGTAGGTGGAACTCCATCTTTAGACCTTTAATTAGGTGGTGTTGCCTTGACCACTGTAGCTTAAATTTCGTTTAGTATTCCGATTCCAAAATGGTCACTTGTGTATTTGTGCTCTATTGACCCTACGAATTTGTCTCTGAATTTGTTAGAGTTTTAATGTGTTGGTTTGGTTTTTTTTTCACCTTGTTCCATTTCACTCTGTTTTCTCCTAAGAAGGCCAATATCATTCTTTGATGAACCTTGATTTTATTATTTCAGAACTCATCACTGTCTCTTTTGAACAACACTGAAAAATCTGGCTAATAGAAAGCACAGAGGGTTCACTTCCATCTTCTGCAAAGTGCTGTTTCCCACACCTGAGCACACATTTCTCATTACCATTGCTACCAGTTACAACCACGACTTGTTATTGTGATTTATCTACTGAATATTTCATGTATTTTTGATGCTATCAATGATAAGATTTTAATGAATTGTTTACAAGCCTTATGTCAAAGACCAGTGAATAATTTCATCCTTCTGTGAATGTGTTCAGAGTTAAAACAACAAACAACCCAAAACCCCAACAAGTACATAGAAGTTATTTCCCAGCAGAAGATCCTGTCTGATTTCTGCTTTACTTCAGGGTGGAAACTTGGATTCACACTTTAATGTTGATCCCTAACTGTTAGGGCAGTGTTACTTCTTACTGCACTTTGGTTTGAATTTTCATTTGTATGCAAATAAGTCTTTGATTTATGGCATCAGTAAAGATATTACTCAATGACTCCTATTTTTCAAACTTGCTTTCAGGGTATGTAGAATTAGATAAGCAACAATTTTCTCTGAGCCTACATGCTGGCAAAATCCAGTAGAGTGTTAAACCATCACCCTGCTTTTTGCTAAAAATCACATTTTCAAAAGAGCTATTTTCTTTAAAATATGAAGAAATAGATCTATACTTCAAAAAACTCAATATCTTTGATTATCTGGTTCTCTGGTATAGCAAAAGGTACCCAGGCTCTTTATTTACACTTTGCTTCCAAGAGACTAAGGGATTTGTAATAATACTCGAAAGTCACTCCTGAGTTTTACTGAAGTTCAGTCATTGGTGACAAAACTGCACCTACAAACTAAAGGAATTAAATGAAAACAATAAGTAGAACTAATGGTATATCTGTCTTTGAAAAATTCACATTTCCAAATTCTTCTTCCAACATAACCAATCCAAAGTTGGATTGATACAGTTGTATTTTAAAACAGCCATGACATAGTTGTCATGATATGTCTGCTGAAGAAACTGGAGAGTAAATTTTTATCCATGTAAATCATCGTTTTCCAACACCTTCTGCACCTTTACAAAGTGTTTGAAAAATGTGCTAACAATCAGTGTCTCAATGTTCTTTTACAATATTGAACTTTGTGCCACACCCAGTCTATCACAATTAAGCTTCTGGCTGCTTACACATTAAATCCGGAGGAAATGAAAAGAAAAAAGGGACAGCAGGGAGGGCAGCACATGAGGATTTGCTAAGGCATTTTCTTACATTGTCCTCCCATACTGGAAGTAGCTGGACGTGGTCTCAGGTTTGATGGTAGTTGCTGAATTAGAAATGAAAATAATCTTCCCGTGCGCAGCCCTGGTGTGGCTCTCAGAGCCCCATCTCCGTCCCGTCACCTCCCGCTGAGGGAAGGCCCTCCTCAGTGGGATGGCTGAGCTTCTGCTGGGATGAGTGGGCAATGGATAATTGCAGCTCGAGGCTGGCTGTCCTCACTGCCACCCTGCCATGGGAGGGAGCAGTCGCCACTGCTCCAGCTCAGTGCAAAGAGCCCCAGAGAGGAGAGGTGGGAAAGGGCAGCAGGAAAGCAGCACCTCTGTCCAGCAGGAGATGGGAAATGCAGCGTGATTGTGGCCGTCCCACGCCCTGTAGGTGGGCATCACTCTTGTTCTTTGCTCCTACTACCCACAGATTTTACCACATCACTTCACAGACTGATAGGCCAGATGCTCAAACTATGTGATCTAATTATGCAGAACATTATGTTTTGAAATGAGCAATTTATATTGGAAAGTGCAGACTGAAAATCCTTTGATTTCACCACTCTTCTGAACACAAGCCTGTCATTTATTGTGTATGTGGCATTCCTTTTTATGAAAAAGCATTCTTGTAGTTAATTTTTTTTGTGTGTGTGTTTTTGTTTAGATTTCCCCAGGGCAACAACCAAATTAATATGTTCCTCATGGGAAAACACATGTTGGTAATAACACTGTAGACAAATTAGGTAGATAACCTGGAATTCACAGTCAAAAGTAATCAGATCAGTGCTGAGTTCTAAGACAGAAAATGGGAAGTTTTGCCTTCTGTAATATTTCTAAATTAGGTTTCCTTGTATGACCTAAAGAAAGTAGTGTAGCAGACTTTATGCAGAGCACCTGTACTACTGAAAAGAGATTTTCTTTGCTAAATAAAGAATAAACTTTTAGATTTAACTCCAAAATCTACCATTTGAAGTGTAAAGTCTCAGAAGGAGGTTTTTCTGAGCTACAAAACGGGTCTAGCACTAAAAGAGCACTGAACTAGGAATGCATAAATGGTACATCTTCACCTCCACCTGCTCCTTTTAACTACAGTCACAAATGTGTCTCTCTGTTAACCAAAGGAACTTTCACCTTGAGCCACAGATGGCTGGGCCACAGAGCAGCAAACTCTGTTCTTCCCTAAATTTTCTGTGCTCTGTTATAGCCTATTACACTGCCTACAACCCCTGAGCCACTCCAGATAAATCTTCCTCTATTTGTACTCAGAGTCACTGGACATCCAGGACAGTTATGCTTTCCCTCCCTTCTATGTTTACAGCTTGAGTCTCCTTTCTTTACAGCAGTGTAAATCAAGGGCTACTCCAATGAAATTAGCACATTTGTGCTGATGTCAAATAGGCATTAGAGATATATCAGACCCATTGATTAGATTATGCAAAAAAAAAAAAAAAAAGAAAAAAGAAAAACCAGTTATGGTCAGACATCAGATGAGTACAAAATACCTCCTTCAGTATTAGATATTACTACAAATAATTCAAATTTTGCTGCTTATTCCTCATCTTCATGTTTGTCTTAGCTACCTATGTAATATATACTTCATTTCCTATCCCTCTAAAGAGATTGGAAAGGATTTGTTCACATGAATGTATGTGCCAAGAGAGACACAGAGGAGCGACAACACAAAACATGAATTAACTCAGTCTGATTTTATACTTAAGTGCCATTTAATATGATCCATTTACAGCAAGAAAATAGTTTCTTAGTATGGGTGGGTGCTAGAGATTATGAGGATCTGAATATGTATATTTATAGAGAGAAGACAATTTCTTCTATTCTTTCAAGTCCAAAAAAACAGGATGAAAGAAAAAGTCTCAAATTTCAAGAGAGGCAATCCTCTAACTGATGGAAAATTTTCTGGCCTCTACTGGAAGGTCTTCATAACCACCAAGAACCTCTGAGAAATGGGGGAGATTCAAGCCACGTTTTACAACTCACCACACCATCCCACCATCACACTGCCATTATGCTACTTCTAAAATCATCAAGAAGTGCCCCATGATCAATTATATTACATGTGAAATAAAGAAAATGCAGTTTATAAAATCTTTGTAACACATCTGTCTTGGCATATGACACCTTCCAGAGCACCTCTAAACAAGCATTTGGGAAAAGCAATCTGAGTAAATGGTTTTAAAGACAGGTTATTTATTTAGTACATAGACACAACTTCTCACATTATTGCCTCAAGTAAAATGAATGCTGATAATTCTCCCGCCTCTGAAACTGAACACATTTATATTAAAAATGTAAAAAGTACAGTATACACTGAGGTGCAATCTATTGACTGTGTCAGTAAGAGCAGCTTTTTCATTTTTCCCCTTGTAATAGAAGTCATTGCTTGCATTCAGAATGTATTGTCAAGCTTTATTAATCTCACCACAGAGGGCATCCTGGGCCTTGAAAGCTATTGTTTTTTATAAAGAGGTGGTATTCTTTTTCTATGGACTACTCGAGATCTATTTCAGATCTGTCATAAAAAAAACCCTCAAATTATAGGACAAACAACACTTAATGGCCATGATGTGTTTAAAGTCTTCCTTGAAAAGCTTGAAAATTAGTTATAATATTTTCAATTTCAAATAAGGAGTTTCTTTGCGGGTTGGCAATCAACATTGTTAGATGCTTCTTTGTCTCATTATTCTCAAAAGAAATTTGATTATTAGACACTGAAGGTGATAATCTGAGCAGAGTGGAATGCATGATCTCCAGGAAGGGCTGAGGAACATTCCCCCCTGAGCTCGTAGGCAGAACAGTCACTTTGGTGTCTTAATTCCAGAGCTGAAATTCTGACCCTAGCAAGGTCATTGGCATTTTTGTACCCACAGGGTTGTTTGGTTGGGTTTTTATTTCTAAATCTATGAGTGCACAGAGGAAATAGGTATACCAGAAGCAATCCTGGTATGATTTGGACTGCTCCAGTGTGAAGCTGAAATGCCAGGGAAGCCTGTAGGATTGAGGAAGGGGGCAGTTTTTATAAGGTATAATATCTGCACTGTATTCAATTTTTTCTCTGAAGGGGAAGAAAGCAATGGCATAGGGTACATCAGTAACCCTTCAACAGTTGCCATTTATATTCAGACTTGTTACAAACATAAATCCTCTCCCTATTTTGCAGCCTTAAGAGTGTAATATTCTTAGAGTGGATATCTGTATTTCTTGTCCAACAGCCACAGAGGGACCAGAAATAAAGGATCTCACAACCATTTCAAACACTGCTGCTCTTCTGACACGCCCCAGACCTACCCACATCCTTGTTTCTGCATCTGTTCCAAAAATTACTTTGTCATGTGATTTGCATGAAAGATCCTACATAACTCTTATGGCCCTGAACAAGGACCAAATTTCAAACTATATTACTAAAATACAGGATTTTCTACTGCGTGTGATGGTTGAATTCAAACCCATTAATAGTAATATAGAGTGGTAAAGACCCTGAAATATGAAAACATCGGTTTAATTGTTTTATCGATAGTCTGAATTACTTGTCTTTGGCAAGACTGTATGCTTCCATCTCCTGCTGTCTCTGGAGAAATGGTTTAAGTATTTTCTAGCTTTTAGTAAGACAGCAAAAGGATTCATGTCAGGGCTTGCAGTTTTCTGGCTTTACATGCAGGTGGCATAGGCAGGGTTATCAACTTGTTCTTGCTACTTGAATATAAAATAAAATCACTCCACACAACCAAGTACCTGCTGCTGAAACCCAGTCCCTGCAAAAGCCTAATGGTTTGTGTGAAGCAAGTTAATAGCAGCTCCAAGCAAGATTTCACTCAGCATCTTTCAGTTATTAAGCCATCTTGGAAAGTAAAAAAAAAAGGGAACTCCAACAGCAAAGTGCAGAGATTTAAATCTTCCAAGGGATGAGCACGAAATGAAATGAAAAATCAGATGCAACAAATGAAATAAAAGCTAGCTCAAACATCCAATGATTTAAATTGAAATTTGGTAAGACAACAAGCACTTATACAACAACTGCTGTGATTTTTTTTTTTTAGGCTTGATTTTAAAGTTTTCTTTTAAAAAGCTGAAGGCAGTTTCAAAACCCTAATACAAGGAAGTCAGATTCAAAGCAACATGATAGAAAGTTAATGTTGTGTCTTGGCTAAGTGGAAGTGCTCTTCACCATGGAAAATAACTTTATGTTATTACACTAGAAGACAATAACATTACTAAGTTAGCACCTTCCCATTTAATAAACTTATTTGCTATTACTTTGAGGGTGAATGTTACTGACATTCAATCAAAATGCTTTCCAGGAATGGGCTGCAACTTCCTTGCACCATTCCTTGCATATAGGTGGCACTAAAGGTATACAATGCATTATTGCAACCTATTTATTATATTCCAGTTTTAAACATATTTTACTTAAGGTACACACTATGCATAGCTCAAATATTGCCACAGTTTATTATATTTGGTTTTACACATTTTGCAAACATGAGAGATTATAAATTCCAGAAATAATTTCTCCTTCAAGCTGGAATTCTCAAGAAGTACATAGGAGTTTGGTATAGTGTTTTCTTCTTGAAAATAAAAGATATCCTTTACTAAACTTTTTGTCTGTGAAAAACCAAAGTGCTTTTCTTCTATATGAATTGCAAAAATCACACTTTAAATAAATGTGTTGAGCAGCCTTTGAGAATAATTTATACTTTTTTCAAAATGGACTCACACACAAAAAAAGAAGCTTTGCTGCAGTTACAGAGTAAGGGCACTCTGATACAGGGAGTTGCTGTTGAAGTCAGCAAGAAATTTTTATGCCAAAGAGCCTTAGAACTGAATAAATTTTGGGTAATTTGACAATTCAGGTAATCAAAGCACTACCATATACTCAGTTCCTTCCGGACTGAGTACATGATGACAATATCCTGTTTTACTGCATTATGAGATGCTGAGAAAAACTAAGATTCTAGGAAGAACTTGTAGTATTAAATACCACTAACAGCCTTTAACACTATACATTGATGGAACAACATTTTGTTGTCTTCACTTTGGCCACACCAACTCTTTTATATTTGAAAATTTCTCTTAATTTCCCTTTTTGAATTTGAAAATTTCCCTTCAATTTTCAGTCTCAGTGCTAGTAAATATGGCATCCGTTGATTAAATCTACTCTAAAAGTATCTTTTATGAAGCAATACACTCATTTGTACATAAAATACAGAATATATATACAGGAGTATCTATATATGTAAGAATATATGTGTTTTCAACTGAAAAGACAACTTCCTGAAGAAATAGGTGGCTAAGACAAGTGAACAGATAATGATTGGACTTAATTTGCCACTCGAGCTTTGCATCAGGTTTAATCAACTCAGAGAGGACTCTTCAAAAGCACTGAACACTACAGGGCTATAAATGTCATTCCATGGGCTAAAGGTAGGGCTGGTGATGAAGGCATTGTCTTCTACTGGATGCTGCACAGATTAAACCTCATCTATTCACCAGGAAAAGCAGTGAGACTTCACCATCTGTGAATCCTGCTGGGAATGAAAGTAATTTGCAAAGAGAATAGGGTGAGAAACTGCTATCAGACAGTGCTGTGGAGAGCAAGAGTGCCACATGTGATATTTCCTGTACACAAAGCAAAAGAGAAGGGAATCAAATACTCCTGATCACTTTCCAAATTACTGGGACATTTGCTGAGGGTGGTGGGGAAGGTGCTTACCTGAGGCTAGGTTTTATTAGGTGCAGAAGTAGGATGTAGAATGGGAAAGAATGTGTTCATTTTAACACAGAGAGATCCTTACAGTCACACATGAATTTATTGATCCAAAAGGAACAAAGCAAGGACTTATGGTAGTTAAAAAGTCAAAATGGTTTTTTTTTGGTTTGAGAAGCAACTCAGTCTGCTGCACTTGTCATAGGATCAAGTATTCTGGTCATAATTGCTGTCTAGGTAGTAAGAAATGCTATCACAGAATTTTTTGACAGTCAAACAGTCCCAGCCCAGTGTGGAGGGTCCTGTGTGTGAGGGCTTGTGCCCAGCAGATCTCCAAACCCAATCTTTTGCTGGCAACCTCTATTCTGGCACTACATTGTTGTGGTTGTGTTGTGGAGGCAGAAATAAAAGGAAGATAAGAAAGGAGAAACAGTTACCACCCAATACTGGAGCATAAACTATCCATCCTGTGATATTTATTAGATGCAAACTGTGTATTTGTTCATATAGCTAAAGCTTTAGTAAGGCCTGTGAGTTCAATATTCCCTTTCTTTAAAAAAACCACCCCAAGAGCTAGGATTACAGTTCTTCCTGCTTTTCCTCCAGCAAGGTAAAAGATGCTAATGCAAAAAGGCAGAACAAATGGGCTCTTTATTTTTGCAGGACAAAGAGCATTTGAACTCCATCAGTGGCTCTTTGACTGCCTTCAAAGCTTGTCTCTGACTAAATTAAAGCCTCTGCTCGCTTCTGATTTGTGGTACACTGTAGGCTTTCCATTGCACTAGCAGCTAGATGCATGTAATAACTACCTTACAATAACACAGCTAATAAAAAAAATCAGAATTAAGATTTAGGAAGGGCTATGCCCTCACTCGATGCAAAGTAGCGTAGCTCCCCTAAGATCAATTTTTATTATGCCACTTTACAGTGGCTCAGAATCTGCCCCCTAATTCAATGAGCTAGCTCAGAGAGAAAAGTCTTAACCTTATCCTGTATAACCAGGGTAGCACATTTTGAGGTCACTAATAACATGAAATAGTTTAACTGGAATTAAAGTGATTTTGTGGGGTTAGAAAAGCACGATTTAGCAGACGAACCAGCAAAATTGCCCCCAAAGTAGGAGACCACTGATCCTCATCTCACTTGATTTAAAAGGTGCTCCTGTGGAATGTGAGGTTATCTGGGTACAAAAAAAACCTCAATCACAACAACAAAGAGGAGAGGAGAAAAAACACACAGAAGCCATTTACAGGGCCATGCACCTGATGCATTGGCATTTCTACATCATAACATTACAGTAACTGAGTAACACCTAAAAATTTACATATGGAGGGGTTAAGGGGTTAACATGTGCCATTAAAGTAAAAATGTACATTTATTTCCCCTTTCCTCACTTCAAGGCTGCTGCTGCACTCCTGAGTGAGAAGAGTTGTAGCTGTGGGAAATCTTGCTGCAGGAAGAGAAAAAAGTGACCCCTGAGCAAAGTCTTTGAGATGTGAGAAGGGGGTAAACAGCACTGCTTTACCCTGTATTCTTCCTGCACTTGAGCTTACAGTGACAGGAATAGATTGGCATTGTTGAACTAAAGCAAATAAATTTGCAGTTTACAGCCGAGTTACATTTAGTCTACTCATACCAGCATCACTGCAGTTTTCAACCAGGTTACACTGCAGCTAATAAGTTTTGAAAATGCTTTAAAATCACTCATTGATTTTCATTAAAGAAATCCAAATACCAACTCATGAGAAACTCCCTAATGATAACTAGAACAATAACCTTGAATTGCTGTAGTGTTTTCTTTTAGGCAGTGTAGTTTACTTTGTCTTCAGTGTTTAGAAAATGAGAAAATATTTCAAGGAGATGAGCCTCAATGGAGATAATATTTCTATAGTAATACCAAGTGCTCTTATGATGAGAATATCCATGAAAAAAATTCACCAATGCAAGGCTACTCCCAGCAATATGAAATTTCAAGATGGTGAAGAGAGAAAGCAGAGGTGAACTTTCTTTTGGACCCATTGGAAATAAACCTAAATTGCTCAAATTGGAACAGTAAAAATCATAAAAGCTCCATACAGGAGTCATGTGCAAGGTGATTTACCATAGCCACCTGTTAAAATCATGAACACAGGAGCAAAGTAGCAAAGATTCACTGGAGGCTGCAAGTCAGGAATGGAGAAACTTTACATGCACTTTATAGAGAGAAAGAACAATATGTAGTCAGACCCATTTAAAGCTATATTTTATCATCTGTTTTATTCATTCATTATCATTCAAATGATGAGTTCTAAAGCAACTGATTATTTCATTCCTAGCATTTAGAACTGTGCAGTTTGAAAGAGACATTATTAGGACAGCAGTAAGTTGGGTGACAGAAGAACATATAAATCATAAATAAAAGAGAAAACATACATGCTTAGTGTGTGTCACAAATTTGAAATAAGTTGCTTTGGCACAGCCATGAGACAAATCCTTCCTGGAGGAAGCAGAAGGGATTAGTAATTACATCAAAATATTAATGTCCCAGTTGACTTCAGTGCCCAGCAGGCAGATGCTTTTCCAAAAGAACTCACGTGCTGCCATATAAAATACATGAGCTGAGCAATAAGGGGTAGGAGGAACTGGATTGCTTCTTTTCTCCACTTCCCACTCTATTGCATTGCATACAGTGGAGGATCTGTATAGGCCTCATGGCTCAATTAGTGCATGGAATTGGCAGAAACACCTGCAGGATAAGGTCCTTCTGCATTTTCCATACACCTGGATACTGGGCTAGTTATTTAATGAGAAGGAAATTCAATACCTTCAGCTGCCCAAATCCATGGTTTGGCTAGCAGATAAGGCTTATCATAATTTTACCCTTTTCAGAAATTAATACATTTAACTATTACAGCATAAGCCTTAATTTAAAGCAGAGATCCCATCAATCCAGCAGGATTGGGGTTCCGTCTGAAGGGCACGGTTTGGATGTTTATCCTTCTCTCAGGCTCTGCACTCCTGTGCCTGCAGCTGGAACCTGTTGCAGAGCTCTGCACGCTGGAGTCTGGACGTGCTGCAGAGAGGGGACAAGCTGGAGGGAGGCATTTCTGCAGGCAGCCTGCCCCCAGAGCTCAATAAACCACAGACAAGGTACTGCTTCCAACCACATCCCTACAGCACAGCAAAGTCCTCCCAAACCTCTCTGCCCTGCTCCTCATCTGCCCCCCTCACTCAAGAGTACTTGCAAAATGTTCCAAGTTTTGTGTCTTGCTGCTCATAAAGCACAATAAAAGAAATAGTGCCTATTACCCAGCAAACACAGCAGAATCCTGTTTGTTCCTGCAAAGTACCTTTCAATTTGCTTTTTAAAGGGAATGTTTTTGTTCCTAATGATACCAGGCTAATAATCCTGAAGGTTTATTTTTCAGGTAAAGCACTAGAAGTGTAACTGAAATGTCTTTATTAAGGCCTTTATGGTGGGATCTTAAAAAAAAAAAAAGTGTTTCTGTTTTGGAAAGACCACAGCCTTAAGCAGTCTGCAGGTCTGAATGCTAATAAACAAATAAACAGGTTGGGTTTTTTCCCCCATTCACTTCAATGCAAACAAACCCATGAAGAGCCATCAAACAGAAGTTTCTCTGGCTCCTATAAACTTTGTACTCAAAACATTTCAAATTAAGAGGCTCTACCTCAGCTCAAGTCAGCTTACATCACCTATGAATGCAAGTAAATAAAATGTGTATTTTGATCAAGATGCCAGTCTTTGCTCTGATCACTCGCATTTGCTGCTGTCTAAATTGATTAATAGTCTATTTACTGGGAAATTTGCTGCCTAAAAGTTGCAACTGACAGCTTAGAGTTTTCTGAAGGCTGCTGGTTGCCAGTTCTAGGACTTCTTACTGTTACAGGTCATTGCACCAACATGTTGGTACATTCTTTGTGACATTTTGCTGCACAGCACTAAAAAAGCAGCTGTACGTATGTGAACAGGCATATAATCTTGTGTTTCTAAGAGTTCAGAAAAAGTTTTATCTTCTTGAGCTCTGTCAGTCACAGAGGAGAGCACAATTTATACCTGAGTGCCCCAAGCATTGCAAATTACTTCCCCCCTCCTATTTTCTCAGCAGGTTCTGTGAAATATTGAAGCTCAGCCATAACTACAACTCTGTGTGTGATTGCTGCAGGCTCCCGAGTGCTGTGTATTGAGGGTGCACCCGAACAATGTAAACCCACCCAAAAAATGCATCATCTGTCAGGATGGGAACTCACCTCCATAGACTCCCTGGCTCTTCGCCTTGAACGCTCCGCGAGCGATTCTGTGAAATATTTTCTGTGAAACCACCGAGGCTGCAATTTCTCAGTGACCTTACTGAAAACTAGAAGAGAGCATGCCAAAAGCAAGCTCTCCAAGCTCTCCAGTCCCTGTTAGTTCAAGGTCAAGCCACACTGAAGAGCATTACCAGGTCTGGGAGCAAGGTTCGCGCCACCCTGCAGGATTCAGCTGAAGGTTTTTCCATGCAATAAGGAGGAATTATGTGGTGTCTCTGTCTTACAGCAAGCACACACACACACACACATAAAATCTGTGGACAACTGAAAATTAAAGGAACATATTTCACTTGACTTGCAGCTTCAGTTTGTCACTGAAATCCTAAGCAACAAGGCTTTAGTTTCAATCCCCCTCCAATGATTAATCATTTTCTATAGTTTCATGTAGTCTGTCATGAGTATATTTTGACTTACTTTCTCAACATTGTTTAGAAGCCCCAGACTGATTAGCTCAATAGCTGGTGCTGTGTAGCCAGATTTTCCCCAAAGAATTTGAAATCTTGGTTATACGAGGGAATAAAACAAAGGAGAACAAGAGAGACAAACTAAAAAAATATTCTAGAAACCTTTCCATAGAGTTAAGTGCTGACCTCACACTTGTAGGGTTATTATTTACAAGTCTTACAAGTAATTTTAAATGAGCTTTTAGAGGCAGAATACAGTGCTATTCATCTTCACTGGGAAGGAATAGAAATGGGTGAGGGAATTCTCTTTTAGGTATGATGAATTTAGCTTAAAACTGAACAGCCACGTAAGATCTCTGGCATTGCTGGGGTGTTAGTTTGGACAGATGACAGGATGATGGATAAGGTTTTGATTCAGCAGCACAGAACAGTTTTTTTAAGCTTGTTGCAAATAAAACCAATCAAAGATGACTCATGGTGGGAAAAGAGAAAGCAAACAGGACATATAGCTGCAAAAAATCCTCACAGAAAGGAGGATGGCTTCAAAGAACGGCTTCCTGAAAAGGACTCTAAAAGAAGAGAAAGAGGAAGAAAAAGAAGGAATCAGCTGTCTTGACAACTGTCAAGTGGTCCAGGCTAAGAAGGAAGAATTCATCCTGAGGTTTGCCTAGGAAATGAACATGTTTTCATTAACATAAAGGAAATACAAAATGGACATTTTGTCCAGAAGAGAAGTCCTAGACAGCTTTTGGATATACACTGGCCATGAGCTGAAGATGAAAAGCAGAGGGAGGTGGAGAAGCTGTGCAAAATAACTTAGCACACATCTGTGGAGCCCTGAAAATTCCACTTGGTCTGTCTTTTCTTGGTGTTCACGTGCCTTCTGCAATCAGCAAGACTGTCAGAAGTAAGTACACAACTCTGAGAAAAGCACCCTCTTACTTAACTATTTTTGCTATAAGTTCAGCAAGAAAATAAGTGCCAAATGATTCCCCTATAATAGCTTCATGGAAAAGAATGCAATTTCTCAGATGTCAGTGTGGGGTTTTGCAAATATTGCTATTTACAGACTGGGCTGCACTTGAAAGTCTAAGAAAAGTCACAATTTGGGTCTAGGATCCTTGAAAGGATATTTTAAAAATGTCCTTCCCACCTCTCATAATGCTCTTCTCAGAGACAGCATTAACTGCATGCAAATAATGTGGCATGTAGTTGCCTAGTCTGTTAACAAAGTAGTAATCATGTATAAAATATTCTAGCCTGGTTTGATAAATTAGAAAACAAAGTAAACTAGACAGGTAATTAAAAGTAATAAACCAGGTGTAATTGGTTGAGTAACCATGTAGAAATTCAGTGCCAGCAGCAAAGGTATAAAATACAGCAACTTGGGTTTTGATGTCATAAGTATCCTTGATGCTGTGGAGCCACAGTAATTTCAGATACTGTGGGGAAGATACTACTTCATTACTATGAATATAGAAATCATTATCACACCTCATTCTGTACACTTCAATAAAATACGCAGTGCAGATAACTGACATCCCAGACATATCAGGAAGGTGATTAAATAGCAGGTACTCAAGAAATATTGCCAATGGGGTCCAAAAGGCATTTTTATTTTCCTGCTGGGCAAGTTAATAAGTGGCCTGATGACCCCATCTCACAGCAATACACCGTTAAATCTCAATAGGAGTGATGACAAGCTGCCATAAATAAAAACATTCATCTGCAATGGCCCCCCACGAAACAGGGCTTAGGTGGGGCACTTGGCTAGCGTGAGCACTTGCAGCTAAGAGCTTTATCCTTCAACGCCACGACAAAGCTCCAGGAGACTTGCACAAGCACAGCCAGCCAGCACTGTCCAGAAGTGGATGTTCTTAAAGCTCAGTGATCTCCTGAAGGCCACAGCTAGAGATAGTGAAGGTAGAGCTGTCAAATTACATTAAATGTAACACCATTCCCTTTTGACTCTCTCAGCAGAAACGCGGTCGGAGCAGCGGCGCGGATGGGCCGGGCGCGGAGGGTGGGTAACCCGAGGAGCACCAGTGTGATGGGAAAGATAATGAGCAACTCCAAAAGTTATTGGCTCATTAACAATGCCCTACAGGAAGGAATTTTCTGTCTAATAATAGAAGGAGCACAAGCACAGATTCTCAATATGATCTGCAGCCTGTTTAATTCCACTGCTTTGGGAGTAGGGCTCTTGATTTCTTCCTTTCTCTGTCACTTACATAATTTGGGCACTGAAGTGCTAACTCTATTATATGGTTCAACATGAAAATGGAGACTTTTTTCAAGCTTCATTAACATACTGTTGCAAAAATTGGCCTCAGCTGAAGCTCAGTCATTTTCCAAGACTCACAATCCCTAGCAGAAGTTGTTGCTGAAAATAATACGATGCATTTTTGAAAAGCAAAAACAGGATTACAAAATATCACACGTGATTAAATATGGAGAACTCAGATAAAAACTCTATAATTCATCTGAAGAGTATTCCTTTTGGACCACTATGCTAAATTTAATCCTAGCCACAGCTGCTATGCCAAAAATGGCCTGAGAAAACAGTCCATATTTTGGCCAGTCCAGTCAGTAATGCCTTCATAATGTCTATTCCAAAACATTGACCTAAATTTAAAAGTATAAAGTTGCTGTGAGAACAATGTTTTTGCATCCTAAAAAATTCTGATTACATCTGTTTTCATGAAGAACGAAGAAAATGACATTTTCCAAACCAAAGGTATTGCAAATCTCACTCTAACAAAAAACCCTAGGAAAATAAATCATCTGCAGTTTCAAACCCGATGTCTTCTGATTATTGAGCTCAAGCAAATGTTTCTGTCTTAAAAACAAGTTTATACTTCAGATTTCCCTAAATATACATGCCAAATAGTTTTATTTGGGTACGAATCACATTTTAAATAAGAGAAAAAAAAGGAATCAAAAAGTAATTTTTCTTTTCCAGTGATTGTGAGAAAACAGATTATATGTATTCGACACAATTCAAGGCACATGTATCCATTATTCATTTTTATTCTGAAGGTGCTATTTTTGATAACTTATCTTGTTTTTCATACATGTTTGCACTTTCCAGCAGTGAAATAATTGCACTGTCAATAGCAGAGATAACTCACTGAAAGAATGATGCTGTAATGGGAATAATGACATAATGTCTCATGTATCTTAACTGATTGTAATTAGCACAACGTTTACAACATAGCAGCAAAAGAGAATTGATACACAGAACTGAAAGCCTTATTACCTGATGCAATGTACAATTTGAGAAATTAATATAAATAGAAAATATTATCACAGTGCCATATACATTCTTCAACGCATGTAAGTTTTCCAAACAGCCAGCCTTAACCAAGTAAAATTCTGATTTAGAAAGAAAATGAGACAAGAAGGTCCTACTTACTCAACAGAACTTTGTCTTATGTGGAAGCACAGAGTGTCAGGCAATCCGTAACTCCTTCATTTTTACTTCTCTACAGCCTTGTACTCCTTTCCTGCTTTAAAGATCCAGTGAAGTCAGAGCAAGCGGGGTAGAACTAACGAAGCCTCTACCTGGATATGCTGGTTTTGTTGGCTTAGTCCAGACTCTTAACCCTTGGCAGCCCAACTGGATGCTAAAATGCCGTATTGAAAGTTTCAAAGAAAGCATTTGTAGATAATTAAGACTGCTTGTACCAGATTTGGGTTAAAGTGCAAAGAAATCAATGCATTTTAGCTGCGGGACAGAGTTTGAGACGCTGCAGCTTCAGAACAGAATGGATTTGCAATGGCAGTGGCAGGGGAGCAGCGGGCACGAGGTGACACGGTGGCATCAGTGCCCTCCCTGCCCTGAATGGATCTGCAGCTTGGTCTTTATCCAGCACTCACACGTTCTGCAGAAGCCTCTTCAGAAAACAAGATGCACAAACAGAAGTAGCACCTCCAGGACAAGCAGAATGATCCTTTGTGCTCTAATAAGTACTGGAAAGGCTTAATCTAGAGAGCTGCTTCTGCTTTTGGACACCACCTTCCCAGACAGGAATTAAAGGAGAGAGAATTGTTCAGGGAACAGCAGTGGTGACAAGCGACAATGTGAAATGTTTAAGCTTTAATGTTAAGGAAGATGGTATAAAAGAGATTTGATAATATGTAAATGACTCCTTCATTTAATCCCTCCTTCATGGAAGGCAGTATCAGGAATAAGTGAAGCAAGAAAGATTTTGGCTAATAAATAGGAAAAAGAATCTAAAGATAAGGATAGTTATATACAGTCATCTCCTCTCTAGAAGTGATGTTGACAGCCATCAGGAATGACAGCAGCATGGTTGATCCTGTTTGGTACAAAGGAATGAATTAGACAACCTCAGGGAACGTGACTTTTGAGACTGCACTTGAAATACCTACAAACTGGGTGTCTTTGAAATAGCATCCAAATGCATAGGTATGGCTCAATAGCACTGCAACAGACTTCAGGGATTGGATTTTGTAATATAGTTAAGGAAGAGGGGCCATACCAATATATGAATTTCTTCCATTTTTGAGAGAAATACTGAGTAAACCTGGGGGTTGAAATTCTCAGTTGTAGACACTATTTATGATGGAACTTGAGACAAAACAGAGAAAAGCCTCCAAAAGGAACAGTTTTGGATTAGCAGGACTGTCTCAAGTTCATAGGATTGGTGGGCAAGTGTTAAAAGAAATCTTCAAGCTGGTGTAAAAAAAAAAAATCTGTAATTTTCCATTATCACTTCTTCAGTAATGTTTTCTCTATTAAAATAACATCTGTTGATTAATTAAACACCTTAGCATAATAATCAATGCACAAAAGAATAAACCTCCAATATTGATTAAAGCTTGCTTTGAAAACCCCTTTGAGCTCTTTAATCACAGTTTGTGGAGAGCCAGTGTTTTCCAGAACAAAACAGAACTGCATAGCAAGTGTGAAAGTGTGACAGGAGAGGTACAAAATATGTAACTGTTTAGCTGAGGATGTTGAAACAAAGCATGTTCAGCAATGGAATAATGTGACGGGTAATTTACAGCGATCTGATGGAAGCTGACTGACTGCCAAACAACCTGGTTTAGTCACTATTTTTTTTTTTTTTTTTGGATACTTTGAGTATCTCTTTTCAAAGCTGGCTGTAATTGACACATTAGATTAGTTACAAGATCACCTGCCAGGAACAAAAAGTGATGAATGTTGATGTTTGTTTGTTAGGGTCGTTCAGGAGCAGTGGGCTCAATCCTTCCTCTGCCATCCAAATACAGAAAATTATGATCCTCCATGTGGATAACAGTGAGGATGATAGCAGTTTTGTACACGTTTCCTCTTTTGAGAACTAATTCCCTAAATAATATATATAAATTAATAAATATTTGGATGAAATGCAAAGACTTTGGAGGACAAGCTGGGAACATTGCAGGCTCTGGTCACTGAAAGCCACAGAAACACTCTTGATGACTTCCATAGATATTAGATTAGAATTAGAGATATTTGGCTTTTTACTTCCCCCAACTGAGAATCTTTAAGTAATTAACACAGAATGTCTTAGATTGGTCATGCCAGGTTGGTGCCTCTCATGCTAAGGAAACCACTTCCTAGAAAATCAAGTTGGTAACATGGCAAACAATTAAAAATTACTATTTTTCCATATGTATCAAAATTATCTAATTTTATAAAGCAATTGAGGAAAGTCCTGTATGCAAGACTATAAAAATACAACAAACCCACAGCCTTTCATATGACTTTTTGTCTGTGTCCAGTCTGTGACAAGTTATACCAGAATTTCATTCAGCATATCCAGAGAACTAGAAAGAAAAATTATTCCATAGAGTTTAGTTACTCCCAATTTTTGTAAAGGCAATGCAATTGCAATTTAGATTTATTCTTCCATATTAATAATTTCAAGTCGATTATAATGCAAGGAAGTTACATGGTCTTTTACTTGGGGCTGCTTGGGGCAGTTTTTCTGAGAAACAGGGGAGGATGAAGTCTGTGGGACTGAAGGATACCTTCCCATGTAAATATGATTCTGGAAGGCCGCTGCCCCTTCCCATGCTATGAACCAAAAAGGCAATATTTATAGTTATTATCACAGCATTCTACAGATATATGACATAAGCTGCCAGCCAAAACCTGCAAACCTACAATTACCCAGTGCAGCAACTCCAATTATTTGCATAAACATTTCTGTTTGGTACAATCCTTCTCTTTCTGTCACCAACACCCTGTTTTTACAGATGAGCCACATCCTGTTCTGTTTATCTTCTGTCTTTTTACCTACAATGCATTAACTAGTTCCAGTGGCTTTCTTGAAAGCATAATGACTTTTCCTGTACTCTAGTAAAAATATATCCCCACAAATCAAGAAGAAGCAGGCTCAGACTAAGTGGTTGAGAAGATTTACATTCTATTGCTAACTCAGTTATTACTCTGCTGAAAACCCCATAGCATCAATATAATGAATCCCTCAACCTCTGCTGCTAGCACAATTTTTCTTCCCAACCTCATTGGCTCCCAACTTTCTGCTTGACCTTTTACAATCTGTGTGTGGCAGAGCTTCATTACAACCTTTTAATGATGCACAAATGGCACACAACACCAAGGTCACAGCACATCCCCAGTGAGAACTTCTCCAACACCTCCTGAGCAGGCAAAGAGTTTTCATTTAAAGAGACAGTTCAGTGGGGAAACAAAACCTTAGGATTTAGCATGAGTCTCAACAGCTACTAATACCCACCAGAAATGGCCATGTCATAAAAGGAGTATCTGCTCCCCAAGAAGTTTTTTTATAAAAGTTGATGTCTCAAGCCATCAGTGACCAAGTGAATAAAATGTCTCATTGAGGAAACTCAGAAAAATTACAGTGCTTTTATGTATAAAAAAAAATTGCATTCTTAAAATAGAAAAAAAATACATGGAAGGGCTAGAAACATTCATCCATCTAGAATATCAGATTTTTTTTCTAATGTCCCAGCAGTCAGATTATGCACCCTATACCAAATAATCACCAGTTTTTTGTTAACACAGTTTAATCTCTGTTCTGCAATTTTCCAACTGGGATGTCGGGATACCAATGTTTAGGTCTATTTCAAAAGTATTTCAGGTTTTTTGTATCAGAGTCCTATATAAATTCAAAGCATTTTGCTATTCAAGCACGTAGACTGTAAAGCACATTACTCAGTATTGGTTAATACAAAGTCACTGCATACATGCATATATTGCACCTCAGTTACTGCTGAAACTGAGTATAATGTTTCAGGTGAATATTTAATATTACCTTATTTGATTTTTGTATATGGTGCAATTAATGTCAAACCCACAGAATTACATCTAAAGTTACCTACGAGGCAATGGCGTGCTCCTTTACTCATGGCATTTTGATCTTCTCTTTATAATACATATATATGTATATATAATGAATTTTTCCATTCACTGTGTGCAGGTACCTGCATACAAAGGTACATTCAATGCACTTTCCTTGCTCAGTTCTTTTCTCTTACAATGGAGGAAATTAGGAATAACAAGCAATTCAGTGCAGGCAGACATTCCACTGTGCAGCTAATCTGTGAGGAGATTTAGGACCAAACTAATCTGTATCTCATGACTGAAATTACAGTGTTCATAGAATCACAGAACACTTCCAATGATGAGGGATCCACAGCTTCCCTGGACAGCTTGTTCCACCACCATCACTGTAAAAAATGTCTTCCTAATGCCCAGTATAAATCTTGCCTCATTCAGCTTAAAACCATTGCCCCATGTCCTGTCTGTACTTGGCAAAGTCTCTTTCTGTGCTTCTTAGAAGCTCCTGTTATATATGAAAAGGCCACAATAAGGTTTCCCTCCTCTCCAGACAGAACAGTCCCAACTCTCTCAGCCTCTCTCCATAGCAGAGGTGCTCCAGCCCTCAGAGCATTTTCATATCCCTCATCTGATCCTGCCTTGGTGAGTCCACATCCTTCTTGCACTGGGGGCCCCAGAACTGGATGCAGCACTGGAGGTTGGGTCTCACCAGAGCAGAGGGGCAGGATCACCTCTCTCAGCCTGATGATCAATTAATAGAATTAAATAGATCACTTTCTATGCCCTGAGTTGTCACTGACACTTCTGACTCTCTCATTGTAGTTCCATTTCCCCATTTGCAAAAATAGCATTAAATTTACTTCTCACCCATGGAAGAGCATGATGATTGAAGTCATGAGGATCTCTGAAATCCTAGGACACACAGCAATCTAAAAATGCAAGGCCATGTTTATGATTTTAGGTGTTTGGCTATTATTGAAAAGGAAAAATCAGGAACCAAACACAATCCCTGATACTAGTTCAGTTTTACTACTGGCATACTGCCCTGGATCTGGAACAGTGTGGAAAAAACCTCAAAGCTACAAAAAATATTGATTGTGGACACTTGAACTCTGCTTCCTTTGGACAAAGACTTCCAGGGTCAAACTCTCTTTTCACGACTTTCAAAGAAGTAACTATTACATTGTTCTGGATACAACAAATAAATAAAAGCAGATACTGGCTGTGATCCTTTAAACAGCTTGTACAGATACACAGATTTGGTGCAAGAATATAGTGCACGTTTTACTGCCCGTGAAAGAGTCTTGAAAAGCAACACATCTTATGCACTTAAAAAAACAAAACCAAAGACACAAAACCATCCAAACAACATCGTGGGTAAAACCAAAAATCTGGTCTGCACGTCAGGCCAGAGTCAAACCCCCAAAGGCCCCTTTGTCACACTGCCCCAAAATCCTCACCCAGCCTCCAGCAATGCATAGCTCAGAAACATCATGAGGCAGACTGATGCTTACAAGTTGTAATGGATCAGTAATCATTATTTTTTCTTCTCACCTCCCTCTTTGGTCCTATGTTCCACAAATAGCAAAATTGTCTCATTTGCTATTTACAGCAGAGAATTAATTTGAAGTAGTAGGACTATGCATGTGAAATGTATTATTTTTAAAAAGAAGTCAAGCTCAATATAATGCCTGACATAACCACTAATAAAAATTCAAATTCAAGGCTGGATTTTGATCTTGAAGTTCTGTAACTGGAGTTGCATCTGCACAAGGTAGTGCACGTGATATGGAGGCAGTAAGACAAACAGTAGAGGACATAATTCCTTCCAGAACTGGAAAAAACCCACAACTAACCAAAAAATCACCAACAGGCTAAGAAAATTCACTGTGAATTACCACTTCTTTGCAGAATGCTCTACAAGTTTCTTGATAGAGTCACTACTACAGCTATGGCTTCTAAGGGAGAAATGCAGGATTTTATTTTAGGGACTACAGCTAGACTTTCCATATGCCACTTAGACAGTAGGAGGTTCATACACACTGTATAAAGCAGCCATAGGCAGATGCCTCTATTCACTTTTTGAAACTTTTCCTCTTCTTTTCCATAATTAGAAAATTGCATTTCACTTTCCTCACATTTTAAAAATATACTTAGTAGCCCCCAGCTGTGCATCCCTATCCCAGGTGGGAATTGGACACATTTCACAGGGTACTGCCTGGTCTGCATCTGCAGATCTCAAAACCAAAGAGCTCAAAGCTTCTGAGTTTTGTTACAATGGAAGTACCAGGACTTCTCTTTTAATTAATTAGATATAAATTAGTCTTAAATTGTAAATTCTTCAAGTTTTTTTTTTTCTTTGTTAACAGCCCCTAAATTACAAAAAAGATAAAGGCTCCATGTAAATCAATCCATAGTCCCAATACTTTCATTAGCACAGTCATGAAATTATAGCAGAATAACAAAGAGACTGTATGTAATTAAGCAGGAGGAGAATAGAAACAACTCAAGCTGTCAATCAGCAAATAACGAAGCGTAATGTATGAAAACAGAAAAGAGTAAGTGGGGTTTAATGCAATTGTTATTAAAAAAACTCACAGCATCAAAACATTACCTTAAGGACCTAGCATTTCTGAAGTATATTGGAAGTTCATTTCTTATTAATTTTATCAGATTCACGTACAGAAGGACAATTAAAAAGATTCTCGTTTGATGAAGCTGAGACTTCCCTATGTGTACAGCACATTGCTGTTCACAGTGGTAAGGTTTTAATACATTAATGTGCCAGGAGAGGCTTTTTTTGAAAGAAAAAAGATATCGCTAAGTGATAGATATTAATATATACACCCACAGAGAATAAAAGGACTTCAGTTTGTGACTTGATTACAGAAAATTCAGGGCTAAATATTGTTATTTATTTTTTAAGAGTGGAGGAGGATCTGCAGTAGCTCTGAGGAAATGGAAAGGGTGGAAGACAGAATTCTGGGCAGGATAGAGAATGGAGATTTATTTGTGGTTGGGAAGTAAGGCCCAAACCTTCATGGAAAACAAAGCTCAAATTCAGTCTAAAGCACGGAGAGCAAATTGGAAACCTGCATCTGCTGCACATGATATCAGGTAATGAGATTTATTTTATCTTTTCTTCTTTGTACATTAATGAGGCAATGAAAATCGCTAACATTAAAACCTGTATAAAATTACACTATGGAAAGACATGGTTAATTGACTTAATGTTTCAATTCACTGAGAATTTTGCATGCATCACATAATATACCTTCTCTAAAGTTTAGTGATGTCAAAGATACCCCAAGGGACCTTGAAGAAACCCCATTCTTGGATGTTTTCACAAACACCCAGACAAGAATCTAAGCAGCCTCAAACTCTGCTGGCAGCCCCCTGTTTTGGCATGACACTGGAAAAAAGAGACCTTAGCAGGTCCTGTCTGCCTGAAATGATTCTGTGGCTGGTGGCTTACTCCTAACAATGCACTCATACCAAAGCAGTGATAGTATTTTAAAATTATTTTTAACCAGAGTCTGACTTAATTACTGTGGAGCCATTATTAAATTTTTGTTTAAAGTGGTGGTCTTGTCTCCTGGTTTGTTTTTCTTTTTATTTTTTTTTAATTCTAATTTTAGTCTGGTGGTTTTAGCCTTGTCTTTTGAAGAAGTGAAAATAATACTCTTCAGTCTTGTAAAGACATGGTTGCTATTGAATACCAATAAATACAAGGAAGCACCTTTTCCTGCAAGTCTTGATCTTGGAAAGTCACTCTGCCATCTCACAGGAGCAAACATGAACAAAAAATTACTTCAGAAGATCTTGCAAAAGCAGCAAACAGTTACTGGCATGGCCACGTTCTCCAACTCAGAGCCTTCTGTCTCTTTGCTCCCATCTAGAGAGCAACTGTGCATTGCCAGAAGCATCTGTACTCCTCTACCTCTTGTACTAAAATTGCTTTTCATCTGCTCAAGTGGCTTCTACAGGATTAAAACCTTTTGAAAACGTACAGCTAATATACACATGGATGCAGCCAAACCAATTTACTGAATTAGAATATAGTTTAGTCTGAATTTCACTATTAGTGTATACAGTAATGAGGGAAAACCCAATAATTAGTACATTGATTTTTATATTACCTTAATTACCAGAATGTGCTTAATGCTTTTCAGACACAAAAGTAGGAAGGCCTTTTCTAACTAAAAGACAGATCTTTCCAGAACAGGAAGTCACCCACACATAGGATGATGCCTAATCTGTATCTGGGATATTTTATTTTATTCTACTGCTAGTCCTCCTGAAGGTGAAAGAGACTTTTGTAACATGTATAATATATACTTAACTCCACACTTGCCATAGCAGTCAGTTTAAGATCATCAAGACTATGTTTGTGTACATATACACATATGTAAAATTGATAAAATCTGTAAGTTTATATCCACACCATATCTGTAACACCCTAACAAATCAGATTTTTCATTAATACAGATGCTGCAATAACCACTCATCCATATCTTGCATGAGGCAGCGCACCATGTTGGAAGACTGAGCTGTCACATGGCTGTTCAATTTTTTGTTATTCAAACTTATCCTTTAATTTTTCATATTAAAAATTGGTAATGAGGTTCTGTTCTTGCTGAAGAACTGGCAGAAAGAATCCTGTTACTCCCCTAATGAAGTCCCCAGACAGAACTGACAATTTTCTAAGGAACAAAAGCAAAAATGTTGCTCTAAGCTTCAGAACTGACCCTATTGACTGAAAGCTGTGTCTTACCTTGTTGCAAATTAGTGCACTGAGCAAATTATCTCATGCCAAAAAGACAAGAGAAAAGGCTGAACAGCATTTGTGCCCCACTTTTCCCAGCTGGTATTGTCAGCAGTTGTTTTGTGGGAAAACCAAGTAACACCTTAATAAGGGCATACAGCTGGAAATAAAAGACAAAATTGCCATCTTATGGCAGGGCTGCCTGGGATCATTTTGAAAAACTGTCTAGCACAGGTGGTGCTCTCCAGAAAGGGAAGGAAACCATTTCGTGGAGGTGTGGGAAAATGAAAATTGTAAATCTGGGCTTTCTTAGTGTCTATTCCTTTTAAATTGTCTCTGTTCCAGTCCAATATCAAGAGAGTTAAATTTTCTTACTCTATAAAGTCAGAACTGATTTCAATAATAGAAACTCCTCTCATGAATTAATGGTCAGGTCTGTTTTCATATTTTATTCTTCTGGTTCACATTACCTTTTCATTCCTCCTTTCCTTAGCATCAATAGTGCAGTGCTCCCTCTGCTACCTTGCCTATCTGCAGTACTGCTATTCCTCCTTGCCCTGAGGAATGCAATATAATCTGACCTCCCAGCTTTCAAATTTCAATTCTCCCCCTCCATTTAATAAATTCATTTCTTTTAGTTGTTGCTTTGTTGCTACTCTACCTCTTAAGCTGTTTCCACCTTCCCCTCTCACTAAGATAATCCACTAACATGATGTCTCAATGTTATGGTCACTTATTTTTATATTGCAATTGTTTGAGACTTTTAGCACACTAAACACTTAAAAAACTGAAGTAGAGAAAAAAATATTGAGTACATTAGCCAAAAAGAGTTTTTCAAATGCAGCTGGTTGGCATAGATTAAACAAAAGTGGTCTTGGCCACAGAAGACATCCAAACTAAACCAGTTCCTTTAATTTAATAAGTTAAATTTGTTTAATTATGATTCTCAGCTTCAACTTTTAACCATCTCCCTCTGTGTCACATTTACCTGGGGGTTGGTTTTTGCTCACGTTGTGCAAGCAGAATCAGCTGAGATTTAGGAGCACAACCTGAGCTCAACCTTACTTAGAATCACAGCCTACTTGTGTCATAAAAACTATTCATCATTTTTCTTGTATTTAATATTAGAGAGCTAAAAGTTTATACCTTCTCTAAGATTGAATTTCAGTAGTCAAAACAGGCTTTCTGCTCACTTCACTTGTTAAAATCAATTTGAAATCAGCATTTTATATTGCAGGACCAAGGCCATCTCACAATATTGCCCCAGTATAATAACAAACTGTTGAAAATTTCTATTGCAATTCCTTCCTTGAAGTAATTAGTAACTAGTGATTTGCATTACAGCATTACTTAAATTCAATTGCTTGACAGACTTGCTGCATTATTAAACTTTTTGCTCTTGGGGCTTCAGTTTCTGGTTGTGGGGGTAGAATGTCAAGTGGCAATTTTCTGAAGTTCATGCTTGCTGGTAAGGGCCAAAACCCCCTCACTGATAACAAGTTCATTTGCTTCCAGGAGAGAAGCAAATGATTAGGGTTAATTCCCTCTGGCCTTCATTAGGGAGCAGATAGGAGGTATCAAGTTGGTAACTTCCACTATTTAAACATATTTAACTTCTGCAATGGAAGGCAAACAGCTTAAAAAGAGTGATGATTATTTGTGTCCCTGTTGCATGTGTTGTCTAGAGTTGAGCTGTCAGAGGGCAATGGAAGAGAACTTTAAAGAACTGCTTTTATTCATCTGCAGTGAGGCTGCTGGAAATAAAAATCTGAGTCAATCAATGGCAAGATCCCCAATGTGGTGCTAATAAAGGACTTCCAGGCCTACTGACAACAAACAAAGTCAAATGCAGCCTTCATACACAGCAAACCCAGTGTGTGCTGAGCAGAGACCACCAGGCTTCTGCTAAGAGAAACACCTTACTGCTAGCATTTATAGTATGAAATATAAAATTTAAAATAAAATAATATGTAGTATAAAAATCAAATTGTAATATATAATATGTTAAATATTTGCTCATACATTATACACATTTTATACAAAACACACATGCATTCTTTCAGCAGCACTCCTCTGACAGATACACCAATTATTCCCAGGGAATAGTCACAGCACAGGCCAGGATATGTCTGGGATGCTGTGGTGGTTGGGAATGCCAGTGAGCCTCCCTGCTGTGATAATGATCCATCTCATCGTTTTAGGGACAGGAAGGGACAATGACAAGCTGCAGTTTCATTAAATACAAATCATTTAAAAACACAAATCATTTAAGTAAATCATTTAAGCAGAGTAAAATTGTTCATCCCAGAATATTTTCCTTGAAAATATTTGTATGGAAGTGAAGCAAACTGCAAATCCTACCTTGTCGTATAAGAAGGAAGCCAACAAGACTAAAAACTGATTTCCAGAGGAAGTTTATTATGCAATGATTCATTATTCTCTATTCTTTTCATTAGGGGAATAAAGAAGCTCAAACTGTCATTTTATCTTTGTCTCTTCCTGGAGTAATCCAGGTACAAGAAGAGTACTGAATCCACCACAAAACCAGAAAAAAATTCTAAAAAATATGTGTTTTAACAGCATCCCTCAAGGGGTGACTGTACATGGAGAGGTGTAAAGGGGAACAGAACCAGCAGATATTCTGGGTAAAAGAAAAGCAAAGAGATTGCTTTGATCCTTCAACCATAAGCCTCTAAGATGAAGCTTTTTGTTAAAATGAGCAAGTAATTTTCAGCTTTTATGGTAAATATCTATGATGAACTTCGAGATATCCCCAGGTATCTTCTCTCAAGGCCCTGCAGTTATGTGATGCTGCAGAGGATGAGATGTACATGCAGCTTTCCCTTGTTCAGTTCCCCTTGTTATTATTTAAAGATATTTCTACTCTTCACAAATTTATCTGCAGGTGTTTTTTTTTTTTTTTTTCAAATGCTTGCAGGGTTTTTTTTCCCCCAGAGGTGATATATTACAGGTAATTTTATTATGTAAAATCTTCCTTTTGCTTATCCCTGACTACTCATGCTACTCCCCCCTCTTTCCCCCAGACATTCCCTGGGTATTTGAGACTTTGCTACATCAGGAAACCAGGAACAGAACACTGAAAACCAGGAGATTCTGAGGAGATAATCCCTAACCCAGCCTCTCCTCAGGCTCATTGGAAAATAAGCACCAGCTCCAAAATAAAGAATTCTATAGTTAATGCTGTCACAAAGAAAGACACCTTTGAGCATGAAGCATAGAATACCACTAATTTTATGGTCAATGAAGAAGAATTGGCCATTCAAGTGCAGCAAATATTGCCACCAAATATCACCAAACTTCCAAATGAAACTTATACAGACACCCAGACCTCTTCACCAGCAAGGACTGATGCTTCTTGAAACACCTGTCAGAACAATGGGAATAGCACTTCTGCCTGTATTGTCCATCTTTTACATGGAAACTATTTCAGTTTCCAAACCTGTCCATTTCATATTTTCCTAAGTGGCAAAACACATTTAAGAATATATAAATAGAGTCATAATAAATGGAGATCAACCAAAATCAGGAGTATTCATGTTTAACAGAAGCCAAAATTAAGAAATCTTTATTATAATTTTGATTTTTGAGGAATATAATTTTTCTTGACCATGGGGATGGCCAGATGTGAAATGCTGGGATTTTGCTCCTGATCTGATTTTTACCCTGTGTGTTTTAATTTGAAAGAAACCCATGACGACATTTCCAATCTGTCTTTTGCACTTAAACTGATCATATCCTCCCACGTGCCACTTTCAGGAGAGCCAGTTTCCATTACACTGATTGGACATAGGCAGGAAGAGAAAATACACATAGAAAATGGTATTTTAATAACTAATGAGCTATACAAGTGATGAAATTATTAACCATGCCTTTCAAACGTCAGACTTTGAAGCCCCAAGACTACTCCTGGCCTGGGCAAAGGTGTGACACTCCTGCAGCTTAGGAAGAGGAAGGTTTAGGAGTGGGGAAACACAAATTACTGAGAGAACTTGAGAGCTCACAGATACAAAACTGCTCTCTGTGGGTTATATCAGAGAAACTTGTTATTCAAAAGCCATAAAGGAAAATATTCCCTCATCTGAGGCCTTCTGCAGAATTTAAAAGAAAACTGTTTTTCTTGAACAAATCAAAGAAAATATAAAACCAAGAAGCTTTTCTGCAAGAAAACAAAGAAATGAAGAAAAAGCTTCAGCATTGACACGGTTCCCTGTCAAGTTATAGATCTGAAGCAGAAGGGTTCTTACTGGGATGTGTGCCACACAGGAATTAGAGCATATCTAGACCTTGCAGCATGGTGCATCACTGTTTCCTGCACAATGTCATGGCAAATTTGGAGTTAGAAGCTTCACTAAGATTTTGTAATATTAATTGTGTCACTGGTTCTGTCTTCCAGAGGGAAATAACTGAATATTCAGTTACTGTAAGGGAGACTCTCCCTGTTTGCAGGTCCTGTGCTGTTATTGCAATTTGCAGTTTATCAATCTGTTCCATAATCTATACAGGACATTTTCTTGAAAATTGCCAGTGACCTATTTTATAAATATAACACACTGTGGGTTGAAGACAGGAAGAAAGGAATAAATACTGGCGGGGGAAGTGAAAAACTAAAGCACAAGAATAAGTAGTCTCTAATAAACACCAGCTGGCAATAAAATCAGGGGTCTGAACGAAGTTCTAGGAGCTTTTCTGTAAGTGATGGAGCTAAGAAAGGCAAGTCATTTCAAAACTCGGTTGGCTGCACCACTGCAGACCATCAACTTCATGAGTCATGGTGCCACCTTCACTGCATTTATCCTAAAATCAACTATTTCACAGGAAAAATAACCTTTACACTTGTCGTAACATGAAGCATGTTTCTCATTGTTTTGAGGGTTGTTAGAAATTTATACACATGTTGTTACTTGCTAAACAACACCATAATTTGTCCTAGGCTTCAGTTCTTAAAAAAATAAAAATCCAAAAAAGAAAATGACAGAAAAATAAAAACAAAGCAAAACAGAAAGAAACTCAAGCCCAAACTTCTCCACTCTTGCAACATTATCTTGCTGAAACCTTACAGCAAAATTTAAAAACACAGCAGCTGTCATTTACAAGATTCTCCAGCACTCTTCTAAAGCCAGATAAGATGAATACCAAAATCTCTAAGGACAGTATATAAACTGCAGTATAAATGTGAAAATGTGAAACAGAATTCATTAAAATACATCAGTAGCTCTACTACCAGCTCAGAATGGATTGATTCAGGAGAAAATCCTGTGCACAACTTCCTGAAGTGCTGCTGGCAGGCAGCAGAGGCTGAACATGTGCAGAAGTGATAACTGGGGAGACTGCAGAAGGCCTCGTGGCAATTTAAATGCAAAGGCTGCAGACAACCCAGGCTGATTCTCCACAACCATTTTTACTGCTTTATTTCATTACTTTCCACAGCAAATGGCCAAGAACAGAAGGGTAGCTACACTCTTTTAAAAAGTTTCAGTGCCATCCCTACCTGCTCAAAAATTTGACTAAGTCAACTCGTCACAAGTTGTGTCCTTGAAAGGGGGGAAACCTCTGATCATGATGTGCTCTGCTAAGGTTTCTGGTGGTAAGAGAGACCCTCAGGTGAGGGACACAAATACAAAGATGCTGAGGATCTATTCATCTTTCTTTGCATACAATGAACCTTTCAATCTACATTCTCAGGCACACTGAGGCAAAATTAAATTATGAGTTATTCAACCAAATATCATTCAATGAACCAATGGTAAAACCAGATTTAATACCCTGGAACCCTGAATTATTATCCCATGCCCTTGAAACCTGTGTCTTCACAACACTATTGGACTCTGGTACTTTTTCTTGACGTATAAATACCTAGGCTCTGAGTTTAAATACAGAGGTACTCGCAAAACACATTTGACATTGTATTTTATCCCAGTCATCTAAACATGTTAAGATATCCTAGAAAATTTACTTGGAGGAGGGGAGGGGAGTTGGCTCTGGGCTGTGTAAATTGTATCCAGTCTATCTGGATTTGCTCATTTTATACCTTGCCAATAAGCAAACATAACTAAACCATATCCACAGCTGATTCAAATGGCCACATCTTCAGAAGTCCTTAGGGAAGAGCAGAAGAACAGAAGTTTTGGAAATAAAGCCATGCCAGCATAGCTGTATCAAGAGAACCTTCAAATGAAGGCTTTGAGCTTAAATTACACACCATGCTACAAGAGATGCTTTTTGAATAAGGCAAAAATGGATTTGGATATCCAAGGTAGTTTGTCCAAGTATCCAGACAAGAACACAATTCACAATTGCCACTGGCAGCAACGTTCCTGAGACTTTTTAACTAAGGAACATTACCTCTGACAAAATCCAGACCACATTCTGGATTTTCTTTTCCAACCAACTAGGAATTTCCAACTATATTTTGGAACATAACTCATTACTGTTGCTTTCCTTAGCCATGCTGGTTTTGCTTGCCTGAGCTTTTGATATTTATTCTTTACATTTTATTTGCTTATATTCTTCCACTAATTATCTTAAGATATTTTCATCCATCATGGACTCATTAGAGCTGTCACAAGACCAGTCCTCCCATGTACAAGTAGATATTTTTGTAAATTAGACATGCAAATGTCCATGGCCTATTTAATAGTTCCTAATTCTGCATGCACAGAAGTAATGCAGAGACAGCCAACTAAACCCATCAGTGCTCTGCTTCATGGTGTTTTTCCTGTAAAAAAAAAGCACAAAATATGAAAAAGGGCCGAAATGAAAGCAGCGGAGCTATGCTTTAGCTAATTATGGTGAGGAAAAAAATGCACCTTCATGACTGCCATTTGTCACAGCCTTAACTTTGAATTATGGGAGGGGCAACAAAACATCAGCATGACTTAGCCAGACACCAACACACACCACGCTGTCAGTCCCTTCTCGGAAATTCTTCTGGAGATAATACTTCTGGGAATGACACTAATTAGTCACCAATCAACATTACCAGCTCTGTAACCCTGTTCCCAGAAACAGCATCTTTCTGCAGTGGTTTTTCCAGGAACAGTCCGTGGTATGTTGATACAGGCAGGCAGAAGATGCAATAGATACTGAAATATACACGAGGCCAACAAGACCCAGGCTCTTAAAAGGTAGAGACTTTGCTAAGGCCCATTCTTTCAAAACAGCACTTATGAGCATGTTTTAGTCAGAGAAAACATTACTATTGATTAAACTGATACAATTTTTATTGAACTGCACTCCTTTGCAGTACAAAGTGCACACCATCTTGTGTGGTGTAGCATATAAAAATCAGGAAACTGTGACTGATCCTTTTGCTTTGAGACAATGGAAGCTTTTGCAGCTGATCTGGAACAACAATCCAAGTTCTTTACCAACATGAACAGACACCTTCCACAGTTTCCTTAACTGCATTACAGGATTTGGACCCCAACGGCAGCTTCAGGGGTAAGCAGGAAGGAATTGGGATGCTTAAAAGGCAGCTGAACAGGTTACAGATGTTGATTTTATAGGGAATTAGGTCCCTAACTCCATTAGGTGCCCTATGAAAATCCAAGCTCCTGCACAATTAGATGCTCAGGCAGCAGTGAATCTGGACCTTGTTTTCAATAATTAAAGCTATTGCATAAATTACCACCCCTTTTATCATTTCAGTGGAACTACAACTCCCTGCACAAACTAAGATGCTACTTCCAAGTCACCACATCTGAATCCATTTTCCTACCCAGATTTCTGCAGTTGTTTTTTCTGCCCCTTAGAATCAGGCTCAAGCCTGACTGGATGGGTGAGCAGTGCTTAAATAGCAATGAATTTAACTTGACCACTAAAATTAAGGTGAAAGTCACTCTACTGTGTAGCATATTCACGGTCACTTAAAATCAGCTGAAGCATTCCAATTAGCATTTATGTCAGAATATGGCATGGATGCTAATGTAAAATGAATCTTTACAAGTTTATATGGACTTCTTCACATAGCTACTCTAATAGGTTTCCTTGTTAAAGCAGATCTAATTGCAACTTTGGAAAGAAGAATATACCATGAAATAAACATCTACATTGAAAAAACCAATCAGAATTACAGCATTAAATACCTTATCAGACAGATTGAAGGGGAAGGGCTGTTTTTAAGCACCCTGCAAAGGTAAAAACTGATTTACACAATTTATCATCCTTTAAAAGAGAAACAAAAAAAAATCTGCTGGAAAAGTAGACCAAACAGATACTAGAAGTTCTTTCAACAAAATGGAGCCAGCCTTTTTTTTCCCCCTCACTTAAATGCTTACATTTTGGTAAAAATATAAAAATATGTAAATTTTGCTTCAGCCATGATGTTTTTTACAGAGGGGATCAGGAATAAAGCTATTTTTGAATGATAAAATTGCTAATTGACTTGATGAGTGAAAAAGGGTAGTACCTTAAAACCTTTTCTTGATTCCAAGGGTAGATTGTACCAGGGATAACTTCAGGAACTCTGTGCCAGAAGACTGCTGAAGAATTCACTTGGAATGAAACCTGCAGAATGCATGTGCTAATTTTCATGCAGGCAATGTGAATTTACTCATTTGAATATTGGCTTTAGTTTAAGGCTTATTGGAAGATCAAAATATTTTGGGTAATGTGCCTGGCTGAGGTTCAGAAGGCATCCTTTCCACATCATCACTTCCCTTACTGACCAGACTCCAACAGAAACCACAGCAACAAAAAGAAAGTGAAGCAATCAAAGCTATCAGGATTTTACTTCTTAGCCCAATTAAAGAATGTGAAGAATATTTGATTGAACTTCTGTTGTTTTTATTGGCAGTGACCATGAAGAGGCCAAAATGTTTTGGCAGTCGTTAGACAATAAAATATTGCCAAAATATTACATCTAGAAGACCCATCAAAAGCTGGAGTTAATGTAATATGTGCTCAATGCTCTTTTTTTCCCCTGCCATTTGGAAATTGTGCTGTCTTTTCCCTTTGTGCTTGTCAGGGAGAAAGGAAGGACCAAAATGATTTAAAGATTACTGGCTCAGACAAGTTTAAAAGCGTGTTTCTTTGATACAGGTAGACAGCAATGAGTGCTCATGTTCAACAGTTTTATTCCTGCCTCATCATGGAGACCTTTAAATAGGAACACAGACCTAGGGAATGTCCCTTGGCTCATTTGCTGAGAGCAAACTTTGACCACTCTTAGCAAAATAAACACACAAACAAAGGAAAAAAAAACCCCACAAACTGTAAATCTTTTCTCAAAGACGTGATGGCCCCCCATGCATCAAGAAACCTCACCATAGTTTTACCTTCACAAACTCTCCCAAGTTTGACCACCAGTTGATTGACCACCATTGATTGACAACCAATCAATGAACACAAGCATGGCTTTAAGTCAACCTTTTGGCTGTTTTGTGATAGAAGGTACAAAATACTGAAAATGATAAAGACATTGAGGATTGTGAGACTGCTCTTCTGGTATTTTATTTTTCTTGCTAGTGATGATCTTTCTGTTTTCCATTCCTTCCATGCCCTACAAGGAAATATAACATGAGGAAAAGCACATGTGCCGATTTTCTGGTCCTTCAAAAGGGCTTATTCACTGAAATAGTCTTTAAAATGTAAAGCAGAACGTGTATCAGCTACAAGTAGAATTTTCTAACAAGACTGTAAATGTAAAAAGAAATCTATTTGTATCAAATTCTATTATCTGTGCAAGATGGCTCAAGAACATATATATTCAGATGTGGCATATACAGCATCAGAAACTAGTAAAATACCAGATAATTATGAAGAAACAGCCTGCAGATTTGATTATGGATATGAAGCCTCTCAAGATTTTTACACTTATTTTAAGCAATGCTGGATTATGTGTCTACACTGTTATTTCCAGAGATGAAGGAGAATGAACACAATATTTTTTTTTAGTACTGCTCTCTGTGAGAATGCTACTTCACACTTCCAGCCTGAGCTCCACTAAAATGCTAATGAGGAATTGTTATTAGATGTTGAGAAGGGGAGGGACATCTGCCAGGCAGAAGGATCATAACAACCTTCACGTCTGCTAGACCTGGACCTGCATCAGGACCTGGTGTGAGGCCAGGAACAGCAATTCAGCCAAGCCCAGAGGAGAGGTTTCTGCCTGAAACTTCCCACACAGAACCAGCAGAACCAGGAGAAGGAGCATCAGCTGTAAGGGGAGGCTGCTTGAGCAAAGCTGGTGGTGCTGACCTGTGCCAGCTCTCTGTGCCTCCACGGGTTAGTGGCAGTTCTTACTCACAGCACTCCTACAGTCTCCAGAGCACAGCACTGCTGATTTTTAAAACCATTATTTTCTTTGATTGGGCTAAGCTTCTGCTAGAAATTTGAACATTTTTAGAGTGGGAAAGACCATTTCAAAAATTGCATTCGTTACAATACTTTCCTTCAAGGGAATGAAAATATAGTAATTTATGTCAGGATCCTGAGATGACAATGACAACAAAACAAGATTAATAACTGCTACAAACACCTTGCCAAAGGAAGTCATTCAGTTAATGCTACAGAGAATACCCCTGCCAACCCACCAAAGGAAAAAGCACAATTCAGAGATTGCTTCGTTTACTCAGTGTAAGTATATTTAGCAAAGGCCCTGGATCAGAAACAGAGATGACAAATGTTGGTGTAAATTATAGAGTAGGAAATGGGACAAAGGCAGAGAAAATGGGCATAAGTTGAAAAAAAGTAATTTAGAATCTAACTCCTAAAAATGACTATGACATGGAATGTGAAACCAGTGATGACCCTCTGGCATTTTGCTGAGAAAATTTTAAATTGTTGAAACAATTTTTATTGATGCTTCTCTCTACTTGGAAACTGAGATATTTCCATGATTTCCAAGTGCACATTTAGAGATTTGTGAAAGTACTTACCAAAGACTCACATTCCTCAACAGCCACACAATTTATTGGATCAAATTTCAAACATGCAAACTGCTCAGCAGAATACAGATATACAGGGTAGGGGCAAGATGAAAAAAAAAGGCTAAAATTGTACTAATAGCACTATAAACTTTATAACAGGGGTTTTTTTTCAGCATAGACTCATTTTTTAAGGAAACAGACATGTCACTTTGACAACATAACCACACTCATTTTAACCAAAACTTAATAAAAAAATAAAAGCCATTCAGTGAATAATAATGGGAAAGTATTACATTTATTTAATCCCTCACACAATGGAGCTGATGTGCCTACCACTTGGGCTATTCACACATAAATTGTATTTAATGGCTTCCTGTTAATATGCTGTAGTTAGATAATGAAACCCCAGCAATTTTGCAGCTCAAGCATCTGCATTCCTCTACTGCCATCAAACCGAGCAGTAACTGAGTCAGGAAAGGACATTTGACCTTGGAGCTTTAAATTTTGATTATTCCACCACGTCACAAAAAGAGATGTAAACTCATCTGTAATTTTCTTTTTCTTAAAAGGAGGGAGGCAGTAATAGTAGTTTAGTAGTAGTTTTAGTAGTTTAGAACTGGTGCAATTCCACAGGAATCAATTAGAAAACTGAGGTTCATTTCAATACAAACAGGATCTGGTGATTTCTGCGATGGTCTTTTGGCACAAAATTGATAATGTGAAGGGAAAAGACAATAAATCATCAATAAATTCATAAATTTTCATTCAGAAAACTAGAAAAATGGATGAAGCAGAGCCTTAGCTCACACAGATTCAATTTTATAATTGTCTATTTCACTAACCATAAGCCATTTAACTAATAAGCAATTCAGAAATCTGTCAGAGCAGAATTTGTGGCTGTATTGTATTACAGGAAACATATCAGCTCAGAAACACGTGCAGCATACAGCAGGTAGGTTTAACTGATATACACCTTATTCCTACACTGTTTAAAGAAGACAAGTCTGGACCATGTGATACTTTCAGGGGATTTTCAGGGCTTTGTGCTTTACATTGGCTACCTGGATTGTGTAGCACGTGGCAGGATGAATTCTTGGCTCGATTGTATCCACTGGTATTTTAGATGTTACACAGAAACAATTATTTTTCTTGGCCTAAAGGTGTACCATGCAAATTTGTCTAGCGTAAAAAGCTTTCTCTGAGCCAAAACTATTACAAAAAACGAAAGCCCCCTGCCAAGTCGTGTTCCATCTCCATATCTACCCTTCTGCAGAGAGGAAACAAATGCCTCCACCTCCCATAGTGGTGTCTACAGCAGAAAGCTGTCCTGGTGTCACATCTCAGCCTGTGACAGCTCACAAAGAAAATTCCAACGAATTCCTAAGCACATCACACATCTCACAGGCAGCACTGCTCCCCTGCACTCGAGGAGATGAAAAGCTGGCTCGGTACAGATGTGGCTGGTGGAGAACAAAGCTCTAATTAACGAGGCAGAGACGCTGAACTTCAGTAGATTCTAAATGATGTGCTTGATTCTTAAATACCGAACTGACTTGCAAGTTCTTGAGTTCATGCTTGAGTACACCATAAGGGCCTTTTCATGTAATTTAAGATTCAATCAAGCAGCAGCATCTCACTACAGTGCTCTTCAACAGAGAATCATAGGATGCCTTGGGTTGGTGTTAGGTAACAGATTAACCAACTCCCTTTTCTTCCAAGGCTCACCAGTGTGTGGGACTGACAGGCCTGTGCATACAGGAGGAAATAAACTGAAGTCATTTTGGTATAATTCCCTGCAGAGCTTGATACAATTCATGCCAGTAGCAATGGTTTCTAATCTGAGTTTCTTCTAGAGGAATTATTCTCCAGAGAAACTTAACAAATCCATTTTCTGTAGATCAGTAAAGTTGTATCTATCCACTTTATTGGACATTCCCATTCACTTTATCCACCTTTTCTTATGATGCTGCATATTTGCTAATTTATGTCCAGTGCTACTCTTTGGCATTATTTATGAATTTTAAAAATAACTCATCACACTTAAAGCCTAATGAATTTAATCTGAATTGACTAATATAAATTAAACATGTCCTAAGAATAATTTTACATTATTGACTCAAGTACTGGTCAAAATTATGTCATATAGGAAAATCAACATGTTTGTAACCTGCTGCACCATCTACTGACCAAAAGATACTACAACAGACTTCAGAAAAATATTGCACAAACCAAAGAACATACTTAAAGAATAATAGGTTTATATGTGATAGACTGGTCTCTCTAAGGGGCAGTGCTGATGACCCTGATACTTTGAACTTTGTTGCAGTGATAACTGCAGACAGCACACATGTGTGGGACATAATTACTTGAAGTTCTATATGGCAATAGATATCGTTTTGGGGGTTTTTTTTGTTGTTTTAATATTTGACTAAGATTCACAATGGCTAACTACCCAAAAACACTTTTTATGGGAATCATTCATTGGATCTTTAAGGTATAGCTGTCACACAACTCAAGCTTTCCAGGAAGAACAGCTGAAATGTCACCTTTTCACTGTATATAGGTCACACATCATAAAAATGTTGCAATTTCCTTGGTGACACCAAAAGCTATCAAAAGCAGCTGCAAGATGTCTCCTACTTATTTACGTATTAAAAACAAAGACCCAAGAAAAAAGAAAATTACTATTAATCCATTGAGCCTGGAGAGTCTCTTGTTCTATTAAGCTTTACAATTATTCATTGTAATTGCCTCACTTAAAAAAAAAAAAATAGAAAAATCAGTCAAGACACTTTTCTCACTGGGGAGGAAGATACATACTGCAAGTCCAAACTGTCCATAATGATATTCTGTAACTACAGATGAGCATTTTTCCCTTCCAAATGATTGCTGGAAAGATGCAGCAGCACATGACACATTAAAAGTATTATTCCCTCTTTACAGAGCAGCAGCATAATTGCAACACAAAGAATGCACTTATTTCCAGCTATGTATATACAAGGAACAGACTAGAAAACTGTAAGGCAAAAGGAGAACTGAAAAAGAAGTAATTATGAAAATGGAAAGAATTGTTCATGAAGTAAGAGTATAAGAAATAATGTGCATAGCTTGGCTGTTCAATTACTAAATGGACTCATTGTACTGTGTACAAGGTTTTCAAGGATGGAAACATGAATGAATTTCAAGGGGACCTTGCCAACATTAATGGGTTGAAGGAAAGAAGAAAAAAAGCTTAATACTTTATATTCTTCATTTGTAAGCAATCCTAGGCCCTCTAATTCCATTCTATATTCACCAGTCTTGTTGGTGACTTCATAAAGATTATCAAACACCAGAAGTAAGCACAATTTTTCTCTTTTAAAACACTGCCTTGCAGTACTACTGTGGAATGTTATGACTGCAAGTTGGTTAGGTATTTCAATGAAAATTCAGGGGGCAAAAATGCCACCTAATTTCCTTTAGAGTTTCCAATCTTTTAAACAGGAAAATTAAGGCAAAAGAGGAGAGCAATGCTATAAATTACTGAAAAACTATAACATGAAGGATCTTGGCTAGTAATTTTTTGATGCAATCCCAAATTCATAACAGTTCCATCAGTAAAGTGAAAAGGAAAAGCTTTTTAAGCACTTGACAAGGGCTTGCACCCTTTCTAGAGCTGAGGGAAGCCCATGTACACAGAGCTGCAGGAGAGGTTAACGAAGCTGAGCAAAACAAATCCCGCACCCAAAACCATCTGCTAATTCTTAAATGGGTTGGTTAATAACTAGATGAGAACAATTCGTTTGTTCCATGACACAGAGACACTGCCAGAAACTGGGCAGATGTCACCAAATGCAGTTTCTCTCTCTACATGGTAGGGATAAAATCCTGTTCTTTACAGATGGAATAAGGGACAAGACACCACCATTCAAGCCACACAAACCACAGACAAACTGGGGAACTTGCAGACAGGCTGCTCTAGGTAACAAAATTATTACACTAAAAATTCTACAGGAGTGCCATCAGGAGCTGTTACGTATCAACACAACACACCCTGAAGTGCATCAGGAGCATAAAGTAAGTCATGGAAGGATTTTCTTACTCAGATTTGAATTTGTGCCAGCCTGCAAACCCAAACCAATAAACATAGCTGCTTGGGTAGGGATTTGCCTTATGCTCTTCAGAGGTATACAAAGTACAATCCATATGGTGACCTAACTTGAGAGCTCATGGTGCCCAAAAACTTCTTAAAAAGCCTAAATGATGCTCCAGTTTAGGCATATTACTCCTCCTTTCCACTTGCTTCCCTCTTTTAGGGGCTTTTATATAAACCTAACTATACAAGCTGAAGTTCCTTTTCTTCTACACCCACTGAAAATTTACAGGATTTTATAGACTTCAGTGAAGCCTGACCTCTATCCTCAGCATGAAATGCAAAATTCCTCTATCAAATTATTGTGATTAAAAAAAAAAAATCTGATTCCTTCCAGGACAGGATCCCTAGTTCTAGTTCTGCTAGTTAAGTGAGCATTAAGCAGAAGCATATTAGGGAAAAGCTTTCTTCTTTTTAAAGTTCATTGGAATTGCCCTAAATGAAATTAGTACCAAAACTAGTATCAAAGAAGCCTTGATGATCTGCATAGCAGCTTCTGCTTATTGACCACCCCACAAAATCTAGTTATATCTAAATTAAATTCATTTATATAATGGTCCTGTTCCCCCTTAAGGCTGATACAGCACTGGAAAAAAATCTTAAAGGTGCTGGTGTTCACATCAAGCTCCCCCAGAAAAATAAAATAAAACCCATCATCTCAGCTGTGTAACTTTATGCCAGATCAACAATTCATTTGAGTCAAGGGTTCCAAATGTTTCTCAGCTGCCACTTGAGAGAAAACACACTGTGAGAACCTAATTGGATCCACATCCTCTGGGAACTTGTGGAAGAAAGGTAAAGTTACTAAACATTAAGTGTTTAGTAAACCTAAACTTTTTTCTTTTTCGAGAAAGAGCAGAACACATGAACCATTGACTTTAGGCTGCTTCATTTTATTGATTTTCAAGTATCCAAAATTATAAAACTACCTATGAGCACTTGAAAGAGGACATTGAGCAAGGCTATTTCAATTCAAAAGTCAATCATATCTTGCAGGTGAGAAGGGAAGTTTTAATTTCATATTCTGACTTCAGAAATTATTTTCCCTCAATCACAATTTACACTTTCAGAACCACGAGGAAGAAATACAGTTTAAGTCTCAGAGAAGGAAACAGCAGAACATAATTCCAGGACAAGCCATAAATTTGTACACTTTCAGCAAAAATAACCACCTGCTCACACACAAGATACCAAAGGGCTAGTTGGGCCTCCAGTGTTGCAAAAAAGTCCCCAAATGTGAGAACTACAATGACTCATAAGTGCAGTATAGCTCAGGTGAATCAGCCAAAACAGACATCATTATAATGGGTTTTATGGCTAAGACTGTAGGAAAACCAAGCCAAGGTTCCCATCCCATTAATTCCATTGTTGCAACCCAACCCAAGTACTCCACAAGAGGCACAGTGGAACCACAGGTTTGGGAAACATCATCTAAACAAACAGACTCCAAGAAGATATTTACTGTTAAAATGGGATCAGACCAAGAGGACCCAGAGCAGCAGCATATGCAAGACGTGGCTGAAAAGATGAAAAAGGAAAAAAATATTTCCATATCTTACACATACATGAGGCAAATAACAGGCAGTTTAAATAGCAGAGATGAAATTTTGGTATAAAAGAATGATTTAGATTTGCATGTCCCGGAAATCATGTGGTGCAACTACCTCAAAAGAGGATGGATCAGGTTATATCTTTAAATTTATACACTGGGAAAGAAAATCTGAAGCTTCCAACTACTGGTGGAGACACCAGGAACAGATTCCATGGGAAGAGTCTAGGAGCTTCTGCTATGTTTGGGAAGAGAGATGAACCCCTTGGGGATCTATTCTACACTTTGTGACCCTGGTTCTTTAGCCCCTCCATACCGAGCACAAAATAAAAAAACATTTGCCTCGATGATATTTAAAGATTCTGCAAAGCTGCTTTCTGTGATGTTTAGTGACAAAGTAAATGTAGGGAGATTCATACATCACTGACACCAGCCATGAAAAACAAACTGCATTATTTGCCAAACATCAAGTTATAAAGTATCGTTTAGTTGTTTCTCTGCAAAAATCAGATTAAAAATAAGCATTATTGTATGAAATATTCATGAATATGCATTACTATACAAACATTTTGCACAACAGCTGTGAGTTGTTTACTAATTCCTGGTTTAAATCATAATGACATTATTTTGAAGAGGTGAATATGGCTGTAACTATGATTAAAATGAGGCTTAATCAAGTAGCCAATGGAGTAAACAACAGCATTATCACAGGATTTTGAAAGTCACAAAAATTGCCATTAAAGGTAGAATTCAAATTTCTATAGAAGCAAAAATTTTCCTTTTCCTTTTTTTTGTGTGAATATCACAACAGGTAGAAACAAAAAAGAGTTTTCAACTGTCTAAAGGAATATTTTTTTCCAGACACGTTTCTGTGCAGACTCTGAGAACAGAATGAAATTTACAGCAGGAAGATATGATGGGAGCATGAAAAATGAAGGACTTGTGTTTCTCACCTTGTTGAAATCTTAAATTTAAAAATAAAAGAAACTATGCATTTAATGTGAGACAGTGGACAGCTCTAAATAGCACAATTGTTTAGTAAAGTTAATTATTATTTTAATTTTGTTGATCCCTGTACTAGAACACAATTGCCTCTGCCAAATGAGATCCACTACCAGAATTTGTCCATACCCTTACATGAAAACAAGACTGTTCCTGTACTGAATTACAAGAAGAGTATGAGTTCAGTTGATTTTTAAATTCAAAGTTTCCTCTATTTTTTTCCCCCCCCTCCCATGACTATTCATTTGCACATGAACATTTTGGAGATTTCAGACAGGAACTATTCCTGTACCACAGATTCTGTCTGGAGATCCTTGAATTCTGCATCTTTCTATGTGATCTCTTCAGGACCAATAGCACCTCAGTAGCTGCCACAGGACAGTCCCGTGGTGACATTGCCATGCCAGAGAGCATCCAGAGCCTGCCAGGGGAAGATCCAAGCTTTAGGACATGGTGCTCACAAAGACTCCTAAGAAGAAGTTACAAAATCCTGAGATGCAACAGTCTTGCAGGACTGAATTTTGGGTCTCACATTCCCAGAATTTTGCATACAATTAAAGGCTAAGATATATTTGGAAGCTAAAGACTTGTATTCCTTAAGATTGTGGGAATCTAAATGATGCTGAAGGTGGTCTTAGGATCATTTGCATCTCTTTCTGAAAGCTGCAGGAGTCCAGTTCCAGTCCCAGCTGCTTTACAGTAATGACATTAAAGCCTTTATTGCTCTCTTCAGTAAGAGAATTTCTCAGGAGTTTGGCTACAATACCTTGCTCAACACCCGAGTCCATATCCATGGCAAACCCAAACAAGACCCCAGTCCTAGACTTTCTTATGGACAGCCCTTGCACAAACACTCAATACCATGGTTTTGCACAGGGATACCTCAGACAAGTTCTTTTTTGTTTTCCAGTCACAGAAACTTCAAAACAAAACAAATAAACTACCTTTTTCCCTAAATAAATTTGGAGAATAACTAACAGCAATTTATCTGTTGTTAAATTGGGAACTCTGTAGTCATTGTCATTGCCTCCCTTCTCCCTAGATTTTGTCTCTCACCATTTCAGGGCAAAGCTGTCTGGATATGAATATATATGTATACACACACACAGTTCTGTATATCTTCCACTATACTTCTGAATGGGTTGTGAGCCCCTACTTTGTACTGGAGGGATGGGGATATTGGAGGCAAAAAGACCTGAACTTCCCAAAACATTGGCTCTTCAGAACCACTTTTCCTCAGGAACTCTATTTTTAATTTTATGTTGTAGGTATTTCCTATTTCTATTTTGTCACATATTACTTTTTTTTAATCTGTTGAAAAATGCAGAGATTTTCATTTCCATGAAGTTATTTTTTTTGCTTCCATTATTAACATACCAGTATTTTACCAGCTGTTACAGGAATATTCATTTAACACACATATTAGGGAAAGTGATTAATATAATGCAATAAAGGGCATGAAATTAATCTTTTATGGAATATTAATGACAAGCATACATAAACTTTGATCTTCTGCCATGAAGCATTCTGCAGGAATTGATTTGATTTTTTTGTTATCACAAACAATGTGTTTACATGTCACACATATTTTAGGCAGGAAACTTCCAATAAATCTTTCATTTAACACACATCTGTAGCTATGCACAGCAATCCTATACATACCAGATGATTTTTATCAACTCTAATTATTCATTGATAACACATCTGATTATGTGCCCCAAGGCAACATTATAAATTCTAAGTTGTTTTTTCACAGTTGTAATTACCATATGTTCCCATTAATCCAATTCTATTAGCTCAATCTTTGCCTACCAATCTTGGTGTCAATCAATTGTTTTTCCAGCTCGTGCATCAAACCAATAAGAATTGATTTTGGAAGATGGAAATGTAATTTTTGGGTTCGGAGGAATTATTCCAACAATCTGAGTCACAAAACCTGATTTTTAAACAAAAGTGACAAACATACCCTGTGTTTCCAGAGGGGCTGCAATTCATTCATCTGTACAATACACTGCATTTCTGTGTCCATTCCTTAAAAAAAACCAGTAAGGACACAGACACCTATTAAAAATATTGGTACAACCCAGAGTCTTCTTTTATATTTTGAAGATGTCAGGAAGGGTAAAGGAGGAGCTGCTCTGGAGCAGCTGCACACTTCATGGTGTTCCTTAGCAACAACTTCTCAGGCAAAGTTTGCAGGGAGCTGGAAATAGGATTGTGGCAGTACTTTTTATTTTGGGAATTCAGTTCCTTATTCCTAACTAAAATGACCCTCAATCTCCTCTGTTTATGAATAGCATATTTAATATAGAATCTAGGCCCCAAAGATAAATTTATAGTTAATAAATATGTGCTAAATAACTCCTGTAACTTTGGTTGGGTAAGAATCCCAGCAAAAGGGAACAAATTCTGTACCCATCATTTGAAAAAATTTAAACAACTTTGACTTTCATTGAAAAGCAATTTTTAACTTACTTTAAAAATACCTATGAATAATTTTTGCTAAAATATGTTAAAAAAATTTTACACGACCCTTGTTTACTGTAATCACTTTAAAAAATCGAAAAAGCCCTTTTAGTTTTTGTCTTTTATTATGGTAACTTACCCACAGAGCTTTAGTCTACAGAGTCTAAATTACTGGCCATAAAATAGATCCTACGTGTAACACACAAACTATTTCGTTACTGTTAATCTTCTGCATCTAAGAAATCAAACATTTTAAAAAGGAGCCCCCTAAATGCATCTGCTGTGATGCAGAGATGACAAACTCACATAGTGCCAAAGCACAGTTGATATAGAACGAGATAATATGAATTAATGCTAAAAATAAAAATCAACAGACAAATAGTGTCACTATTAGTTCATTTCATCAAATTTAACTCAAGGAAAATATTTTTCATTGTAAAATCATCTTATCTTGAGAGTATTAATTAGAAATTATACGGAATGATCTGTCTTCAGTGAAAGGACACTAATGAGATGATTGTGAGGGAAGACACAGAACCTGGATTGCAAAAGTTTTGGTAAATATCTTCGTTCTTGGTGTCCTTCTGGATCATGACCAGAACCATCAGCACTCCTACTTCTCCAGTAACTAAGAAAGAGATGCACTTTTTGAGTTTGTGTGACCTGGGGATACTTCTGAAGCCTCTGGAATAGCTAAAGGGCTGCTCCAGTCTGGTAAATCCCTTGAAAAATGCCTCCAAAATGTGTGGGTGATGCAGCTGCACACCTTGATTTGGGGCAGCTGGCAAAGGAGACAGCTCAGAGCATCTCCTCAGCTCCTGCAGCCACCCAAGCGCCTCTGTGGTTTGGTAGGTGAGAAGCATTTAAGTATTTCCTTTCCAAGTGAATATAAACAGGACAGAAATCCAGTGCCTTCCTGCCAGCAAACAAACTTTTGGTTAGGTCAAAAAATGCTTCATGTTTTGAGAGCAACAGAATCTTTCCTAAACTATGAGTTCATCCAAAGACGATAAATAAAAAAAACAGCTTTAAGGACGTGCAGACACCTCTCAAATAGTCTTCATTAACCTTAAATCTTAAATTAGCCAAGTTCATTCTCACACTTTTTTTTCTCATTTCATAAGTGGAGACACAGCTCTTGCCAAACTTATTTATATGATCACCAACTACAAAATAATAAATATTAGAAATCAAGCCTCCTAATATTATTTTTTAAAAAACCAAAATGCATCTCAAATGATTAGAAATATAATTTCCATGCTAAACAGTGAGCATTAGTAACCATTACTTACATTTCTACATTAGCAAACACCCTTCTTTGCATTCCTGACTTCAGCACAGACCATAAGTACATTTATAATTACAGCTTCTGTTCATGCAAATGACAGTTATGCCTCAGCATTTATCAGTGGAAACACTAGAGGGTTCTAAGTGGAGCACAACATATCCAAGATCATTAAAAAAACTCTCTATCAACAATTGACATACAGTAACACACTGAACAGAGTTAAATGCTTGTCTTTGGAGATTCTGGCATTAGCTAAAAGTGATTGATAATGCCAAATTCATGATTGATTTGTCTGTGGTTTGCTGTCACCTGTTTATCTGAGATGCATTACTGGAAATAATCTCTCAATATAAACCCAAGCTTAATTAGAACCTCAATGCAAGCAAGCCACTTACCAAAGCCAAAACAAAACTGGGAAAATTTTGGGATTTTTTAAAAAAAAAAAATCCTGCTGGATTGCCTTGTACAGAGATAAACACTTGTGTGTCAGACTGTGCAGGTTGTCTGTTAACCCAACAGACATTTTCCACAGAAATATTAACACAGAAAAAACACATAGTCACTGCCCTTAAAACAATAGTTTAAGCCAGGGGAAAACATGTCAAAAGTCTGAGATAGAAAAATGAAAATCAAAGTTCACATGGGGCTATCACTTTGTTTTAGACAGCAAGAGCCTTCTTGCATGGCGTGTGTGCTTGCCTCTGAGAGTTTCAATGCAAAAACCTTTAAACTATTCCTGTAAAATAGTTCATGCCAGGTGTTCAAAGGTTTAAAGCTACAGCACAGCCTGTTAGGGACAGTGTGCCAGAGGTTGAAAACCTCTGTCAGAGCTCTGTCTGATCCCCTCAGGGGGTGAATACCTCTATCCACAGCACACGTGTGAGAAGGGCAAGTGGTTTGGGCAGCAGCAGCAGCGTGGCACAGGCATCCTCAGAGGAGCAGAGATGTACCTGCCACCCCCAGGCAGAAGTGCTGGGCTTTAATTGGTGTTTTTAGAGCAGCTGCTACTGTAAATTACACAGCAAAGTGATTAAACAACACAATGAACTCTTAAAATGCAATCATGACTTCATGGAGTCCATTGCTTGTTCTAATCTGCTCTGGCCCTGGTTCCCCTCCTGCCAGGCTGATCCCCCTCCAGTGGCTCTTTGGAGGTGTCTCTGCCCAGCTCCTCAGCCTCTTTTATGGTTATAACTGGATAATGTCATATACAAGTGAAATTTTGTCTCACCAAGGTTTTGAATTCCTCCCAAAACCTCTTTCTGAGAACTCACAAGGACATGTGGGCTAAGGCCCACATATCTGAACCCTTAATAGAGCTCCCTTAGGTGGCAATTCAGTGATGATGATGATGTAGCACAAATTGGCCAAATAATTCATAAATTGCAAAATTCTTTTCCCACAACTTTACATGAAACTTCAGTTGTTCCATCATTAGTCCCATCACTCATAAATAATGCAGCTATGTCTAAATGTGCTACAGTCACATCTCCAAGGATATTCAAATATGTCCTGGCACACCTGCTGTCTTAGACCTGAGGTTCTTTATGACAGTGGGGTCTTGATGCATATTTAGGTCTCAGTGTTTTGATGAGTGAAATCATGGGGCGTTACACAAAATAGTTGGAAATTTCAATTTAATCTAGTTCCCTTTGTTTCATTTCTATATTTAAATTCTTCTAAGCAATGCTGCGCCCTCCAAAATGTTAAGATTTATGTAAAAGGAGAAGTATTTTTCTTTCTTTAACAACCATCTTGGAAATTTCAGTGTTTAAGGGGCTTCCTAAGTGGGGTGGGGGAGGGCTTATAGCTTTTTTGTCACCCCAGAAACTATAGAAGAGATGACTAGGAATGCCAAAATCCTCTAACAAATATACATAAGCATAGCATTATACAAAATGCATAACAGCTTCTCTGTGGAGCAAACAAAGTTAACCTGGGTCTTCCACATGATACTGCAGAAAAAGCAGGGTATATAAATATATCAGAAGCAAACACACCCATGGTAGTTTCAAACATGCAGATAGAGACTAGCTCAGCTGAGCAGATCATCTACACTGAAACAGAAAAAGAAAACTTGGAATTAATTTGGTCTGCACCCATCACTCTAAAACACCTAATTTCAACACTAAAAAGACTCAATAGTTTTTCTAAAAAAAATTAAAGTTCATAACACTGTAATTTATAAATATGGTAGAAAATTTGATTCTTTTACTTGTACGGTAGTAGAATAAATACATAGAAATGAAATCCTGAAATATATGTATTAGATTTAATCTGCATATTTTTTGAGAAAGATATTTAGAAAAACATGTTATCCCCTCTTTATTAGCATCATCATCATCTAGAGCCACGTTTACAGGGCAGCAATAGCTTTTTACAATGTTCTCATTTTAGAGTTGCTTTCAATTGTTCCTCCCATTAAAATGAGAGTTAAAAATATTAATTTACGCAATCTGAGCCGTGGAATGACTTCAACCAGACTAATTAGCATAACCTTCTCGGATGTCATCCATATTAATTTTGCAGACTGGGGCAATGCTTAATGGCAGAACTAGAACTGATGGAGCCTTAAGCTGTGTCAGTGCTACACTTCACAAACCTGTGAGCTCAGCAAATCCTACCCTTGCCAACTACAGCAAGCTCTGTGAATAATGTGCTGTAAACTTCATTAAAGCCACCACAGGATTTGTGCAATTAGTCACAGCAAAGAGCAGGAACAACACCGGGGTGTCTGTGCATCACCTCTCCTCAGTGTGGGGTCCTCTGGGCTGGTGGAACTGGGGTGGCTGTGTCCTCCAGGAGCTGAGGGATCCTGGCCAGCAAGGACAGCTCTGGACTTTTGGTCACACAGAACGTGCCACAGCAGTCACCAAGAAGCAGCAGAGTCAAAAGGTGCAGATCCCCATGGCCTGCTCAGAATTTTAAGTGCCACCACCTGAAGCAGCTTCCTGGGCTCACACTCCTAAAGATGTGGCTCGGTGAAATCCAAGCCGTGCTGGGCACTGAGAGGTTTGGGAGTTGCCAAACAGTGAAAATGTTACTTTTTTGGAAAATTAGCTTTCACTAACATTCCCATCTAGTCATGGGACCAGGAAATACGGAGCCATTCAGATCTGCTACAGACAAGCAGACTTGTGGGAAAACAAATCATATAATCACAGAATGGCCTGGGCTGGAAGGGACATGAAAGATTGTATCGTTCCCAATCCTTGCCATGGACAGGGACAGCTTTTACTAGACCAGGCTGCTCCAACTTGTCCTTGAACACTTCCAAGGATGAGGAATCCACATCATTTCTGGGCAACCTGTGCCAGTGCCTCACCACTGTCACAGGGGGGATATTTTTCCTAATATCTGATCCAAACTTGCCCCCTTTCAGTTTGAACCCCTTGCCCTTGTGCTGTCACTCAATTCTCCTGTAAAAGCCCCCCTGCAATTGGGAAGAAGATATTATATTCCTGTCTTAAAGCACATTTTCCTGAGTGGTGCTAGACAACAATTTGAGTTTCCATGTGAAATGTTGTATCCTCATTAAACATAAACCAGGAGTTACGAGTTTAACATTCCTTATCATTAATATCACACAAACATTCTGATGAGCAAATTCTACAGGGCTGCAATCCTATTCCTCATCCCTTTGGTTTTGAGGACACTACTTTGGAAAGAAATTCCTGATATTTCTACTTAGGATGAGGGTTTTTCTCTGAGCAGCCTCTCCTAGACTTCTCTCCAGCCTGCTTTGGACAGACCTTTGTGAGCAGGATCCACTGGCTACAAACCTTATATAGTATTTATACCCTTAAAAATTACAGCCACACTTCTTTTCCATGACAGTACCTCACAGTCAGCTTCCTCAAATATCAACTTTGCATTAATCTCAAGAAAATACAGCCTGGTTTCATTAATGTTTATAGGGTCATTCAAAGTGAGAATATCCTTTACAAACAATTCAAGCATGTGTAAAGTGGTCACCAAAATATAAGGTTTACTCTTATGTACAACAAAAGTTTTATTCTTTTATTTATTTTAATTCTTTCCCATACCAAAGGCCAAAAATTTCTATTAAATACATTAACCTGCCCTTGTATGCACGTAGTCCAAACACCATTACAGAAACCAACAATTTATCCAGGAGCCCTCCAGCCTTAATCCTGTTTCTGGACCTTTCTATACATTAATGCTACAAAATGTGAATACAATTATCAAGCAAAAAACCTTTCTACTGGACAGAGATGCCTGTGGCTCCCAGGACAAGTGGCACAAACAGCAGCCTTCCTCTTAGTGAATTTTAATTGGAATTTTAATAAAGGCTTTACCACATTGAAGAAAACTGCCTTTAGCACGGCTCTGACTCTTTTAATCAAATCCTTTGGTGATCGTTCCTGGGACTGAATGGAATTCAGAAGGTTACCTTAGCAATATTTATATTATTCTCTGATTTAGAATTAAAAATTTTACTCAAGCAAAAAGATTAAAACGTGTAACATCCTTGCATATATTATGTTGGATGGCTCAGGCTTGGGGGTCAGATCAGGTTTTTGTCATATTTCCGTTCCAGCACACAGATACATTAAAAACCAGATTTCCCAGACAAGTGCCAAAGAGGCTCATTCTGAGAGAGAGACTCATTCTTCAAAACATATTTTGCTCTTTACATGGAGCTATAAATTCCTACAGAACTTCAGTGCATTAATATCTTTCCATAAAAATTTGTCCCTTATCATAGAAATGTTTCTTTGATAACAATAGGTTACAGTAAATTCAAATAACTAAACTTTACTCTTCTTTGAGAGCCTCCTCCTCAGTTTACCAATTTCATTTTATTTTTAAAAAAGGCACACAGTGGCCACTACACTCATATTTTGAAGTGAACACTATTTCCTGTCTCAAGCTGAATCCAAGAGGCAGAGAAAAAAAAATCTTAGTTGCGTAGTCGTAGATTTTAGCATGTGAATATAGATTTCTTACATCCTGTGAATCAAATTAGAGACATCAAATGATTTAATTGAAGTTTTTTTCTGAAAAGATTTTTGAAAAGTGCAGTTAGATTATGCATGTATATTTGTCATTGGTTTGTATTCAACAAGCACTTGGGTCAAACAGCATTTCATCTCTCTGCAAATTAAAACCCCTAGCAAATGGATGGCTAATATGCTTCAACAGGAAGAGATGGAATTTATTAGATCCTGTTCTTCACTGGCAGAGTGAATCAGGTAATTGATGCAGTAATGCAAAACATTATAAATGCCATCACCTCTCCTATTTGTAAACCTGCCATGCAGTCTTTGAAATGCACTGTGGCAATTTCTGTTACTTCCACCACCCACTCTCATTGCCCTGCTTCAGATTTCTGCATCAGAAACTTCCTTACAGAATTTTCTGACACTTATTTCAATGAAGACAAACTTGTAAATTCTGGAATACACTAGTCAAAGGTTTCCAAAACTAAGGAAGAAGATGGAAACTTAACTCCAAGTTATATACCCTGTGTCCATTAGTTACTTAAAATTATAACTTAGTGAAAGTTATTATTTTTGCATCTAAAATTTCTATTATATAATTAAGATACATAGCTTACAAGTCCAAGCTAATTGCCCAAGGACAGTTCCTCAAAATATTTTTCTCCCTTAAGAAAGGTAAGTATTTTAAAATAATAGGTATTATTAGGCAAATATTGCTTAACCAGCATCACTTTGCTAGCAAAATATTTTTAAATGATTGTTTTTAAATGAGAAAAAAAAAAAGAAAAGTTGAACGGCCATTTTCTGTTTCTGATCATCTCAATCCAGTGCTCAAGGGTGCCATGGAGTGGGCACAGTTCAGCAGAGTGAGGCCCTGCAGCAGGAGGGTGGGCACGACTGGGGCAGCAGCACAGCCACTGCCTGGGCTCACACTGCTCCTGCAGTCATTTCCTTTCCTGTTTTCTAGGGAGGGATGGAGCAGGGGATGCTGCATGGCTTAAGGCAGGTGCTGAGCAGCTCGTGGGAGGGAAGCAGGTCCAGAAGAACTTTGGGTGTTTGATTTTCAGGACAGAGATTGTAAAACTGGTCCCAGCTTCACTTCCCACAGAGCACTCAAACGTGTCCCAGCTGCACCACCCCGACATCATTGCAGCAAGGGAGGTTAAAAATAAACCAAAATAACAAAGTGCTGAAAGACGATTTATAAAACCTATTCTCAGAGCCCATGAGAAAGAACTTCATGACATTGTGACTTGGATAGGTTCTTGGACTGTCTCAAACTCCAGAATAATAAATTAATAACTAACAGCCTTCCATCCCCATTTATTTTCTCTTTGTACAACACAAATGGACACTTAAGCCAGCAACTTCTCTGGCAGATTGTGTTGACTTTGGGATTGCAAGTGCTACACTTTCAAGATATAGCCACTTTAGCTTGAGAATTTGAACATCTGCTGGTCTTATTCTTTTACTGATTTCCAGTCTCCTCTCAGAGGTCCACATCTGTCCTCCCTATGAAGTGGAAATAATACAAATAAGAAGTGTCTGACTTGCCCAGCATTTCTTTGGTAGATGCTCAATCAGAAGTGATTTAGTTCTTCCCTACACTCTGAAAATGAAATAATCTTCCCTAAGAACTAAGTGGCACATCAAGAGCAATGTACGAGTGAAGGCTAGAAAGAAAAATCCCCAGAATAAACATCTGATTAACTACTTTAAATAATACTTTATTTGTGGTTTGAATCTTGGAATATTTCTTACCCTTAACGATTCACAAAGTTATCCTTCCATTTTTAAAAAATCCATTATTTATGGATAAAAGGACAAGGAGGAATCACATTGCTTCAATTGAGCTTTGCTCTGGAGTAAATGCCTTTTTTATTTTTAAGAAAAGGCTGTTTGATTTGGCAATATTAATATTTTAACACCACCCTCGTGCATCTGAGCAGTTGTTATCACATATACTCGATTCTATAGATGAAAATTCTGTAAGAACTGGTGTTCAAAATGAAGAACAAGCAACGGGAGCAGTTTTCACGATCATTAAAGATGCATGTATTGTTATTATGGGAAACATTTTAATTAAATCCTGTTAAATAACTTCATTTTCCCCCCCTTTGTCTGCTACAGTGAATCACATCTTTCAGGCCTTGTTTAACTGGCCCTGGTAGTAGCAGGGGGTTTGCTCCTGACCTGACTTCTCAGGGGCTGCTGTAACATTGACTCTGAGGTTCCCGTTCCCATCTTCAGCCCTGACATTCACTTCACCAGCCTGGGTGCTGAAAAGGAGCCAAGAACACATTTCAGACAGGCTATGGGCTAAACCATGACCACATTTAACATCTTCCTCATGATCTTTGAGACCTTTTCCAGTTCCCAGTAGTCTAAGCAGGAGAGTGGAGATGTCTTGCAGGCATCAACAGATCCTGCAGCCCTGCCCCTGCAACAAACACAGCCTGGGGTTGTGCATTTACACATCCTTGTAACACACTTTCATCAGAACAATAGCCAGAATCTGCTGGTTACATAAAGAACCCACCTAACCTGAGGGGCAGAAGATAAAACTTTTAAGTGTTCACCATAGTCCATCAATAACAACTAAAAATGATAATTTACTTTCATCTCTTTAATTACATTTTTAAAAATCCCCAAACTTCCTAAAACATCAACTACATGACACAAAGAAGTCTCAAAACTGATACTGTGGGACTAACACCTCTGATCAACTCTGAGCTAAGAGGCACTTTTCTGATCACTGACAGCAACAGCTCAACAGAATTCAAGAAGCATAGATGCAGCTCACTATTGCCTGTTAATGAACCACTTCTCTGACACACGAGCAAGCCCAGCTTCAAACAGAACCAGAACCTCCACTGCAGAGAAATTCTGGCTAAGGGATGATGAGAAAACAAAACAAAATAACCCCCAGGCTACTGTGCCCCATTCTGTTTTATCTGTATCCATGAAACTCTACCAAATCATTTGGAAGCTGTTCAAATATGGTTTGGAATAGCAAGAAGCACAGCTTCATTTCAAAGCTAATGTTGACCATTATTTTACACAGGTCAGCACATTAACACTCTCAAACCTTGAAAAAGCTTGAGCAGAATGTAATTTTTTTCCTTTTTTTTCTTCTTATTACAAAATCTTCTTGATTACAAAATCAAGAAATATCCATCCCACAATACTGCCACCTCCATTTACTTTCTCACGTGGGATTCTGGATCAGCCTGTGAAGTCAGAAAGGGAAAAAAAAAATCTTTGTGGAGAAAAGAACAGAAGGCAGGCAGGATGGGGACTGCAGAGCAAGTTCCTCTGCTGGCAAAAATGCTCCCTCTTCCAGATGGTGGGAGAAGGGAGCTGATTATGTTCCTGTGGGAAGAACTGCATAGCCAAATATTTGCCAGGTGCTTCAAGTCTCCTGCTCTGTACAATTGTCCTGCCCTCTACTACTCCCTGTTGTTTAGCACAGAAGCTCCACTTCCAGGACAAATTGACAATTTAGAGACTGGAAGAAAACGTTCCCACTGAGGCCAGGAGTGGCAGACATTTTTAGGAGTATGACTTCAGCACACTTAGGTGTGTACGACTCAGAAAGCCAAGTAAATAATCTGAGGGCAGGTTTAGGTTAGCACATCTCCTGTCTGACATCCAAGGGTGCTCAAAGGCAGAAAGGAAACTCAAGACAGCACTGAGACCCCAGTTTTAGTGGCTGAACATTAAGTTGTCACCAAGTTGTGTATTTTCCTTTAAAATGTTGAACTGCATATAGCAATAGGTAGAGGGAAAAGGGCTCCTCATTAGAGGTTTGCTGGATTGGGGGCATAGAGAACCACTCCATGACTCCTGCACTAGTACCACTTGAAAAATGACAAGTGCATTAACAGAGCCGCAGTGTGAAACTTCAAAATCATCCCTTTAATCACATGCCACTCAGGATCATATAAAAATCCTAATAAACATCAGGCTGACCACTTTGGAGTGCCCACTACTGCTTTGAAGCATGTCATTTACACTGCTGAGATGCAGCAAAAACAAACTGCTTTTAGCAGAGTATTTCTGGTGAATAAAGGAAAGCTGCAAATACAGTCAAATCCAATCTTTTCCTAAAATAAGGAAACATCTCCACCAAGTTCAGACAGCAGAGCTTGTGTAAGCTGGTATGAAATTTTCCATGATAAAAGAAATATTCCTGAATGATAGCTGTGCAAATTTAAACTTCTTTATTTCATAGGCCCGAGAGAAATAAAGGAGTTAGTGCTAACATATGATCCTAGCAGTTTCTCATGTACAAAGGCAAAAAAAAGAAAAAGCCCTGAAATTTGAAGAGTAACACATTTTCCAAGATTCAGGGTATGAGAAGACACTCAGGACCCATCCCTGCTCTGCTGCTGGAAATCAAAGGCATGGGATGAGGACAACTCTTCACCAGTGAGCAGCACATGGACTGAACTGGCACTCACTACTGATTTGCCAAGTTGTGCCTCATTAGCTGCAGTTCTTGTAGTTTCATTATAAAAAAAAAATTTAAAAAGCAGTTTTCTCATTACCAACAATATATGTAGGAAAGGCTCTTTGTACTGGTAACTGCATAATGAGTAAATGCTTTTAGTCGCTATTAAATCTGAAATGAAAGTAAAAAACCATTTTTCTCCTGACACAAACATGTCTCTTAGACATACCAAGGCCCTCTAAGCTATATGATATAAAAGAAAAAGCTTTGTCTTAATCTGCAATGATATTTCAGAAATTACTTTTACAGTACAGTAATTCTGGAAATGATGAGAAATGAAGACTAGCAGTGACAACTGACTTTAGAGTTAAGCCAAGGTTCCTCTGGGAAGAGCACAGCTACCAGCACAAAAATATTCTCTTGCTGAAAGAATCCAGCTGTTCTCCTCAGTTTACAATATATTCACTACAATAGTTAGAGCAAAACTAGATACAGCCCAGAATGGTCAAAACAGATATGAAGGAAGACAAAAGATCAACCTGGAATGCAGAGAAGTTGTTTATTTGAGGTGTATTAATGCCCTGGCAAGGTGGTTAAGACCACAGTAGGAGCAACAGGAATATCCAAATCTCACACATAAGAAACACATGATGGAAGTCCCAGAAAGGTTTATGGAAAAGTCAGGAGAGCAGAACAAACTTTGAGATATCTCCTCAACATAATCCTAAACACGATCACAACGTTCTGGCTCCTGCAGGTGTATAAACCATATCCATTTATACCAGTGCAATGTGAACTTGAGGCAATCTGAAACTCTGAGAGCCAGGAGACTCACAGGAAAGAAAGGAAAAAAAAAAAAAAAGAGGAAAAAAAATCATTTTGCAGAGCTGAGGAAAAAAAAAATATTACCTTATTTCTCCTTTCAGATACTTGAGGGCAATTTAATTCTTTCTCTCTCTTTGCACATAAAAAAGAAATACATGAAATAGGTCTAAACTTGTCCTCCTTCCCCAGCAATTATCCCAGTAACCCCAATGGGAGTTAGAGCCAGTAAGAGCAAAGATGATGAAGCTTAGCTGAACCTGACTGAAAGTCCAGAAAATATCAACAAGGAATTGAAATGTCTTTATTGAAAGATTCAAAACATATCACAGACCACGGGTTCAGCACCACTGTGATTATTTGATCAATACCCAAAACTCAAGTATAGTTTGACTGCCACATAGTTAAATTTAAGATTTTATAGTCCGAAGCTTTAATAGCTTTTCCATGAGCACAACTTCATGCAATACTTTCTGGATAGCCAACTTTTTCTCTAGATATTGCTAAAAAAACCACAGGGATAGGAGAAATGCAAAGATTTTAAACTTATTCTACCATTCTATGGGTCTAATAATGCTCCTGTTACATCACCACAGTCCAGGAATTACCATGAGGAAATTGGTGTAAATAATTACAAGACTTCACTTCAATGAGAGAAAAAGAGAATCTAGACAGTTACTTTTAACATCCCTAAGTATTATTATTATTATACATTTTCTCCCCTTTCTCTAGGAGACATATCATATCTGTTAATACCTTTTAGCCAAATATTTGGAACTCAAATCCTTATTTTCACACTAGGGACACCCAAACCTCAACATAATCCAGGAAGATAATTATTTGAAGAATACCTGGGTAAGGTACCTACTGCTTTCAAATCCTACTGACAGGAGGCAGGATTTTTTAATTAAAGACTCCAATTTATATGGCCTCCAAAGTGCTTATTGGAGACGTCCAGCAACCTATTTGAAGCCTATTTGATTTCTTGTGCCAGATGGGCTAATTTTTCTAAGTGCTAGCCAAAAACATCATGTCCACATTCAAACCAAAGTATATTCCCACAGCAAGACACTGTAATCTCAGCTCTAAAGAGANTAACACATTTTCCAAGATTCAGGGTATGAGAAGACACTCAGGACCCATCCCTGCTCTGCTGCTGGAAATCAAAGGCATGGGATGAGGACAACTCTTCACCAGTGAGCAGCACATGGACTGAACTGGCACTCACTACTGATTTGCCAAGTTGTGCCTCATTAGCTGCAGTTCTTGTAGTTTCATTATAAAAAAAAAATTTAAAAAGCAGTTTTCTCATTACCAACAATATATGTAGGAAAGGCTCTTTGTACTGGTAACTGCATAATGAGTAAATGCTTTTAGTCGCTATTAAATCTGAAATGAAAGTAAAAAACCATTTTTCTCCTGACACAAACATGTCTCTTAGACATACCAAGGCCCTCTAAGCTATATGATATAAAAGAAAAAGCTTTGTCTTAATCTGCAATGATATTTCAGAAATTACTTTTACAGTACAGTAATTCTGGAAATGATGAGAAATGAAGACTAGCAGTGACAACTGACTTTAGAGTTAAGCCAAGGTTCCTCTGGGAAGAGCACAGCTACCAGCACAAAAATATTCTCTTGCTGAAAGAATCCAGCTGTTCTCCTCAGTTTACAATATATTCACTACAATAGTTAGAGCAAAACTAGATACAGCCCAGAATGGTCAAAACAGATATGAAGGAAGACAAAAGATCAACCTGGAATGCAGAGAAGTTGTTTATTTGAGGTGTATTAATGCCCTGGCAAGGTGGTTAAGACCACAGTAGGAGCAACAGGAATATCCAAATCTCACACATAAGAAACACATGATGGAAGTCCCAGAAAGGTTTATGGAAAAGTCAGGAGAGCAGAACAAACTTTGAGATATCTCCTCAACATAATCCTAAACACGATCACAACGTTCTGGCTCCTGCAGGTGTATAAACCATATCCATTTATACCAGTGCAATGTGAACTTGAGGCAATCTGAAACTCTGAGAGCCAGGAGACTCCCAAGAAAAAAAAGAAAAAAAAAAAAAAAAAAAGAGGAAAAAAAATCATTTTGCAGAGCTGAGGAAAAAAAAAATATTACCTTATTTCTCCTTTCAGATACTTGAGGGCAATTTAATTCTTTCTCTCTCTTTGCACATAAAAAAGAAATACATGAAATAGGTCTAAACTTGTCCTCCTTCCCCAGCAAATTATCCCAGTAACCCCAATGGGAGTTAGAGCCAGTAAGAGCAAAGATGATGAAGCTTAGCTGAACCTGACTGAAAGTCCAGAAAATATCAACAAGGAATTGAAATGTCTTTATTGAAAGATTCAAAACATATCACAGACCACGGGTTCAGCACCACTGTGATTATTTGATCAATACCCAAAACTCAAGTATAGTTTGACTGCCACATAGTTAAATTTAAGATTTTATAGCCCAAATTCAACTAAGCTTTAATAGCTTTTCCATGAGCACAACTTCATGCAATACTTTCTGGATAGCCAACTTTTTCTCTAGATATTGCTAAAAAAACCACAGGGATAGGAGAAATGCAAAGATTTTAAACTTATTCTACCATTCTATGGGTCTAATAATGCTCCTGTTACATCACCACAGTCCAGGAATTACCATGAGGAAATTGGTGTAAATAATTACAAGACTTCACTTCAATGAGAGAAAAAGAGAATCTAGACAGTTACTTTTAACATCCCTAAGTATTATTATTATTATACATTTTCTCCCCTTTCTCTAGGAGACATATCATATCTGTTAATACCTTTTAGCCAAATATTTGGAACTCAAATCCTTATTTTCACACTAGGGACACCCAAACCTCAACATAATCCAGGAAGATAATTATTTGAAGAATACCTGGGTAAGGTACCTACTGCTTTCAAATCCTACTGACAGGAGGCAGGATTTTTTAATTAAAGACTCCAATTTATATGGCCTCCAAAGTGCTTATTGGAGACGTCCAGCAACCTATTTGAAGCCTATTTGATTTCTTGTGCCAGATGGGCTAATTTTTCTAAGTGCTAGCCAAAAACATCATGTCCACATTCAAACCAAAGTATATTCCCACAGCAAGACACTGTAATCTCAGCTCTAAAGAGACTCCACAGCAGGAAATGTCTTTATTTGTCTTTGATTTGGTGGGTTGTGCCAGTCTTTGTTGCAGATGAAGCATTGTCGTGTGCTTAATTTGATGTAAAGGTGTGAAAGTTGTGTTAGCCAGCTTCCCTAATGAAAACTGTTAGATTTCAGACTGCAATTCATAGGGAGGTTGGGGGAGGACACCAAATGATCTAACCTGTCAGTCACAGATATTTTGAGATGCTTGATACTAATTGAGCCTATCACCTCTAATGCTAGACTTCTCTAAGACAAAGGGTTCCATCAAATTGATAAGACAGTGCTAAGCAGGGTTTAAAATTAATTCATAATTTCTTTTATGTTTGTCATGTTTTGTGAAAATGAACTGCCATTCAATTTTTCATAAGCTCTGCACAAGCAGAAGAAGCTTAATTTCAGGCACTGTGCTGACAGGCCTGGGTAGTTTTATGAACAAATTATGATTACACACAGTGATCAAGCTTCAGATAATTGAAGCAGCAAACCAAACTATCCAGCATGCAAATATTAATGGCTGTCCCCAAAGTCTCATTGAATCTGCATAATATAAGAACTTTTAGCTTCCTGTTGCACTTGGAATATTTTCAGCATAAATAATTAAAAAGAATTAACTAAAGGATCTTCCACTGAAGATCATTCCATCTTGGATTTCTTACTGCTTGGAGGTGGAACTGAGCGAGCTGCAGCCTGACATTCAGAGCACATGCCTGGGGAGGGCTATTTCTGCATCCCATTTCTGATTGCAAAAATGAATGTTCTCTGAAGTCAAAACTTCACCCATCTATTTTTAGGGGTGCTGAATGCACTGTTCTCTAATAAATCAGCAGATCTTTGAGAACACAGCACCTCCAAAAATACCAGACCGAGTGTTTCTGAAGAGAAACATGATTTTAAGGCAGAACCATGGCATGAGAAACTAGAAAAGATGTAGGCCAATGACATTAACTCTGCCTAAATGCCTAATATCTGACATATGTTTATTTTAGGCTACCTTGGAGTTCTGGAATTAAGGTATGTCCCAGTGCAAAATATCAGTGTTATTAAGAATAATACAAAGGCTATTGTAAAGATTTGGTTAATTTCTACATCTCTTCTACTGGTGAATATGAAGCTTGTGAATTAACCAATCATAGTGAAAATCAGTAAAGAGAGCTGTCTTTAATATTAAAGTTTAAAGCCACAATTTGTTTCAACCTGGCAAAGAAAATGGCGAGACTCCTTGCTTTAGGCATTGGGAAAAAAATAGCATTAATATTGTCAAGGCAACAATGAAAATACTTTACTATTATTAGGTGGAAAATTGAAGGTGCAGAAATCCTTCACTTGGTTTGTAATAGCTTGTTTAATAAAGGGGGACCGGAATAATCGTTTTTCAACTTTAATATTATTAGAGAAAAAGAGAAAAATGGTGCCTGCGATCTAATGCTGAAAACCAGTTTCCTGCTGGATGCAAAGAGCTCTGTCTGGTTTGAAAAATCTATTCCTGCAGTAAACAAAAAAAAAAGCCCTTTCACTAACACCTCATTAAGAGAGTCACAAGTGGTTTTCATTGATTAGCTCCTATTATAGCAATAATCCTCAATATGCTGCATGCTGCATACGAGCACTGTTTTGTGTAAACAACTGCCAGTGATTAGTGATCAATGAATAATTTTAGCCAAATGTAATTGGATGAGGACACATTAAGAGCTACTCCATTTCATGCTCCTGATACTAAAAGGAGGAGGAGAGGTGCAGAGAGTTATCCCACCTTGTTAATTAGTATTTCCTTCTGAACACAAACATTAGATTTCTATTAGGCATTACATCTGAGCTGCATCCCTGCAAATAAATTTGAAATAATCAAAAAATAAGTCCTGTATTGCTGGTTTTTTGCCCAGATTTCTAAAAGATTCCTAGCTATTAGTTCTGTATATTTTTCTATTTTTCAGAGCAATTTCACAGAGAATGGTTGTAAGAGGTACCGTTAATAGTTGCAACAGCTCCAGCTTCCACATTGGTGAATGGCAACATTAGAAATGAAAAGGGGCTTCAAATGCAGCATCTCCTGGTCAGGTTCTCCCCCCAGAGCCTTCCCCTACTGCAGCATCAGACAATCTCACGTGAGTGCTGACTTCAGGTCAACATCATTTTTGATTAAGGGTTTGATAGCTCTGGCAGGTGCCTACAGACACACAAAGTAATGCTTCCAAAATCAGTGAGATGCACAAGGTCTTTTCTTCCCACATCTGGTTTCCAAACAAAACACAACTGGAACAATGTTGAGCAAAACACAAATGCTTTACACTTTTGTGAGAAGCCACAGACACTAAGTTCTGCCCTCTTTTAGCCACAAGAATTTCCAATCCCTTGTAATGGATGGTCCAACTTTTGTATGGTGTTCTTATTCTCTTGTGGAAAAAAAGTATAATATGACTGTCAGTGGCACACCCTCCCTGAGTTTTGTCTGTTGCTGGAGATACTTGTCCATGTTTTTCCCCTGTCACTCTCCCATTTTTAAGGTGACTCACTCTTTCTTTGTTCATTTTTCCCTTCTGCCTGAAAGCAAATCACAATGCTGCCAATGCCCACACAGTCACATACAGTGTGTTCTTAAACTAAGGAACATCTACATTTCAGATCCAAGTAAACACACCAGGAACATCACCAGCAGTCTAACTGTCCTCAAATTAGCTTTAAATGTAAATAAGACTGTTCTTTGATGTTTCTGACTGCTTTTGACTGCTTGGTCTCTGTGATGAATCCACAGGTGTACTTCATTCTTAGTCTCTCTCTTCTTTCAGGCTCAAAGATTGCATAAATTATTGAGGAAAAAAAAAAGTCACTGCAAAAGTGAAAGAACCACCTTTTCCCTTTCAGAAATGCAGGAGCTCAAATCCTATGATAGACAAGTCGTGAGCTATGAAATTTGCTGTAAACTCACTGAAACACAAGGTTTGATTTAAATTGAGACTCCAGCAAGTCAGCTGTGGGGATGGTAACAGAGGTGACTGGTACAACAGGGATCTCTAAGAGGGAGTGAGTTTTAGAAATCTACATAGCTGGAGCTGTAACAACTCCTGCAGCACACCCACTTAAGAATTTGTATAATCCGGGCTGTGTAACTGCAGTGGGAAAACAACAGAGGGCAAGGGAATGATTGGCCTACCCAAGCATGGCTTTCACCCTGAGGACAATGAGATGGGCACCCTGCAGGTACTGAGAGAGCAGCTCTCCTTATTTTCTGGGACATTTTTACCACTCCTCTTCACAAAGCCCAGCAAGAGTCTTTGTCTTCAAAAGGGTGATCTCACCCTTTGTGCTGCCCTTAGTGACAGAGGATGTGCTGTCACCAACTGAGCTAACTCCCAGAATGGATCAGTTCCTTCAAATTTCTCTCAGCTGATCATTTATGACGAATACCAATGCAGTATTTCCAGTTTCTCTTCCCAATGGTCAGACCTTGAAGCATTCTGTCACTTCCCTTCCCCTCAAAATTAGTCCAGATTTTAATGGTGCTTTCCCAGGTGAGGCATGAGTGAAAATTTCAGGCAACATCCATTTCAGTGTTCCTTGCCAGGATCACACCTCTACTAAGGAACAACTGGCAGCCACAAGGCTGCCAATATCATCCTGGGGTTATGTACCTTAATTCACTTACAAGATCAATCTACACAAATTAACATTTTCATTTGTGAATGCTAAATACTCTCAACTTGAAAATTAGAAGCCTAAATCAGACACTTTGAAGTTCTCATTGTGAATCATCATTTTCTGTTACTGTATACATTGTAAATTGCTGCAGATAAAAGCCTTGTCTTTCATTTACAGGTACTTAGTAAAGTAAATTCCATTTTATTAGCTCCAGCATGTAAAGTTTTGCGAGCGCGTTATTAAAAACACCTAATTGTTCTTTGAAACAATAAGTACATATTTCTCTTTCCAATTGAGAGTTAAATTTCTAGAGCACCAAAATATCCTGTTGTGTACAGCAGTTTATAGAGTGCTTTAATTATTTGTGCAAAGCCTCGGAGTAAGTTCTCAAGCGTTTAGCTATCTTGCTTAATCTAAGCAAAAGATTATTCACAGGGTAGCAACCAGGGTGAGAATGAACTCGGGCAGGAAAAAAATAGTAACAATTAGGTCAATAATAGTTCAAAAATACATTTTGTTTTTTGATCACCTACATAACACACCGTGGTTTTTTGATCACCTACATAACACACAAGGCTGAAACAAGAGTACCAATTTCAGTGGTAGCTACACTGAAGGGAGAAGTGTCTCTCTCCAGGCTGTAACATTATTACAGGAATGGCACTACAGAACCAGGCACACACCTCAAGGCCTGCAGGAGTGATAGATGCAACACACTAATTCCTGATGGCTAAAGGATGTTATTACACTGCAAAGGTCGTTTGTTCAATCTTGTGATATATCTTCAGCTGAGAATGGCAATTTAGAAAGTTTAGCTAGGATGCTACAGTCAACAAGCAAGCTGAAATGGCAACTCTGCAGGAAAACAGATCACTGAGGAGGACTTCAAAATTCAGTAATACTCTCTAATGAAGACTTCAAAAATCAATAATACTCTTGTTTTGAGTGACAGGGAAAGGATGCATTAATTTATTCTCATAATTACAACATCTGTGATGGTTTCAAAATTATGGCATCAAAATTCCAAAGGGCAGTAGAAACTGACACAGCATAGACTAATAATTAAGGATTCAAAATACTGCATCTGTTATTCTTTGTGTCTCAAGAGTATATATCCTCATGGGTTCCTCCAGCCCCCCTTTTCATTTTTTGCAGGAGATACATACAGAGAGAAAAAGAGAATTTGGCACAGCCTGTGTAACATTTAAAGGAAGAGAAACTTGTCATGACTATCTAGCAATGTGAGTTTGCACAGAATACTAAGAGACAGAGAGAACAAGAAAGAGAAAGTTTACCAAAAATTCAGGTTCAGGTCTATTATGTAGATACTGGTGTGGAATAAGAGGGATAACACATCAATACAGAGTCTCTTTCTCTGTGACAATGCCAAGCCAGCTGCCATCAGGTCTCAAGAAAGATATTTTGACAATCCCTACCAGGAGCAACCCCTCCACGACCTCAGGTCTTCTCCTACCCCTTCCATGCTGCTTGTGAGAGCTGCTGCAGACAGGAGGTCTCTGCCTGGGCTGAGCAACAGCAAAACCACCAAGAGCTGCCCTCAGGGATGTGCTGTGTCTGCCCCCAGTTCACAGCCCTTGCCTTGCTGGGCTTAGGCAGCAAAAAAAAAAAAAAAAAAATCAATGAGATTTAAATAGGGGGTGTTTTTCCTTTTTTTTTTCTTTTTAAATAATTGTCTAGCAATTATTTTTAAAATAACAGAGCAAATTCAGTAACAGAAGTTTTGCTGAAATATAGTCCACAATAATATTTTTATTATTTTTTTCTTTTTTTCTGTTAAACGAAGAATAAGAATCACTTTGCCTTGCAACATTTAATTAGATTTACCTAGAATTTTTAGCCGAGGCAGCATTTTAAATAATTAAAGTTACATGGTATCCAAATATATATTATTTACTCATAGTTTGTGTCAAAGATGAGCAGTAATTGTTTAATATACACAAAATCCTGTATGTTTTCACTATGTGGAAGATGAGCCCTTCCTTTCCTACCTCCCGACAGCATTACACAATATGTGCATCCTTTATCTGAGCACGGACTAAACCCACTATGAAGGCATCAGGAAAGGATTAAATACAACACTGCAGCAATGCCAGCTCTATGGGATGTTAGGGGAAACACTGACTCCACCTGTTCTTTCAGCAGACAGCTTTTCACTTGAGATAAGCAGGGGAAAATTTCTCAGTTCAGCCATGGAGACGCCATGCATTCGCCCAAAAATATTTTCTTCAGGATTCAGCTCCCTCACACTATCCCTTCCCAAGCAGGGTGAGGGTACCCATAAGGTTGATTTGGCAGCAGAAGACCCTCAATTCCAATCAGCCCAGGCTTTTCCAAGTGTCCATGTTTACCTGAGGAGCTGCTCTGACATCTATCCTGTGTGTTTCTCAAGAGGCCCTGGCTGCAATTTAGGAGAGTCAGCTCTGAGAAAGTTCAGTGTCAAATTGTGTTTAAAACCTGCCCTTTCCATCTTCTTTCAGGTTATTGCACTCTAACAAATAGGGGATTTCTCAGCTTGGAGACATTCTGGAACACAAAATGCAGGAAAAGCCCAGGAGGCACCAACAGCCTGAGGCACCAATAACTCAAGGCACTGGCATGCCCAAGACAAGCAGGGAGCAGAACTAGTGTCAGCTCTTGGGGGACAAATAGGACTATGTTCACCTGGGAACCCAAATTTTGCACAGGTTCTCCAACACATGGAGCCACTGAAAACTGCTGGATGTGAGAAAGAAAAAGTGGAAGGAAAAATCTCTTCATCCCAGGGCACAGGGAAGAAATTTGCTTTTCTCATCTTCTATTTGAATTTGTCTCATCCTGCAAAGTTCTCCCTATTTCAAAAGCCACCTCTTTCCAAGAAAACCTGGAGATCAGCAGCCCAGCAGGACCTGACAGCCTCCTTAATTTAACAAAATGGAGCTGGCACTTACAATCCAAAGCTATGGCTATCTCAGGATCCTGAAATAGCCATCTGGTTAAATATGCAGCACACCCTGAGACACAAATACAAAAATTATACTCTTTCTGGGAGTCTTCATAAAAAAAAAGAAGAAATTAGAAGTAAATAAACCTTGCTGTTTTGAGTGTGGACAACCTTGCTGATGACACACAATGATCATGTATTATACACAATCACATGTATTGTATCCTTGATGTAAAGAAGCAAAAATCCTGGCACAATCGTGCCATGGAAGGATTTAACTGAACACAGGCCCAAGGAGGCAGAAATTCCACAGTATTTCCATCAAAAGCTAATGTGACTTCACTAACACTAGGACAAGGTATTTCACTGCCATTAACTCTATAGTGCTTTTAACATCTTTCAACACCAAAGAGCAAGTCAAACTTTACGCTACTTAACTTTTCTGTTTCCTATCCTGTTCTTGGACATGCCTAAAAGAGCTTCTCAACTACTTTTATTCCATTACCTTAAGTACTTAAGTTTCATTTTCAGCAAGGCTCTGTTTAATGAATATTTATGAGCAAATCCCGCAATGTTCATTGAAACTGTAGAACATCCCTTCACAGCAGGCTATAGATTTACATTTTGGGTTTTATTTCTAAAATGTTAACCACACAAATTGATGTCACTCAGAAAACACGATGACAGCTCTTCCTGCAACCCCTGCCCCTTCATCCAAGTAATGTTATGTATCGTATTATTCTTTGGCTCTAGAGAAATAAAAGTTATATTTTTGATATGCAATATTTAATTAAAAATACATAATTATAAAACATCCAGCAGCCATAATTTACACATGGCAGCCTCAAGCTGGCAAACCACTGTGAGCAGCCTCCCTGAAGTCACGGGGTTCACTGGTGTGAATAAAATTACTCACTTGCATAAGTGATCACAAGACAAGATCTTCATTACAGCTGTACACAACCTGATAAACAGCATTAACTCTGGGTTTCTCCTTCTCTAGGCACTGGTTAGAGGTTGTTGAGCTGAACAGCGATGCAGGGAAGTGCAAGTGCTTGCCAGGCCCAGAAATGCCAAACTTTTCTCCCAGCTGGCAATGACCACTTAAAGAAGTTGGGTCACTGCAACAAACAGGGACAACTAAAATTTTCTGAATCCCTCTCTTTATTAACTTCACCTTTGCACACGGTAAACTGATCTAATTTTATTTAAAAGTATACCCACATTCGGAGAACAGAGAGTCCATTTACTCTAAAACAGGTAAGTGACCCAAACATTTCACACAAACCTATGTAGCTAACCAGAAAATAAGCAACAAGTCCTTCTCTATAATCAGCTGCAGCTCCAGATGAACTTAAACAAGATCAATTCAAGTAAAGAAGTGCAGGAAGTGGGGAGAAGAAAAAAAGACAATATATATCATCAAACCAGACTTTAGTGTTCCCCAATTTCCTTACTGTTATTGTTAAATTGAGTTTATTTTTCTTTTCCTTTAGAGTAGTAAAAGGTGTGAATAAAGTAACAAAACTTCTGTGGTGTCAAACAGAGCTTCAAACACGTATACTTTACAGTGTTTGCTTAGGAGTGTTTGTTTCCTCTGACTAAAACCATCCCTATGGGCTATGAACAGGTTGCAGCTGCCTGTAATGCAGAATTTCTATGTAAGATGCTAAAAACTTGCTTTTGTTTATTTATTTAGACAAGCTTAGCTGTCTTAAGCTATATACATATATACAAACACCACTTCTGAAGGGCGAGATACACATTACACCCGGGGTTTCAGCAGGGAAGAGGCAGCATTTCCATTGCACAGCCTCCTGGGTGGGAAGTTCACAGAAATGAGAGTAAAGAATATTCACTTGAAATAAAAAAAAAACAACTGGGCATTGTCATTTGCCATGTCTAGAAATACTGCAGATGCAAATGATACAATATAATCTATCAAATTGCAATCAATGTTTGATTTGTAAGCTCACCACAATAGTTTAACTCTTGCTAGTCCAGTATTTTCTATCATATGGGGAAGGCTTTCTTTCTTTTTTTTAAGCTGAGACTGAGGAGAAGTCTGTTATCCAAATTCAGCAGCTGGAACCTGTAGACATCATTCCCTTGACAGTGTGTGTCACAATAGGGCTTCACAGTACCTTGTGCCTTGCAGTTATTCATGGAAGAATTAGAAATGATTATCATACAGCTGTAACTGTACAGTTAAAGCCAGGTACCCCTAAGTGCTCTTGGAATTTCTATTAAAATGCATCCTTCCTTTCTAATGTGAGATAATTTTTTTGGACATGACCATGGCTTTGGATGACAAACATCAGGCTGGAGTTCCAGATGCCACTTGAGCCAGAGAGTAATTGACTATGGGCCCATTCATAGCCTATTGCTAATCCAGAGCAAAATGAACACAAATGAGAACCAGGGGATGAAAGTCACTGAAGTCATTAAAAAATTAAAATGATACCTGAGATAAGCTCAACACTTGTGGAATGGACAAGAGAATTATAGGTCATTGAAACTGATAAAATTGGGAGTACACTTTGATGTCAAGGTCTACATTGTTAAAAAAAAAAACAACAAAAAAACCCAGACAAACTTGTTCCCTCTGCCCCAAACAACAAAGCCAACCAGCTCCTGTATTTCTCTTTCAGCCATCTCATGTGCTTTCCTGTTGTTGGGTTACTTCTACAAAAATGGGTCTCAAAACTGTGAGCAAAGTGTAGTGGGAAAGTCATGGTTACCAATCCAGTTATACACAAAGTGTTGGTTCTTAGCATACAAGCTCTTTAAATACAGCCTAGTTTCCAAGTAACCAAGGAAGGATTTTCTCCAGAATAAAACAAGTTTTCTATACATAACAATAATATCTAAGCAGCCAACGTGCTTTTTCCCCCATGTATACTCTAATTTATTAAGGAGCTAGGAGACATCTAGTTCTCAGTGGTATTTCCCAAACTCAGTGGTATTTCCCTAACCCTTAACACGAAGTGCAGGTATAATATCTCTACTGATCAAGGCTGTGGGATGCTGCAGAAAGAGCAAGACTGTAAAATTACTTACAGGTATAACGAGATCCTATGGCAGACTCCCTTTTCATAATCACAAAGATAGAAACAATGCAAATGCCAAGGAAAACACACCAGAGGTTTATATTAACACACAATTTTACAGCATTGATCTTCTGCCATCAACAGATGGAGAGATTAAACTGGTATTGTTACCCCTCAGATTTGAAAGAGGCACAGCATGAAATACCAAAGGATTTTCCAGGGAACATTGTAACAGAAGAGTCTCAATAGGAATTCTGCAGATAAACACGGAGGAAAAAGCTGAACATAAAGCGTGGTACTCGCAAGGTTTCTCCTTTTTGGAATTCAAACAGCCAAATTGCCTACATAGAACAAAACCAGATTTTCAAACAGAATCAACCTCACCTGGAGATACACAGCTGTCGTCTGCACTTGCATTTTAGCAGCCTGCCTGGAAGAGCCTGGCAAAACATTTGAACAATTACTACAGTCACCTTTCACTTTGTCCTTCTGCCAGATTTGCACTTTTTTTCATTTCTGAGCTTTCTACAAGAACAACTAATTTCTTGCAAAATTACTTACTTCCATTCAAAGTTCATGAAAATCAGGCACCCTAACAAAGACTAAAAAGCTCACAAAACACCCAGGGCATTTATCAGCATCAGATAAAAACAAACAGCACATTCCCAAGATTCTTTCTCTTTCTACCAAACCATAAAACTTCAGTGTTAACTCACTTTTTCTGTATTATATTAAAATTAGCATGGGATAGAAACTCAATCAAAAGTCTATCCAGCATTAATTTTTATAAAAGGTATGTATCATGAGTATAAAAGTAATAATTTGCTCATTATGATGTTTTATTAACATCCATCTTTATGAAAATATTTGAGATAATCAAAATATAAATCAGAATTGCCTACAGAGCACAGTATGAAAATGACCACACAGTTGCACTTGCTAAGGAGCTGAAAACTTCAAGTAAATTGCTGCAGGTAAGCTTTTATGGAACCGTCTGTTATGAAGGTGAACGTCAACTTGACTGATTTTTGTAACTTTTATATAGAGAAGAAAAAGGGTTGATGGAAGAGTATGGTCAAATAAAACTCTCCTACAACACAAACCAAACAAAAATCAGGTCAGGGAATTGGCTGAAAACAAACAAGACTTTGCACGAGATCCAAACAAGCACCTGTTGATATTGCAATTATTAAATATGAGATTTGTATGTGGCACTGTGGCTATTGATGTCAAAACCCACGACAGACTGAGAACAAATAGTTTTCAAACAACCATTATATCCCCTGGGCTGTCAGCGATAATAATTACTTTTTTCCCCTTAGAGATCAATGATGTAAGGACCAGATTTAGCCTCCTTATTCACATTCAGTGAATGTATTAACTCAGAGCAAACCTCACTGCAGTAAACAGATGCAAGTAATAAGGGTATCAGACTCCATCTGACAGAGATAAATCCAAGTTATTATGTTTGTTAACAGAATTGGTTTGGTCCCATAAATAAATAATTTCCCCCAAATACACAATATGAAGGCAAAAAGTAGCCAAAGATGATAACATTTTCATTCCTTAATCAGGATCATTTCAACATTGTAAAGATAACCAGAGAGAGGGGGAAAAAGAGAGAAGCCAATTTGAAGCACGCACTGACAGCAAGCCAGGATTAAGCACCTTGTTGTATAAGGCATAAAAATAAAACATAATTTTAAAAAATGCCTTTTTCAGAACACCACTCTCTAGACATTTGATTTAATGGATTACATCATTAAGTGCTGTTACTAAAGAGGGACCTTCCAGCCTGCTGCTACTTCTCCCACTACAAACACACAATATTTGATTGCACAGAGGTGTGTTTCCTCTTGTGATAACTCTCCATGAAATATCTTGAAGTCCTCTTCTGCATTTCACTGTGCCTTTTACACCAAAACATGTCCGAGGAGCCTGAATACGGCTCTAACAACTCTGCTGGGGTTCCTGGTTCCTTGTTAAAACTGGAACAGAATCATGTTTCTCCCTCAGGCACTGCCTTAAAAAAACTTTAGGCCATACGTTCTTGAATAATTTATCAGAAGTTATTATGCAAACAAGAATTAAATAATTCTCTTTGAGCTACTGGTGGTAAGCACAGCAGCTAGAGGCACAGTGCCCGTGTGATATCTACATTTTATCCAGCCTTCCTGGCAAACTGACTGCATTTTGCTAGGTAGATCCAAGACCTGCTTTTCCTTTTTACTCTCACTGGTGTAAATGAGAGACCCTCCTCAAAATCTGATGCAATTACATCAGCATAATACTGCTTAAGTAGATCAGGGCACTATTTGTTTCCAAATGCATTTGATTAATGACTGTTGGACAAAAATAGTACAGACTTCAACTTTATTCTGCCCTCTTGCTCAATTTATCTGGCCTTGCTTTAAAAAACAGCTACTCTGTTAATGAACACAGCATATAAACAATTACCACAGAAAAATTTCAATTTTTAGCAAACAGCTAGCTGTGACATCCACCATATGCAGTAAAGTTCTCAGTGTTTTCCAAAATAGGCATCACTTTCTAAATACACTTATAAAAAAATATTTGCAATCTATATACACTTAAGCAACTGCTGTTACTTCTGTATGATCTCAGTTCAAGAAAGTTACAAGCTTGTTTAAAAATGTGGATTTTCCCAGTTATGCAATAAAAGTAATTAAAATATAATAGAAACTGTGAGCTTTATCCAACTGTGTTATGTGGCAGAAAAGAGCTGGACAAAGAGTTAAAACAGTTATTGCTGCTGCCTAGGGTAAGTACTACTTTACTGGGGTTTTTTCTACAGGCAAAATTAAGAGTGTATTTGAAATGCCCACTCCCTTTATTCAATTCCCTAAGAGGACAGATTACTTTGCTCACTTCTCAAAACTGACTTATTTACACACACACTCAAATGTGCACACGAGGCTTCCAGTTTCTTAGCTTGGCAAGGCAAACATTCCATCTGCCCCAATAAGGGGAGGGACACACAAAAACTAACCAGAGACCTCCACAAAAACACAGTGCCCATGCCAGTAACCTCTGAAGGCTGCACCTTTCTGAATGCTGAGGCAGGAAGGAGCACCCAAAACACAAGGGAGTCAGAGCTACAAAAGGCTCAGCTGAACTTTCACCACCTCCACCATAAAATCAATGAAGAAGAAACATTGGTTAGTTACCCTGGAGGCAGTAACTCCTGTTCTTCTGTGCCAAACTGCTCCATCTCCACCAGTGATTCACAAGCTCCTCTCTCCATCACCAGGTTTGCTTTTTTTTATTTAGTCCAATGGCTTTTTAGCCCACAATAAATACAATAAGCTCAGACTAAGACTTAGACTGATCTTTCTTGGGCAAAGGCCTTAACTGATAAACCAGGCTCCTCTTCCACACCTTCTGCCAGGCTCACAGGAGACATTTCCTACCTGAGCATCCTCCCCTGCAGCCACGAGAGCTCAGGAGAGCACGACACATCCCTGCAAGGTCAGAGGGCAACTGAGAGAGAGGAAGAAGCCGGGGTACAGTCAGCAAATATTTATGGTGCAGCCCTCAAAGTGAACCCCACAGACTAGAAGGGCTGAGGAACCCTAGGCCTAAAACTCCTGAGCAGCCTCTGGCCACCTTTTAAAGATGCTTCTCATCAGACCAGGCCCAGGTGCTGCAGAGGAGGAGCCCTCCTGGCAGCCCTGAGCCCAGCAGCTGTGTTTGCCAGGCAGGTGGAAGCTCAGGCTCACCTTCCTGGCTTCAGATATTTCAGTGGGTAATTCTGTAACGCTTCCCCTGGGTGAATCTGCCCCCAAGCAAATGCAGTGACTGATAGCTAAAAGTCAATGGAACTTCTTAATTAATGTCAGTGGGTACAGAATGAAGTCCTTAAAGAAGTTAATTAAAATTGAGGGGTTTGGTGCAATGTAAGGATGAATAATGTGCTTCATGTATTAGTACAGAATTAAAAGGAAACCCCAAAACAGTGGCTCCAATATGGTTCAAGATTATTACAAAGCTCCAGAGGCGAAATAATGAAAATCCGGAATGCTCTTTACTGCATCCTAACAATAAATATTCAAAGGAAAATAATATCTCTAAAAAGAAATTTTTAGGCCTACAGAATTTCACCAACTGGAGAGGAACAGCAGGAACAGTCAAAGACCTTTTACAGTTCAGACCAACATAAAGCTCTTTGCTGATTCAGGTTGAACCCTTAATCTGTAGCAGCGTATAAAACCAGATTCAACTGAGACACAAACCAGAGAAAACAGCTCCAATATCAGGTCCCACATGTGCTGCCAGCACTTGCATCTCAGGCCATGGAACCTGTCCCTGGATGCCACCCTACTCCACTGCATCTGCTTTCTGCTGGAACTTTCAAAGAAACGTTAATAGCAACATTTCTTTTTGATTTTGTCCTTGAAAATTAATGCTCTGTGAGCCACTGTGACACACGGGCTGGTCTTGCCAGATATTAAGTGGTCTCTTTTTCTATGCACTAAGTGCCTCTCAGAACCAAGATAGGAATCAAAATAAAGCACACAATCAGATGCTATTCAAGTAGATTATTTTCTTTTCCCATATTTAAGTTGTTGATAGACAGATGCAAAAGACTGCATCTCTTCACACCTCATTAATTTTTATCTTTGGCAGCTTAAATTCAGAAAGTCCCCAGAAGATTAACACTGTTGTTACACTTCCTTAGAAGGGGGAAAAAAAAAGTTTCATGTGTTTTGGAGTTTTTTAAGTCCTGGATGAATAATGATTAAAAAAAAAAGGCATGGTGTAAGTCCCAAACATGTGAATAAGTAAGTGATCTCAGTGCTCTGGGCATTCGTGCTTCCCCACAACCTGTTGTTACTGAGCACTGAGGGAAGATAAATTCCTCCAGCTGCTGAATTACAGGTTATCAAAGTATGGGGAGGGCTGTTTGCCTTGTAAGCAGGATTCTGTGTGGTCTGAGGAGCTCTGGGTCTGTGTTGGAAGACACATTACAGGAGAGGTTAATGGGGATTTGGTTTCAGTCTAGTCAATTCTATGCTGGCTGATAATTAAGATAAACTGCTCGATTTAGAGCTGGGCAGGGCCAGGAGAGAGTATTGGTGGTTGCAATGGCCCAAACAATTATTTCTTGTAGACTAATGCCTTCCTGATGTGTTATTTAAGATAACTTTCATATGAGTCACCAAATTTGATCTTAATTTGGGCTTGTTTTTGTAAGTGAAGCCTTTTCCATTTTTCTTTGTATCTGAAGGTTTTTTAGGTAAATACCTGTACATTAATCCAGAGATAGCATGAGATAACCTTGCTATTGCAGTTACAAGCTTCCCAGAAGACTAATGTTTCCAGGATAAAAGAAACGAATCTAATTATTCCACTTATATTGCTTCTTGCACGTTAACTAATACTTGTTCCATTTGATCCTGCAGGATATTGAGTAATTTTTACACCCACCACCTCATGAGACCTTTGGAGCATCCCATGAAGTCTACCTTCAAGACCTGGAGTGCACCTGGGAACTGTTATTGCTTTCATGGAGGCCAAGGTAAAATTTATCAGACCAACTATCCTCTCGCAGACACACCATTCTGTGATAAAAAACAACTTCTCCTTATCAGCTTAGTTATGCAAGCTTTGAGGAAGATAGCAGGTTCTCTGAACCCAGTGGTTTAATCTTCTCTGAAGTAAATGGTTCATCAGTTTTAAGTCCAAATCCAGTACACAGTGGTGGGAGCAATTTCCAAAGATAGGAAAGCCTCCAGGTATGGATGCTTTTGCCCTCATACATAGATAGGTATATAGGCATTTGGATTGCTGAGCTGAATGCATAAGAATGCAATATTAGCCATAAAATCAAAAGAATTCTATTCTGAATTGGTTTAAATTGAATTGAAAAGAACTGGTTTTTCCCTAATGTGGAGTTAAAATTGTCACTACTGCTGTTTCATGCAGGAGAAAATACAGGTAGATATTCTCTCTCTTCAAGCCAGACCATTTTAAAAAGAGATCTTAATTAATACATATGAGATTTGTTTGGGAATCCTAATGCTTTCAACACTTCCTCGTGTGAGTCAGTACATTTTAAGTAGTACACATTTTACACAAAAAATTGTCCTAGCAGGTAACATGGGCACCACTTTGTTTCTCAGCATCCACCACAAAATACCAAAGATGAAATGCTAAAATCTAGTTATTAAATAGCTACACAGCACTTAGGACTCACGTCTGAGCACGTACTGCACTTACCACTCTTTAAAGCAGAGCTGAAACCTGTAAGTGAAGACATACTTCCTTCAATACACAGTGTAGAGAAAACAGAATTAAGAAGTTTTGGCTCACACGAATCCACAGGGACTCGTGACTTCTCCAGTCAGCCCATGTTTCTATTGCAAAACCATTTGCCACAACTTGCAAAGTATTGGGATCTGGATGGTGTTTGATTATGTGGAGTAATTCTACTTTTATTCAACCCTTCCTTGAAAATTACATTCATTTGAAATCTGTGTTTGTATTTTACACAAACCAGCTGCACCACAAACTCAAATTATTTGCAAGACTAGTTGTGTTTGCATTCTTTAGAAAACTTCATCTGATGTTAAAGCAGTTGAGTCTCTAACTAAAATTTAGGAATTTAGGAATGGACAGTCATGATCTCATCTGATCTGAGCCACCCTCTTGGTAATCTTTTAATCTCATTTCCCCTTGCTCCAAGTGGGTCCCATTCTTTCTCTTTCCTATCCCTTCCACATAATCTCTCATTTTGTTTTCTTGTCTCTAGAGAAAAAATTTTCAGAGCATAAAAGCCCATCACTTTGGAACAAATGCGATATTACATCTTTTTCATCTTTCAAGTTTTGTGTCTTATAAACAACAAACCCTCTTTGAGAGGAACCTCTTTAGCACTTTGTACACACAACAAAGGCTCCATGAGATAATAAGCACAAAATCTTTATAGCAATTAATGTCTTTAATAAACCTTTTTCTAAGTTTCCTGTAATAATTTGAAGTAACCAGGGCTTTGTCATAAAGTTATCTGATACCACTTTGATTTCATTTAACAGACTGGTGAGTATGTAACTCTGTAGAAAAGCAAACTCGAAATATTATCCATGTTATACATGTGTATGCCTCAAAAAGAACCTACTGCTGAAGATTCAAAATGAAGAATTCATTTGCCTCAGAGCAGGCTCCTGAACACATCTCAGTGAGTGAAGCAGGGTGGTCAGAGAAGGGGAAACAGGAAACAACTGAAAACAATTGGCCTCTGTTGGCACCTCCAGCACACTGGACACAATGGACATCGTGCTGGGATGAGAGAGCTCCATCCTCCTCAGAGAGCCACCCCAGAGCCAACATCTATGCAGGAGCTGAGGGCTGGCTTCCTTCTGGCTGGGCTGCATCTGCCAGAGCTGGGGCAGTGTCTGCAGGAGGGATCCAGCCTTTGGAGCAGATGCAGAGCCCCTTTCTGGCTGCAAAGGCCAGACACACAACACAACTCACACAGGCAACAGATGTAAAGACCATTTTGTATCCTGGGAGAGCAGGACACAAGATTTTGTTCACACAATTTCCTTTTGGTGTCAGGAACTGCGTTGTGTTCATCTCCGCTCAGTTTGTTGTGTTGTTTAACTTCATATAATTGACAAACTGTCCTATAAATCTTCTTGCCAATGTCTCAGTGCTTTATAGGTCATCAATCTCAGCCTCCTTGGATGTTGCTATTCCATAAATGCAATCCAGTACAACGAAAAAGGAGCAAGGGTGTGGAAAGTCAAGTCTCATCTGCTCCATTTCAGCTTTGCCAGGGCTGGTAACTACAGGATCTGGTTGCCCCAGAAAGAAGCCCCAAATCTCAGCATGACAGGGTAGTTTAATTAGTGGTCAGGCAGGTGTGATTGTAGACAGTTGTGAGGATCTTTGCCAGACGTGATTTTGCTCTCTAGGTAAATTGGGACCTTTCTAGCACAGATGAAAAATGAGCAGAAATGCAATGCTTAGCCCTGGAAAATCAGCTTTGCCTGTGCCAAATGAGGATTGGGGTGAACAGGACAAAGATTTCTGTGAGACTGCAGGAATCCCTTTGCAAAAAAAAGCTTCTCTGGACTCTCCAGAGCAGCAAGCTCATCTCAGTAGCCTTTGCTATGAGAGAAGATGGTGATGATGAGATTCTCACCCTCAGACAGGCAAAAATAACTCCACCTGTTCTGCAGTGAGTGAATTCACCCAGAGATTACAGATCAAATCCTGTTCTGCTTCACTGCAGGTGTATAAAGCCCTTACCTCTCATTTCTTTTTGAAACTGGGTATCCCAAGGAGTGAGGCTGCAGCTGTGGACTACTGTGGACATTTAATGGCATAATTGAGAGTAATAAGACCAGCTCTCAGAGATGAGGCGCTCCTTGAGCAATCTATTTAGTGGGAATACAGCTCACACCTTGCTCTGCCTGGCAGAATCCAGCCCTGGGCTGCCTGGTAATGGAGATGGACATGCAAATCCACCCGTGGCTCTCCTACTGCTCCGTGCCTTGGGGCTCTCAGGTTTCCAACCCGTGCACCTGGAATAGGAGCTCTTGCTGCAAACATCGCCCGTGGCAGCCGCAGCGTGAGAGACCACTCCATTTTCAGAGGACTCTGCAGCCCCCTGTATTTTTCACTACCATCAGACATTAAACCACAGAACAAGAACTTTTATGAACATAAATCTGATTGCCTGGGATGTCTCAATGCAGTCCTTGCCAGAGTGCCACACCACCCCACTTGTACTGATTCCGAGTTTGAGTGGTCCGTGCACCACAAAACAAATCTATTGCCACGCTTGTAGAATGAAATCCCTGAAGCTTATACAGGTCAGTAAACACAGCTTCCCTGCTGTAAAATTTTTATTGCATATCCTGCCTTCCTCATCCATAATAGTGCTGAGATACACCTTATACATTTACCAGTGTATCACAGTGTGGTAACATATGTACTCTATGAAGCAGTGTTGTCTGATTCCTTTTCTGAGCAAACGTAAATAATGTAAACATCAGTGTGAACAACAGAGAATGGGGATTAAAAGCCTCAAGTCAACAGAGGAAAATTTCTGGATAGACCAAAGATATGTAGAATCATAGAATTATTTGGGTGGGAAAGATGTTTAAGATCACTGAGTCCCACAGCTGACCATGTCCCCAAGTGCCACCTTCACACACCTTGTAAATACCTCCAAGGCTGGTGACTCCACCACTTCCCTGGGACGCCTGTTCCTGGGCTTACCAACATTTTTGGTGAAGAAATTTTTCCTGATAGCCCGTCTAAAACTCCCCTTGGTGCAACTGGAGGCTGTTTCCTCTGGTCCTGTCACTTGGGAGCAGAGCCTGACCCCCACCTGGTGACAACCTCCTGTCAGAGATGTATAGAGAGTGAGAAGGTCCCCCTGAGCCTCCTGTTCTCCAGGCTGAGCCCCCCCAGCTGCTCCTGATTAGACTTGTGCTCCAGACCCTTCATCAGCTTCACTGCTCTTGTGACTACAAGTAGATTTAAGTAAAAAACAGGTGCTAAAATAATAAAAAATCCCAAACCAGTAAAAATATTCAGAAAAACAATTCGTATCACTGACAGCCAGTGTGATTGTCCTGGCAAAGCTCTGCCTATATGTTATTTTTCTTCCTTTGCTGTTTCTTGTCCCACACTTACTGCAAGGCTTTCATATCTACATGCTGCCATTGCAAACCCACAATTACAGCTGTTTTTCTATAGAATGTTTTCAGTGATAATTCCTATGTTGAGAGAGATTTTCTCTCCCTCCTCAAATAACTTTACAGAGGAGCACTGCTGGGGGAGAAAGAGGCACATCCATAGCTTGTTAATGGAAATCCTTTAGGGAGTGGTACCCTCATAACAATTAGCAGGGGGAGCTCTGTGCCAGACCCTAGTGTGCTGAAGAAGTAATTTTAACCAGTGAGGCACAAGGACAGGATTTCTGTGTCTCTATCAGCATTTTGATGTTGTTTTTATTATCACCATTATGTCAATATTTCCATTACAACTCCATCACACAAATGCTTTAAAATAGAGAAGTTTTTTTTAAGTGTAGGCATTCATAAAAGTTCAGCCTTTGAACATTTCTTTAAAATACAGAAGTTTTTGAAAAGCAACACTCTCTTAAGTCAATGCAGCTAATTTCAGAACAGGAAAGAACTGAACAGTGTTTGTTTCTCTCACATACCATCCTGATTTTTTAAACACTGAAATATAGAAGTGGAAAACATTTTATAGTGCCACAGAGCACATAAAGAACCCAAACAAAGAGCTGAAACATTATAAAGTCTCTTTTAAATTTTTACATTTCATGCCAGGCAGAACAACAAACCTGCAATTATAATAGCAGAAATTCAGAAAGTAGAAGAGTAACCCTTCCTAGACCACAGCCCAGCATCAGGGCATCTTTGATTTAACTCATGGAAAGGGTGAGAATCAGGATTTCCCCTTGTGCTGAGCCCACTTCAGAACAGCTGGGACTGGAAATTGCCTCAAGCATAAGCATTTATATCAGCATCCCATGTTGGAAAACTGGGTTGTCTGCATGCAGTCTGATGGAGCTTTTTCCCATTTTCAGAAGTTATAGTTGTCCTATAAATCGTGTGACCTTCCCGAGTTTACCCACCAATTATTGCCTATAAGATATTTTATTACAATCCAAACTATAAAACACTCGAGCAGAAAGGATCTACCATTCTGTATTGGAGCACAAGGGCAGGAAGTGATACTAGTTTGCAGCTAAAGTCCCAAGTTAAGCTTAATTAAATGTAATACTTTAACCATTTAACAGATGTAGCCCAAGCTTACAAAAAAATCAGCAAAGGAGCCTCGTCTCACCCAACATTCCCACACCAGATTTACATTTTCTTGGGAGATGCATTTTACAGATAATGTTCAGGTAGCTTTTAATACCAGCAAGTGCCCTTGTAAGGAGAGAGCTGGAGGTGCTCCTCTTGACTGACCCCTTTTTTCTCCTCCTGCTAATCCTATACCTGCTGCAGCTGTAGTGATCAATCACCCCTTTTCCAGCATCTTTCCCACTCCCCCTTCTGGGATGCTTTTTGGCCTTTAACACTGCAACCTGATTCTATGGCAAAGAACTGTACAGAGTTCATTTAAATCTTACTGAGGTCCTCATATAGCTTGTGAACACCAATTTTTAATCATTTAGCTTTGACCCATGGTGCTTCACTGTAAGTATATGCACATTATATCAGTACCTTCCACGAGGATGCTATGGAGCTCAGTTAATGTGGAATTATGTCTTTAGCTGTCTAGATGGACTGTGGTGAAAAAGAAGCACCATTTTTCCATGTTATCAGCAACTGTGCTCCTGAAATCAACATTGTACTGAGAAAATAAAAATGTGCTTTCCCACACTAGGGCATCCTTTCAGTAACCACCATGCTGCTGCTGCAAATTTCTTTCTGCTTTCTCTGTTTGTGCTTCTGGTTTGCCCTGGAATTTCTCAATTCTCTCTAAAGAAAGCAGAAGCCTAGGAGTCTCCCCCAGAATGTCCATAGAAATAGAAATGTATATTGTGGACCATGTTATGTACACAAAGCTGAGGTCAGAGAGGAAAGGTGGCTGCCAAGGTAGGTTGGCACATCTTGTCACATTCCCCAGACACAGACCTCCTGGCTGCTGTTCTGGCCTCTAAATTATGCCAAATGTAAATTGACTCTAATTCCTGCCACATTCCATGAGCTCCCCAGTACCACCCATTAGAAAGGAACGATTTTATAGAGAATATCTTTAATGTCTTTTCTTGATCTATTGTTGCTATGCATCTGTTATTCAGCTGTGTAAAGTAATTAAGGAATGATCGCATGGAAAGAAGAGCAGAGTTATCTCTTAGGAACGTGTATGTGCATACAAAAAATCACTATCAAAAAGTACTTCAGTAAGAAAAATTAGACCTGCTACCACCTTATGTCAATTCTGCAGTTAATTGCAAATGCAGATTTTAAGAGGGGAACTACTGTGCACAGTAGACCTGTCTATTCAGAAGAATGAGTAGGTCTTAGTTGTGAGATGACAGCAAGAATTCTAATTTCTGAATAAAACTGTGCTTGATTTTCCACAGAAAGGTTTTACTTTCAGCTTGCTTGCCACTACTCTCTGCCATGCAATAAGATCCCACCACGTCTGAAGAGTTCTGTGATGCAGTACAGGACAATGAACCATGAAAAAAAAATAAATTTATTGTTATTGGTGTTTTTTCTAGAACAGTTTTTAAAAACAAGCAAGGAATGTGAATTAGACAAGCGTGCACATACCAGGGCTGGTTCATGTATGTGTGTGTGCAACACCACGGGGTGTCTCTGGAGAGACTCTTCAATTACTAAAAGCTTCATTCTAAAGCCAACAATTCTCCACTTTAACCATCTGTAACAAAGTAACTATAGTTCTGTTTAGCTTTTTCCTCCTTTCAAGCTTTACTTCACATTTATTAAAAGATCCTTTGAAGCAAAGGCTTGCTTGGGTGAAGTCTGTTATTAAACAAGCCGAAATTGCTGCTTGCATTGTGGCACTTAATTGGGATGTTGTGCATCAGGAGCCATTAGAGCTCTCCCGTGGTGCAGTTGGTAATGCCATGTTGTGCCATATGGGAAGGCTGAAGCTTGGAAATTATTTTTGGGATGTTTGATTTTTGTATCCATGAAGGCTGATATGAAAAATGAGGTGAATCTGAGCTCCAGGGACTGAACGCGCAGGTTGAGGGACTCTTTGATGGCCCCTGGTGCCTGACAGAGTCCGTGGGGTTTAAAGAGTGTCTCCTGTTAGTCACAGACTTAATTGTGAAATGGGCAGATGCAACCAGGTAATTAATATTGCTTCTCCCTGGAGGATTATCTTAAATTATTGTGTTAGGCCCAAGAACTTTCCTGTGGCAGGAAGTGATAGAAAAACTGGAAGGGACCTGCAAAAGTTGCTGAAAAGAAGATTTAAATTTACTATTTCCATGATGCAACGACAATGGGAGTAGGTTTATGACTGCCGTAGATATTAGGAGGATGTTGAAAATCTCGGGATATATGATTTATGTATGTTTTTATCATTAACATTAGTAAAAATATTCAGCATAGTCTTTTAAAAAAGTAGTGCCATCCTTGTTTTCAGAAGAGTCCCAAATTTATGGGGGGTTTGACACTGGAAGATTTTAAATACTTCCTATGACTAATTAAAATGAATTCTGTTTCCAGACAACATACTGGGCTATAAGGATCATGGATTGGAAGTTCATTCTATTTTTCAAATTAAATTTCATTAATTGGAAATAAATAGAGTGTTCAGGACTTGTTTATATTGCTACTTTAATTTCCTGCAGAAAATATCTTCATTTTTCCCTCTGTTATTTCTGACTTAGTTAATAAACTGCTTCAAAAATAAACTAGTTTTGCTAGGTGTAATAGTCTGGATGTCAGGGTTGGGTTATGTCTCCCTCTTTAAGAATAATAGCTGCAGGCTGGATTGCATTTTTAGTGCAGCTCTTCGATGAATCCCTTCATCTCTGCCTCTGATTCCTGCAGCAGACTTTTACAACTGAATCTCCATTACATTCATAAACCATTGCCTGACCTTCTAGTTGATAGATTTTAGGCCAGAGCTTGCTTGAACTCACAGCAGAGCATCTAAAAATAATTTTACCTTCAACATTGTTGCGCTATTTGTAAATCCCCTTACGCAGCGAGGAACAACAATTACTGGAATGCTGACTGTATTTTCCTCTTTCTGCATTCACCAATTCTAAATTCACCAATTCTAAAAAGCGATTGCTATGGAATAGTGAGCAGCCAGACTGGCATGTAAGGAGTTGCAGAACCTTATTGCAAAATACACTGTCAGTATCAGTGCAGAGACTCGTGAAACATCCAGTCTGCTACACTGAACTGCTATAACGAGTTGTGTTCAAAATTAAAACCAATTTTTGCAGTAAAAAAGCTAGAAACAGCACCTAGGGTAAATACTGCCTCTGCTCGAGGAAAATCCTTGGGATTCAGCTCTGGTAAAAGCAATTCAAAGTATATTCATGCTGACATGGCTGTATAGATTTACAGGCAGACCACAAGTATAGCAGAGCAGGTATGCAAAAATGACAATGCTGAGGCTTCTTAGAGACCCCAGCAAGGCATAAAGTCAAGCTGGAGCTGAAACTTCAGTGCTGGCAAGATTATCATGTTTATAATATGAATAATTTTTAGCATGGTCGGTTTGGGGTAACATATTACAAGGTCAGAGTTTGCAGTAGAGAAAGCCCCTATAATTAATTATTTTTCCACACCATCTTTATGATCATGCTTTTTTGTTTTTTGTTTTTTTGACTGACATGTGAAATAAAATATTTCTGATTGAGGTTATTTTTGATTGGCAATTTTTTAAACTACCCCACAGGAAACAGCAGGCATTGCTTCAGAGTCTCTGGAATTTCCCAGCTGCAATGGCAATGCACAAATCACCAAAGGCCCAACAGGAACCACAGAAAAAACTGAAGCTGTGGGAAGTGTTCAAAAAGTAAAAAAAAATACCTAGAGGTTGCCCAAGGCTTTAGCACTGGCCACCAGTAAATAAAGGGAAAACACAGCAGAAGAAAATTATTTCTGCAAGGTAGATGTTTTTGCTGAGGGCATCTTGGAAAAACTAAAGACAAGTCTTTCCTCAGCTGGAAATTTACTCTAGGCTCCTGTCCACTACATGAAGCCAAACTCCAGGAGCAGCAAGCAGAAAAGGCAATCTTCCTAACTAAAGGCATTTATTTGTCTGTTTGCTTATGTAATGGGAATTCTTTTGAAGGAATTAAGGGCTTCTGCAATTCTCATGTTGAGCAGGGTACATCCTGAAATTCTTGTGACACCCCTGCCTCCATCAGTCAGGGGAGGTGGAAGGTGTGTGTGCAAATGAACTGTCAGCTTCCCAGGTGAAATCACTCAAGTGGGAGGAGGGGAAACATCTCTTTCTTCTTTTCTGAGAGAGCTAGAAAGGTACTGCCATTTCTTTTAATAGACTTGCCCTTTGAATCTTGTATTTGTAGCCAAGAGCTGAAAAAGCAGAGTATGAGGGGGAAGACAATGGAGAAAAAAAGTGGAGTTGACTAAATAATAGAGAGAAAGAATGAAAGAAAAGGGAAAGAATGGAGGGAATCTAGACAGCTAATAACAAAAGCAAATCAAAACATCCAGGGAAAACTGTTGTCATAAGAAAAAAACCAGATACTTTTACCAACCTTATGGATAAAATTGAGACAAAAAGAAGAGATGTAGGAGGAAATGGTATTGCTTTAGTTCTACGACTGTTTACAGATTGTTTCCTGTTTTTTTATATTTATATGTGTGTGTGTGCATGTATGTGTAAATACATTTAAGAATAGTGGCTTCAGTCAGTTCTAATTTAAACTCGAGCACCTTCCTAAGGGAAGTGCATCCCTGCACCATCCCCAAGGAATGCACTGAACAGATCTTACTTCACAAAGTAATCATTCAACACTTTCTTCCCTTTAACATTCTCAAAGCATCATCTTGTGTATTAATCATTAAATCTATCTCTCCATGTCTGCAGAATTGTTCCAGTACAATTTATTTTTTTAACATTCAGTCTTCCAAAAGTACCTTCAAGAATTACTCCTGCAGAAGCACTGCTCAGTAATAGCTGCTGTGTCCCTACCAAACCACCCCCAGAATAATTTTAAAATTTACATCTGTGCTGTTGATGCTGGGGGAAACAAAAGCAGACATGTTTTCTGTGGCTTGTGCAAGCTTGGCAGTGACATGCTGCAAAGTAAGTAAATAGTTTCAAAGACTTGTTTTGTTTTATTATCTCTATCATTAAAAAAATCCCACAAGCTCTTCTGGCATTGCAGGAATAAGAGTGGCAGGACAGCAAGACACACAACTGTTATCATTATCTGCTTCAGTGAAACCAATATCAATTAATTTAGTTAATTAGTTCTTAAAGGCCCTCCAAATTGAATTTTGTTAAAGAAAGTAAGTTTCCTCTGTTTGACTCTGTTCACATCAAATCACAAGTTTTCTAAAAGCTTTCTAAGCTGTTAAGAATTTGGAATATTTCACTTTCCACAGTGAACATCCTACTTAATTAAGCAATCAAGAAAAATAAATCCCTTTGCTTATGTGGGATTCAGAAAGTGAAAATTGAAAGCAATCTGATTTTCAGCTGTTAAAACATTAAAAATACACATGCAGAGAACCAAACACAAATCCTTGCCATGATCATACACCTGCATTTGGGATTTGAACAGAAGCTGCAGTAAGAACCATTCCTGCCTCAAAATGAACACACTGTTCATTGGAGGATTTCTCATATTGAGGGGGAAACATAAAGGCGTTTACACTTTATCAGGTGTAAAAAAAGGATTGTACAGGAAACAATATGGAAAAAGAAAATAATTGAGAAATATTTTGAATAGCTTTCATAACCACTGATTATCTAGATCCATGGAGATAACTGTGCCCTCCTGCCACATGAGCAGTTGTTCTGGAATGTGGAGGAGAAAATAGTCCAGGCAAAAGTAAAAGCCACCATTCTGCTCTGAAATGTATGTATACAACTCTCGAAAAATTGTAACAGACTGCAAATGAGCACAAATGGAAGGATGCTTAAAAGCATAGGATAAAGATATGTGCTTTTTGGATTCAGAAAATGAAGGCTCCCATTCATATATTACTGGGCTAAGAAAAATGTAGATTAGAAGCCTCTAAAAGCCTGTCAGTGCATGATACGTACCTTCACACATATACATACATAATAGACATCAGCCAGAAGTGGTGCCCTTGGGCCTGGGTTCATCACTTTGTATTTTATTCTGTACAATGCTATCTGGATGCTTTAGCTGGGGAACAAAATGTGGTTTCATCCATGAATGGGTCACTGACCTTAGAATTGAAAGATTTATCAGGGTATGTTTGCATGACAAAATACAGCACTACACAGAAATATACGAGCTCTAAATGTGACATCTCCAAAATGGAAAAGGATTTAACTGAATTAGCACAGTCCTCTGATCAGCCTCCTCTGCCCTGCTGTTCAGCAAAGCTACTTAACTCAGACAGAGCTGTACTAACACAGTTATACTTGTCCTGGTTTCTGTGCCAGCCCAGCACGACTCTCACTGAATTTAACTCTAAAGGAATTTACATGATGCTTTCCCAAAAGGACCCCTAAAGCTCCCCAAACCTCCTAATTTCAACCTAAATAAGATTTGTAACAGTAAAAGTAAAACCAAACAAAACAACAAAAAACAAAACAGAAAAGTCAAAATACTTTACTTATTACCATGGCTCCTGAGAAGGAGTTGGGGCCAATAAACTTTTCACATCCTCACTATGGAAGAGGTGGAGATATATAGGACACATGCACAGCACCAGCACATCCTAAAACCACCTGGACTCCCAAATGGCAGCAACAGAGCAGTCAGTGAGACCTGCAAGGACAAGTCCTCGGGGGAAAGTGAGGGGGTTCACTGCAGCCAGAAGCTTCTCTGGAAACATAACATATGGGGAAATTAAAAATATTTTTTAAAAAAGAGCAGTAGGAGCATTAATTTTGGTCTAAATGAGATCTTGAGAACAGAATATATCCAGGACACTAGAATGAGGAAAGACAATCTCCCTGTGAGATGCCTGAGAGATGAAGGAGCACCACTGGAATTGCCTCTTCATGAACACAGCTGTAACCGGGCCAACACCATGGAACTCAGTGGGAAGAATATAATTGCAAAAGTGATATTAAAATAAGTCTTTAGAGAGGGCTGTGGGACAACAGGGAGGCATAATAATATTCTTTGTCAAGTAATTCTGTGATTGTAATAACTAATGAAGCTTGGGCTGTTAGAGATCTTCCTGTGAATGACTGATGTCATCTAAGATAACCTCAGCTGGGCTAAAGGTTTTTTCACAGGTCACCATTTATAAAAAAAATCCTCCATGGGGATTCTTTGGCACCCCATAAAATAGGCACTCCTAGAATCCTTCTTGGGCAACTGTTTTCCTAGCTAATATGAGCCCAAATTATAGAAAACCAATTGTTTTGAGGCCTCTTCAGTGCCAGATCTATTTGGAAAGAGTCCAGAGAAGGAGGAGACAGCCAGAAGATCCCATAGCACTGTATGATCCCATTGTATTTTTCCATGGGAGAACTGTTTTAAAAAAAGCTGTTTTAAAAAATTTGACTAATGGACCCTAAATAAGAGAAACAGAAGATCTGGAATGCTCGTGGGTACACATTGCAGCTGAGAAATGAGAGAGTCCCTGTTCTCATCTGCTACACAGCACCAAAAGCCCCAAGGGATGTGATGAAGGGGTACATCAACACCTGGCTGTGATATGCACAGAGACAATTGTACAATCGTGGCAGAGTTACCTCTGGGAGGTCAAGGTCTGGGAATCCCCCACTGCTGGAAATAAAGTGGAACTTTGGAAATTACAGAAGAAGGTCTCCTACATCAAAATAAGTATTAGAGCTGGAGTGGCAGGATAGAGTCCTGGGGAAAACACATTTGATTGGAAAGGTTACCATCTCCTTCCTTCCTTTCCTTTCTTTCGCAACCTGAACTGCATTCAGACCTTTCTGGAAAAGATTACTGCTCCTGAGTAAGGGCAGTTCACCTGGCCTTTTTTATTAAAATGGCTAATTGCATAAAGATGGAAAATATTATGAATCAAATCACTTAGGAGAAAGAGCTAAGTAGGGAAAAAAATAAAAAGAATATCTTAGTAGATGCTCAATTCAAATGGAAAATTATGAATTATAATTGTGAACAGCTTAAGAGCATTTTCCTCTATGCTCAAAGTAAGACACCAAGAATGGCAAAACTCAACTTTCTAAAAACTGATGACAAACCCAAAACAATGTGTTTCAAAGCAAAAGTGAATGCAGCTATTTAGGCAATGTAAAAGGATACTATTACAGCAAATGTGGGGAAAAGGGATAAATAGCAATAGATATAAAATATGAGTAGGGCCTCAAGGAAACTATCAACAGAAATTAAAGAATATAAAATCAAGGGCTGGCAGATTTGATTAAGATGGGAGAAAATGATGAAGTATGTGAGGGCAGAAGAGATTCTTAAAATTGATCTAAATATTTAGAGCAGTTACCAAAATAAAGATGAAAATGCAGAATAACTCAAGGAATTTTTTCCCACATTTTGAACCAACTTGTTGTTGCCATATAGGAACATTATGGAAAAATATCTATTCCAGCATAAACAAACAGAAATTCAGTGGGACAGCTTTCATACAGGAGGTCTAAAACCATCACCCCAGAACCTCAGTGGGCCATATATATTAAACATATTATAAAAAATATTAAATACATTTTGGATATTGAGAAAATTCAAGACAACTAGTAAAAAGTTAAAATTGTGCTAATGCTAGTGTAGAGAGAGATACAGAGAAGCATTTGTATTTAACTTCTCTTGACAACTTGTAGAGAAATTAAGTTTGGCTTCTAAAGTATTGACATATTATACAGCTAGAGTACCACAAGAGACTTTTATTAATAAAGTGAAATGATTCAAAACTCAGTGCAATAAATATCTTACTTTCGTTGCAAGCTGGTTGCCTTCTTGGAACTGGGATTAAGAAAGGAGCCACCAAGCATTGTGAACACTCCAGTTGCAGTGGGTTATGGCAACCCATGGACACCAGGAATGAAATGCTGACATGCCAATGGCCAGGGTGAGCCAGCCCTGCCCACACTGGGACATTTGCACAGAGCCCTCAGCTGGGAAGTGGAAGGTCTTAAAAGCCCAGTCAGGGCTCTTCTTCAGGCTTGCTCCTGTTTTTCCATTCAAACCATAACCCACTGGCAGGAGAGTAGATAATTTTTTCATGAACTACCATGTACTTTATTAGTAGTGTGGTTTCCTAAAAGCTCTTTGTTATATTTCAATTTAGTCAAGAAAGTACAAAAAAATCTCAGTGCAAAAGCAGGATGAACCTGCAACCAGAGACCAGAATTTACTTTAATAGTATGCTGTAGAGTACCATAATGTAATAAAGGTTACAAAGGAAGCCCAGGTGTCATAAAGCAGTTCCACTGACTTGGGCAGAATATTACACCTGCTGATTTTTCTATTTTCTCCACACTTAGACTACATCTATATTTATGAGGGGGAAAAATGATGAAATATTTAAACAGTAAGCAGCTTGAAGACCTTCTATTTGTTTGCTAAAATTTAACACATGCTGCAGTAAAAGACCAAAGTCCTGGAAGGAAGCTGCAGGGCTGTCAGGGGGACAAGGAGATGTCTTGGCACATGCCCTGCAACCAACAGCTCACCCCGAGCCTTTGGGAGCTCTGCACCAAGGGCCACTGCCACTGAGCCTCAGGGAACTCATGGGCTCTGGGCACATTTTAGAGAAAGACACAGATAGGATGGAAAGCCCTTTTTGTCTTTAGGAATAGATCTGAGCTGGAATAAAGAATGAAGCTACCACAGCAAGATACCTGACTTTATTTGCAATATGGTATAAAGATGAACAGTTGTGTTTCTCTTTGGAAAAATGGTTCTCAACTTTGTGTGAACAGAACTAGGAATGGCCCTCACATTTTCTTTTTCATATTGGCAATTGCCATAAATATTTTATACTATCTTAGGAGAAAAAAAAACCTGGAGGTCAAAAATTCTAAAAAATTTTAAAACTCTTGCTTCTGGGTAAGGCCATTACATGAGATATATTTGTGGCAAGAGCAAAGTAAATGAGACAGAAATGAACTCCAATCTTCTGTACTTTGTGGCCTCAGTCACTAACTGTGGCTAAATGGACTGTACCAGTGAACCTGCCCTTCAAAATATGAATGTCTCTGGTATGAGAACCAGAGATTTGAAAATTGAAATACTCTTAACCCTTCAAAAGTTGCTAAATCTTTTCCACCAAATCTTCCAGGCTGTAAATGGGGAGAAATAATCAGTTTCAAATATAACCAATCAATTAATCTGGGTAGGATATTAGTCTACATTAAATTAATTAAGTACAATTTACCTAAGTGTTTCTAGGCAGGGAGATGCAGGCAGGAACCTGTTCTCATTCAACAGAGAAAGCACACAAAGCCTTTGAAGCTATATTCTCAAATTGCTCCTGTAATTCATCATTGCAAGAGATTGCTTTGACTGGGGAGGGACTAATTTACACTGAAAAGTGCAAACATGCACATAAACACTGGAAATCGCAAGCAGTGATTTACAAAGTTTTGTAGAAATAAAAACCTCTGCAAAAGAGATGATAAGACTGGATTTAAAGGCACACCCTGGACCTCTGTCTATGAAATGACCCCAAGAAGATATCTGGACCATCCTCTGCAAATAAATTTGGGCTTTATGAACTATTAATAAAATCAGAAAGATCATGCTAGGATGCTGGCAAAGTGAGACAAATCTCTTAGTTTGAACAAGGTGAATGGGGTAGAGTTTATCCTTATCCAGTGCTGCAAGATATGGGCAGTTTCATCACTAGCTCAATAAAAAGATGAACTATTTAAAGGAAATAGCACATATCCAAGCCAAGGGAGAGCAAACCCATTAGGAAATATTAGAACAACAAACCACCTAATAAAGAACATATAGAAATAAAAACAAATCTGCCAATTCGTTTCTTAATTTATTTGCTTTGGATTTTCTATATTGAATTTTTATTTACATGTTTAAAGCCATGCATACAGAGATGAGACAGTAAAAGAAGGAGGTAATTAAAATAGAACGTGGTGTTATGAATATTAATATCAAAAAATAGTAGCATAAAAGGTTAAAAAATGGAAAATTAAACCTAAAAAGACACAGAAAGCACTAATTCTCAGTCTTAATTAAAATGCATGTCTTAATTCAGAAAAACATGAAAAGAACTCCTTTACTCATAAGAAATCTGATAAAAATTGTGGAGTACAACAAATTACTTATTCTGATGGATTGTTAGAGGAGATGGAAACAACCACTTAGGATGGAATGTAGCAGGGAAATTTGTAAGAAAGATGAGAATTTCTGTTTCAAATAGCCACATGCTCCATAGTAGAATTTGGGGACCCAACAGAGCCCTGATGATTTTTGACTTCTTTGAAAGGCACGCTGCCAAACACCCAACAAGGAGAAACTCCCACAGTTCAATTGGCAGAAATGTGAAGCCTTTCTCAAGGGAATATTCTTCACCCTGGCAATGTCACCTTGTTCCCATCAAGTCCCACCCCACCTCTGCCCTGTGTTCAAACCTCACTGGAGCAGTCGGTGGCTTGATCCAGACACAAAGTTGAATATTCCCACGGACACAGTGACAACACTAAGCAGAAGAGGGGGAGTAAAATAATTAAAACATTAACTAGATTGAAAATTAAATGGCATGGATCGTTGGGTAGCTCTGCGTTGGCTTATTGGGTGTTGATAGGTTACCTCAATTATTTGCAATTTCTCCCGCAGAGGCATTAAGGGCCCCGGTGAGCCCGTGCTGTGTGTACAGAGCTGCTCTAAATGACTCAGACTAAAAGGACAACACATGGGAAATGACACAGAGCCATAAAGAGGTTAATGGACTTAACCAAGGTTACAAGACGAGGTAATAGGAGGGATGAGAATAAAATAAAACAAGCAAAGACTACAAGCCGTTCCTCCTCTCCCACTGTCATGCTTAAAGAAACTCCTTCATTTAGATAGATGAGCTCCACAGCAGTGAGTTTGCACAGCCTCAGTGATGTGCATCTCAAGGTCACCTGAGGATTTCTGGTGGTGTTAGTGGCAAGATGTGTCTGTTGAAAGAGGTTGTGAGGTGCAACTTTGGTTGTACCCTCTTCCAAATTTTTGTGTCGTCAAGAACAAATTGCATAAAGCTTTTGTAGAATGTCCTGCCTCTCAAAGTGCTGTGATGACACATTAATGTGACAGCAATAAGGACAAGGAAAAGTATTTAGACCCAAAGTACTCTTTGATTCTGAGAGTTTCCTAATTAAAAGTGACCTCAATCAAAGTGGACTAAAAGTCAGAATTTAAACTCTTGTCCCCAGTTTGGATTTTTGAGTTTCTTCTGTCTTAAGTCCTAGCACAGTAACAGCTGATTTCCAACGCTGATTCAGTTACAATGGCTACGTGGTTTCCTGATGTTAGCATAATTAAATTAGACACGTTTATGAAAATGTAATAATGCTTATCAAAACAAGGCTTTGGCTTGTTTAAACATGCTGATAAAGCTCAGCTCATGTTCTTAGAAGAAACCAAAATATCAGTTTGCATCTGCTTCTTATGGTTTCCCCTTGGCTATTAATGAGTCTAGTTCCTATAGATTTTGAGACACTGAATTTAGGGCTACTCATAAAAAATAACATTTAGACTAAGCTTCAACAGGTGCCAATATGTTGAATTAAGTGTTATATTGCTGAGATTCATCGTTATGTGTATTAAAAGCTGAAATTTCTATTGTGTATATATATATATCTATGTGAATGTGAGAAATGAGATCAGAGTACAGAACAAATCATGTTTTGTTCCTGTTCTGTGATTCTGCTATACATCCACAGTAACTAGAAACAAATTCTCTGAGACAGCACATACAGCAACTCCAGACAAGGAGTTGCTTTTCTTGTTTTAGACAAGGGAAGCTTATATATTTCATAATTCCCACTCTTGGAATGATTTTACTGTGTTATATAATGTTGAATTAGGTATGATTTTGCCAAAAGATTTAACATTTGCAGGACTTTGTTGTTAAAGAAGAGGCAAATATTTCACATCAAACAAAACCTTTCTGAGATGCTACTTTTACTATCTGGTACTCAGAGTTGGTTCACATAAAATCAGGCCAGTGAAGGAAAATTTAAGAAAAGCACTGCCCTTTTCATTAAGCAAATATTTCCTTTTGCTTTCCATGACCTTTGGGGACAGCTCTGCTTCCCCTTTCACATCACAGAAAACATCTCTAGGAAGGAAAGAGAGGATTGTGGCATAGCTTTTTCTTCTACACTGGAGTTCAGATGACATTTCTTCAAATGATTTTATCTCCTTCAATACACTGTTTTCACAAAGCACATCCCTTCCAGCCTATTCAAGCTAGAGTCCAAGACAAACACAAAGTGAGAATATCACCTCTTTTCCATTTGTCTTCAAAATGCTTTCTTTGTGAAGAAATGGAATGATTCCTTTCTGTGGCTTAGAGCATCCTGTTGGAAGTAAAACACACTCTGCTTCATGCCATTTTAAATCTGGTGGTGTCATCTGAAGTAATGAGGGCAAACTGGCCGTTCATCTTGTGAGAGCCAGGTAGTTTATGGCAAAGCTCTGCCATGAAATGAGGGTTTTTTACTCCCCAGTGGCCACCTGCTATGCCAGCAGGTCCAGATAAGGTGTGCTGCCTGTGTACCACGCTGTGCATGCAAGCATCCTGTTTTCTCCATAAAAACCATTTCCCTACTGCTCTCCTTGCTGCATTTCTAAGTGCTTGCAGAACCTTCTTAGATTTTTAGTTTTCAGCTATTTTTTCTATTTTTAATTTTTTTTTTTTTTTTTTTTTTTTATTTTTTTTTTTTTTTTTTTTTTTTTTTACAGCAGCAAAGCCACCAGCCTGAAATCCATGTGTTGCAAGACCAAGTTAACTGAGGCAACAAAGGTGAGATTTAGCCACTTGCCACTCTTGACTTCAGCTGAAAGAATGGTAAGGTAACATCTCCAGGAATCTCCACTTGGTTCTTTCAGGGTGAACATGCAAAATCAGCAGACACTCTTGTGTGATGTGAATGTTGTAAACTCTTCCCTGCCAGAACAATTTCCCAAGGCTTAAAAGAAACAAGCTGCACTGTATTTCCCTGTAATGTTATTCTGAGAAGAAAAAGAAATTATTTCCCATGTTATGTATCATGTAAAGAGAGATCGGAAGAGTCAAAGGAATTAGAGCATTTGCATCATTCTGCATTTGGAGTGAAATGTGATGAGTTAAAAAAGTGTATTTTTCTAAGAAAGACAATAAATAAACAGCCAAATTCTAGAATTTAAAATTTTTACAATTTTGGGTGTTCGATTCACATCACAATTTCAGTAAAAGCATTTTATGATAATAAGGGATTGCCCTTGAGGAAAGAAATTTGTCATCCATGATGCAAGTAGATGAAATACAGTGGAAGATCACATTCTAAATTTAAAAAGTGACAGGAAATTATAATCTGCTAAGCAAATTGTCAATGTGTGCATCTATTAGCTGTCAGACCAATGAACTGCAACAAATTTCACAGAATCAATTAAGTTGGAAAAGACCTCAAATACCATCAAGTCCAACTGTTGACCAAGCAAACCATAGCACCAAGGGCCACATCCAGTCATTAATTTAGTAACCAATGTTTTTATTTCCACAACTGAGAGACTAAGATATTTTTCTTCATATGGATTCACAATTAAAAGTGGGGGTTTGTGGGAATTCTTGACCAACACTCAACTGCTCTTTGTCCATTTAAAAATTAAATTTGGCAGTCTACCTTCCTGCTATGGGTCAGATTGATCTGTACCTTATGTTCTAGCTTCTTTTGTTTTAAATGCTATGTATTAGGAATTTATTACAATTGTACTGTGTCAAAGATGGTATCAGTTATTATGATACTCACCTTCTGTTTTTTTCACCATCTATTCTTGGTTTTGGCTCTTGTCCACCAGAGATTCTCTTTGGTTTAGGATGAGATATGGAGTCCACAGACAATGACAGAGCTAAGGTGATTGTTTAAAACACCACAACACCCCCAGTCATGCTGCTATCAAACAAACAAAAATTCCAGAAGAAACACCTCCCAAAAGTGACCACAGCAAGAAATAAAACTGCCAGTGAGGGAAGTTTTCCATAGTTCCCTTTCAGTACCAGATGCATGGAACAGAACTGGGAAGAGTTCAAAACATTTATTTTTTGTAGATTAGTGCATTAAATTATAAAAAAAAATGGTTGAAACTACTCACACCCAGACACAGGAGCCAACTGGCTTCACAGCTCCATCCTTTCATCTCTAAATTCCAGCTCACTGTGCAGCTAAATGCTTCACTTAGGTTATCATCTTCTCACCTCTGACATGAAAACTTCAGATTATCCTATTTCTAAGTGCAACAACTGGGGATTTATTTCCCTATAATGCACTTCTGGTAGTGTATTGACAACAGGTCTCCGGTGATGGAAAAATAATTTGAATTTTCAGGGACAATTTAATTAAAATAAAATCTGTTCAAACTTCAGCTTGTAGGAAGCACAGAAAAATCTTTACAGGACAATGAGGAAACCTCTGTTTTCTCTAGAAAGAAAGCTTGAAAGCCAATAAATATTCACACAATATTTGGGTATTACTAGAGCCAATCTTCCTCAGTTTTCAAGTTTAATTGTGATGTATTGATGTAAATACTAATCAGAATAAAACCTTCCAAATCTCTTAATTACCCTGCACAGATCCTGGCTAGGTGTGGGACTGCATAACCCACTGCCTGTGGCATTCACCCAGTTGTGTAAAGTGCTTTAATGATCTTTTCTATTTCCAACTGCCAACGTGTCCATACTAAAACAAAATGGATGGACAAACATTTGGCTGTTGATTGTTGGTTTTTTCTGTTCATAATTACATTTTCCCTTTAAACAAAGTCACTCAAAATCAGTTCACTTCCACGAGAGATGTTTCATGGAAGGTTTTACTGTGATTTCTTGATCAGGAACCAGTCTTAGAATAAATAACCAACACCCAGGGTAAGTAACTCGAGACCTTTTATCAGTGTATTCAAACTGATAAAGAAAAAGATAAAGTCAACATGATCTCTAACAATTAGTATTTTACAGACCACACTTGTCTGTTCCCAAAATGCCAGCCAAAGTTTTGTCAAAGGGCCTTTCTTAACTTTACCTTAACAATTTCTAAATTACTACTGGAGCAGCAAACAAGAAAGGGGAGAATTTTTTTTCCAGAGCTGTTGTTGTAGAGAAATGTCCAGCACTACATAAATGACCTATTCTAGACAATTCACTGCATATGATAAATAAGGAGCCCATATAAAATATTAATTTGGACTCAATACTTAAGGGTTTAAAATTGACATTTAAAAGGAAATGAAAAGCAATAGTGTGTAGGCTGAGGATTACTGTAGGAGTCAGGAAGGAAGATGACCTTGGAAATTAAAGTTGTGTGTTTACAGTAGGATAACCCATGATAAAAAACATAGTCTATTTTAAAAACAGCAAGAAGGAAAAAGGAATGTGGCACTGAATGCCTGTCCAAATGACAGTACTTAAAAAAATAAATCTCTGTATAAAAGAGGCTAAGATTTTGTAACAGCTGTAGTGCAAGAGTATTGTTATTTGGCATAATAAAGATCCTAGAAGGAGAAAAAATATCTTTCTTGCTCTTTGAATTTGTGGATATACCCCAAAAAAAGAAATTGCAAGCACTGTTGCCTTAGACAGCCTTTAGAATGCAAAGATGAAAACAGTTGGTTTTGTGTTTTTTAAATGAAAAATAATACATACTATTCCAATTCAGGTGATCAAGGAAATTTACAAGTAGTATTAGTAATTATTATTAATTTTTCTGGTTGTAGAGGGAGTGAAAATTCGCTTACAGGATACAGCTCTCTGGGGAACTCAAACCACTTTATAAATATTAATGAATGAAGACAGCTTTATAAAAATTTATTATAAATAACAATTTTCTATTCTACAGAAGAATAAATTATGTTACAATCTTTTTTAAACAAGAAGTGGATAGGAAGCAAAAAGAAACTAACTTTTATTCCTTCTCCTGCATTACAAAGAAAGTTCTTCCTTTTGTGTTTCTTATGGAACCATTTATTGCCCCCATAGTGAGGATCGTGTGCCTGTATAATTCTTAGAAATCATTCTGAAGGAAGTGGAAAAAAATTACAGAGATTTTTTTTAAAAACTATATTCTATGTCTTGTATTCAAGATTCCTTGTTGAAGATGCTTCATGATGAGTAGATGGAAAAAAAGGAAGGTGGCCTTGGCTACTTAAAAGTTCATCAAAATTTAGTATGTTCTTGTAATCCATATTTTTATATTAAAGACAGATGCATAGAAAATAATGACATCACCTTGTTTACAAGTCACCTTCATGCAAATTTATATTTCATTTGTACCATATTCTAAAGTGCTAGTTACATCACATTTCTTTCAGAAATTATGCCTTTTAGACATAATTTTGGGACAGTATATTCTTATGACAAAAAAAAAAATGCATCTTAGATTGAGCTATTCACAAGCCATGATTGAGCATCCAGGGCTTGATTTCGGGAGTTTGTGAGGGAGCAGTACTAATCTATAGGGAGAAAAATAAGTGTCCATGATCTTAATATGCTTTAAGGAAGTGAAAAATACCTTTTTGATTTTAGCACAATTTCTGTGATATTTCCTAGCTATATATATCTAACTATGAAAGTCCATTTTTGCTTTAGGCCTTTCATACCACGCAGTAATTTGAGACAGTAAGTACAGTAAACCTTTCTGATCAGAAAAAGGATGAAGAGCTGTGCAACACCTTGAAAAATCCCCGTTTGCTATGAGAAAATTTTTGTATTTCCTTCAGGTAAAACAGAGATAGATCTCTCAAAGTAATGAGAACTGGATATGGGAACACATTATCAGGCTGGGAGAGGGGGATGAATGTGCAATTAACAGGTCAAGAAAGTTAGGCTTATGACCAAATCATTTAGTTTGACAGGTCTGGACATGAAAGATTTGACTTTTTTTGGAGGAAAGATGTGGAGAAAATGTATGAGCAGCTGGGGTGAGAAGCAGCTCACTCCTGGTAGGGCAAAGTTCCAAGTCAGGTGCCAGCAAGTGCTTATGAAGGCTCGTCTTTTCAAGACCAGAAAGGACTGTTAAAATAGGTTTCTTTTCCTCTTGGGATACTGCAAACCAGAGAATTAATCACTGTTATTGCAGTGACTTTTAGAGAAACAACAATGGGGTATGGTAAGAAATTTCCATTTCATTGTTTTGGAAAGCAGGATCCAAATTCATCCACTCAGTAGTTATCTAAGGATTGCCTGGTGTGGGTGAAAGCCAGAGAAATCCCACAAGGAACCAGCCCTAAGTGGGGTGGGCTGGAGCATTTTCCAGGCCCAAGCAGATAGCTGCAAACAGAAATGTGCAAAAAGCAGGCTGAGAGGGAGTTGCCATGGCTCCTGAGCCATCAGCCAGGCACATGCAGCAGCAGGAGAGGTCTGGGGACAGGGCTGAGACGCTGCGCAGGGAAGGGCTGGCACAGGCTCTGCCTCCGACAGAAACTGCCCAGACAGCTGCACCCAGACTTCCTCCCAGAAAAATGAGGTTCCTCACTCAGGAAGCAAATCTGGGAGGGAAATGAAAAGCACAAGATGTGGCTACTTTAGCAAAAAAATAGGAGATACAATTCTTAAGAGTTTAGATGTATGCCAAGGGTTCTGGAATACAACATCTTTCCCAAACACAACACTCTCGGCAGCTCAGCCTCTCTTGAAGACTCTGCTGTAGAAAAAGGAGGACCCTTCTCATCAAGGCCATGACTCAAGCAGACTTATTTCTTTTTGAACTCTCAGTAATGTCAGGGAGTCCAAGATCTGCCCTCCTATCAGCTGCCAGGCTTTTTCAGGCGACTCCAGTGCCCAGCACTCACAATGTCATGATACAAACTGGCAGATGCCTGTTGCCAGAAAACTTCACTCTTGTCAGCTCAGCCATGTGAGCAGCAGTAGGTGGTAGTAACCCACTGTCATGCACAATTATATTTCAGTGGTAGTAACACTTCAGTCAAGGTTTCTCTGCTGGAGACCCTTAATATGGCTCAAGAGAGAGGGTAAGAGGCGAGACAGAGTCAAAAACTCAAAAAAGAAGTTTGGAGTGTGACTAGGGCATGTGCAGAGTTCATATCCCCAAAGGTAATCAGTCAGCAGTACACCAGAAAATTGCCCAAGCTGTTATAAATGACATACACAAGGAAATAGATTCCTACTTTTTTCTTAATTATAACTAAGGCATTAAAATTTTTCCTACCATTTTTCATATGCTGTTCTTATACAAATTACTAAAAACTAACATCAAAGAGGAACAAATGAGAAGGGAAGTGAAAAAAAAATCTATTAGGATTTTCCCCTCAAGAAAAAAAACAATCAACAACAACAGAGGAAAACAGCAAAAAAAAAAACCCAACACAAAAACACTGCAAGGAAACAAACAAATAGAACCCAAAAAAAATCCCAAGGAAAAAATTATAGCCACTTTGTATATTCTGTACCCTCATAAAATCTAAAAAGAGTAATTTACTCAAGCATTTTTATGAGTCAGAAGGAAAGTTATCCTTTTAGCCTGCATAGCTGAGCACTGCCATGGGACACAAGAAAAGCCAGAGGCAAAACAAACACAAAACCAACAGAAACCCAAAACCAACATTCTTTCGCCCCAAATCCTCCCAGTTTATAAAAACAACTCACAAACAAAAAATTATGAGTTTTGCCTCACAATGGACAGGGTCAGCAGTAATTTTTTTCCCTTAAAATCTGTCTTTAACAGAATCCCTAGTTTACTCTTTTTTGCCTCAGAAAGGTGAATAAAAATAAAAGGAGGGGAAGTCAAATAGTATCTGCAAAAGTTGATAGGACCAAGGATAATATCTTAATATGGCTGATTGTGTACCAGCTTTGCTTTCCTAATAGGCTGCTGCTCACACTTATTTTTAAGGCCTGACTCATCATGGTTTCCATTTGATTTCTGCATCACCTGGATTACAGAGCACTCTGCTTTGCAGCTGACTCCATTCAGCATTTTATTTTGTATTCTTTTATTTCCCTTCTATTTAAAAGCAAAATCTTGCCCAGAATTGGAAGTTTTCCATTCAGGTAAGCAAGAAAGGATTTCCTAGCTGATTCACCAAGACTTTTCGTGGTGCTTCATAGGCCAAGTGATACCATCAGATTTGGTGTTGCCAGGACTATTTAATAACAATTGGAAGTCTTGGTTCTCCCTTAAGTTCCTGGGGAAAGCTGCCAGACCTGTTGCAGGAAAATGCAAAAGTACCAGAGAATTGTCAGTCTAAACTAAATTCACAGGACAAGCACATAACTCATGAAGTAGCACAATGAAAAGGAGAAAGAAAGAACAAAAGAAGAATGTTACCAAGTACTTTAACTGGCGTTCTCACAAGCTCACTCACTCTGGTGCTGCTTCCCAACAGATGTGTTATATCTGCAGTGTTCCACTGCTCCCTTTGGTAACTTCAAGAGCTCTCCTTAGCAGTTTCCCTTGGTTTATCCAAATTTCCCAGCTAATACATTTTAAAGATATAAGGAACCACTATTAGCATGTAGGCAGAAAGGCAAAGAATATTTTCTGTGGTGATGTCTGCAGAAATTTATGTTTTGTCATTGAATGGCCTGGGTTGACAGGGACCTAAAGATCATCTTGTTCCAACCACCCCTATTGTGGAGATAAATTTATGTGGTTTATATCTGGTTTACAACAGGCAGAGGGTGAAAAAATAATATTTTGTGTTTCAGATCTATATATTCTAATTATGACCTAGAAATGAAGAGAAGTCTGAGCTGGGCATTACTAACCTAACAATTCTAGGCAAAAATAAAAAACCTCAGTCTGCTGGGGATTTCTTTCCTACTGACACTTGTCCTTTGTCAATGACACGTAAAGAACTGATATTTCAGAGACTGGTCACTAGCTACTGTAGGATAGATTTTTTACATTTCAAGTAATCATTTAAAGGCAAAAAGCAAAACTTAGTGGCAGCTAGGAATCCACTTCATCCATTTTTACTAATCCCTTAAAACCCTTTTCACTTTTATGCATTCCTAGTCCATGTATGCTTCAGAAATAGGACACTATTATAAGAAATCCTTTCTTGGTCAGAATCAAAAGTGTGTGAAAAACTTCCCTGAAGCAGATGGCTATTTGTGAAGGGGTTAAAAAAAAATCATAGCAAACATTTGAATCCTCTAAATATAGATTTTTTTCACTTAAAAGTACCTTATTTATATTATGGATGAACCTATACTTCTTTTAAAAATAATAAGCTTAATTATAAATTAAATACAATTCTAAAAGGCATCCCTTTCTGACTGACTGAAAGACTAAAAATATTTTTTCTTTGATAGTCCCCACTTCCTGGAAATTATGTTTTATCTTCTCATCAGCTGAGGGATTTGCAAAAGCAGCACAAGAGATATCTGGAGGAGTGGGATGCTGATCAGGCTGGCAGATGGCTCTTTTGGGCCAGAGTTTGCAGGGGCTGGTCATTAACTGGGATTGACCTGTTGGAATGATTCCAGGGGAAGGCCCCTGAGTGCATTCCAGGGCTGGAACACCTCAGCCATGAAGACAGACAGAGCTGGGTTTATTCACCTGGGAGAAGAGAAGGCTCCAAGGAGACCTTGGAGCCCCTTCCAGCGCCCAAAGGGGCTGCAAGAGAGGTGGAGAGGGGCTTTGGGCAAGGGCACAGAGTGACAGGATGAGGGGTCTTAAGCTGGGGAGAGCAGGTTTAGACTGGATTTTAGGAAGAGATTAATTCCTGTGAGGGTGGTGAGGCACTGGCACGGGTTGCCCAAAGGAGCTGTGGATTCCCATCCCTGGAAATGATCAAAATCAGGTTGGATGGGGCTCTGAGTAACCTGGGATAGTGGAAGGTGTCCCTGCCCATGGCAGGGGAATTGGAACTAAATGATATTCAAGGTCTTTTTAACCCAAACCTTCTGTCATTCCATGATTGCCCTTTTTGCTTCTCATGGACTCAGGGCTGGAAAGTCTCTTTTTTGTATCTCACCTGGGATGGAAGCCCCATAAATATTTTACAAGGAAGTAGTGAAGATTAAATGTGTTTCATAACATGATGTGACACATCAAGTACATCCCAAGCATTGCTACATAATAACTGTAACATACCTGTGCCTGAATGTATGCACATATAGGAACACATGAAATCTTATATTCAAGTACAGAGGCATTTTCTGTGGTCAGCAGAGAAGAGTCACACTGTCTTCCTTAAAGGACTCTTTCTGTGACTGATCTAATTAAGTATAACATTGCACATACAGTGATTATCCTACCAAAAATAATTCTCAGTATTTAGAGAACTTTCTCTCAGCATTTGGAGAAGTTTCTGATTTCTTCTTTTACATACCAGCTAAACAAAAAAAAAAAAAAGGTTTTGAGATCAGCCATAATTTTTTCCCATTACAGGAACAATAGACTGGCATTCCTTAAAAAAGTCTCCACCTACACAGGTTTCATGAAAGATGTTTTCCAAACCCAGTGCAGTTAGTTGCTGTGCTCAGGGTGTATTTAGCTGAATATATTTAGCATCACATCACACTGACACTTCAGGAGATTATGACATTTGGGCTCACTTTTCTTGCTGATTAGTCAAGCAACAATTTTTAAAATTTCCTTATATTTCCTTATTTTTCCCTGTTGTTTGATAAATATTGATACTCTTAGACTCTCAGGCTCTGATGTGGCAAACGTATCCACATGACTGCAATTACTGAGGTGAAACAAACTGGACCACTTACTGAGAAAAATATGCATGCACTTAAAAACTTGATGAGTACTTCAGCTAAAGAACATTGCATCAACTTTAGGCAACAGCCCTATTTCAGTAACATCTTTGATGCCCAAAATCTTCTTGAAGATACACTTGATAACACATCCCATTGTTTCCTACAGTTTCTCTCACTGTTTATCATGGGATTGAGACCTGGGTGCTTCATTTTATTTTCATAGTCTCATATATAAATTTTCACACATAAAGATTAGAATAGAATGGATCAAAATACAGCTGAATTTTTACAGAGGTTTGAAAGCTCATCTTACAAGAAAAGAGTGCTGCTGTTGCTATTTCCTGCATACAGCACCAGCCAGTATCCAGGGAAGCACGATGATATCTATAACAGGTTAATTTTCCAGGTAAATATAGAAATATTTTCCTGTGGTGCATCAGCAAAATCAAGCAAAAAAACCCCAAAAGCCCAACAAAAATACTTCATACAAAATGTCAGAATATTCCCAGAGGCCTAAAATATGAGAATTGCAAAATTAACAAACTTTTGTGTAAGATAAATCAAGTAAAATAATCTGGGACATCTGTAGCTGTGAACACTAGTGGGAATGGCAGACAGCCTACCTGATTGCAGTTCCTCCCAAACCTGCTTGTTATAGATACAGAGTTAACCAGTGATATATTGGGTCACATTTTACCTTAAATGTCCCGGCTGCTGTCACAAAATTTGGTCCTGCCTTAACCAGAAGCCAAATCAGTGTCCTGCCCTGTGCCCAGTGTGAGATCTGCACAGTGGTTTTGCCCTGATGGAAAGAGCTTGTCCTTCAGGTTTGGTTAGAAACTTAAACAGCTGGGGTTTTTTGGTTTTTTTTTTTCAAAATCCTCTGAGAAATCTAATTTTAGCATGAATATAATGTCAAAAAATGTCAACAAAATCTGTCTCCCTCTAGAAATGATTTTTTGGAACAACCTGTGGTTGCACTGCAGTTCAGTAGTTCACACCTATCTGCAGGAGCACTTTGTACCTCCACTTTGAGGAGGCTGCAGTCCCACAGGGAACTATTCTTTTTTCCAGTATATTTGACATGTTCAGCTGTTAGTGCTCATTATGGTCATTATGAGTTATTACTGCTCATTATGCTGTTAGGCAGATGACACCTAGATTTACTGAAATGATGCTGATGGGGGTGGAAGAAGCTTTCTTCTCAGATACAGATCTTCTGTAATCAAAAAGGAGAGCTAAAAATGGTTGAGATGAGAGGAAGAAAAGGAGGCATTGAAAGAAACACCACACTTCAAACCAAAATCAGTGACCCCAAGCCACATCTGCCTTGAGTGTCGTGTATACACATTCACCTCCCTCTGTTTGTCTCTAGCTCAGAAACAACAATGAATCTAAGCTAAATTAAAGAATAATTCCAGTATTACTGTTCTATTTCCTCTGCTCCATCACTCATGCAATGACACATATCACTTTGGCCACTTACTTTACTGATAAAATTCTATATAGCCTTATGCATTAAAATTTAATTATTCTCTAATATAAAGTAGAAATACTGGCATAGTCAGTTTCTGAAAATATTACCAAAAGCTGTACAGCAACAGGACTACCTGGAAAAACTACTCAGTTGCAAATTTGCCTTTTTTCCATTTTCTGTCAATACAAATCAGATGCAAATCTGGAGTCTGGAAAGAAGTAGCAAAAAAAGGTTAGTCCCATAAAAACTTACAACAGGTTAAACTGCTTAAATAAGTTATCAAGCCACTTCTTTCAACCATCATTATTCACTTTTTAAAGACTTTGATGAACTTTTCAGCAGAGGGGAGAGAATACATGACTAGCTGTGGTATTTGATTTAGTTGTTTTTATGTGAAGAACAAGAGGTTAAGCTTCCCGGAAAGCAAACGGATCATGATGCCAGATTTTTGATCTCTCTTCTAATACTACTCCAGATGTAAGGGTACAGTAAATTCTGGCTTTCAGAGTGACACAGGTCCTTTATGCGTGTCACTCAATCCGCAGAGCGCTCGAGCTCCTTGACAAGGAGCCCTGGAGCGGAGTGTCTGCGGGTGTGTGCTGCTACAACAGCTTTAAGTGTTATCCCCTCGCTGGTGTAAAGTGCCTTGTGCTGGCTGGAGGATCGAGGGAAGGGAAAATGCCACCAGCACCTGCTCTGTGGTGTAAAACAGAGAGGAGTGAGCAATAATCGTTGCCCTCCTGGGCTCCTCTCAGCTGTGCACAGGCAGCAGCCAGGCCAGTGTTCCCTGGCTGAGGGACAAAACAAATGCCATCGAGATGAAAAGTGTGGGATGAGATAAATTATCTTAATCTCCCAGAAACCAAATATTTGGACTGTACATAGCTACAGTATTGGAAGTCTCGGGGTCATAAGCTCCACCAATCTCTCTGTAATGAATCAAAGAGAAAGTCATTAATTAATTAGTCAGGTATAATTAACAAACATAAATAGCATGCAGTGGCATTTGTGTAATCCATAGTAGTTTTAGCAATATGGGTATTCTGGTATTGTTTCTTCTGCTAGGAAATAATAGTAAAGGACGTAAAAAATCTTTTTTTAACCAGATTAATCAAGCCAGAAAGGCATATCCCACCACTGTGATACAACATGCCAGCTCAAACTTACGGCATATTAGTTCTTTCCTGCTAGCCAAATTTGCAGTGGTGGAAATCTCTGAAGAGGAAAAAAAAAAAAAAAAAAAAAAAAAAAAAAAAAAAGGAATATCCTTCNAAAAAGGAATAAATATGCATATCCTTCAACCTCTAACAGATTGAAATAGAGTTGTTCTGTCAAGAACAACAGCTTGTATCTCCTTTACGTTGATATCATTGTGACAGGAGGAATGCACCTTTTAAATAAATATAAATAAATGTATATTCTGACTTAGTTTCCTAATCATTGATGAAGGAATTCTCTGAATAGCTTTTTGTTCCTGACTAACCATTGCCTGATGGCTAATCCTGCACCAATAAATATAATCTAGTGCTTTATAATCGAGAATTTTATTGCCAGATGTCAGGAATGCAGTGGACAATTACATCACATTACAAATACAGGGTTTGATCCAACACAATTAAAATTAATGAGTTTTTTATTGCCTGAAATTTGCTAGAATCAAGGACATAATTAAAAGATATGGTCTCACTTTTAAGCACAATCTATGCATTTGTGATAACTCTGTTCACAGTATGTAATAGTCTGACAATCTTGTACCTAGAAAGGTCAGTATGGGGGTAGTTTTCATTGCAAAAAAAAAAGTTGTTTTCAGTAGTTGTGTTTTCTTTATTTAAAAACAGATAATTTATACCACTGTGATCCAGTAAAATGCTAAAACAGCTTTATTAAGATAATCAAGAATGAGTGTCCTTAGAATTACTAATCTTTATTGCAGAATTGATACCTCAACCAAATATTGGTCAAGTGGAAATCACACTTTTTCCTGCGCTGAGATTGCAAGGGGAAAATATTTATTTTTCCAGTTTCCTTAAGAGTAAACCTTCACTATTTTCTTTGCTGTATTCTCCAAGAGTCAGACTGGATAAAAATCTATTCCATGTTTATTTTATCCATGTAAGCAACCAAACTGCAATCAGCAGAACTACTCATATTTATAGTTAATCAGGACCAACAGAAATCACAGAGGTTATAAACCCACAAAAACTATTTTAGCAACAAAGGCCAGGCACACCAAAGAAAAGGAAACATCAAACCTATGGTTTTTTAAAGGGTCTAGATTTCCTCCTGTACTCTTTCTGTCTATCATGCCCCTGAGATGATAGGTTTATCATTTATCTCAGACTCTCCTCTTCTTCAGGCTGATGTGAGGCTGGGGGGCAATGTGCAAATCACAGAATACTTAAGGCTGGAAAAGACCTCCAGGATCATCAGGTCCAACCATTAACCCAGCCCTGCTGTGCTCACCACTCAACCACAGCCCCAAGTGCCACAGCTCCACCTCTTTTGAACAGTCCCAGGGACAGGAATGGCACAGCTTCAGATCTGAGAGCCCAGCTCATTGTGCTTGGAAAATACCAGTGAAACCAAGAAACTTAAAAAGCAGAAGACATCTTTCTGAAGGAATGAATGAGGAGGAGAAAATGGAAATGTGGACTGTCCTGAGCAGGACCAGGAATTGGATTTTGGTGATCCTTGTGGGTCCCTTCCAGCTCAGGATATTCAATGTCTCTGTGGAATCATAAGGCAGAACAGTTTGGTGCAGTAGGAAATGCAATCCTGTCTAACTGAAACAAAAGCAGCACTGATTTTGTACTTTTTCAAGATATTACATAATCTACAATTTCATTCCTGGTTTTAAACAATTTAATATATTTTCAGTATTTTTAAGATCTTTAAAGTTTCTCAGTATTTGCTGCAAATCCATTCCTATAGCGCTATTTGTTGAAGATCAGAGAACTTTAAAGAAAACTTTAGCACATGTTTAAAGTTGCTTTAAATTACACAAATTGCTAAAATTCCTACATTCTCCCTTTCCATTCTGTAGTGCCACAGAATGTTTGCTAGCATGGCATAGAAGAAGGAATTGTGAATTTTAGAGCGCAGCGAACAAGTGATTGTTTGTCCTGCAGAGTGTTAGTTCTGACCCAGGTAGCAGTGTTTTATAGTCTGAAGATCAAAGGGCAGCTTACCCATCCAAATCACATTTCAGCTTTGTTTATTACTCTCTTAACCTTTCATCTGTGCTTTACACAGTGCTGAGAAATATATATATATAAAATGTTCAGAGAGCCCTGTTTCGGTGAGTCATCTTTGCTTCTTTACTTATCATAGTATAACAAGCTCTTTGCTCTTCTTAAAACTCTTCCATCTTAAAACTACTATAATATTCCTTCTGAAAAATGAGTGACTTAATATACAAAATACATTTTCAGCTTTCAGAAAAAGTACTTTGACTTCTTTGATTCACCTTAGAAATACTGCTGTTTAAAGAGCCAATAATATTGAAAGCACAATGAAATAATAAATTTTGTGACTAGCATTGGGTTACATTGTTTTTTAGTCTTTTAAAACAAAAATTTTGGGGGGGAGAATTTTTTTAAGGAGATGCAGCAAATAATATCAGGTATACGTAAACACTCTCAAGGGAAAACAAACCCATTTATCAGTTGTATTCTTACAGAGAAATCCCCAAAGAGGTCCCTAAAACAGATTTCTGGTTTCTGCAAGTTGTTAAGCACAGGATATTTAACCTCCTTTTTGCAACTGCTTCATTCCAAAGCATTTCACTACTTGGATTTACTGAGAAGCTGCTTTTAAAAGCACCTTCAATCTACTTTATTCATGTCAATTGCAGCAAGCTATTAGCTGTAATTGGCAATTTAATTTTTTTTCCTTTTTGCTGCTTTGAGTGTATGATCAGCTTCCAAAAAGTAAGGTTTTAGAATTTCACTAATGTACCCTAAGCAATGTATTCATCTGTAGCCCAGGAAAATTTTACTTAAGAAATTGGTCTTTACCAAAATGTGATCTTTCGATATGGATCAAGAGATGTGAAAAAAATATGTCCTCAGGAATTGCTAAATTGTCTGGAAAAGGAACAGTGAGATGAGTGACAGCACAGAAGAAACACCCTGGCACGACAAAAACAAAGGAAAAAAACACAGGATTCCAGTGGCTGGGGGCTGAATTTAAATAAATGGCACCAAACTAAAAGAAGCCAGCATCCAGCTTACAATTGATCTTTTCCTAAGAGGAAAAAAATACAAAGAAGGGAGAGAAAATGTAATCTTCCATTGTCTTATAACGTGCAGGCAAACATTAGAATTCCTTAAAATCAGGAGCTCCATTCCCGAAAACCCAAATTCCAGCAGAGAAAGCTACAACATAAGACTTCACATGATCTGGTCTGTGACCATTTGATTCCCAGCCACCTCCACCCCCCTGCTCAACCCCTGAGTAATGCAGGGTTTACCCAAAGACCTGGAAAGCCTTGGGTGTGAAAAAGTTTTTGCACCTCTGCTCGGGACATAAGCCTGGTTAAGTTTTCAGGAGACAGATCATTATCCCTCACTGCCAGGCTGTCAAAACAGAGCCAGTTTCTCCACTGGGATGGTAGAATAAGTAATCCCTCCTGTGCCCATGAGCCACAGGCTGGAACCTCTAGCACATGTGAGTAGATAATGCATCTACTGGTGTCAAAAAGGGTAGTAGTGTGGTTACTGCTTTGCAGAAAAGCCTTTTTTGTGCCTAAGACAACTATAATGAGCTAATTCATTTTCAGGTGAGCCCAGACTACACAGAGAGAAGGTTTAGAAAGACAATCAGGTGTTAAAAGACCAGGTAGATGTCTAGAGAATGATTCATCTGCTCCCTCACAGTACTCGTGACCCACTGCTCTGCGTTAAGATCGCAGAATCACAGCCTTAAAAAAAACCCAGCAAAAATTATTAGCTGTGGAGACTGCACTTCACCACCTCCCCTGCTGCAGCAGGGTCAAGTGAACCAGGTTACTCAGGTCTGTGTCCAGGTAGGGTTTGAATATCTCCATGCACTGGAGACTCTCCAGCCTCTCTGGGCAACCTGATCCAGCAACTGGACACCCTCAGAATAAACAAGGTTTTTATTTTTGGACTTTCCTCTATAGGTGGTGCCCATTGCCACTTGTCCTTTTGCTGGATGCCATCAAGAATCTGTTTTATTTTAAATCTTCCTGATTCTCTATAAACTCAAACAGAAGCTAGTGAAAGGCACACTCCTTCACCTGCTTGTTTTAATTTCCTTTGGCTTTTTGCATATTGCTCGTTTGGCAGGGAGAAGTTAAGAACCAGGTTCTGAAGATGTTTCTGCTGGGTTCTGCAACTTTGCAGGGGTAGTAAAAACTAACTGTTGGCACACATTGATTGTCACAAGTAATTTTGTTTCTTTCAGTGAGATTATCTTTACCTAAATCATAGAGAACTCCTGGGAAGAAACACTGAGCAACTACAGAGAATATGATGGGAAAAGCTTTTAAAGGACTAAAAAGTTTTAGCAACAGAGGACTAAGAGCTCATGTAAATGAAAAGCACAATCCCGTGACAAAAGCTCTCATCTGGACAGTCACACAAAGGAACATATCTATTTCCATCATCCAAATGCCAGCGCTCAGTCATTAATGGGAAATAAACTCTCTCAGGCTCATTTTTCAAAACTATTTTGTTGGAGTGCTGTAAGGGAGCCATATAAAAGCAGAGCAAGACTCACATTCTCTGAATGCAATATCCAGAATTTGTTCAGAGTCTTTCTGGAATGGTGCAGACTTCAGGAGTGAGCCACAGAGGTGCTTACAAGAATGGGAGTAAGAGAGAGAAACAATCACGTGGAGCCAGTTTTCTTTGGTGCTCAAGGCAGCAGAATCAAAACCTGCACCTCCTTCAGAGACACTGCGCCAGGTGGTTCTTCTAGAGATGCAAAACCTTGTCAGTACAAACATAATATTTCCTGTTTGTGCTTGGTCCTGGTAAAAATAGATCAGCAAAGATGATGGTTCCTAATGACAGCTGCTCGCCTCCACCTTGCAAGAGGACCTGCTCTGTGACAGCCTGGAACTGGACCTGGTTGCACGACAACATTGTCTGCAAGAGAGGGGTTTTTTCAGTGGTTTTAAGACGACCCAGACTTTTTTCTAACCCTCAGCAGCACCTTTGATACACTATAGCCAAGCAATGATATTTCTTGTTCATATTTTGCACTTCTCAAGAAAAAAAAAGGTTAAAACTGAGAATTTATTCTTCATAACACTTTTTCAATATTATCAGTTCTACTACATCTACTGAATACACTCCTGTTTGTAAATTTGTTTGTACACAGCACTTTCAAAAGAAACCTATCAACAAGAACATCTGCTGCCATGACTGAATTTGAACCAGAGATCAAAACACTACTTATGAAATATTTATAAAAAGAAACCAGCCAACAACTATATAGAAGTTTCAAGGGATAAAAAAAGCAACATTATGCACTTATGAAGGGGAAAGGAAAAGAAATGTGTGCATTGTTTTAAAGCCGTTTAAGAATGGAATCTTAAATCTGAAATTGTGATCATTACTTCTACAACATCTACCTGGAAGAGCTGCAAAGATGAAATTCAGGCACTACCACAGATGTTGAATTTTGTGGTTGCTGGAAAATGCAGTTAATATCTTGTATTTATCACTAACATTTTTGAAGCACATCTTCAGCTGGAGGGAACCCACATTAGAAAGCTCTGTGCCAGCAAGGTAGTTGACAAGTGATATCTTTGTTATCAGAAAGAAAATAAATCAAATAGTGAGTACATTTCCATTTTAAGTTATCTTTAATAGTAATTCAAGAACTTAATAATAATCAAAATCCAAACAATGTGCATCCAAACAGCTATCAGGTACAAAACCAGGAGAAATTCAATGATGAAAGGGGCTTTAAGCTTTGAACACACAGAACGTGCAAGCCCATGAAGTATAAAAAGTGAAAATTTTAAGTAATAGAATCATAGAATGGTTTGGGTTAGAATGAACCTTAAATATCATCTCATTCCACCCCCTGCCATGGGCAGGGACACCTTCCACTACCCCAGGTTGCTCCAAGCCCCATCCAACCTGTCCATGGACACTTCCAGGGATCCAGGGGCAGCCACAACTTCTCTGGATGCCCTGTGCCAGGGCCTCAGCACCCTCAGAGGGGAGAATTTTTTTCTGATATCTGATATAAACCTACTCTCAGTTTGAAGTCATTCCCCCCTTGTCCTCTCATTCCAGGCCCTTGTAAAAAGTCCCTCTCCATTTTTGCAGCTCCTTCAGGTGCTGGGAGACCACAATTAAGTCACTCTGAAGGTTTCAGATCTGAAGGCTGAACAAACCCATTTCTCTCAGTCTTTCCCCATAGGAGAGCTAAATGATCAGGAAAAAATGGTGGAAAGAAAGTTAATATTCCTTTTAATGTGAACATTTCCTTTTCAGTCCACCATAATTTAGCCATCCTTGTTAAGAACTATATAACGGCAAAAGGAAAATATTTAGAGAACACTTTTTCGAGAGGCACGTAAAAATGAAGTGAGTAATTATAACATCCCCAGGGTGCTCAGGAGTGCATTTCACAGGGTCATTAGTATGGTTCATGGGAAGCTGAAAGCACATGGCCTTTGGCCCCACAGCACACAGGGACCCAGTGAAGGACACCCCGTGGTGTCACTGCCTTCCTGAAGCCTCGCAGATGAAACCAGCATTCACCCGGAGCAGAAAGAAGATTTCAGTCAGAGAAGCAAAGCAATTAATGTGCAATAAACTACACCAAGTAGCAAAGGGAAGAAACATTTTGGGAAGAAATTCACTTCCCCGTGTGTTTCCTGTCGGAATCAGGGAGATGACACAAATTAGTGCTTACCAAACTGATGGGATGTTGGAACCTAAGTAAGCAAAACAGCTTAGGGATATGTTTGCTAATTTTTTTGAAATTACTTGGAGTTATATGGTGCTCTGCCTCCTTTCTTTTAATATTTTGTGCTTCTGTACTGAACAAGTCATTCTTCAATAGGATAATAATTAGTAAGGAAATTTGTCAGCACACCTATGGCAATTTAAGATCCCTCAACCAAAATCCTAGTGGAAAGCCTTGAGAAAATGAACAAATTATAATGAGTAAAGGAGAGTTCATAAAAACAAACATCCATGAGCTGACAAAAAAACCCAGCAAAAATTATTTTAAAAATCAGTAGAATTCTTGAATGTATAATGAGTCTCCCATACAAAGGCTGCTCAACTCTCTTTCAATCTATTTCACTAGGATCTTGAAAAAATAGTGAAAAATTACTGCAGAACAACGAAAAATGCCAGTAAGATTTATTTCTCAAGCAATAAACCCCCTGAAACATGGGGGATATATTTCAAATTCTTAATTAAAGTGTATAAGTAATCTTTCTTTTCTCAAAAATATTTTTAGCTTGCAACATATACAACACAAGACGTATTCAAAATACTTCTACAAATGCATTAATATCTAGAATTTAAAATTGCTGGAAAGCAATTTTCATACTTTGCTTAACAAAGGATATTAACCAGTATACAACATTTCCTCTGGCCTTTCAGAGACTTTCACACAGCAGTTTTTCATGCAATAATGTATTCAAATGCAGTTTTTGCCAAAATAATATTTATTTGCCAGTACATCTTCGGATATCAGTGTATGAAACAACAGTCTTCTATATATTCTCCATTAGAAGGTAATGCAAATTGCAACATTTTTGCTGTAGTATTTTCTAGGTTGGCTGGGGCAGGCATTTACACATGGATCACACATTAAATAGAAGAAAAAATTTAGGACTCTCTCTAGCCAGTACTGCTGCCAAGAGAGTTTGGTACCTCTAGATCTATTGTTCACATTACTCTTTTTAACTATTAAAAAGTGCTGCTACAACCCTAAAATACAGATCTTGTTCAACTGACTCAAAAATATCATGAGGTACTACATCAAGGAGGTATCAGAATAATATTTGATCTAGCACCCATACATGTAAACTAATTTGCACAGAAAAAACCCATAAAATGAGGAATTTTATGCAAGTGAAATGTGTGAAAAATGAGAGCAATATTTGCAATGGAAATCCCTGTCAAGTTATCTATTGCTTCCAAAGCCCCATAGTATACAGAAGTGCTTAATTTAAGCTTCAGAAAACTATTTTAATATATGTAATTAAATGCTGTCAACTGGGAATTTAGAAATGTTCTGTCTTCTTGTCCTGCTACTTGTATCATAAATGTTGAAAGAATGTTCATTCACCTTTTTATTTGGGCATGAATTACAGCTGCATAAAACTCCAGAGTGCAGAGTTCCTGACCCACCAAGGCTGGGCACAGACCTGACTTAACTGGTGAGCTGCAGAGTATTTCTTAATGTCTTCCTGCTTGGATTGAAAAACAGAATATTGGGAACTCAGAGGATTTTTTCTGTGTGGGCATGCTCTGCAGTGAGGTACAAATTGCATAAAAATGCCAATTTATCCCCACTTCTTGGCTTAGAGTCAGACAGATCCTTTCCTGGGAAGTTTGGCATCCTGGCAAAGGCAGAGCAGGCTGAATTCTGCTTGCTTCTAAGGATGGGGCCAAATCTGCCTCCCCGAGAAGTCTCCCATCCCATCACAGGAAAATCAAAGGCTTAGGATAGTGCATAGTGAAAAATACAGGTACTAGTGTACAGCTGAACCATTAAGAATAGAGTAGATTTAAGGTTTTGCTTAAATGGGGATCAGTGATGGTGCAAAAGCAATTTGGTCAGATATTACTTGGAGCAAAGTGAAGGTAGCTACACATAGTTAGATGATAAAAATTACAAATAGCATCATGTAGGATAATAGGGGCAAAGATTTGGCTTTTTTTTTTTTTGAGGCAGTAAGGTATTTATAACTTGTCTTCAGTGAGTGCTTTTTCCTTCCTATTTTGCAAATATTAGCATACTGAAGTTTATTCTGATCTCAAAGATAAATCTGCTATTTAGAAAAACTGGGATACTTTTATTATATGATTAAATATTGATGAAGGAAATTTATCTTACCAAAAAGTAATTTTTCTTGACAGAAATGACACAAACTGCTCTTATGCCAAAATGAATAGTTTTAAAGTTTGTTATTTGTTATTTTTCTGTTTACCAAAAAAGAAGTCTAATGAAAAACATCAGAATAAACATGTTATTTAAAATGTACCTGTACCAAGATAGAAACCTATTCAATGGCAAATAAAATTATGTCTTTGTGCCCTAAAAAATAGACAAGCTGTTGTGTGTATGCATCTATCCAAGCAGGTGGATAATGTCAATTGGCTGTGCTAGAAAAAGCACAAATAGAAAAGAAACGGTTCATTTTAAGAGTGCACTATTTATTCAGGGCTCCCATTTCATAAATATCTTGCCTGCTGTGCTTTGCAGTTTCCCCTTTAAAGATCTCTAGTCAATAACCCATTGTTTACCTCACGTCCATTTTGCAATTTTTGGTGGTACAGACCCAAGTGTGGAAATCTTCCTTTCTCTGGTCCACTGCATACCCCACCTCCCTTTGGCTGGCACTAACTCACAAAAAAACCCCACTAAAATATCATTAATTACAGAAGGTCTGAGATTTGAATGCTAATTCTATTAATGGACCTCTGAAATTAGGACACTGCAAATCCAGATGAGCTGTGCTTGGGCCTCCTGCACACTGGGCTGCCCTGAGGTTACCTGCTACATTAAATAAGAATTGTCTGATACATTTTTAGAATTCTAAGGATGTGTAAATCAGCCCTTGTGAAGTACAGCACCAGGGGGAATAGATAACTGCAGTACTCTCTCTATCTTAACTCCCCCTATTTATCTAGAATCAAATTCATTTGGAGGCTTCATACCAAGACTCTGTGATGCCCCAGGCTAAGGTAGGATCAGATCAGGCCTTCTGGACACCTTCTCTACTGTGTGACCCTAAAATATTAAAATGTCATTTATATCTAAAGGAAAACTGTTATGAAGCTGCCAGGGGTCCCTAAAAGTATTTGTAGATTAACATTCCCTGCGTGTTCTTGCACTTCAGAAAACTTGAATGATTTTTGACTGCACATTTTGATGTGTTTTGCTATTAATTTTCCATCTTTACTTTCAGTGTAATGTACTTTTAATTAGGCAATAATATATAATCTTCTGCTCATCTATCACTTTTACTCAAACATCTTAGGAAATGGATAATAGAAAAGAGGCTCATCAGAGACCCTTCAGAGGTGCAGCAAAGCTGGAATAAAATGCCATCTCCTGACAGCACCTCTAAGGTTTCATAAAAAGATAATGGATGTGCTTGTCACCAAAGCTAATGATCAAACATTTTCCCACTTTTACTGGATATTAAATTGTGAACTATAAAAGAAAACCTCACAGTCTAAGCAATGTAGGAAAAAGAGTCTTTGTACATTTTTTATCTCCTTTGATATCTAACTAACATAAACCTTCTTATTGCACTGTTACTTTCACTGAATAGCCACTATGCCATGAGATGCTTACTTTTACTGAAGTGAAAAGGCTTCTTTTCAGGAGAGCAACTCTCCAGGTTGCAGAATAAGAACATAATAGGTTATATTTGCAAAAATACTTAAGTGAAACAAAACACTAGTTCATCACAATAGCTTTATAAAGATGACCAAAGCTTTTTAATCTCACATGAAGCAATTTTTGAAAGTGTTATATCTAAATTTTATATATTTTTTGAATAATATTTTTAATCCTCTTTTTAATATTTTCAGTAGTGTTACCATGCTGTCAAAATAAAGAGAAGAGCAAGGCAGTAAAATAACCATCCAAACTATGTGATGGAAACAATACAAAGTAAATCATTACCAAAATTAGGGTAAATCAAATTAACAAATTTGACAAATCAGAGTAACAGTGAAAAAAGCAGATCTAGTTTGAAAGCAATGGGAAGAAAATATGGCATGTTATTCTATTTGAAAAGAGAAAAGTATTGAAACAAGACAGTACCTTCTAGTCAATCCCAATGGAATTAGACTCCTGAAAGAGGCAGGTACTCCCAAATTGCTCTGGAGTAGCTTTCATGATAACATATTCTCATCTCTGTGACCTGCAAATGGTCAGCTGACAATTCTTCTTCCCAAGAAAGGGTTCACCAGGCTGCATTCTGGAGTTACCATAGAACTGATGCACTTGCTCATAAAGGAAAGGCTGTGCTTTATTTTTCTGGCCTGTTGGGAATGTGCAGCTCCTTGCTGAGAGCAGGATGGGTGAGGGCAGAAATTCTGGGCTCGGCACAGGGTGCCCAGCACTTTCTGCAGGGCTGGGTCCTTGTATCTCATGTGCCTCTTTGGCCAATAAGAGACTGCAGGCTGGCATCCCTCTGCCCAGCAGCAAATGCGTGTTCAGCCCTGAGGTACCTTCCTGATGTATCCAGACACAAAGCAACAAAACATTTTATGGCATAATAAGACTCATCCTCTGTCACTAAATCATCCACAAAGCTCCAACAGTCACTACAAAGTCAAGAAAAGGCTTTTGTGACAGTATTTTGTGCTTTGCTCTGTTTTCTGTCACTAATGTGCGTTTTATTTGGCGTGAATGCTGCAGCCCAGCACAGCTGGCTCACACAACACACTGCTGAAAAATGGAATTTGGGGCTGGAAAACACAACAGACTTCTAAGAACAGCTCTTCTCAGAAGCAGTTCTGTGCAAGAGGAGCCTTTCCAGCACCCTCGTTCTTCATCACATCAGTTCCAATTATGGACAACCAGGCTCTGTCACAAGGGGATGCCCTGCACTGAAGATTTCAGTGCAGTTATTTGGGAAATAATGTACTGGGTTATGTTATCAGAGTCTGCTGCAGTGACTTTACTTGCAGCATTAAAAGTACCAACTGGGAAAAAAAACCTGAAGTGGTGGAACACCTGGAGAAGTGTTTTCTATTCAGTAATCCCAGACAATATTCTCAAACTAGAGGGTAACAGTATAAATGCAAGACTAAATGACAGTAATGGTTCCTATACCCCCCTCAAAAGGGACAATTTCATATAATTAAAGAAGGCATAACGAGGACAATCTCACTCATGGGTATGCTTCCATTTTGGCATGAATTTTGGTCTAAGAGTTTAGGATGTTTGCCTTCCCAAGGCAGACATTATGAGAATGCCTAACAGAAAATACAAAATACAGAGCATTTTTCCTTTTTATTTATTACCACCTTTGACCCAGACCCTTGGAATGACAATTTACTATTTTTGTGGGGACAACCACTGCCTCTTAAAGAGGAAAAAATGGGAAATTTAAAGCAGTGCTCAAACTAGAGATTTCTCTAAGTCATTATTCCTTTCCCCTGTTCAGTTTGTGAGCTTCAATACAATTTTTTTTTCTTTTAAAGTTCTATTGAAGTCCTATGGCTTAAAGATAAGCAAGAGCAAAGACTACAAATTAATAAAATAAAGAAATAAATTCCCAGTTAGCATAAACCAGCTCTCTCCTTTCTCTCCACTATTGAAACTGAAAGCAGGGCTTTGGGTTTCTGTTAGATTGTTTGGTTAGTGTATTTTGTTATTTTCTTTTTGGTTTTGGTTTTTGGTTTTATTTGTATTTTAGATGGACTTTCTCCATCATTCTTTAATTTTTATTATTGTTTTCTCTTTACCAAATGGATTTCACTTTTAAGCATTTTCTAACATTTTATTTAGATGTAAATCTTGCATCTCCAAAAAACACAGCTCCTCGAGAAGATTAGTCCATAAAACAAAGCATCTTTCAACTCAGAATAAACAGGAAAATAATACGAACTGCATCAAAATCTGTCTATGGTGGACTTAATAGTAGTACTGTGAGGAACCTAATATCAAAACACATCCCCAGTCCCATCATGCTTGGTCTGGAAGAAAATGTTACTATTTCAGCTCTAAGCATTTATTGAATGATAATGATTTATCAGTTTATTTGTTTAAGAAAAGTCAACATCTTGGTGAAACGATGGCAGACGACTCACAGAGATCACTCTGTAAAGACATATATCCACAAAATCTGATACAAGAAACCAGACCAACAAAGGTCATGTGGACGGGAGAAGACAGACATTATTTCATCCCTACATCTTCTCATGTGATTAATAATTCTTTAAATGTTCCTTCTGCCTGTAAAGCCAGGCATTTCACCCAGTGGTGAAGTGATTTCCAAGTATCCCACAGGCACCAGTCAGGGCAGGACCTCTCACCGTGTGGGCTATGATCAGGTAAGGGAAGCTGAGAATTTGTTCCCTATGCTTTTGTAAACCCACATCTTAACATGACTGCAAAGGGTAGCATTCTGCTGGAACAAAGAGGAACAAGAGTTTCAAAATATCAGAAAAGTGAGAAGCTGATATCTACTATGATTATGCACAGTCCTACTCTGAGGGTATCTGTAGATCAGAAAACCAGGAAAAGCAGGAAAAATTTAAACTGCTCAAACTTTCTTTTCTGATTGTTGCTCTGTTTCTCCACTAGTGATTTAGTCATATATCACCATTATTTATTTAATGCATGACAGATAGGCATTGCACCAAATACAACAGATGTGTATGACTTCTACATAAGCAGCACTGGTTTTATTAAGAAAACCCTGCAAGCCTTTCACAGGGTTTGCAGAATATCAAGTATTCATACCAATCACTGGATTCCGCTGTGAATTTTAGAGGTTTTATTGTAATAGGTCTCACTTAAAGTAAAATCAGCTCTTTGACCCTTGAGGCTCAGTAAAGACCATGAAGCCCAAGGAATCACAAATCCATGAACAAAAATGAAAACCTCCTAAGCTCAGTGAGATGTTAGCCGTGGGTTACCTCACTGATCAGTGTTAATTTACAAGTGGAAAAACTATTATCATCAACAAAGGTGTATTAATTTTCATCTTTCAAGCAACTAGCCCTTTTGAACACTGCAGTTACTAATGACTTAGGAATCAGACTAATATACAAATAATACTACTAATAATACAAAAATAAACAGCCCTTTCAGAAAATAGATATTTTCTTTTATACTGGCACATAATACAGAGAAATATTGTTTGAGACATCGAAGACAGGCACTGGTGCCAAACTGAAATGTTGATTAGAGGCCCAGGTAACAGATTATTAACTGCTGTATTAATATGTGTCCAGGACTTGAAGTCATCACATAATTTGAAAACAGGAGGAAGAAAACCATACAAAATACCAGAACATCCTTACTTAAAGTGTTACATCACAAATGAAACCTCCAGTACCAAGGAAATTAATCCAGACAACAATAGTCATGATCACTCTGGAAATTATTCAGTCCCTTGTAAAACACAATCACAGTAGACTAAATTTCAAAATCCAAAGTCAAAATCCATTCCCTCCCCCTGAAATTAGGATGTCAAACTTTTTACAAAAAATGAAACTGTTGGGAGACAATTACCCAGATGATCAAAGCAGAACCAATGCACTTGGGGACTGTGCTAACCAAATTCAAAACAGCAAGAACAGAGCAATGACAAACAAAAACCAACAACCCAAAAGTAAAGCAGAGTAGCAGACATTTGAAAATAAAATTGACTGGTCTTCAGAATAAATTCTCTGCTGTGAATGACACTTGGTCTGCCAGACCCTTTCAGATGTTACAGGGAATGCCCTTACACCTATGGAAGTATTCTGAAGTTACTGTTCTCATCTCCATTATATCCCAGGACCCAACTCCTGCTTTCAGGAGTCTTTTCATGCAGTATTTTGGTAGAATATGCAGAAAAAACACTTAACAATCATATTGTTTCAAGAGCTGGTGGACTTTATCATGCATGTGACTACTCTGAGAAAATAGCAGAGTAATTTTTCTTTCCATAAATACAAGGTACCAGAGGGAGACCACACACCTCTACCAACAGCACGAGCACATTCTGCTGAATGCATTTGAAACAATCAAAGGTAACTCTTTCATTCTCTAATTCACTATCTGGAAAAGAAATTCTGGAGGTACTTGAATGACGCCCATACCACTTCTCAAAACCACAATGAAGCTCAAAACAAACAGGTAAAAAGGTGTTTTAATAACATCCTTCACTTTTTCAAAGCATGAAAAATCATGGTACTTAGAAGTTAGTCTCTTTCATTCCAATAGCAAACCCTACCCTCTATGGCTTAAAAGATTTTTAAAAAATATTTTACCTGTCTATGAATTAAAGCATCAGTGTTATTCACAGGAAAAAAAAAAAAACAAAAACAACTCTTCTGCCTGGACAGCTCAGCAATGGGAATACCTGTTTCATGCAGGATGACAGCAGGCTCTTCCAGAAAATACCTGCAATATCTTTATATCTCATCCCCAGAATACAAACCTTATATTTGACAAAGAAAATTTAAAAATACTTGTTGTGGCTCTTCTGCCTTTTTTCAAGTACATTCTCACATATAATATGAATTGCATTGCAGATAGCAGGGATTAGTGGAAAGCTGAAAGCTTCTTACCAAGTACCCCAAGGCGATAGTTGACTGTGATGACTATCACATTCCCATAACTTGCTAGAACACTGCCATCATATAAATTTCCAGTGCCTTCCATGTAGGACCCTCCGTGAATATACACCATCACAGGCTTAGGTCCCCCACTGTCCCGAATGTCTGGAAAAAATATTAAGACACATTTTATCTCAAGAAAGCACCAAAGAAGATACATGCAATATTTTAATTTTTTTTTTTTTTTTTTTTTTT